>JAENPR010000269.1:0-744052 GCA_018135685.1 Themeda triandra | reverse complement strand
TCGGTGCTCCGAACTTCTACAACAAAGGTTAACACCCATGTCGAAGGGGCACCTGGACGCCGCCGCTGGCGGCGCATTCCTATCATTGACTGTTGATAGTGCCACGGCACTGATCAACAAAATGGTAGAAAACCAAGCTTGGGGGGACGACCGCACCCCCACTAAAGGACAAAAAGGCATGCATACCATGAAGGAGGCGGATATGCTTGCCGCAAAAATAGACCTACTCCTGAAGAAGATTGACGGTGGTGCCATCAATGATGCATCTCGGCACCGTTAACGCCATGGACGCTCGCATGACATGCGAGGTCCGGTGGTGAAGCTGACACTCGGGAATGACTGCCCCGAGACCCGTGAAGAGGCCGCCTACCTCAACAATGGGTTTTGCCAAGGAGGGAGGAAATGGTTGGAACAACCAGTCCCGTCCTCCATTCCAAGGTAATTCAAATTATGCCTCTGGGTTTAATTCAAATCAACCTTCATTAAAGGACCTGGTTTACGGCCAAGCCAAGATCAACGAAAATCTCGCCAAAAAGATGATCCAAAATGACAAAATCTTGGAGAATATGGACAATAAGCTGGAAGGCCTCTTATCAGCTATCATGAGTCAGCAAAGTTTCAACAAAATGATAGAGACCCAGCTTACCCAGTTAACTGCCGCTCTTCCCAACTCTGGGGGTATGGATGCCAAGGCCGAATCAAATCGCAACAACAAGGGGAGAAAGGTCCACTCGCGATCCACCATACCCCCAAGCAAAGATCCTGAAACAAAAGCACAAAGAACAAACACAAGAACAGAGGGAACCTCCACGGAGGAAGAACCACAGAGGCAAGCACCAATGGGAACGACGGTAGACTACCCTGACACAACTAGCCTACCATTTCCCTCCAGAACCAAGAAGCTATCCGCGGATGAACAATTCGCACGCTTTGTTGAGATGATAGAAAAGGTGCACGTAAGCGTCCCGCTCATGGACGTCTTGCATGTCCCTTCCGACGCAAGATACGTGAAAGAAATCATCAACAACAAGCGCCCTCTACCATCCACGGAAACGGTCAAACTGACAGAGGAATGCAGCGTAGCGATACTCAATCGTATGCCTGAAAAGAGAAAGGATCCTGGATGCCCGACCATCACTTGTTCAATTGGGGGCCAACAGTTTGACCATGCTCTCTGTGACCTGGGGGCCAGTGTGAGCGTCATGCCAAAGACAGTCTTTGACAAGTTGGATTGCACACAGCTTGCACCAACAACCATGACACTCCAGCTGGCCGACTCCTCCATCCGTTACCCTGCAGGGATTGCAGAAGACATTTCGGTAAAAATCCGAGGGTACTTCGTGCCAGTCGACTTCGTGGTGCTGGACATGGAACTTACCAAAGAGAACCCTCTCATCCTGGGGAGGCCATTCTTAAGCACCGCTGGAGCCCAAATAGATGTTGGAGCTGGAGAAATCCGCTTCAACATAAATGGCCAGGAGGAGAAGTTTGAGTTTTGACCCCGCAAGCAAGAGCAATGCAACATGATCCGTATCAAATACGGACCAAACACTCAAGGAATACGGGAAGTTGAGATCCAGCCCTGGCCTTCATGAGCAAGCCAAGGAAGGAGAATAAGGAGAGGCCCAAGGCGACTCCTAAGAAGGAGCAAAAGGCCGCAACACGACCTAAGAAAAAGAAGGCCGCTCCTAAACAAAAAGCTAAGAAAGAAGAGGTCTCCACACCACCAAAGAAGGTGGTACAATAGGGGCAGGAAGAGCCACCTACAACTGTACCACCGCAAGTTATCAAGATGGAATGGAGGCCCAAGAAGGTACAATCGACAAAACCTCTTGAAACAGACGTACCATCTACAAGTACAAAGATGGAGGAAGTCCTACCCAAACAAAAGATCAACCTTGGGCCATGAGCTTCAGGATAGCTTGGGGGAGGACCCCCACATAAGGTACCTCGCATTTGCATATTTAATTTCTCACAATTTCATTTTCTTTTATAGCATGTTTAGATTCAAGTTTCTTGCATTGAAAATTCAAAAAAATACTTATTCCATTCCATATATGTGCCATGAAATGTTTAGTTCTACCCATGTTGAAATGATTGGTTACTCTGTTTTATGTCTCGTTTGTACTTGTTTAAAATAGAGTTTTCTCTAATATTTGGGTTTATCGGCTTTACATTATCATGCTCTACAAACTTTATTTAGTGGGTTGCACACAATCACTCTTGTCTAGGTTATTGCGCGATATGATATGGTGACATAGACCACAGCAATGACTTTATCCCTTTGAGAAAACCTGACGTCCGGAGTTTTGTTTCAAAAATTTCAAAAACAATAGTTCCTCAATGATCGCGAAATACCCACTAGAGCCATATGATTTATCTGTAGTATAAAACCTTCATACGCTGCTTGTTCGTACATTGAGTTCGGACGGATTGTTACCGACGCGAGATTATGATCTTACACCCACGATTGAGATTCACTTGCACCCACCAAATAAACGCCGACTCTTACACTGAGAGTCGCGCACAACATGCACCCTTTACCATCCGCCAACTCTCACACTGGGAGTTGCGCACCACCTTTCTCCACCAAATAAAAATGCCAACCCTTACCCTGAGGATCACGCACCCCTCTCTTGTAGTTTGCAAAATTCTCCATGCATTGTTCATCATGACATCTCTCTCCACCTCACCCTTTCCATCAATAAAGTTATGGGCTATGTTCTTAGTCAGAAAAAAATGAGAGAAAAAGAAAGAGAAAAAAAAGAGAGAAGAAAAAGATATAGTTGTAGGGTGTACTGCTCTTGTAGACAAACGGGAAAAATCTTAGATCCCCGTTCAAAAAAATGATGAGAAAATAGTTTTTAGTTAATCTTTGATAGCCCATCATTTCCCTTCATCTCATCCGCCAATAAAAGAGAGTATGTCATGATGCATGGAGACCCAAAAATACCACAAAATTAGGAATCATCTTTCATCCATCCACACACTTGCACATCTCAATCAAGGTGCATGGCTTAATCTCCGTAAGGTTCGATCCTTGACCTTACAATATATGTGATACAAGTATGCCCACTTACATGCCTACCCAGAACTTCACTCTCAGCTTTTAGTGGTAGGAAGAAGGCAAAATCTTAAAATGCCTTTGGTGAGGTTACCATACACATTTGAGCGATCGAGTGGGTCATTTGAGGAACTTGGTCTATTTATAAAAAACTTACAAAACCTCCGGACTGAAAGTTGATCCTGGGACGAATGAAAAGCACCAGTCTTTGAAACTGTTCTATTTTGCAATCGCCCAAGACTTGAGAAAATTAGAAGCCCCAGTCTATCAGGAATCATAGAGTAGATATAATTGCCGATTTATTCAAATAGCAGTAGAACGCTCTCTTTTATCTTGTACACTTGAGATATAATCGGCATCGTAGCAACCTCTGATCAACAACCCAAAGCAAAGACTTGCTCGGGACGAGCAAGGGGTAAGCTTGGGGGATCTAGTTGGCGGTCCTTAACTCCGATTTTTACCCGCCAATTATAGATCATTATGGGGGAAATAAATATTTTATTGCACATATATCTTTACCATTGACCTAGTTCCACCTGTGCTTGGAGAAAATATTGTTTTGCAGAAAATACACCAAGTGTAGGAATTTTCGGAATAAAAAGACGCTTTTCGGAAGGTGTAAAAAGGCAAAGAGAACAAGGCAGCCCACCTCGGGGTTGAAGTGGGCCAAAACACCAGCAAAACCGCATCCCAGATGACGGCCCAGGCCCACACGCCAAAGGCGGTCAGGGGGCGGTGCCACCCAGGCGCCGGCGCGCCTGGGGCGCGCGCGCGCCAGCCCGGCCGCCAGGTGGGCCCGGCCAAAGGCGGTTTGCACATGCCATCTAGAGAAGGACGGTTTTGCTAGTGCTTTTGACCATGCTGCACCCGAACCACCTCCAGCGCCCTATTTAAGAAGAGGAGAGGCCCCCCACCATCACACACACCATTTGGAGCCATCTCTACTCCTCTCACTTGTTCATTAGCATTAGTAGTAGTCATTTGGAGCTAGGCAAAGCTACTTGGAGAGCTTGTCTCCAGGAGGAAAAGCTACATCTTTGGTATAAATCTATGGAGCGTTCTTCCTTAGTCAAGTTCTCATCATATTTATATAGTCTTGCATATGAACTAGAGTATAGTCTAGTACACGATATATTCGATGATTAAGAACTAGGCCATAGTTCTTGTGAGAGTTGTTCATCGTGTTCTACATTGTTCTTCATCGTTCGTATGTTTTACTTGTTTCGATTAGATTGTAGAAGAGGAATAGCGGTTCGATGTACCCTCGGGTTTGCCTATGTCCTAGCTCGTCCATCCGTAGGGTGGGAGTCCCGGGGGATGTAGGTAGCTCCTTAGTATGCGGCGTGGTGTCTCGGATGCGAGGAACCTTCGGATATGTCGGCATGCCACGGTTGAGGTGGTAGGCGGCGGGTGGTGATAGCCCCGTCCGTCCCTTGTAATCCCCACGTTCGCATGTTGAGTAGGAGTTCGTAAATGCCGCCATTGACCGCGCATCAGCTTGCCGCGGTCTCCCCATATTCCTAGTCTATAGTCGAGTCTTGACTTGTATAACATGTGGAATTAGCTATTCTAGCATTGACTATATAGGACCCGCCGCTTTCGCGTAGATTATTCTTTATTCTTTATTTTACCTTTATTCCTTTGAGGTTGCTCTAAGTGTGTGTCCACTATCCAAACTACCATACGCTTACCCCTGTATAGCACATTGGTCGGTTTCTCCTCATGCTAGATATTATATTCATACCCATGCTAGATTACTTAACTACCCCATGCCTTCCTTTGGGAAATTATAAATAATGATACCCTGAATACTTCCAGGTGAAATGCTGCAATGATAGATCCGTGCGCTTGCGGATATTTATTCTAATAGGATGTGATCTATCTCTTGGCGACTCTCGTATAGCTACTAGAACCTGCTTCTAGTAATTATGTCAAGTAATGCCAATTTACATTTCTGGCGCTGTTATCAGATTTAGGCTCTAAGTCTGTTTTTGGTAATCGCGCTAAGAAATGCCAACACTTTCTGACATTGCCCGACGGTGGCTCGAGGAGCTTCCCCCCAATCAGATCTATGACTGGACCGACCTGGTACAGATCTTCGAGGGGGACTTCAAGGGTACCTACATTCGACCTGGCAATTCGTGGGACCTCCGAAACTGCAAACAGCAGGCTGGGGAGTCCCTCTGAGACTTTGCTCGACGTTTCTCCAAGCTGCGTACCGAGTTACCGCACATCCCTGACCACGACGTCATCTTGGCGTTCGTTTCGGGCATCACGTGCAAGGAACTCGGGCGCAACCGTCCAAAGACCGTTGACGAGCTCATGGACGTCGTTGCCGATTACGCAGCCGGCGACGAGGCCGTGGGAGCATTCTTCGGTGAAGACAGAAGCAAGTGCAAACCGCCCCTTGGCAACGATGAAGGCTCGATCAAGGGACAAAAGAAGAAGGGCAAGCGCGAGGTCGTAGAAGACGAGGTCGCCGCAGCCGAGCGCAAGAAGCCTCGACCCCCTCCGAATGGGGTCGTCTTCGACAAGATGCTAAAGGAGCCATGCCCGTACCACAAGGAGCCGGCCAAGCATACCCTCGAGAACTGTCGCATGCTTCGAGGCTACTTCAAGAGGCTGGGCATCGACAGGGACGAGCAGAAGAAAGATAAGGGCGGCGACGGGGCCAACGACAATGACGACAATGGGTTCCCTCCCATCGCCAATTGTTTCGTGATCTACGGCGGCCCGATGACCCAGCTGACGCGTCAAGAGCGGAAGCAGGAGCACAGAGAAGTTTTCTCTGTAAAGCCTGCCACTCCCCAGTTCCTTGACTGGTCCGATGCGCCCATCACGTTCGACCGTGATGACCATCCGGAGCACGTCACCAATCCGGGCGCCTACCCCCTCGTCGTCAACCCAATCATCGTCAACACCTGCTTCACCAAGGACCTCATGGATGGGGGCAGCAGTCTCAACATCATCTACATGGAGACCCTCACGCTGCTCGGCATCACGAGGGCACAGCTCAAGCCCAGCGCCGGGGGCTTCCACGGCGTTGTCCCCGGCAAGAAGGTGCTCACCATCGGCCGCATCGACCTCCCTGTCTACTTTGGCATGCACTCGAATTTCCGCAGGGAAGTCCTCACTTTTGACGTGGTCGGTTTCGAGGGGACCTACCATGCGATCCTTGGCCGTCCGTGCCCAAGTTCATGGCGATCCCCAACTACGCCTACCTCAAGCTCAAGATGCCAGGACCAAAGGGGGTCATCACCATCGACTCCACGTACGAGCCCGCATACTCCTGCGACGTGGAGTGTGTCGAGTACGGGGAGTCCTTGATCGAGTCCAAGGAGCTAGCCAAGACACTCGACTGCCTTGCGGCCGAGGCGGCCGTCCCTTCACCCAAGCGACAGGCCGGCAGCTTCGAGCCCGCCAAGGACACCAAGAAGATCCCGCTCGATCCGAGCTCCTCGGGCGAAAAGGCACTGATCATGAGTGCCTCAATCGACAGCGCATATGAAGCAGTGCTCGTCGACTTTCTCCGCGCAAACGCCGATATGTTTGCATGGAGTCCCTCGAACATGCCTGGCATACCGAGGGATGTCACTGAGCACGCCTTGGAGATCCGTCCCGGGTCGAGACCTGTGAAGCAACGCCTGCGCCGCTTCGACGAAGAGAAGCGCAGGATCATCCGCGAGGAGGTCGAGAAGCTCGAAAAGGCCGGATTCATCAAAGAGGTACATCATCCTGACTGGTTAGCTAATCTTGTACTAGTAGAGAAAAAGAATGGGAAAATGAGGATGTGTGTAGACTATACTAGTTTAAATAAAGCATGTCCCAAAGTCCCATTTTCTTTACCTCGAATAGATCAAATCATTGATTCCGCTGCGGGTTGTGAAGTACTTTCCTTTCTCGACGCTTATTCCGGCTACCACCAAATAAAAATGAAGGAGTCCGACCAGCTCGCGACTTCATTCATCACCCCTGTGGGCATGTACTGCTATGTCACGATGCCTTTCGGCCTTCAAAATGCCGGGGCAACATACCAACGTTGCATGCTCCACATTTTTGGCAAACACATAGGGGAAACGGTCGAGGCGTACGTCGATGACATCGTTGTCAAGACGCGAAAGGTAGAAAACCTCATCGAAGACCTCAAAGTAACGTTCGGGTGCCTCCGAGCCAAGAACATTAAGCTGAACCCCGAAAAATGTGTCTTTGGCGTACCTCGAGGCATGTTGCTAGGCTACATCGTCTCCCAGCGCGGGATCGAGGCCAATCCCGAGAAGGTCGCGGCCATCATGAGAATGGGGCCAATTCGAGACCTGGAAGGATTGCAAAAGATCACAGGGTGTTTGGCCGCCCTTAGTCGCTTCATCTCACACCTAGGAGAAAAAGCCTTGCCATTGTACCGACTCCTTAAAAAATCCGAGTACTTTGCGTGGACACCCGAGGCGGAGGAGGCCCTCTCGAGGCTGAAGAGCATGCTCACCTCCCCTCCCGTGCTCGTGCCACCAAGACCAGCCCAACCTGATAAACCAGCCGAGCCACTCTTCCTCTACATCGCCGCTACCACTCAGGTGGTAAGCGCAGTCATATTGGTCGAGAGGCAGGAAGAGGGGCACGCGCTCCCCGTCCAGTGGCCGGTCTATTTTGTCAGTGAAGTGCTCTCGGATGCCAAAGTCTGGTACCTCCCCAAATCCAAAAGCTACTCTATGCGATCGTGCTCACACGTCGAAAGCTCCAACACTATTTCCTTAGCCACCCGGTGACGGTCGTATCGTCGTTCCCGCTCGGGGAAATCATTCAGAATCGGGAAGTAGTGGGACGAATTGCTAAGTGGTCGATCGAGCTCATGGGCGAGACCATCACATACGCACCACGAAAGGCTATCAAATCCCAAGTGTTGGCTGATTTTATCGCTGAATGGACCGATGTCCAGCTCCCCCTAGCACAAATCCAAGCCGAGCTATGGACCATGTATTTCGACGGGTCGCTCATGAAGACAGGAGCGGGTACGGGCCTGCTCTTTATTTCACCCCTTGGAGTACACATGCGCTACGTGGTTCGAATCCACTTTGCGGCCTCCAACAACATGGCAGAATATGAAGCACTCGTGACCGGGTTGCGCATTGCTATCGAGCTCGGGGTTCGATGCCTCGACGCTCGAGGCGACTCGTAGCTCGTCATCGACCAAGTGATGAAGGCCTCGAGCTGCCACGATGAGAAGATGGAAGCATACTGCAATGAGGTACGCAAGCTTGAGGGAAATTTCCACGGCCTCGAGCTCAATAATGTCCCTAGACGCTTCAATGAAGCCGCGGACGAGCTCGCCAAGATTGCATCGTCTTGAGCGCCGGTCCCCCCAGACGTCTTCTCGAGAGATCTCCATGAGCCATCCGTAAAGTGGGACTCGAGGGCTGGTGCCACGTCAGCCATCGAGCCCACTCCCGCGACTGAGCCCCCCGCGACCGGGGCAGAGGTCATGGAAATTGACGGGCCCTCAAGCCCACCAACGGATTGGCATGCGCCTTTCCTCGAGTACCTCATTCGAGGGGAGCTGCCTGAAGATCGAACAGAAGCAAGACGACTAGCTCGACGGGCCAAGACGTATGTCCTCTACGGGGACGACAAGGAGCTCTACCACCGCAGCCCGACCGGCATACTCCAGCGCTGTATCTCCATCGAGGAGGGCAGAAGGTTGCTCAAAGACATGCACTCGGGGGCTTGTGGCCACCACGCTACGCCGAGAACCCTTGTCGGAAATGCTTTTCGTCGAGGCTTCTATTGTCCCACAGCAACGGCTAACACAATCAAGCTCGTCCGAGCGTGTGAGGGATACTAGTTCTACGCCAAGCAAACTCATCTCCCAGCACATGCACTCCAGATGATCCCCCTCACATGGCCGTTCGCGGTCTGGGGGCTCGATCTGGTCGGACCCCTCAAGAAGACGACGGGAGGCTACACCCATTTGCTCGTCACCATCGACAAGTTCACCAAGTGGATCGAGAACAAACCTATCACCAATATCCGCTCGTTCCGCTCGGAACGAGCGGTTGAATTCTTCACCGACATCATCCACCGCTTTGGGGTCCCTAATGTCATCATCACGGACAACGGCACTCAGTTCACGGGCAAAAAGTTCCTGGACTTCTGCGACCATCACCACATCCGCGTGAACTGGTCGGCAGTTGCCCATCCTCGAACTAATGGGCAAGTCGAGCGCGCCAACGGCATGATCCTACAAGGACTGAAGTCAAGAATTTTCAACCGCCTCAACAAGCACGGCAAGAAGTGGGCGGCCGAACTCCCATCAGTTTTATGGAGCCTACGGACAACAGAGAGTTGAGCCACTGGGTTCACTCCGTTCTTCCTGGTCTATGGATCGGAGGCTGTCCTCCCCACCGACCTCGAGTACGGGTCCCCTCGACTCAAGGCCTACAATGAGCAGACCAACGACGAGGTGCTAGCTAACGCTGTCGACTAGGTCGAGGAGATTCGAGACATGGCGCTCCTACATTCCGCGTGCTATCAGCAGAAGCTGCGGCGATATCACGAGAAGAACATGCGCAAGAGAGATTTTGAAATCGGCGACCTCGTGCTCCGTCGACACCAAGACAACAAGGGGCGCCATAAGCTCACTCCACCTTGGGAAGGCCCCTTCATCATGGTCGAGGTGCTGAAACCAGGGACCTACAAGCTAGCGATGAAGATGGCTCGATCCTCACCAACGCATGGAATATTGAACAGCTACGTCGCTTTTTCCCTTAGGCCTCGAAGCTTTGTACATTTCCTATATCATGTACCGCTAGTATGAACGAATAAAGGCTCTACAAGTTAGCTTCCTCATTTTTTTGTTCATATGCAAGGTGGGCTCGACTCTATCTTCACAGAGTCAAGCCCCCTGTTGTTCTAAGGCAGAACCTTAGAACCCCCTCCGGTGGTAAACCTGAATCTACTCACGGAGTGATGCTGAATCTACCTACGAAATTGTGCACGGAACACGAAATGGAATGTAGAACACAAGCTCAATGCTTTCCATTATATTCCGATCCCTTGTACAGTCCCATCAGAGCAATATTTATAGGCGCCCGTAGGCTTTTACAAGACCATAATGCCCTTGGGCCGCTTCTCCTAGGTTCTCCTGCTACTTGATGGCGAGGGCGTAACTATCTTCTTGGTGCTTTTCCAGGATGCTGGCCGAATGGCCGACAGAGCCAGGCCCACAAAGCAGCGAGTAGTCCTCATAGGAGTAGCGACACGACGTTCCTGCACAAGTAACAAATCTGTCCGCTGCCCAGTGCTGATTCGGTTAGGGCACCGAAGCCCCATGCACGGGTGCTTCGGCAACCTTACCCCTGGGCGGGCCAGACCGTCAGTCCGCCGTCAGCCGATGCAGATGACCGAATCATCTCGGTGGCTGATTCGGTTGCCTGACCGAATCGACAATTCATCACTTCGGCGGTTGTCACCCAACAGTAGCCCCTCAGCGACAACCGAAATGGATGTAATCGATTTTGGCTGCCGCTGATTGATAGATGATAACCGAAAGACCTAGCGCCATCCCGTGGGAGGATGATTTTTTTTTTGTTAACTGCGGCCTCGGGATGCGTGACCGATGCAACGGTTCTCCTGACCGCCGGCCGGCCCGCCGCGGGGGCAATAAAAGGCCCCGTTAGCCGCCAGCGGTCTTTTTCGCCGCCACCCGCACTCGAGCCCCTGCTGCACATTTGGTTGCCTGCTGCGCTGATTCGGTTGCCTGATTCGGCGCTTCAACCGAAAGGCCGTCTTCGTTCTCCTACGACTCGAGCCGCGCAAGAATCGTCTTGTTCGTCGACCCGGTCTCCCGCCGAATCCCACTTTCGATTTCCTTTTAGGTGAGGCTTTGGTGCCTTTTACTTTCGCTCGCATGCCCGTCGTAGCAACTTAAAATTCCAATTCGGTGTATTTGTGGATTATACTTTTCTTATTTTAATTCCCCATTTTTCCTTTTTATAGTCTCGGTGGGTTTTTTCTTCTATATTGCTAACATGTCAAGGGTTGCGTCTAGCACTGACAATTCGGTTACCGATGCCGAATCGGGTGATCGCTCAGCTTCGGCTTCGAATCTTCATCTCGGGTCCAGCTCCAGTGAAACTAGTGGGCAGAATATTCCACCTGGGAAAAGGCCAATGCCTCTTAGGGCCATTCCACCCGAATCCGCCCACGAATCTGATGAAACTGAATAAGATGAAGAAGAAGTGAGCAAGTATGTTGAGTGTTTTGACTCGTCAGAGGGTGAAAAGGATTCTCGTGCTGCTTCGGGCAAGGACGAGGGAAGTTCGGCTCCTCATGCCGAAGAGGTAGCCGAATCTGTTCCGCCGACCACCGAGGCCACCGAGAGGACCTAGACATACCGGTTGGTCATGCCGCCTTGATCGGTCCAACTCCACAGTCAGTATGCTAAACCAATACCAGCGAGATGGTATTTTGACTACTGCTGAGCGGAGCCGAAGCTGGTCTCCTGGGATAGAGGAATACCCAAGGCCTAAACCCACCGAAGCTCTCGTGTTTAGGGATTACTTTAGGGCTGGGCTTCACTTCCCCCTTGAGGATTTTGTTGGAGAAGTTTTGGATGCTTTTAACTTGTAGATTCACCATCTGACGTCGAATGCAATAGTGTGTCTCAGCTGCTATGCCATGGCACAGAAGATGATGGGTAGCGAACTGAGTGTGCCGGTGTTTACTCAGCACTATGAGACTCAGTTGTACTCTACTTATGGGACCGATGATGCCGGGACCAAAGAACTTCAGTTGGAAGTGGGATCTTATAACTTTATCCCTGCCCGAGGCAAGATGGCCTCCTGCATAGTTCCGACCTTCAAGAACAAGTGGCAGGACTGGAAAAAACATTGGTTTTACTACCGCATGTGTGAAGACGCCGATGTGGCACTTGCTAATGATCAAGGCCAGCCGAAAGCTCACTCTTTAGTTTCAGTTATGACTCAGATGGAGGGGCTCGTTTCGGCTCCGGAGATGATTATGGGGCCACTTGACGAAATAGCAGCCGAATCATATCAGCAAACTGCCGAAAGGCAAACCAGCCGGGACTTGGTTGAAGCGATGCTTTCTCTTGGTCAATGGCCACTTTGTACAAGCATGAGGTTCGATGGTTTTTCATATCACAGCGGGTACCGAGGGCCCTCAGTCAATCTGGTTCGGCCACCCGGTTATGATTCAAGCTCTGACTTTGTGAAAGAGATGGAGAAAAGAGCTAATCGGCTTTGTGATCCCTATAATGACAGGGAGTATGAGTTAAGCATGTCCAAGTTGGGGTCCCTTCGGCGTCTTAACCGAATTTGGGAACGTATGAACGTCGAATACCCGGACCGTCTTCCTCCGATCAGGAGAACGAGGGGTGAAACCGCTGCTGATCCGGCTAATTCGGCCCCGCAACCGAATGTGACACGTGGTCGTGGAGGTGGCCAATCTCAGGGCCGTGGAACTCAAAATCCGCGCAACACACGCCAAGCCGAAGCTCAACACCGCCATCAAATCGGTCAGAGATCTCTGCCCCGAGAAACCGAAGACGTTCGGGTATGTCGATTGCTTGCCAAACAGGAATGGGTGAAACCCATAAAGAAAAGCCGCAACCAAGTTATTAACGTTCGCAAAGCTGATTCGGTTGTTTCTGGCCATACGGCAGAAGGGCTTAGCCTTGGATTCTAACTTGCAGCTTTTTGCATAGCTGACTTGTTTTAGTCGCTTGCGTGTTATCTTCGTATTCGGCTTGTACTAATTCGGTTTGCTTCTTTGGTGTACAGGTGTTTGCCGAATCCAGTGAGGAGGCTGCTGAGCGCACTATTGGTGAGAAGCTTGATGAGCTGACCCTTATTTTCCGCCGAGTGCTGAACAGCGTTGGAGGGGACTATGAACTTCCTGCTGGTACTGAATCAGCTTTGGAGAAGATTCGGTTCCTAAACCAGGAGTTGTCTTAGCTCGATTATGCTATTCAACTGGGCCATGAGTACGCTGGCTTCAAAACTGCACATTCCTTGATGAAATTGGTGAAGGAAGAAGGCTGCAACCACTTTGCTAGGGCAACATCCTTTGAAAATGCAATGAGCTATTGGAAACCTGATGAGGATGTTCAGGCTGCCACCAAGAAGTGGTTCTTTGACGGCTTCTGGACCGAAGACGGCGGGCGAGACTTGGCTTTACCCCGGGCTGCATACGCTTGTGCCAGGGTAAATGATCCTATTGTGCTTAAGCACTCGTTATATTGTGCTTGTTCGGTTGTGATTGCCGAATTTGAACAACTCGTATCTTGTCGAATGTAGGATCCCAGTGAGAAACCCGCTATCAAGGCCAGGGTTGAGGCCTACATGGAGGAGCGCAATGCACGGGAGGGTTCCCTAGCCGTGCAGACGCCGGTGTGCACCCCCGAAGCCCCTCACGCTGCTGCCGAAGAGCCCGTCCTTGAAGAACAAGCACTCGGCACTCAGGAAGATGGAGCGGGAGCCACATCCACTTCGGCTGCCGATCCTCACCAGGCCCCTGCCTTGACCCCCTATGCTTCGACCCCTGGAGTCTGAACCACTTGTAGGTGGTTGTGAAGATACATCAAACAGTTTGTTAAACTTGTGTACTTTTGAGGCCAGCATGTTGGCCGAATTTGGGTATGCTGTAATGATGCATGTTTAAACTTGGATGTGGCTTCGGTTACTGAGCCGAATCGCCTACAGACGGTAATTTTGTGTTAATGTTTGTCGTAGCCGAATGCGCATCGCTTTGCATGGTTTGAACTTATCGAATGGTTTACTCTCTGATGCCCTTCGGTCTTTGTGCCGAATCGGTGTATGCTTGAAAAGCGCCGTCCCGCCCCGTCTTTTTAGACCGAAGGGCGTTTTTCTGCTTGGGTTTGCAAGAGTTATTCGGTTATTGCACCGAAGTATGCCCTTGGTGAGGGTGATTAGGTAGTTCTACCGTTATTGCTGCGTGATTTTGTTGCCAACTTACATGAGTAATTCGGTAAACTTACCGATTGTTCCGCCCCGTCTTTTTGGACTGGTGGATTGATGATAAGTGAGGATAATATAGTTTTTTCTTGTATTTTCTTGTTACAAATTTGCCCACAATGGCTGTTACAATTATTAAGTGCTCTGTAGCGCTATGTTTGGGGCACACATCACCACCCGAAATAGCCATGGTTTGAGCCGGTTCTGGATGTGGCCCTGCAGTTTGTTGCTAGGATGCAGAAACCCGTGGCGGGTGGCTTGGTGTAGTGTGCACATTATTAATTGATACATCATGTCCCAATGCCACCCGTTGTTTTGGATGAGGAGTTTCTGGTGCCGAAAGAAACCGACCTCACAGATGGAGAAGCTCTCGTAGCACGTGGTGCCGACCGCAGCGCGTCGGGTGTTGTCTTCGGTATGGTAGCCGAATCTTCCCAAACAGGTCCTGACGCTGATGTCGCGCTGCGTTGTACCATGATTCATGGAAACTACGCTGGGCTTCCACATCACCATTAGTTGGTGCATGGTCGTGCAGGACAGAACGTGGTGAAAAGCACATGCTTTTTGGTTGTTTGCTTGGAGAAAGCCGGGTCTGATCTTGGGACTGCGGCCACTGAAGTATATCTTGTGAGGACCGAATTGGCCTCGCCAGGAACACTGAAACCAAATGTGGTGCTTCTCTTTGCAACCCGAATGCGCTCTTTCCTGAGGCCAGAGGTGGTTTGAAAGATTCTCTAATCAATGCTTCCCTCATATTTGAGACAAAACAAGCTTGATGTGATGGCCTATGGGAAGGTTTAGGTGCCCTTATATAGGCTGCTGTGCCCCTAGGGCTCATAAATACGCTGAACCACCTAGCTTATTAAATTTTGACAACTACTTTTGTCATTTATTAAGCCTACCATAGTGCACATGCCTGTGTGGTGAGGGTGTTTCCTGCTGCTTTGGCAGGTTTTGGTTGCTTGCAACCTTTTTACTTGATACCGAATATATGGGTAGGCGTTTGTTGCCTGACCGTTTTCGGTGGATGTATATCTGATGCTACTGCCTTTTTTGAGTAACATAGTCATACAAGTAATTTACACAGACGTGTCTGTGTGTTGGGATATCTCCTGCTATTTTTGCAGGAGTTCCCGGCCTTTTCTGGCTTTAGAGGTTGCTTGCAACCTTGTTGAATCGATGCCGAATATGAACACAGGCATTTCTTCCTGAGCATATTCGGTGAGCATGTAGCAGATATGAATACATTTTTCGCGAAGGACAAACATAAAGGAAATTAAATTTATTACACAGATGCCTCATTAAAAAACCTCAGTGAGGAAAAAGAGTGCAGAGCCCCGAATGTCTTTAGGTAAAAGTACCGAATTTGCATGAAAGAAAATTATTACAACTTTATATCTGGAGCACAGCATCATGGATAGAATCGGCGCAGATTGTCTGCATTCCACGTGTGGGCTGATTCGTTTCCATCTTCTCTTACCAGGGTGAATACGCCAGTGCCAACCCTCCTTGCCACGATGTACGGTCCGTACCATGGTGACTGCAATTTGCCTTGCTTGTCTGGCTGGCGGATAAGTACCATGTCCCCAGGATTGATGTCTTTCCTCAGAATTTTCTTGTCTCTCCAACTCTTGGTTTCGGCATGAAATCTGTCTAGATTATCTGCTGCCTGGAGTTTCCTTTGATCTGAAGTTTCTAAGTCCACCATTCTCTGTATCGGGTTGGTAGCCGATATCTCTGTTCTGAAAGAGCCCATCCTTACTTCCTCTGGTGTTATGGCTTCTTCATCGAACAACAACCGAAACGGGGTGAAACCCGTAGCTCTGGATCTGGAGACGTTGTGTCCCCAAACTACGGTGACCGGCTCTTGAGCCCATTTCCCCTTCTTTGCTTCCTCAAGCGTCTTTGAGATGGTGGTGAAGATATCACCGTTTACTCTTTCGACTGCACCATTTGACTCCGGGTGGTTAACCGAAGCAAAAGACAATTTGATCCCCAATTCTTCCCAGAAAGTTCTAAACTATGCTGAATCGAATTGCTTGCCATTGTCGATCAGAATGTATGCAGTACCCCGAAATGGCGATGATTCGCCGCCACACGAAGTTCACCAAAGTTCCGGGGTTATTTGAGCCGAGGCTTGGCTTCTACCCATTTGGTGAAGTACTCCGCAGCCACCGCTTGTGTATTTGAGATTTCCGGAGCCGGAGGTAACGCTCCGACTATGTCCACGCCCCAACGCCGAAGTGGCCATGTCGGGTATACTGGTGAAGTGGGGTTAGCTGGGAGGTTTTGCTTTTTTGCGAACATCTGGCAACCCCTGCATGTTTTCACTATTTTTTTATCATCAACTACGGCTGTAGGCCAGTAGAATCCCTGCCTCATTGCTCTGTGGGCGATTTCATGATGACCTCTGTGAGCTCTGCACGAACCCGAATGTATCTCAGTAAGCAATTGTTTTCCTTCTTCTCGACTTATGCACTTGAGCATGGGAGCGACTACACCTTCTTTGTACATGTTTTCCCCAACAATGGAGAATTGCCTCGTCCTGGAGTTCATTCGGTGCGCGTCTTTCTTTGAAGTTGGTTCGTATGTACCTTTGAGGTAAGCCTAGGTGGGTGCCCTCCAATCATCACTTGCGATTGCGTGAATGACCGAAGGTGACTCTTCTTCTTCCTTGACTGCCTTGACCGTTAACACCTGATAGAAGACATCAGCTGGCAACGGATGAGCATTGGCTGCTGCTTTTGCTAACTCATCAGCTTCGGTGTTCTCAGACCTCGGTACGTACTTTAGGGTGAAACCTGTGAAATATTTCTCCATCCTCCTTACTGTGGCTAGGTATGTAGCTAGCTCAGGATCCTTTGCTGTGTATTCTTTCTGAATGTGTCCGACCACTACCTGTGAGTCAGAGCGAATTATACAGCGTCGGACCACGAGTGCTCTAAGCTTTCATAGCCCCAATAGTACTACCTCATATTCGGCTGTGTTGTTTGTGGTAAGGAACTGCAATCTTGCCGCGTATCGTATACTTGGGCCATTCGGTGGTGTCACTATGGCAGAGATTCCTGCGCCCGCTGAACACCAAGACCCATCACAATGTACTGTCCATTCGGGCTCGTCAAATTGCTTGGCGGAATCATCTGCATTCGGTGTCCAGTCTGCTATGAAGTCTGCTAGCACCTGTGACTTGATGGTTGATCTGTGCTCAAATGATATTATATATTCGTTCATTCAAATTTGCCCATTTGCCGATTTGGCCCACGGCCTTCGGTATTGCGGAAGAGAGATTCCAGCGGGGCGAGCCGACAAGACTCGAATCGGGTGTGCTTGGAAATAATGCTTGAGCTTTCGGAAGCCATCACTACCGTGTAAGCGATCTTCTCTAGCTCCGTGTAATTCTCCTTAGCACCCGAAAGTGCTTCTGATACGAAGTATACAGGGAATTGCTGCATTTTGCCTTCATATTCTTTCTCCTCGATCAACACCGCAATCTACGCTTTCTGCCGGCCGCTAATAGATACAATATCAGAGTCATTCCGGTTGTTGGTTTTGATAAGGTGGTGAGCCTGGTGAGGTACTTCTTGAGTTCTTCAAAAGCTTGCTGCTGTTCAGGTCCCCAACCGAAAGTCGCCGCATTCCGAAGTGCCCTAAGAACAAGAACCCTCTTTCGGGCCGACCCGGAGATGAACCTGCTCAAAGCTGCTATTCTCCCTATGAGCTTCTGCACTTGTTTTCTGTTTTGAGGCGGTGCCATGTTTGCAATGGCTGCAATCTTCTCTGGGTTGGCTTCTATTCCCCTTGTGGAGACCAGACAACCAAGTAGCTTTCCTTTGCTGATACCGAAAACGCATTTGTCGGGGTTGAGTTTGAGGCCACTGGAGCGCAGATTTGCGAATGTTTCTCCGAGATCGTCAATGTGCGAATCCCTCGGTCGCTTTTCACCACGATGTCATCCACATAGGAGACGAGGTTGTTTTTCTTCTTCGCTCCCCGGAATATTTCATCCGTTAACCCGGAGAAAATCGGTCCGGCGTCCCTTAGCCCCTCGGGCATTCTCTTGTAACAAAAGGTGCCATCTCGGTGTGATGAAACTTGTCTTTTTCTGGTCTTCCGGGTCTAGCCATATTTGGTGATAGCCCGAAAAACAATCGAGGAAGCTCATTATCTCACAACCAGCCGCGATGTCCACCAATTTGTCTATTCGGGGCAGGGGATACGGATCCTTGGGACAGTGCTTGTTTAGGTCGGTGAAATCGACACACATTCGCCATTTGTCATTTTTCTTCTTTACCATGACCACGTTAGCCAGCCATTCAGGATACTGTACTTTTTTGATTACATCGGTGTCTAAAAGCCTCCGTACTTCGGCGCCGCCGCCGCTCTTTCATCCGATATCTTGCGTAGTTTCGCTTTCTAGGTTTTGGCCGATCTCGTTGACGTTTAGGTCATGGCCGAGCGAGACTTCGGTCTACCCCCTGCAGATCACGTGTTGACCACGCAAACACGTCTCGGTTTTCTAGTAAGAACTCTATCAATCTTGAGGCTTCCCCCTGACCCAAGGTTGCGCCGATATTGACACATTCGTCGGGTCGATTCGGGCTCAGAGATACCCGAATTGTTTCTTCTGCAGGGAGTGCTTTTGGTTCTTTACTGTTGCTTTGATCTTCATCCTCCTTATGTCTTGGCTTGGACTTCACCTCATGCACCATGCTGTAGCCTGGTATAGGCTTGCCATCGATTTTTCTTGCTGAGACCTGATCTCCAAATACCGAAATGATGACTGTGGGTGAAGGTATTTTCATACATAGGTGAGTTTGCCAAATCACCATGTCAAACTTACTGATGATACCTCTGCCAAAAATGGCCGTATAGGGGTAGTCTATGTCAACTATATCAAATGTGATTTCTTCGCTCTGACTTTTTTGTCTTCGCTGAATGCTATAGTGATTTTTTTCTTGCCAATTGCATCTATTCCTCTTCCCCCAAAACCGAATAGGGGATTGCCAGCCTGATCGAGTGTTTTTCGGTCAAGTTTCATGCTGTCAAATGCTTTGGTGAATAGTATATCCACCGAACTGCCGTTGTCTATCAGAATGTTGTGAAGCGTGTATCCCCCGACATAGGCTGTTACTACCAAGGCGTCACAATGTGGAAAGTCTTTGAGTCTGAAGTCAGATTCTAAAAAGGTGATAGGGGCTGTCTTCCAGGCAGGCTGTGCTGCCAGAGTTTTCGGTGAAATCATCAACACCCTCTTGACGAAATCACGCCTGGCTCTCTTGTTATCGTGCTCCAAGTTGGGTCCTCCCGTAATGGCGTAAATATGCCCGCTGGAGTTCATCATGTTGGCCGGTGTGACTGTATTGACTATTTGCAATTCCCTGGAAGCTTCCGGATTTGCTGACTGCTGCGCTGTGTGCTGATCCGCCGTAGCCGAAGATGATGCGGCTGCTGGAAGTGCCTGGTTGTGCATCGGCATGCTCTGGTGATACTGCGCAATGGGGGCATCTGCCATGCTATCGGCTGCTGGAACACATGCGCCGGTGGCAGGTTACAAGACGCTTGGGTGAAAGCCTGGTGATGAAATGCAGGTTACACGATGCTTGGGTGAAAGCCTGGTGATGAAATGCCTGCTGAGGAGCTGCAATGGTGTGATAAACATGCTTGGCTGATTCGGTTGGCTTCGCAGATTCATCTTTCTCGCGCTGTTCTCTTGCTAACTGGGTATACTTGCACTCCTTGGAGGTATGCCCTTTGTCCTCGCCACACACAACACAGTACAATGTTCTCGCCTGGTCGTGCCCTCTGCCTCTTCCACGTCCACCTCCAGAGCCTCTACCGCCTCGGCCTTGGTTACCAAAATTTTTGGTTTGATTCAGTTGGCTCTGAGATGAATTCTCTTGCACGTTGTTCACTGCGGCAGACTTCTGGTCGTTCTTCTGGTGATTTTGCTGATTCGTTTGACTGGACTTGGGCGATGCCTACTTGATGTTATATCGCGTGGCCTTTTGTTGTACTAAGTCTTCCTCTAATCTAGCGAACTGACGCATCTGATCAAATAGCTGTTTGATGGTGGTGGGTGCTACGCCAGACATAGCTTGGGCACAAGGCCCTATCTTCAATCCTTTGACCACCGCGACTATGACAATGTCATCTGACACATTCGGTAGCTGGGCCTTTAACTGAATTATCCTCTCAAGGTACTTTGAAAGTGACTCATCGTCCGGCTGGAATAGATTCATGAGGTCGGCTATTGTTTTCTTGTCTGTTTGGAACCCCTGAAAGGTGGTGAGCAGATCTGCCTTCACCTGATGCCATGAAGTGACTGACAAAGGCCTTTGCGACACAAACCAGTCATAAGCTACATCTGTTAAAGCCATGACCAACGATTTTGCGAGGATCATATCATTGCCCCCTGCCGAATGGACACAAGCTTCGTAACTTGTAATGAATCTTCTCGGGTTGGACTGCCCATTGAAATTTGGTAGCTTCGGCCTGTAGCCTAGGGGCCAGGGACATCTTTGGATATCCAATGATAATGGGGATGCCATATCTATTGTTTCGGTTATGTCCCTTCGTGACTTTTCTCCCAGGATGATAACATCTTTTTCTTGATTCTTCCCAGAGGATGATCGGAGGGCCCGAATGTCCCTTTCTAACATTGCCGCTTCTTCTCTTGCTTGATTGATTGTGTCTTGAATTACCAAAGATTCGGTTACGTGTCGCCATCTCGAACCTCCGCAACCGGTCACGATGCTTTGCTTCAGGGCATTCACCTTGGCAGGTTGCTCTTCTAACCGCCCCGAGGCCGGGCGTTACGGACGTCCGATCCTTCGAGCTCCTCGGCTTCTTCTTCTTCGGCTCTTCGATGATGCGGCCTTCCAAAAGCACTCCTCCCAATGCACCGAGTTCACCCGTGGGTACGGGCGCACCGCCGTCTTGAGTAACCTGGGCCGCTGCATCAACGGTTATTGCTGGTGCTCCCGCACCTTCGGCTTGCTGTGGAACTTCGGTATGCGGAACCAAATCTGTCGCTACGGGCTCCTTGGATGACCCTGCAGCTGCCTTCGCCTTGCCCTTCGGAGCCATGGTATGTTCGGCGACGACCACGGTGGGCGCCAATGTTGTTCTAAGGTAGAACCTTAGAATCCCCTCCGGTGGTAAACCCGAATCTACTCACGGAATGATGTTGAATCTACCTACAAAATTGTGCACGGAACATGAAATGGAATGTAGAACACAAGCTCAATGCTTTCCATTATATTCTGATCCCTTGTACAGTCCAATCAGGGCAATATTTATAGGCGCCCGTAGGCTTTTACAAGACCATAATGCCCTTGGGCCGCTTCTCCTAGGTTCTCCTGCTACTTGATGGCGAGGGCGTAACCGTCTTTTTGGTGCTTTTCCAGGATGTTGGCCGAATGGCCGACAGAGCCAGACCCACAAAGCAGTGAGTAGTCCTCATAGGAGTAGCGACACGACGTTCCTGCACAAGTAACAAATCTGTCCACCGCCCAGTGCTGATTCGGTTAGGGCACCGAAGCCCCCCTTGCACGGGTGCTTCGGCAACCTTAACCCTGGGCGGGCCGGACCGTCAGTCCGCCGTCAGCCAACGCAGATGACCGAATCATCTCGGTGGCTGATTCGGTTGCCTGACCAAATCGACAATTCGTCACTTCGGCGGGACGGGGTGCCCAAGTCCCGGTTGTCACCCAACACCCCCCTCGGGGGCTAGACCAGGGGGGAACCCCCTGACGTCCTCGAAAAATACCTTCAGTTTTTCGAAACGCTCGACACACTCTTTCTCCTTTCTCGCCTCGAACGTTCCCCCGATGACTAAGTAAACATGTCGCCTCGAGCACCCAAAAGTCGAGATGGTCGAGCCTAAGGCCTCCTACGCTCCCGAGCTACGGTACCTTAACTCACCTCCCCTCGAGGTATCTAAAGCGTGACACCCACACTTAGTCAAAAAAGGAAGCAAATCTAGGCAAGGAATAAAGAAAGCGTAGAGCATAGTAAAAAGCTAAAAAAGTTGCTTAAACATAGTGTTTAAAGGCCACATGGGCCACTTCACGACCAACGTAATTTGCTTACATGGGCCTCTTGCCCAAACTTTGGCTCGCAGGCCAGATACCACAATCACCACTACACGTCGGGAGGAAGGACGAAGGGCTCGAAACTCTGTGCTAGCCGCGCTCCAGGAACCTCGGCGTCGGCAAGGAGCTGCTCATGCCACGGATTCTCGGCTCCCTCCTGCTCATCCTCAGAGAAGACAAAGCCACCGGAGACAGCCTCCATCCCGGCCTGGATCTCCGCCCTCGAGAGATCGAAGCCGGACTAGAAGATGGCGAGGCCTCGACGCGCGGCAAAATGGAGAGCCCCACGGATGCGGTCACGTAGGGAGAGGCCAACGGCGAAGACTCGAGCGGCGTAGCCGCGGCCGGCTTCCGGCCCCTCAGCGTCCACCACGGGCTCGAACCCCCAGCGGTCACTAAGGGTGTCGATGGCACCGGTAATCCGAGCCTTTGCGACCACCTCGGTGTCCAACACCTCTTGGGCGAGCTGAAGATCCGTGCGCGCCGTGGACAGGTCGGCCTCGGGAGCTGGAGGTAGAAAAGTTCAAGTTAAAATCGGACACTCGAACGGTCGAGTAAAATGAACAAACACAAGAGTCAACAGGTGACTCGAGTACTTACCAGTACAGCGGGTCGACAACTTCTGCTCACGCTCAAGCGCGCTCGAAAGCTCTGCCTGCTTCCCTTTGAGGGTGCGGCTGAGGTTGGTTTTCTCCATCCGCACCTCCTCGAGAGCCTTGCTGGCGGCTTGCACAGCCCCTCCTCCACCACTGTTTGCCGGAGATTGACCACCTTGGTCTGGAGATCGCTCAACCGCTTCTTCTCCACGTCAAGCACGCCCGCGAGAGCTTGGTGCGCAGTGGTCTCTCGCGTCACCGCCGCTTGCAACTCCTTGGCGTAGGCGGCGGCGGCGGCATTCTCCTTCTCGAGCTGCTCGACGAGCCGAGTCTTTGCGTTGAGGCCCGAGGTCACCATCGCCACGGCCTCCTTGAGCTGCGTGGCAGTCTCCTTCAGCCACTGGGCCTCCTTTCGAACCATCTCGGCCTCCCGCTCGGCTCGAGCCAGCTCATCCCTCGCCGTCTGGGCGTCCTCCTTGGCGGCAGTCACCTCGGCCTTGGCCTCTCGAAGAAGCCAGGCGGCTCGGTACTACTCCACCTCGACGTTGTGGCCCAAACGCACAAGTCGCCGGATTTCCTCCTCGCTCTCGTGAATAGCGTGGAGGTGGACGGACTTAGCGTAGGACTGACTCTGCACCGACAAAGCCACGAGAAGGAAAGTCAGAACGGCAGCAACCATGGCAATTCATGAAAAGCAAGAAACATACAAGGCTCGAGAAAACTCACGGCGGATAGCCGGGGCATGTCCTCAGCGACGACCTTCAGGGCGAGCCGCAGGGAGCTCTCGAGCTAGCACCGGTACTCCTCGGACTCCGTGTTGACCCGGAGCTCGTGCTAGTCGTTCAACATGACCGCGGGAGCCTCTGGATCGACCGGATGCCGAAGCATCAACGGCGGCCTCCCCCACAACGGGTACGCCTCTTGCATGCTCTGGGCGACGGCGTCGTGGACTTTCTGCACCGCCGCTGGGTCGGCACCTGCCTCCACCATTCGGTCCGCCAGCATGGGGATCGGTGGAGGTGGGGGCCCCGGGGACGCGTCTTGGGCTTGTCTTGTCAACGTCGACGCCTCCTGGGCGAGCTCCTGCGCCTCCCTCTGCCTCCTCTCCAAGGTTTCCGCCTCGGTGGCCTCATGGATAGCGGGCTGAAAACCGAGTGCGTGAAGATGGCGGTCGATCACCTCGCATGCCACGACCCTCCTCTGTGCCTCCTCCCAATGCTCAGCATCTGACATGCTGACATATGCCACCTCACCCGTCATCGAGTTGGGCACGAGGGTCTCCCCCTGCCGCAATGGCTGCGGTGGCGCCTGGTATACCACCATAGGGAGCTCCTGCTGCGTCGGCTGTGGCTCCTCCTGCTCCACCCGCTGCCCTTGCAGCGCCACAACCTGCTGCCCCTACAGCTCCCCGACCGGCCACGCCTGCAGCACCTCGGCTTGTTGCCAACGAGGGGGTCGAGCTCCATATCATGGGGAGGGGTTGGCACCCGCCCCAATTGGGGATCCTGTGCCTGGCTCGACCCCGACGCCGCCTCATCGCCCGTGAGCGGCTCGGCAGCCGCGGAGCTCGCCTCTTCCTCCCCCTTTTCCTTGCGCTCCTCCTCGAGCTGACGTAGACCCTTAGGCCACACCTTGGGCGAGCCCTCGAGACCCCGGTCGTGGGAACCCGGGCTCGAGCTCTCGTCGCCGAGAGTGATCGGGTGGTGTTCGGACCCAGCCCCCGCCTGCTGGTCATCGATCGCCACCCTGGGCTCCACCGTCTCGGCCACCGCCTCCTTGTCACCGGACGCTGCCTCAGAACGGACTTGGGCCACAGACGACGACGTCTCGAGCGGGACAGCAATCGAGGCGGTGGTCGTGGAGGTGGCCTTCTCTCCCGCTGACTGGAGACGGCCCCGGCACCTGCACGAGATGCAGCCGCCATCAGCTTCCCACGCTCTATCGCCGCTTGGGCACGCGCTACCCAAATTGGAGCGGCAGAAGGGAGAGTCACGCCACCTAAACCGGAGGAGGTCCCGCTCGATCCTCCTGGGATCTTCAGCTTCTTGGAGGGCAAGATGGGGTGGAGCGACCTCAAAGCACGCTTGACCCTGAAGGAGAAAAAGGGGAAGAGGCTAAGTGAGAAATTCCCAAACGAAACGAAAGACAAGAAGAAGGGGCTCGACAGGCAACTCACACCTTGGTCGGACCCGCACCCGGGTAGAGCTGCTCGAGCCACCCTAGGGCTTAGTGACCACCCCTGATTCACTTGAGCCGCTCGGGGGCTTCCGAGCCACGACCGTCTCACTCGAGCCACTCGAGGGCTTCCGAGCATCGATCTTGGCTCAAAACACTCGAGGGCTGCACGACGCCGGTGGTCTTGCCCGCCCCAACCGGTTCTTTTGCCGAATCCTGCGCCGGCTCCTGTGTCCGACGCCTCGAGGCCTGCTCAGGCCGACGGTCGCCGGAAGGGGCCCGGCGCACGTCAGGGCGCTCGACGCCCTGGGTTGATGAAGATTTGCGTGCATCTGCAGCGTCCTGCTGCCGGGTGCGCACGCCCGATGTTGAAACTTGCTAACGAGAGGAGGACTCTCGCCGTGACGGTGAAGACGCTCAAGCGTCGCGGCCAGATTGGCGGGATGACTCCTCCCGCTGGCCTGCTCGAGCCTGCGATGGATCCCCAGGCTGCTCGACCTGCGGTTGCGCCAGGGGCTCCTCTTGCACGCGAGATCGAGGAGGCATCAGGCCTCGAGTAGCGGTGGCGCCGTCGTTGTCGGTCGCCTCGTCGTCCTCCTCGTCATCCTCCTCGTCCGGGTCCATTTCCTCCTCGCTCAAATCCAGGCTAGGGCCCAGGATGGTCGGATCTAGTATCAGGCGATGCTCCCTCTCCCGGCGGCATTTCCCCGCATGCATCTGCTTCTCGACAAGCGCGGCGGCCTTCTGTGCCCTCTCCTCTTTTTTCGAGAGGTTCTTAGTGTTTTTTTGGGCAGAGTCAAGGCGTCTCACCTCACGGACAGGCGCGTACTCCTTCATCGGGGGCCTCGATTCCCCATGGTTATTGATGTCATACAAGGGCACGCCTCGATAAAATAAACACAAAACAGAGAGAAAACAAAATCAAAAGGAAAGGAGCCTCAAAAGGACATACCCTGCCCAGGAGGTTGGCATCTGGGCACATGGGGAAGAGGTTGACTTGATCCTCCCCAAAACTCTTGCCATCGACCGCCTCACGCACCCGCGTGGCGACCAAGGCGGCCGGGAGGGCCTCGCCCGACATCCGGCTGGCTTCGAGGGCAAGAGGGTCGGCGTCGGCGGTCATCTGATCCAACCGCAGCCGGCGCTCGACTAGCGGGAGCACCCGGCGGTTGTGGAATCCCACGATAACATGGGCGATGTTGAAGAAAACCTCGCCGAACCTCAACCCACGGAGCACACCCATGGCCTCGATCAGGGGGTCGAGACGATGATGGTACTTCGTGGGCTTGCCATAGCTCCAGTTGTGCTCGGCCTTGGTCACAACCTTGCCAGTGTACTCCAGAAAGTGGTTTCCCTCATTACGAAGATAGAACCACTCCGCGGTCCACCCGGCGTTGTTCGTCGACATCGTGCCGGGGAGCCAGTTCTCCCTCCTCTTCACGGCGAGCGTGCAGGAGCCCGCTCGAACGTACCGATGGGCGCTCTCGTTGTCGTCGGCCCCGCTCGTGGCCAGGGTGAAGAGCTGCGCCTTGAAGATGTGGATGAAGAAATCCCACTGCAGCGCCATCCCCAGGTATCCCTCACATACGCCGACAAAGCTGGCGGCGTGAGAGGTGGAGTTGGGGTTGAAATGCTGGAGCTCGACCCCAAAATGGTGGGGGGGCGCCCGCATAAAGCGGCTCGGGCGCGCCCCGAGTCCCCGCCGGTGGAACCTGATGAAGCTCAGCATGTAGCCCCGCGGCGGGTCGGGCTCGTAGTGGTTGCACTTCGGCACTATCCACTCCGGTGGCCCCTTCGGCGGGTTGGCGAGAAGCAGCCCCTCATCGACGAGGCGCAAGAGATCCGCCTCCACCACCGTCGACCGCAACCACGAGAGTGGAGGGAGCATCACCGGCGGCGTTGTGGCCTTGGCGGCCTCCTTGCCAGCAGCCTCCTTGCCGGCGGCCCTGCTGCTTCCGGCGGCTTGGCCGGCCCCTTTGCCGGTAGACTTACTGGGCTTCCTCCCCATGAAGATGACGGCGGCGGTGAAACCCGACGAAGTGGCGGTGGCGCAAGGCGTGAAGAGCGGCGGTGGCGGTGGTGCGCACGAAACTATCTCACTTCCCCCCTTGATTCCTACGGTGGCTGCAGGCGAGTGCGGCGGCGGCGGTGGCAGTGCTTAGGGCAGGAGGAGAAAATGCAACTGGCGGCGGCGAAATGTGAGGAGGCAGGGAATGTGAAAGGAAGGAACCGGGAACCCTCTTCCCCAAATTTATAGAGCCCGAGCCGAGCGGCGCCCCGCGCATCCAACGGCCCAGATCCTGCCATCCGACGGCCGCGCGACTCCGGCGGACTCGCCTAGAACGGTAGAATCGCATTAAATGCCCCCGCCAACTGCCACCTACCTCCACTCAGCAGAGGCACACGACGCGAGGAGGAGTGGAACCACTGCAGACCCACCATCATCACGACGCGCCGATTTCCACCTAAAAAGGCGCACCTCCAATGGGTAGGTTTCCCTCGGCCACTGAAGTGATGGGACGTCTCGAACAGACGGTTCCTTACACGGTAAGACAACTCGGGACCCTGGTCCCTCATGTAAGTCTCGAAGGAGCGGAGACTGACCCATGAAAGGGTTTGAACAGTCGCCCTCGAGCACCCGAGTCAGGGGTGACATTTGGGGGAGCCCTCGAAAGGCCCCGCTCGAGAATGAATTCTCGAACCCCAGAGGCGTATCCAAGGCAAGGTACTAGGCCTCTAAGAGATCCCATCGACGGGAGGCATTCGAGCCGCTGGCTTCTATCGAACAGGGCCGGTCCTCTAGAAACTTTGTGCCAAGCTTTAATGAGAGTGCTCCCGAGCCTTGAAGCCGTCTCCCCTCGAAAGGAAACGGACTCTCACTTGGATTTTCCCGTTACCAACTCAACGAGAGGCTCGGTGCTCGCCCAACCGCGGGTAGTGCCAGCCCTCCCATCACTTGGATCCAATCCAGGGAATCCAGTGGGAACGCTAGAGTGTGACTACAGCCCAGCATTATGAGGCACGGGGGCTCGAGTCACATGACAGCACCCCTCGACGAAAGAGGGTCGGGAAGCACTCGGGGCTTGAGGGATCGAGCGGAACCCCCCATAAGGAGCGCTACAACTCCAGTTAACAAAAAGCCCCTTGAGACAGCTCATTCAAAGCCCCCAGAGGAATGTCCCATTCCTCCGGGGCCTCGGGGGCTACCCCCACGGGGGACACTCGCGCGCCCCCCACGGAAAAAGGAATCAACTCTCTTGTGACAAAGCAAAAAACCCAAGTCTAGGTACTTCAACTCCACTTCATAATCCCTTGCATGAAGTTTCACACTCAAGCAAGGGCTCGGGGGCTACTGTCGGGTACCTAGATTAGGGGGTCTCAAATCTAGGGGCTTGGAAGTAAGCAAACCCTGTGTTGCTCTCCCCTCAGCCCCCAGGATCGACTAAAGAGAGTCCCTATTCACTTCCTCGTATCACACTAGGCGGGCCCACAACCAGGCCCACGGCTAAACAAGTGAATCGATCATCTCAAAATGTGGCCGCTCAACCACTCGAGGAGATGATGGAAACCCCTCAAGCGAACGGCCGCTCGAGATGGTGACGGAAACCCCTCGAGCGAACGGGTGCTCGAATCAGCCTCTCGAGACCGCTTCCCCTGGACGCCCACGTGGCTACAGGGCGCGTAACAGCAAAAAGTACGCCTGCCTTGCCTAACCCCATGGCTACAGCGCGTAAAACAGTGAGAAGTACGCCGGTGACTTCTCCTGTTTTACCGCCCATACCCGGGATTCGGGCATGCCAGGTGCCACTGTTACGCCACGCTTCGCACCATGCCGCGTACGGCACCCCCTCAGAACATGATTGTCAACTCTCCGTACCTCTAAACCCGCCGCTCAGTCCCATCGCTCGGATCCTTGACCCCTCAAGGCGACCTCCAGCCGCTCGAGGAATGATGGTAGACGTGACCTGAGCATGGGGCGCTCAGTGTCCAGTCCCTCCCACCTCGACAGCCATACGGCGGGGTTCTCGGTCAGACCATCATCACCCACGTCTCGACTACGCCAGCCCACATCAGAGAAGGACTATCAGGCCATTATCAACCACGCTGCTACAGGCTCGAACCGGATCAAAGCATGAATCCACAGGCTCGAACTGGACCAAGGAGGGCATCTACAGTCTCGACGACTTGACCCGACGCCCACGCCTCTACGTCACGCCCACGATCACCCTAACTACAGTGTAATCCTGAGCCTCCCCTTGGCCTATAAAAGAGGGCGCTGGGGCATAGCATAGGGCAGGTTCACACACTCACACGCTCACAACGCATTCCCACAACGCCTAAGTCTCAGGACTCGCTTGTATTCACCCTTGTACAAGCACTTCGGTGCAAGATAACACGAATTCTCTCCCTCTGCTGGACGTAGGGCCTTCTTTTCCCAAACCAGGATAAATCGCCCGTGACCTTCTTGCATCACCATCCGGATTAGGGAGCACACTTAGAAATTTACTCGTTGGTGTGACACCCCCCGGGGTATGAAACACCGACAATAACCATACAAGTAAAAGAGTTCCACAAACAATTCACATAATTGCCAATCAATACAAGTTGTCTTTAATGGATATTCAATGGACACATTACATATCATGGATACATGCGGAATATCATCATCTCTATGATTACCTCTAGGGCATATTCCCAACAGTCTCCCACTTGCACTAGAGTTAATCTCTAAGATGTCTAATCCCCATAGACTTCATGTGCGCCTCATGCTTAGGCTGTGGAAGGGCCTTTGTCAACGGATTTGCTACATTCAAATCTGTATGTATCTTGCACATTTTAATTTCACCTTCACTGATGAACTGTCGAATGAGGTGAAATTTCCGCTGTACATGTTTGTTCTTCTGGTGATTCCTTGGCTCCTTAGCCTGCGCTATCGCCCCATTGTTGTCACAATGTAGATTCAATGGGCTAGCCGCATTAGGAAACACACCAAGATCAATGAGGAAATGCCTCATCCAAACACCTTCCTTTGTAGCTTCAGAAGCTACAATGTACTCGGCTTCTATTGTAGAATCGGACACTATCTCCTGCTTGGAACTTTTCTAGCTTACTGCACCACCATTTACTGTGAATACAAAACCTGATTGAGATTGTGAATCATCTACATCAGTTTGGAAGCTAGCATCAGTGTAACCAGTTACAACAAGCTCCTCCTCACCTCCATAGATCAGGAACTCATTCTTAGTCCTTCTCAAGTACTTAAGGATGTTTTTAACCAGCGTCTAGTGACTCTCACTAGGATTGCCTTGGTACCTGCTCGCAACACTTAGAGCATATGAGACATCTGGGCGAGTACATATCATGGCATACATGATGGAACCAACTGCCGAAGCGTATGGAACCTTACTCATGTGTTTGCGCTCTTCATCTGATGAAGGACATTGCTTGTCGCAAAAGCGCATACCATGTGACATAGGCAAGAACCCTTTCTTGGATTGCTCCATGTTGAACCGTTTCAACACTTTGTCAATGTATGTATCTGGGCATAATCCTATTAGCCTCTTCGACCTATCTCTATAGATCTTAATGCCCAAGATGTATGCTGTTGGTGGTCTTTATCGCACATTTTAGACCGCCAATAAGAATATAAAATCTATCCCAAACTTAGCAAATAGGACTTTACGCTAACATATTCCACGAGTTTCGGTGATTGTCGCTTGCAGGAATACAACTCCGGAAATGCACACAAATGGGCCAAAGCACACAAGAAAACCATGAATAAGAGGGTGGCTCATTTGCCTGACAATTGTGAGTCTCATACATGGGCCAAAATGTCAAACATAAGCCCAAAATATGGAAGACCAAAACCCGGTCCAACTCCATCTCGGGCTGGATGAGTGGGTCCCAGTAAATGGGCCATATCTCACTCATACGGACTCTGATTCAGGCAAACGAATATGCGTTGCGAAGCTATTGACGAGGCCCATCCACTCACCAAATTTCAGCCCATTTGGCCCAGGACCTGGAGCGGCCGCGCCAGGGGCGCGAGCGCGCCCGCGCGGCTGCCAAACCAGACCCACTTTTGCAGGTCGGTGCATTAACTCGCTGGGAGGTCGGTTCTGGGGTGCGTCCAGGTTCATTGCTTCTCAAACTGACGTATGGAGGCCGGTTTGCCACCTTCCAAGTGGGGATGACACATTTGCAATGACCCCCTCCTCTCTAGATATAAAAGGGGCTCTTTTCTCTTCATTCACAACCAACCATTCAAAGGGGAAGAGCACCACACTAGAGCATCATTCCAAAGGGCTATGCCCTACTAGCTATAGAGTTAGAGAGGGAGATGTGAGGGAAGAGAGCGGGGAAGCGCCGGGCTTGTCGGTGTCCCCCCGACCTTGTACCTCTGCGGATATTCTACTCGGCTCCCTAACGGGATCTCGGCTAAGTGAGTATTCGTGTTTCTTATAGTCTTTTGTGTCTTTTATTTAGTTGAGCTTTACCAAGCTTGCTCATGGGTTCGTTGTCCGTCCTCATGGCGGATGCTCTAGTAGAGGGCCCCTGATAAAGACGGGTCACCCTGATCGACGCTAGAGTAGTAGTCGCTAGCGTAGACGTGGTGTCTAGGCTAGAGGCTACCTTCGTTTGCCTCGTATCTCGACGGTTGAGGTGGTAGACGGCAAGTGGTGACAGCCCTGTCCGTCCCTTGTAATCCCCCACGTCTGAGTGCGGCGTAGAGCTGTAGGCCAGGATCGCCTAGCAGACCAGGTGTGCTCCGGTGCCCGAAGTGAGCAAGTAGAAGTATTGTATCGCTAAGCTTAGGACCCAAAAGCTATAGGAATCCATCTCTACCACCCTTTCTATCTCTACCCTTGGGTTGTTCCTTGGATGAATTAGCTAGGAGAAATACCTCCGTTCCCCGTGGAAATTACGATACCCCGAATACTTCCGGTGAAGGCTACAACGGTACTTCCGTACGCTTGCGGATTCTCTGCATACGTTAAGAAATACCAACAAGCTTTCTGGCGCCGTTGCCGGGGATAGAATTTTTATCTATCTTTGGTGATTGCGCTAAGAAACGTCAACAAGCTTTCTGGCGCCGTTGCCGGGGAACGGTTGCTATTTTCTTCGAATCTAGTTCGCCCTCGTATCATTTTATAAAAAGAAAATACTTTATCTTTCTTTTCATAAACCAAACACACTTCATTTATCTGATCCTACCACCATGAAGCCGAATCCAATTCCAAATCTTTTTGCTTCAAAAAGGAGGAGTTCTTTGAGCCAAAATTCTTTCTACAAAAAACCAATTTTTCATCCGGCTATGAACTCCACCTAGGATTCAGAACTCTGGTTTGGGCATAGCCTTTCTCAGCCTTGATAATGAAAATCATTTTAGACATCTGCATGATTCGAGGAAATGTGTTCATGCCTAAACATTCCAGGCACGACACAATGAAATTCTTATGTGGAAGTTGTTTTCGCTCTCCCTCAAACGGGGAGGCGAAGCAATGGAGCACTAATGCCGTAGGAAGTTTGAATGGATACTGGGGAGAACTTAAAGACAAGTTTTGTCTCACATTCTCCCTTATGTCCCATATCAACTCTCTACTAAGGGCAATCCTCGATTTCAAGCGAAACGAGAAGGAACCCATAGGTGCAGCCTAGGCGAGGTTTACAATGTTAACACATACCAGCCTAGACTTGTCTTTACCTGATGACATGCATTTACATATCTTTTGGGAATAGACATAGATGCTGCCCTATGCTTTGACATGACCATTGGAGGGTCGTTTTACGCAAAACCTTGACGGAATAGAGGAAAATCTTTGTTAACATCCTAGAGAAGCATGCTTCTCCCGTCATAGAGCCTTAACCCCTCCATAAAAGGGCATGTCAAGCTTTGAGGAGCCCTTATCAATCGAATCTTTGCCCTTGCTAGATTCGATTGTTGAGCCCTCACCCGAACCACGAACACCAAAGGAAGGAATGTTTTATCCTTTGGAGTTCACAAAATTCGAGGATTATGGCGAACCTCGAGCATTTCATGGCACATAAATTAAGCATTTATTTCTAAGGAAGTTTCCTCTAACAAAGAACATTCATGAGAATGGTTGTCGAAAGTGAAATACTCTTCCAAGAAATTCAGATTCTTTCACCTTCCACAACTATATTTTGTTCGTTAAATGAGACTCCCTTAGAAGCCCTACACAACCTCAAAGTTGGGACTTTTATCGTTTTTTCTTGCGGAAACCCTTTGGGAAATTGCCGCTAGTCCCGACTGAAAAACTCTTCAAAAAGCCCATCAAAGCTCATCTGAGTGTCTTGGGATTGTGTTAGGGCCGTGCCATTTGAAATGAACGAAACCGAGGCTCACTTAGACCTTCACATTTATGCCATCCTCGATGCTCAAACTTCTCATAAGTCACTCTTTGAAACTCTTGAGCAAATAAGAAGTTGAGCGTTTAGCTTCTGCTAGCCTTATCTCTTGCCCAGAGACCCAAAGGCAAAGCAAAGCTACCTGTTCAAACAAGGAAGGTTTGATCTTCCTTTTCATATTTGTGATATGGAATGTCCAACTTTGCCCTTGCTCGAACAAAAGACATGTCCCTCTGGCCATGAGAACATTGCTCTTGATGATGGTCTAGAGTCAATGTTCGTCCTTCATGATATATCTTTTAAGGATGGAAAACTCCCATGCCATGGACATGCCTGAAGCAACAACTCTAGAGTGGATCCACTAACGAGCATGCTAAGGTCTCTTTTGAGGCTCATGTTTCATGCTCGCCTTTGGGATCTCTAGAGTTTGTTCCGCTTCCGACCATGTGCGAGAATCCCAACCACCTCTTAACACTTGTTTCAAAACTTTTAAGGGGATGGTTGTGGATGGCTATCATAAGCATTTTCAAAATCTCGTAGTGGTACGATGGAACCAACCTTGCAGCTTTAGCACCTTTGCCAAATGTTTGGTGGCCAACACCACCTTTGAGAGCCGCAAGATAAATTCCGCGGTCCAGCTTAAGACAATAACTTAAGCACTACCGGAGATACCCAGGATTATCTTTGAAAAAAAAAGCAAGGTCATGTTTTCAAGTAGTATGCACCCTCGGGAATTCCTTGCTAATCATCTCGGGTTGAGAAGAAAACGGGTCATACAACACTTGCAAACGAGAAGCAACATCAAGACAAGTCTTGATTCTCTTAGGCAATGGAACACACTCGCAAGGGGATCTCGACGCTACACTTGGCTTTTACACAAAAGTCCAAGTGTGGGGGGGAAGTGAGAAGCCCATGTTCCACACGCACTAAGAGACACCCAAAAAAAAGAAAGATTAAAAAAAGATTGAGAAATAATAAAGAGAGAGAAAAAAAGTGGTGAATTCAAGTTGATTTCGGCTTCACCTTGCTAAAAAAGAGACGAGAAGAAGAGAAAGAGCAAGGGTTCTCTCCTTCTCTCGGACCTTTGCTACCATCAAGACCCATGGTCCATGCATACTAGCTATGCGTGACCTAGGGTTGGTACACACTTGAGCTGAAAACCATGGCACCGCGGTGGCAAGCCCAAAATTTTCATCAAAGATACGCTACCGGTGAGTACGCTCGAGGTAAAGCAAAGGTAATGTTCACTAACTTATATACTCATACTCGCCTCCGTGGACATACAAAATCTGGCTTCTTTAGCTTATGTCATACGCTCTGGTTTGGGTGTGCTTTGTATACGACGGTGTACAGTACACCTATAGGCTTTTTAAATTAAGCGTGGTGCTTAGGTTAAAATTGCCTTCTTTGATCAAATTTTGGCATGGTGTTGGAATTTGATTAATGAACTTGAGTTGTTGCCATAGACTTTGGAAGTAATTTGTTGTGGAGATGATCCAAGGTCTGTTTTACTTTGCACTTTGATCTTGACCTTGTTTGAGTTACGAGTTGGTTGAGCAATTGAAAAAGAAAGGTTTAAAAAATTAAAAAAAAAAAAAAGTTTATTTGATCAATAAAACTCGCCCCCGGTTTTTCAACCGGAGAGCCCATGTTCATTTTTCTTTCGTTTTTTTCTTAAATAAATAAAGCAGGTACAAGAATAAGTGTGGGGAGATCTCTCGAGCAATACTAACACACGCATTCGAGATCTCCCCAATACAACGCACAACATCAAGCGAGAAAGAGGACGAAGGAAAAGATTCAAGAGAAGAACAGTTGACTTTCCGACTCCTTCATCTTCAAACGATGGTTTGTGCAACTCTATCCTCACATCTCAAAAGTTTTGAAGTTTAAGATTTATTGAAATTAAAAAGACAAAACTTTTTCTCGGTGCTATCCTTTGATAAGATTTGCATACTCTTTATTCCTTGCTAATATGCCTATGCCTTGTGAACAAGTTATCATAGGGACCCCATGTTATCTAAGTAATTGGAGTGTGTGATATAGCTAGATGATTTGAACCTTGCTTTGTTTGTGAAGAAATTGGGATTTATTTTTACAAAAGAAAAATTCAATAGCATGCTCCTCAATGATTATGAAATACCCACCAGAGCCATATGATTTATCTATAGTACAAACCCTTCATACGCTGCTTGTTCATACATTGAGTTCGGTCGGATCGTTATTATCGACGTGAGATTATGACCTTACACCCACGATTGAGATTCACTTGCACCCACCAAATAAAAAGCCGACTCTTACACCGAGAGTCGCGCACAAACATGCACCCCATCCACCAAAACTGCCAACCCTTACACTGAGAGTTGCGCACCAGTCCACCAAATAAAAATGCCGACTCTCACCCTGAGGGTTGCGCATTCCTTAGCTACCAAAAAAAAAAAATCTACTCCACATATTCCATCATGATATCTCTCTCCATAATTCTTCATAGAGAGTTATGGGCTATGATTATTCAAAAAAAAGGGAGAAGTCAAGGGGCACAAGTTAGATCAGGATCCAAAAATAAGACAACGGGAAAGCAAAGATCCCCGTTCAAAAAAAAGAGGTGACAAAAAAAAGAGAAGAAAAGAAAAAAAGAAAAAAAGGAAGAGAAAAGAAAGAAGAATAAAAAAAGAAGAGGAAAAAAAGGAAGAAGAAGAAAAAAGAGAAGAAATAAGAGAATAGATTTTAGCATACCTCTCATAGCCCATGCTCTCCCAAAAAAAAATTCATCACTCAATAAAGAGATAATCATGATGCATGGAGTAGCCAAAAATACCACAAAAAGTAGGACCATTTTTCCATCCCACACACTTGCACGTCTCAATCAAGGTGTATGGCTTAATCTACGTATGGTTCGATCCTTGACCTTACAATATATGTGATACAAGTATGCCCACTTTACATACCTACCCAAAACTCCACTCTCAGCTTTTTAGTGGTAGGAAGAAGGCAAAACTCAAAATGCCTTTGGTGAGGTTATTATACACATTGAGCGATTGAGTGAATCATATGAGGAGCAAGGATATCTTTTCTTTTTATAAAACCATTCAAAAAACCCAAGTTTCGATATGATCGATGCAAGGGGATTTGAATCCATGTTATTCCATTATTCAATTACCCAAGATAATGTGGTAGACAATTCAAAAGTTCACAAGTGCAGGTGAAGCTTGGAATAACTTGTATGCAGGTTATACATCAAACAGATGAGCCTTCTTAGTCCTAAGCTTTACTCGAGGACGAGTAAAGAGTAAGTGTGGGGGATCTTGCTGGCGGTCCTTATCGCACATTTTAGACCGCCAATAAGAATATAAAATCTATCCCAAACTTAGCAAATAGGACTTTACGCTAACATATTCCACGAGTTTCGGTGATTGTCGCTTGCGTGAAGACAACTCGAAATGCACACAAATGGGCCAAAGCACACAAGAAAACCATGAATAAGAGGGTGGCCCATTTGCCTAACAATTGTGAGTCTCATACATGGGCCAAAATGCCAAACATAAGCACAAAAGATGGAAGACCAAAACCCGGTCCAACTCCATCTCGGGCTGGATGAGTGGGTCCCAGTAAATGGGCCATATCTCACTCATACGGACTCCGATTCAGGCAAACGAATATGCGTTGTGAAGCTATCGACGAGGCCCATCCACTCACCAAATTTCAGCCCATTTGGCCTAGTACCTGGCGCGGCCGCGCCAGGGGCGCGAGCGCGCCCGCGCGGCTGCCAAACCAGACCCACTTTTACAGGTCGGTGCATTAACTCGCTGGGAGGTCGGTTCTGGGGTGCGTCCAGGTTCATTGCATCTCAAACCGACGTATGGAGGTAGGTTTGCCACCTTCCAAGTGGGGATGACACATTTGCAATGACCCCCTCCTCTCTAGATATAAAAGGGGCTCTTTTCTCTTCATTCATAACCAACCATTCAAAGGGGAAGAGCACCACACTAGAGCCTCATTCCAAAGGGCTATGCCCTACTAGCTATAGAGTTAGAGAGAGAGATGTGAGGGAAGAGAGCGGGGAAGAACCGGGCTTGTCGGTGTCTCCCCAACCTTGTACCTCTGCGGATATTCTACTCGGCTCCCTAACGGGATCTCGGCTAAGTGAGTATTCGTGTTTCTTATAGTCTTTTGTGTCTTTTATTTAGTTGAGCTTTACCAAGCTTGCTCATGGGTTCGTTGTCCGTCCTCATGGCGGATGCTCTAGTAGAGGGCCCCTGATAAAGACGGGTCACCCTGATCGATGCCCGAAGTGAGCAAGTAGAAATGTTGTATCGCTAAGCTTAGGACCCAAAAGCTATAGGAATCCATCTCTACCACCCTTTCTATCTCTACCCTTGGGTTGTTCCTTGGATGAATTAGCTAGGAGAAATACCTCCGTTCCCTGTGGAAATTACGATACCCTGAATACTTCCGGGTGAAGGCTACAACGGTACTTCCGTACGCTTGCGGATTCTCTGCATACGTTAAGAAATACCAACAAGCTTTCTGGCGCCGTTGCCGAGGATAGACTTTTTATCTATCTTTGGTGATTGCGCTAAGAAACGTCAACATATGCTGCATCTCCTAAATCCATCATAGAAAAACTATTATTCAAGAAGTCTTTGATTGCAACATAGGAATGTCATTCCCAATCAATAGTATGTCATCCACATACAAGATTAGAAACACAACAACGCTCCCACTAGCCTTTTGGTAAACACAAGGCTCTTCTTCATTCCGACGGAAGCCAAACCCTTTGACAACCTCATCAAAACGAATGTTCCAACTCCGAGATGCTTGCTTTAACCCATAAATAGATTTCTTAAGCTTGCATATTTTTCCAAAGATTATTTCGATCAACAAAACCTTCGGGTTGTATCATATACACGTCCTCCTCTAAATTTCCATTTAGAAAGGTCATTTTAACATCCATCTCGCCAAATCTCATAATCGAAATAGGCGGCTATTGCTAGAATGATCCGGATAGATTTAAGCATCGCTTACCGGAGAGAATGTCTCGTCAGTAGTCAATTCCTTGAACTTACCGAAAACCCTTTGCGACAAGTTGAGCTTTATAGACGTGAACATTTTCGTCCATATCTTTCTTCTTTTTATAGATCCATTTGCACTCGATGGGTCTAACACCATCAAAGCGGGTCAACCAAGTTCCAAACTTGATTATTTCCCATGGAATCTATCTCGGATCTCATGGCACTCGCCATTGCTCTAATCTCGAGTCCATCATAGCTTCGTATATGTTGCAGGTTCGTCATCGTCCAACAATAACCGCATCCCCACGCAATTCGCGAAGTCTTGCCGATCTTCGTGGTTGTGGAGGTGTTTCAATGGCCACGGGCATCTCAACTTGTTCTCGCTACATTAGCATCACTCGTAGAGTCCTTCTCGATCGGCTCATCTTGAACTTCTTCAAGATACACCTTTTGTCCACTCTTCTCTCTTTTGAGAAACTCTTTCTCTAAGAAAACACCGTTTCGAGCAACAAACACTTTGCCCTTTGAGCGGTCAGTAGAAGTAATATCCTAAAGTTTCCTTCGGATATCCCACGAAAAAACATTTGTCCGATTTGGGTGTTAGCTTATCCGATTTAAGCCGTTTAACATAAACTTCACAACCCCAAATTTTCGTAAAAGACAAACTAGGACTCTTCCCAAATCCATATCTCATATGGTATCTTAACTACGTACTTAGATGGTACCCTATTCAATGTGAAAGCGGCCGTTTCTAAAGCGTATCCCCAAAACGATAAAGGTAGGTCCGATCCGGCTCATCGTAGACTCGAACCATGTCCAACAAAGTCCGATTACGCCGCTCGTACACGCCATTTCTCTCGCGGCGTCTGTGTGGCGTAAGCCGTGGAACAATTCCACAACTCTTAAGATGATTGCTAAACTCATGACTCAAATATTCGCCTCCACGATCGATCGCAAGGCCTTAATTTTCTTGCCACGTTGATTCTCGACTTCATTCTGAAATTCTTTGAACTTTTCAAATGTTTCGTACTTATGCTTCATTAGGTAGACATAGCCATATCTACTAAAATCATCGAAAAAGTTATGAAGTATTGAAATCGCCTCTAGTCAAGTCGTGCTCATTGGTCCACATACATCGCATGTACTAGTTCCAACAAGTCAGACGCTCTCTTAGGAAAACCTGAGAAAGGCGTCTTGGTCATCTTGCCTAATAGGTAAGCCTCACATGTCTTGTAAGATTCAAAATCAAACGAAGTTAGAAGCCCATCATCATGGAGCCTCTTCATGCGTTTTTCACTTATATGACCCAAACGACAATGCCACATATATGTAGGACTTAACTCATTAAGCCGAGGTCTTTTAGCATTAACATTACGGCATGTGTGCATCATCAAGATTTAAAATAAATAATCCATTCACAATGGATGCAAAAGCCACAAACATATCATTCTTTGAGATAACACAACCATTGTCTTTACTCGCAAATGAATAACCATCCTTCATCAAACATGAAGGCGACACAATGTTTTGACTTAAGCTAGGAACAAAATAACAATTATTCAATTCCAATATAAATCCTGAAGGCAGGTGAAGTTGCATCGTCCCGACGTTCAACGCAGCAACTCTTGCATTGTTGCGGGGCAGGCGGAGCTGGCTTGGAGATCTCATCTTTAGCCTTGCCCTTTTTCTTCCCCCATCCCTTCTTTCCCTTAAAGTTAGGCTTGTTCTGGACTCGCCAACACTTGGCCACCAACCCGCTTCTTAATGTCCGCTCCTCTGCTTGTTTTCAGCATGCCACACAACTCATTCAAGCCCCTCTCCGCCCCATGCATATGGTAGTTCGCGATGAAGTTTCCATAGCCGGGCGGCGAGACGAGAGAATGAAATCGTAGCCAACTCTAGGCCAATTGGGAAGCCTAGCTTCTCCAACCTCGAGTGTAACCAACCATCTTGATTACGTGTGGCCCAACAAACAACCCACCCTCTCGCTAGCTTGGTTTCAAGAAGTGCCTTAGAGACATTGAACCTTTCGGGCCCTAGCTTGAGTTTGAAACATATCCTCAAGCGCCACGATCATATCGTTCGCTGAGTGATTGTTATCAAACTGCATCTGCAGATCGGATTCCATACATGCAAGCATAAGGAAGCTTATCTCAAGATCAGCATCACATGCTTTCTTGTAAGCATTTTTCTCAGCAGCAGATGCATTTTCAGCAGGCTCATCTGGTAAGGGGTTGTCTAGATAATCCTCCTTTTTCTCAGCCCTAAGAACAATTCTCAGATTGCGGATCCAATCCGCATAGTTTGTTCCATTCAACTTATCTTTCTCAAGAATTGAACGCAAAGTAAATGGTTGCTTAGAAGATGCCATTTAATCTACAACAAAAGTAATGCAAAATACTAAGACAAAGTATCCATGATAGAGTAAATAATATCAAATATAATCTACTCCGACTAAAATCAATATCCCTCGATTGACTTAGTGATTCAAGACCCACAACTAGCAGGTCGACTAGTGAGCTTTAGCATCACCGCTAGAAGACACGATAGATCGGTAAGCAACTCTTTGCTAATCATATCACATATGACTCTTGTTGTTGGATAGCATCTCTATGCTTGGGTTACCAACTTCTTATGCTCCAAGGTCCCTAACCGTTAGGATGACCTCGTTCAAGCAACCAAACCTTCTCGGTGAAGTATCCGATACGAACCTGTCTAGTCAAGGAAAATCGGTGGCACCCTAATTTCATAGACCCACCACCGATTGTACAAGACAAATGACAAGTGCAAGGTTTGGGGGAGCATCAACTCAAACATTACTTAGGGATCGTTCTACTTCACTACCGCACGAATGTAGGCAAAAACATTATAGCATGTGAAAGTAGAACATAGTAAGTAGCCCATTGTTCTTTTTGAGATCTCCATCTCATCAATCTGTTCATCATGGTGATCTCCATCTCCACGATCCATGTATGCCATCCTTCAGATGAATCCGCCATGACTAACTATCACTAACGCCAAAGCTAGTGAATTAAAATTACATAGTCGCGGATAGAATCATCACGTATTGGCACGTTGTGCCATTACAATAATTTTGACAATATCTATATGGCTCCAGCCCATATTGTCATCCTCATGACATGCAAGCCATGAATTAATTACATACATGCATCACATACACATAAGGGCTATACCAGCCACGAAATCCTGCAAAACAGAGTTAACCGATTCCGACTACTAAAAGTAAATCGCATAAAACTCTATATTGTGGACCTTATTTCACAATTCTAATCTTATCAAATTAAGATTAGAATTCGATAAGATTAGAATTGTGAAATATGGTTGGTTCCATCTTGAAATTCTCTACAAGTTTCGTTTAAGGGTCGTCTCCATCCGAGTTACGGTTGAAAAGTTACGGCTGTTTTACGAACAGAACTTTTCCCGGCAACCCGGCGCCCGGTGGCTGATCCAATCTGCCACCACCGCGCATCACATGCGCTCGGCACTTGACCTAGGGTTCAATTCGATCAATCTGATTGATCTCTAACTCGTCGTGACTGGATTTACATGTATCACTTAACTCGGATGGCGGAATTCCGACCGGTACGAGTAGATCGTTACAAGACCAACGCGGCAAGACCATGAACCAAGATCAGAAACTCATCTATTACCGCGCATATCACATATGCAACATCCAGAACCTATAACGATGCAGTATAGAGCTCCAATACCACTGAAGGGTAATGAGGGTGCTACACTAGCTGGAAAACAAAACTTTTCCACCTCATATCCCAGGATCTACTGCTAGTTACAGGTTACGGGATTACCACTAGACGCACAGATGCAGCGGAAGACGACTCGATGTAGTCGAACGTGTCGCAGCAGTGCCGTGCAGTTGCGTGGTCGTCCAGCAACTCCTCCCACCACTTGCGGTTCGTCCTCGTGCTCCAGATGCAGAACCTCCGAGGTATCACACACGTACGAGGGAGAAGCGATGTGCCTCCGGACTGCTAGGTCCGTGAGGAGCGAAGGCGAGAGCGTGGAGGGCGACGGTGGCTGCCAAAAGGCGTGGATTAGGTCTAGCCGCGCCCCTCCCCTCTACTTATATAGGCGTCTCTCATGTGCTCCCGAGTTGAAGGCCCATTACAAACCCTAAGCCTTGTCTAATTCGGGTCCAACCCGAATTAGGCTTCCAGCCCCTTAAGCGTGCGACCCTATGGGTTCACGCACACATAGACATGGGCCGAATACTCCTATTCGCCCAATAGCTGACAGCGGCCTCTAGCAAGGCGTGACAACTCCTATGTGCACGCAGATAATCATATCAGACGAACCACCACGACCACATACATGTTACTCCCTTGCCACATGATATTTGGTTCAACTCGTGGGTTAACACTTAACCCAAGCATGGCCATGCATTTGTTGATACAATCACTTGAGTGATCCAGTGATATCACTCTCCTCAGAGAGGAGCAAGTCCCATCTTGATTGTCTATGTCTTATAGCATGCTTCTTGACAAACCCGAAGACATCCTTTATAACTACCCAGTAACGGAGTAGCGTTTGTCAGTCCCTAAGCAAGTCGATACACATCTCGAGCACATACAACAATCTAAGGTCGAAGGACATAACGTATATGATGTGTATAGAGACAATCTCATGTCGGGTCAGTCCAGCCTACATGTCATACATATGCCCACATTATTAGTTCGACATCTCCATGTCCATGACTTGTGAAACATAGTCATCAACTAATAATGTGCTAGTCTAATATTCATGTGTGTCCTCACATGAACTCCAACCAGGGACAAATATAGAATAACCATACAAGTAAAAGAGTTCCACAAACAATTCACATAATTGCCAATCAAGACAAGTTGTCTTTAATGGATATTCAATGGACACATTACATATCATAGATACATACGGAATATCATCATCTCTATGATTACCTCTAGGGCATATTCCCAACATGCACTGGCGGCCGCCTCAGGCTGTGTTATCACACAACTTGTTTTCCCCGTCGGCCGCAGTAGAAGGGAGAGTTAACTCTCACGTATCCTTAGGATAACTAGGTTAGAACCCAAATACTAGAATTACCTCTCTATCCTATCCTAAGCCCTTGATCATTGCCTGATGGCATACCTTGGCCTAGTTAGTCCACTTCTCGTTCCCTGTGGAAAATACGATACCTGGAATACTCCCGGTGAAGTGCTACATTGACTACCCGTCCGCTTGCGGTAATCCAGTTTGCCACTTCTGGTGTCAACACCTGTCATCAATAATTCTCTGAGTTCAAAATAATGAATCACAGAGTTAAAGATGGGAGAATGTTTGTGCACTATATCATTAGAGTTTTTCTCTCCAGCATATCTAATAATGTTAAAATCCCCACCAACTAAAAAAGGCTCTTTGCATGCATCACAAAACCTAGATAATTCGCCAAGAAGTCATATTTTTGATCTTCATGAGCAGGACCATAGACTATGATCAAATTCCATTTTGCTTTAATTTCTTTATCCCACAAGTTTAATTGGATCATATGTTCACCTTTCCCGAATGAACCCACATCAAATCTATTAATATTGGCACCCACAAGTATCCCCTGCATCTACCTTTGGATGGAATCCATTCCCAAAGGTAAGATTGCCGAGAATCAAATTTCTTAGTAACCAAAGTATTACAATCTTCAACCATGGTTTCTTGTAGACCCACAAAGTCAAAATTATGTTGCGTAAAGAGATTCTTGAGATATGCAGAAACACCCTTTTTTTGGATGCTTCTACAATTCCAAATCAATCCATGTATTGTCATTTTTTACCTCTTTTTTCTCTATGTCTACCAGGGGGAGTCAATTTTGTCTCCTTTCCCCTCGTTTTGACAAGACAGGTCTCCCGATCTTGTTTCTTTGTTTTTTGTCTTGGGGATATTTTACACTTTCTTTTCGAAAGTCTCCCCTTTTGCTTTGATTTATTCAGAATATCACTTTCTATCTCAGAAAGTTCATCTTGCAGCCATTCAATCATTCTGGAATTAACATCCTCTTTATCAGCTTCCTCATCACTAGAAGACAATTTAGTAATTTCATGTTTCTTAGTTTGCAAATTACTTCTAACGATTCGAGGTCTTTAATCAAGTTAAAAGTACCAAAATTAATACTAGCGTAATCAATTCCCATATCACTAGCTAGAACTTGAAACTCATTCACATTCAAATTAGATAACATGGCAGGCATGTGGGAATTACCTTCCGATTCCTCTTCCTTGCCATTCTTTCATTCTTCTCTTGAGTTGTCAAGGCAATGTCTTTCACCGCGCTCTTTCACTCCTTCTAGTATTGCCCATCACCAGCTTGTCAGTCTTGGATCCTCTCCCCCCAACATCTTCTTTCTGTGTTTCATCAGCTTCCTGGGCAGATTTGAACACTTCCTCCTCTTGAACACTTTCTTGGGTATTGGCAATAGCTTCACCAGTCATATCAATCTCTGTCACCTCAGCATAATCTGTGTTCTTCAAAGCCTCCTCATCACCATTTCCTTTCTGAGATTCCACTTTGTCTTCATTTTTACCTTTCATGGACTTCAGGTCAACACTTTGTATTATTGTGTCAACATTCCAAGTATGCCTGGTGTCTCTGTCATCATCATCATGAGAACACCCTTGTCCAAAATCCCCAAAGCCATCCAGTTTCCTTATTCTTTCTTCCAAGTCTTCCTCACATTCCAAATCATCAAACTTATCGATTGAGATTGGCCAGCTTCCTGAATTACTTGCTTATCTTGCCCAAACACTTCTTCCTTTCCACTATCACATCCTTTCCCTCTGAACTTGGGTTGAGCTGACATAGCCATGTTCTTGGTCCCAGAGCCACTAGCATTTCCTGATTGGGTTTCTTTGCCATTCTTCTCCTCTGATTTAAACTTCTTAGCTGGTGGTTGCTGCCCTCCTTCATTGATTTTGATTCCACTCTGCAAAGTCCTGCTTGGAGGTTCAATCTCCACCTCCCTTTCATAGGTGAATCTGTGAAACACCAGCCCCGAGTGCTTGTAGCTGTACTTGGAACTTTGGTTATGTCCATACAAGCTATCTTCATCCTCACATAGTCACTTCTCAGCCTGGTCTTCTCATCAATGTCCAGAGTTTTGCCCACTAGACCCCCAACTTTAGCACAAGTGATTATTGCCATCTGCTCAGGTGGAATGCCCTAAACCCTGAACCAAGCATACTGAAGCTCTCCTCTGGCCCCAAAGCTTGAAGTGTACTGTTCAATCTTCATTTGAGCATTCACATATTTCATTGTCATTGCTGGAAAGAAGCTCCAGTCTTTGACCATCTGAGCAGTAGGAAACCTCATGAGAAATTTGTTGTCCTCAACAGGTCTGGCTGACCACCTCCATGTTGCAGCACCATGAAGGTTAGCAAACTGTCTTTCCACATCCCTTCCAGTAGCATTCCCAGATATGATGGATATCACAGCAGTGCATTCCTTTTCTCTAGCCATTTTAGGATCTATCATCTCCTCAATAAAGAAAAATCTTTGGTTCTCTACTTGTGTGGCACATAGTTCTGGTCCAACATTCCAAGGCAAGCATTTCCTACAATCATAGGCCATATGACCCTGCTCCCCACATATTTCACAACTCAGCCTCCTACACTCTTGAGTGATGTGATTGTATAAGCCACAGATCTCACAAGGAACTCTAGGCCCAGGAGAAACTCTTCCATTGTTACCCATCCCACCTCTACCAACAGTTGAATCATCTCTACCACCATTGGGATGATGAGCAGCATTGTTACCTTGGGAAGACTCAGGCAGATCCAGATCGGTGTTCTTGGGGCCCCAGTGTGGCTCCACCGTCTTCTCTTGATTCTTGTCCCCCTCCCACTTGTCTTCCTTCTGCTGATTCTGCGGGTTTGAGTTGGCTCCCTCCTCCACTGGCTCCACACCCCTATCAGTGCGTGCCCAGGTCAGGTTTCGACCGCCGCCTCGACCAGCACCCCGACCAAATCGGCCGGATCCAAATCCATCACGTGCGGCACCATAGTTACCACGGTGACCTCCTCCACCGCCTCGATTCATGGGTACCTCAACTACAGCTGCTGGGTTAGATCTAACCACCGAGGCAAACAAATTTGTGGTGGATTTTTTCCAGAAGTGAGAAGCGAATCTCTCGATGTTCTTACGGCTAGGGTTTTGGAGCTGAGAGAGGGGATTTGCGGCCGCTTTGTCTTTCGGCTTGGGAGAAAGCGAGGGCGGGCGGTGACCCGACTCGGGACAGCCTGTGACCTCCTGCTCACCCCCACCTGAGACTGCGACGTGTGTCCCACTTACAGGCTGGTCACCCAAGACCCCTTGCACAATCTGGATCAGTGGTTGTGGCCGAAACCATCTCTCTGATTGCCGGGCTCCACATGCAGTGTTTTGAACCTCTGTTTTCCCCTTTCCCACCGGTGACTTCGTCGGCGATGATCACTGTCTCAAATTCGCCCATCTCAATTCGATTGGAATTGCGCGCAACTTGACAGAATTTGTTTCCACTTTCTCAAACGGCAAGACATCTCGTTCAATCACATATCGAATTTTGCTTGATTTTTCATTCAGAGGCATCCCAAAACTCGTCGCCTTAATCCGGCGACGGTGGGATTCCGACAACTCCGGGAACGCTTCCTTGTTCCCCCAGCCAGCTCCCCTTCACCCCCTTCGCCGGAATCTCAGCTAGGGTTCGAGCTCCATGACAACCACGAATCGAGCCCTGATTCAGAGCAGCACCATCGGCGCGGAACGTCGGTGAGGGATTCCGAAGTGATGCCTTCTCCGTTGTACCATCGTGCCGACGAAGAACAGCGTCTCCCCATCACCAACACACCCGCTCCCACAATCCTCGTCATTTCCCCTGTTCGTCGACGAAGAGTCGTTCGCCGCCACCCGCTCCCGTATCCGCCGCCAACCCTCAAGCCCTAGGTCAGAGAGGTTCATACCTCAACCAACCTAGTTCGCCGAGCTCGCCGTCGCGCTCCGAGTCTTTTCTCCTACTTTGCATGGGCTCTCGTCACCGGTAGGACGCGGTGGAGGGTCGTCTCCGGCGAGGTGTCGCGTCGCCGCCTCGCCTCCCCTGTTTCGCCCCCGCGCCTGCCTCTCCTATTCTTGATGCGCATGTGATCCCTAAATAGCATTAGAGAGATAATGTACGTACCTAATTAGTGCTGAGTGTCCACCCTTACCAAGTTTGTGTACTAATGACATATTTAACTATATCTAGAAATTAATCAATACAATTGAGATTGAGAAGCATTGGATAATTTGTCCGTATGCTTTTCTTACTTATCGTTTGTCGCAGCGACATGGTTTTCAACAATAATACTGAATATTTCTTTGCGTTCTTCACAACTTATCAACTACTCACCTGTTTCAAATTATAAATCATTTTGGTTTTTTATTCATTCATTATACTATGTATCTAGATATATTGTTATATTTACAAAAAAGTTATACATTACTCAAGCAATTTTTAGCTTTCCGTCACACGATGCTCTGTAGTGTTTGTTGCGATGTTCTGGTATGTTCTTAACAATGTTCTGGCGTGTTTCTTCTTGCAATGTTCTATAGTGTTCTTGTGATGTTCGGACGTGTTTCTTGCGATGTTTGGTCATGTTCCTTGCGATGTCCTTACGTGTTTCTCGCGATGTTCTGTCGTGTCCCTTCCGATTTTCGGACATGTTTCCTCGTGAGGACACGTGTATTTAGAACAACGCCAGGAACATACCAAAACATCACAAGGTATATGGTAGAACATTATGTGATAGATAGTTATAAATTGCGTGGGTGATGTTTAGACAGCCTCTATATTTGTACCAATTAGAACGCAGGGAGTAGTAAAACATATTATCTTCGATTTTCATTTGAAGCTGTTTCAATGTTCGTTGCTTAAGATGATTGGCACGCATCATACTTTAATATTCATTCTTTGTTAGCTGTCGTACATGCCTTACTCATGATAGTAACTATCTACTTTATGAAAGTTATAAGCAAACAAATGATTCTTTTGTGCCTAGCTCTTTCCTTGGTTGGTTGCTATGAGAGGCAAGTTTCTGATTCTAAAATGCTTCCTTTGAGATGCTTGCCAGCCGACTGCGCCGGAATGAACAAATCGAAGGACACACGTGCATGCAGGCAGGCGGAAGTGTCAGTCTCCAAACTAATGATTTTATTTATCAAAAGTATCACTCCTTTGTTTTTCATATCTCAGCAGTATTTAAACGACATGGATGCTCGGTATCTGTACCACCTCGTGCGGCATGGATAGTACGTCAGATCAAGAATCCACCTTTTTCTCTGCAGAATAAAATTGTAATAGCTTTGCCTATACTTTTTTTTTAGACAAAAGGCCAAAGGCCCAGCTTTATATTGAAAGCCAAGGTTCTTGTTTTTGCTGGGAAAACCAGCATTACAATTAAGCGCAAGATACCAGGGAACACAACGTCCCACACTCCTAACCCAAAAGATCATCGCAAAACTCTCACAACTCGCCCAGGTCTCGAATAGAAGAAAACTTTCTAACTATCACCCCTATTACAGATAGATTTTTGCTCATCCTTTCCCTTCGCTAAAGCTTGGTGTAGTCAGGCGATTCTACGCCATCAGTCTTGCGCGCTTTGTCCCAAATGCCGCCAAATCCTTTCCTTGGTCTTCATGATCCATCTTCTTTCGTGATCCGTGAGTAGTATGCTCCACTTCTGCATAAGATTCATCGCACGATATAGCACTTCATTAGGCTCGGAAATAACTCTGTTTTTAAAGACAAACTCATTCCTAGTTAACCAAATACTCCAACAGAAGCATGCCAGCAAGAAAATCATTAACGCTTTTGGCAAATTATCCCTCCCCTGACTCATCTCTAAAAACATGTTCAGGTTAATTGGGGTGTGTGTCCACCCCAGAGAATCTCTAGCCGTCCACCAGCAATAGTTTGCTATGGGGCATTCAAAGAATATATGCTACGAAGTTTCATACAGGCCACACAGCTTGCATTCAACTTCCCCAGGCCAATTCCTCTTAATCAGCTGCTGTGCTAAAGGCAAACAATCAGAGTACAATGACCACAAGAAAAACTTTATTTTCAGGTGCAGTTTGGCTCTCCATATACACATCACTTCATTGTTTATCATCCCTGGGAATGTTAACTCTTTATACAAAGCTGATGTTGTAAAATTTCCTTTCTTCTCTAAAGCCCAGGAAACAGTGTCAGACTCTTCAGATAGGGTTATGTGTTTTATTTGATCAAATAATTGCTGCCACTCCTGTCTCTCAGGTTCACCAAAGGATCTTCTGAAAGTAAGCGTTATCCTCTCTTCATGAAGCACCTCCCATACAAAATTATCTTGTTCATTGCAGATATCAAAAATTCTCTTAAATGCCATGCTCAATGGACAGCCACCCATCCATACATCTTTCCAAAATCTTGTTCTCTTCCCATTCTTTACAATGTGGATCAGACCTCTCTCACACCATTTTTTAATATCATGCAGTCCAGACCAGAACTGTGATACATTTACATGCTTGGAGCTGAAGAACCCTCTCTCTCCCATGTACTTAGCCCTTAGTAAATCACAACATGGGTTGTTGTCACCCCTTTCTAATCTGTAAATCCATTTAGAAAGCAGACACTGGTTCATAATTCTAGTATCAGTGAACCCCAAACCTCCAGCAGGTTTTGGTGTAGCTAAGACATCCCATCTCATCATGTGATACTTCTTTTTTGACCAGGCCCATGCCAGAAAAAATTGGATCTTGCAGTTTCCATTTTCTGGTGAGCTTCTCCTTTAAGATGAAAGATACCCATCACATAGTTAGGAACTGTGCTAAGACAGGACTCTGTGAGAATCATTTTTCCCCCATATGTCAACAGATTACTCGCCGGGTTGGCACTCTTTTCTCCACTTTTTGAGAAACATAAGCAAAGTCATTGGAGCTCATGTAGTATCTATCTAACATAACTCCCAAGTACTTCATTGGAAAGGTACCCACATTGCAGTTGAAAAATTCAGCAATCTCTTTTTGTTGTTCAATTGGAGACTCTAGCACATACACCTCACTTTTTTGATAATTAATCTTTAGGCCTGACATAGCTTCAAAACAATACAACAAAAACTTCATGTTTGTGAGTGACTCTTCATTCAAATTCAGAAATAGTATTGTGTCATCTCGCATATTGCGAGATGTGTCAAACCTCCTTCAACTAATTCTGGCACAAGCCCTCTAATGAACCCATTTTGCTTTGCTTTCTCTAGAAGAGTTGAAAGGACATCTCCAACTAAATTAAACAGCAAAGGTGACAAAGTTTCACCTTGCCGTAACCCTTTGAAAGTTCTGAAATAATTCCCCGCTTGCCCATTGATCATGATCCCAACTCGCCACCTTCCACTACTTGCTTCATCCATTGAATCCACTTGTCGGAAATCTCTTTTTTCTAAATACCTCCATCATAAAACCCCATTGAACCATGTCATAAGCCTTCTCGAAGTCGAGTTTCAAGATCACTCCCTGTTTATGTTGTACTCTTAAGTGATGTAGCACTTCATGAAGCATGACAATCCCTTCTAATATGTATCTCCCGGGGATAAAAGCTGTTTGGAGTGGGCTGATTAGTTTACAGGCAACTCTTGTAAGTCTTAGCGTTAGCACTTTAGTGAACCACTTGTAATCCACATTAAGCAAACAAATCGGTCTATACTGTTTTATATTACAAGCCTCCTTCATTTTTGGGATGAGAGAAATAAGCCCATAATCCAGTCTACTCATCTGAAAGTTACCACTATGCAGATTATTAAACATTTCAAACACTAGCTCTTTGATATAAGGCCACATCTTTTTATAAAATCCAGAGGGCAATCCATCAGGCCCTGGTGCTGAATTAGCATCCATCTCTCTGAGTGCCTTCTCTATTTCAACCATTGTAAAAGGCTGCACCAGTCTGCAGGCTTCATTGTCGATAATACCTCCTGTTGTCCCCAAAAATCATCCTCTATAGACATGTTGCTTACCTCCTCGAACCAAATAAGTTTTTATAGTAGCTCTCTATATGCTCTCTAAGGTTTTGCACACCTGTGATAATATCAGCACCATCCTCTAAAGAAAAGATTGAACACTTTTTCCTTCTCCCATTTGCTTTTTGATGGAAGTAGCTGGTATTGGCATCTCCTTGAAGCAGCCATTTCTCCCCACCTCTTTTTTGCCACTGAGCCTCTTCAAATCTATAAATTTGCTCCAGCTTTTCCTCTGTATCATACCTTACTTTCCATTGATCAGCAGACCATGGGTTTCTTTCAGCCTCTTCATCAAGCATTTTAAGTTCATCAAGCAATAATTGTTTCTCTCTTCTCATTTGTCCTCTAAAATTATTACCCCAGCCTTTACTAAAGGTCCTTACATGTTTCTTGACCTCTTTCCAAAGTAATCCCGCACTCCAAAGATTTCTTCTAATTGGCCACTTTTCTAGCAAATTCTCTAAGAAATTTTCTTGAGTAAACCAAGCCATCTCAAATCTGAAGGTATATGGGTGATTTATTCTTGTATCTTCTGTATTAACTACAATAGGGTTATGATCAGATCCAACTCTTGTAAGACTTTCACAAATGCTCCAATGGAACTGTGCTTCCCAGTCTGAATTCACCAAGATCCCGTCCAAGTACACTCATAACAGGTTGGTCTTGCTTGTTGGTCCATGTAAACTTCCCTCCTTTTCTTAACGCTCTTTTAGACCATTATCGAGATATAAATTTGTTGAACATATCAATTTTGCTCTGATCAATGTTTCGTGATGATTTCTTAGTAGCCCATCTTATTAGGTTAAAATCTCCTCCCAAAGCAATTGCACCCTGTGACCTTTCTAGCTTTGAAGATAACTCTTCTAAGAAGCTTTGTTTTCTCTCATCTTGAACTGGGCCATAGACATTGACTACTTCCCATATTTCACCATTTTTCCTACTCTTTGCTTTCATGCTAGAAAAGAAAACCCCTTTCTCCATATGTAGCACTTCAATGTCTCCATTTTTAACACCAGTCAATGTACCACCCGAGTGCCCAATTGCCTCTGTCCAAACCCAAGTGAAGTCCTGACCATTAACTAAGTCTTTTAGAAAAGCAGGAGTAAACTCTTTTTTTATTGTTTCCCGAAGACAAACCACCTCAAAACAATGCTGGCTTATCAAGTTCTTAAGCTGGCCTCTTCTACCTGATCCACCCAACCCCCTTATGTTCCAGAAGATGATCTTCATTGAGACTTCTTTTTCTGGGGTCCGCCCCTTTTGGGGGCAGCTTTATCCTTCCTCTCATGACCTGCATCTCTTGCATTTCGACTAGAACTCTCTTTGTGCTCAACCTGCAACTCTTTGTTTACCTCTTCTAAGTAATCCCCCTGCATCTCTTTAATCACATTTTCATCTTCCACCTCAGTTTGCAACACTGCAAATCTGTTTGGGGAAGCAATCTCTTTTTGACTTTGCATCACTTTCTCTTTTGCTTTGAGGAGCATAGCCTTGGCCATCTCCTGAGCCTTAAGCCTATCTATTGCCAGATGTGCCTCTGTTTCTTTCCCCATCTTAATTTTGCATATTAGCTATATACTCTAATGAATCAGTAGATTTAGAACTAAAACCGAGAGAATAATGAAGTACCTGTTTCATTCCTCTTTGCCTTCAGCCTTGTAGCTTGATCTTGAACACTGCCTTCTTGGTTAGCCATCCTTGTGCTCTTCCTCTTAGCCATTGCTGGCTGTGTCTTCAGCTCTCTGCCACTCCCACCTTTCCCCTCCACCATTTCATCCACTACAGTTTGGTTGGTCATTACCTCATCAGCCTGGTTATCCCCCATGTCACTCCCCACCTGCCCATTATCTTGAGCACTAAGCTCTTCTTCTTCAGGAAGATTCACAACTATCCCCAATTGTGCAATTCTTCTGCAAAGTTTCTGTCTAAAGTCTCCATCTGTGATTTCTCATCATCACTTTCGAACGGCTCCTCATAGTTATCTATCTCAGCTTTGTCCTTCTCTGTAAGTTCATCCTCTCCTTCATAGTCTACTAGTTCTTCATCCATCTCTGCACTCTTCACAGTATTATGCTCTATACTCACTGCCTCTTTTTCATTGTTCTGCATGTCCTGATCCCCATCACCATTTCCTTCTAGCAAGTATTCTTCATCCCCTAAGCTGTCCACTTTCTCCTCCTGGATCACTCTTTTTTCTGTTTCAATCACACTTGCTCCTATCTTCTCTTTATCAGTTCCACTTTGCTGAGTAGAAATTTGATTGTCTTCAAGTATTGCAGCATTCTCCTCTACAATGGTGTCTAATTTCTTCCCCTCAATTTGCTCTTTATCAACATGCACCCTCTGTGTGGTGGGCATAATTGATGCTTTGTTCTGCAGATTGGCCCCTTTGTTCCCATCTATCTTCTGATTCTGATTTGTTCTCTCGTGTGTCTGTTGCCTTTTCTCTCTTTCTTTGTTATCATCATCTTCTTCATCCCCCTCATCAGCCCTATCTCTGTGTCTATCAAACTTAGATGTATTGACAGCCCTATCAAATTGATCTTTTCCTGTTTCCACCACCCATCTTAGCCTTCTGCTCTCTCCATTAAAGAAAACTTGAGTTTCTCCTTTGAGTTCTGCAGCATCTCTGCAGGCCAATTTGATTCTAACTGGTCCATCCCACTTCAAGCTTTCCATATCAATTTCTTCAGGGTCTCCCACCACATGAGCCACTTGCATAACTGTCTCAGGAGTCAATGCATAATCTGGAAAGTTATATGCTCTTACCCATATATACCACCTCTAACATGCCATCAGCACCTGGATTAAGATCAGTAGCTCTTACTTTAGCCTTGATAGGAGCAGTGCCCCACTCAAAATTGTTGACTCCTGTGATCTCAAATCTCTTATCTTCACTTGGGAAGATAATCAGGAATTCCCTATCCTTCACTGATTAGCCAATCCAAGGAAAAGTACCGTATGTTTTTCCAAGGACGAGAGATCCGTACTCCTCGGTGTCAAAATAAATGTCGTTTTAAGTTTTCGTGAGTTTGACTCTGTTTATAAAAAATATATGTAATATTTATATTTTTAAATAAATTTTTTACAAATTAGACTTAAAAAGATCTTTCCGATGATGCTAATTACTTAGCATAAGTATTTTTATTAATATATAATTAATTAAAATTATTTCTCGAGAAACGAGAATCACATTTGTTTTGTGATAGAGGGAGGAGTGTTAGTTAGAAGGATGTAAATATATAGGCTCAAGTTAGAAAGATGTAAATATATGATTGTTCAAAATATGAGCTCAAGTTGCATAAGATACCAGTAAGCCTTAAGGATCCAGGCTACGATATAATTTTATAGTTCTTACCTGCAAAAAAAGGGAGCCTTTAGCTATTTGTTAACAGTTTTTTCACAGATCTGTCAGATTTGTTTACTAACTAATCTGCACTTGAAAGACCAGCATGAATCTTGGAGCACATTCAATAATCCTCAATCTAACATATTCCAAACCAGAAAATCTATCGACAGATAGATAGATAACCAAACCAAAAAAAAAACCTACAAAAATATTCATTTGTTGTTCACAATAAAGCATGTATATCGTTTTAGGTGGATATGCCAACAAATAACATGAAGTTTTATTTATTCGGGCAAGAGTCGACAAAATATGCTAAATCATTAATCTTTTTAGTCTTTGTTGACACATTATTTCTCACAACTTACGTTGTCACCTTGATGATTCATTCAAATATTACAAAATCATTTATTTTAAACCAGTGCTTGTACTTGTGTACTTTTTTTATTATGCGAGTAGGTGAGAAAAGATCAAAGTGAAACAAAACTTGTGGCAGGAATAAATTTCGGCCCAAAATGAACCGAGTTTTTTTTTTTTTTTTTTTTTTTTGCCCGACTTGAGAACTAGTAAGGTCAACTATACCATTATGAAACAAATAAATTACAGAATTTCTAATCATCTTCTAAAGATTTCTTATGCTTTGCTATCTTCCACTTTTTAAGCCTGCATATAAATTGGTCGCCCAGCCCAAATCACCCCATGCACGCGTTTCTGTTTTTTTTTCAAGCTTCATTTTTTTATATTTCTTGTATTTGTTATATTCTTTTAATTTTTATTTTAAATATTTCTTAGTTCATTTCTGTCTTCATTTTCTGTTGTTGCAAATTTTTCTTAATGTTTTTTATGTTCTATCATGATTTTAATAATGATTTATCTTGATAAGAAAAATATTTGTAAATAAAATCTAAATATATCTATGCGAGATCTTGTTTTTGAAGGATTTATTATAACGAGTTCAATGGTGTAATCGGAATTTAATTTGCATTTTTAGTTTGTTGGTTATAACTTTTTTTTTAGTTCATGAAAAAGTGGAAGATAGCTAATAAGAAAATCTCCTAAAAATGTGTAGTCACTCCTATAAATTAATGTGCATAACTCCTAAATTTATATCTAAATTACCTACGTGAATTTGCAGCAATTGCAATAGATTGATTTAGTATAACATTACAATTTTGTTCATGCTGTCTTTGTTTTCTCTTTTTTCATTCAATTAATTGTTTATACTCTTAGCACTCACGTGTATGTATATTGTTCATGTGTGGATGGCCTAGCGCGAATTGAGTCGCATATGTGATTTGGCACTACTGAAGCAGGGAATGGCGAGGTATCTTATCGGTCAATATATATATATTTGCTGCCTCTCTAGTCTAGAAATAAAAAGGTGGCGGCCTAGCGCGAATTGATTCGTTCCTCCGGGGGACGAGCGCATCGTCTGCGATGCGGCACTGCCGAAGCAAGGAATGAAGAGGTATCTTATCGGTCAATATATACTATTTGCTGCCTCTAGTCTAGAATAAAAAGGTAGATAGCTACCTGCTGAAGCAAGGAATGACGAGGTATCTTATGGGTCAATTTTGCTGATGGATCGGACCTCGATCCGTGCCTATAAGTACACATGCGTATATGCATTACATGTCCATGCATGCAAACACACCAGAGCATCAACTATGCATGGCTTGATGCCCGCCTTCGGTAGGAATTTCCTGAGAGCTTACAATGAGACCTGGTGCGAGAAGACTCTCAGCTCCGTCGTCCGCCGCCCGCCGGACCATGACAGCAAGAAGGCGACCATGCAGGCCATGCAGTTGGTGTTCATGGTGGTGCTCATGGCCCTCATGGGCTGCACCATCTGCATGGCTTCATGCGCCTCTTCGTCCCTCGCTTCACCCACAATCTGCGCCTGTTCCTCGGCCGGTTCAACCTCGAGCCCATCGCGCGCATCCTGCTGCACTTCGCCTTCTTCCAGTTCCTCCCCCTCCTGTCCTCGGTGTTCTCGCGCGCCGACGAGCAGGATCATACGGAGGCCCTCCTCGTGCTCCTGTGGATGCTCCTCGTCGAGCTCATCCGCAAGAAGGTGCAGGGGATGCTGCTGCCCACCAACGGCTCCTCCTTCTCGAGGGGCATCGGCCGCTTCACGCTCATGGACTACTCCGATGAGGCGAGTCGCCTGGTGTGGGTCGGCTTCCTCATCTACACCACCGTGGACAAGATAAACTACCACAACCACCTAGATGCCGTGTTCGTCATCCTCTGGTCGCTGGGCTTGTTAAAGCTTGTCCAGAGGGTGGTGAACACTTGGCTAGCCAGCGGCTCCTGGCATACGGCAAGGAACCCTCTCCTTATCGCCGCCTACATGCAGCACGTCGTGGAGGACAACCAACAGGAGATGGTGTGCTGCTCATCATCATCGTCGTCGTCATCATCGGCTGACATGCTATCCGAGTGCAAGTTCGCCGTGATGGGCGAGGAGACGCTTGTTGTGAGGAGGGACGTCAACAAGCAGGAGGCTAGGCCTCGGGCTACTACCACCCCCGGATATGGCTACGGAGTTGGAAGGCGCGTAGTGCCAGCTCCCCACCAGAATGAGCAGCACCATGGCCCCAGCTACTACTGCGACCAGAACGAGCAGAAGCATGTCCATCTCCGCCTCATTGACCGCAATGAGGCGAAGAAGGGAAAGAAGGGACTGGTAACAGTGGGCGAGATATGGAAGATGCACAAAAAATACAAAAGGCTCTTCTGCGACAACAGGCGGCGGCTTCATGAGGACTTATGCCTCTCTTTCTCCCTGTTCAAGATGCTGCGGCGCAGGTTCGAGCACTACCCCATGGTGGAGATTGGCTCCGCCGGGACACGCAACTTGATGCTCCAGGGCCTCCTCAACCTCGGCAAAGGCCATCCTCATCAAAGGGAAAGGCCCTTCCAGGTGCTTCAGCTGGAGCTCGACATCCTCATCAACTACTACCAGCAGGCATCTGCCCCTGTGGTGATGTCCCAGCATATCCTCTTCTTCTGCAACTTTCTTTCGTCCATAATCTTCCTTGCCATCTTCATCGCCTCCGTCTTCTACATACTACTCCAGAGCAAAAATGCTGCAGTACTGTATTGTGCGGCCATGGGGTTGGTCAGCCGACCCCAGATCTATCAATTCATCATCTACCTCGCCATCACCATATTGCTTCTGGTCACCGTCTTTACCATTGAAACCTACGAGTTCTGGACCTTATACGTGTTCTCCAATTGGAACATCGTGCGCCTATTGTGCTCATACAGCAGCACTTCGGGCCTGCGAAAGACATTTTATTCCATCATCATCGCAGCACGCTTCTGTGCTCATACCATATTCTGCAAATGGCTCACAAAAACCAACATCAAGGTCCAGCAGGTATCCATCGTCGACGCCTGCGGTGCACTTGATAGGTTTTCTGCAAGAACCACTGCAAAGCGACTGCCCAAAGGAGCCACGGCATCTATCATCGAGAACTTGAAGGGTGGTATCACTGTCGACACCAGGACCGGGATCGTTCGCCTCCCGCAGCTGGAGGGCCTCCACCTCCACTCAGGCGGCGCCGGCAGCGAGACCACCTCCACAGATATCATCCTAGCGTGCCACTTGGCGACGGAGCTGCTTGAGATGACGGAGCACCGCCCCAAGACGACGGGCGAGGCCGAAGCAGAGCACAAGGAGGTTGCGTCTGTGCTGTCCAAGTACTGCATGTACCTTGTGGCGCACGTGCCCCAGCTTCTGCCCGACGACGAAACCTGGGTCGCCGACCGGCACGAGGACGTGAGGAGCTTCCTGGAGGAGCACGCGTCGACGTGCAAGTGCGGCTGCTTCATCTTGTGCGCGCTGACCCATGACTGCAGGAGGGAGAATGCGATGCGGATCCTCGAGCTGGGTGAGGAGGAGCTGCGGCGCGAGCCGACGACGCGGAGAGGTGTCAAGCTGTTCCGCGAGCTCCAGAAGCGAACGGCGGCTGCGGCCTGCAACGGGGGAGACGACGACGTTTGGAAGGATCTGGCCACCTTCTGGGTGAGCCTCCTCATCTACCTGGCGCCGTCAAACGACGTGCAAGGCCATGCCAAGGTGTTGGCCACCTGGGGCAGCGACCTCATGAGCTGCCTCTGGGCTTTCTGCACCCATGCTGGGATTACACGCCAGCCACTCGATCATAAGGTCGACGACCACAACACAGGTGCTATGTGCGTCTAATTCCCCGTAAGAACCGCATCGATCCATCGCTTTTCTGATTAAGGCCCGGCTGCAGTGCGCTAATTAAGTGCACTACATGCGTTTGTGTCTGATTATTTATGCTAACTGGACGAGTCAATAATCCTCAATCGGCGGCGGCACCTGCGTGTGCCTTGCCGCGTTCTTGTGTGTGCTAGTTTTGTATATGCGACGTCCAGGATTGTACTTTTGTGATTTATTATTCGACTTCCTAATAATAATAATGCAAGGGATATTAATTATTTAAAGCATTTTATTTTTACCTTTTTTACATGTAAACTAGTTTAGCACATTGTATAGTTGCACATGCCTGCAAAAGCTACAGAAACGATTTATCAAGACACCCTTTGCATTTCTACAAGCAGATTAATATAATTGAATACACCACGATTAAAAACAGAGGAGGCTTCTTGTACCATTAAAATGTATTATTGGAAATCCACTTTCACATGAGGCTTCCTTAATAAATTGCCACTAGAAGTGTAATCATTTCTATGGTACTCCAAATTTTGTTAAAAAAACAATGAGGAGCCTTTGGACTCAAAATTTTTGGAATTTTGTTGCCTTTCCAAGGCAAGGCTGTTTCTAGCTTTTTTTTTTTGTTTAAGTTTACTATGTAGGTTTAGTGTTTGAAGCTTGCGTTGTATGATTAGAACGAGGAACTCTAGTAAGATCCCTAAACAAGTGTTGCAATAAAAAAAAACTCTAGTAAAGCCTCTACTATATAGCCCCATTTTAGGGAGGCTTCACCCAAGCCCGTATTTGCCTATTTTTCTTCCGCGAGGAACTTTTTTGGCCACGCGCCTCCGGACTCTTGCTACCTCCATCCCACGTGTTGGAGTACATGTGTATTAGGCCCATGAGGCTAGGCCCATGAGGCCCATGTATGCAACTATATACCAGCTACCCCTCTAGGGTTAGCAGTAATGGCAATAGTGTAATATTCAACATATACATTGCGACCTATGGACTTCTCCTGTCCCCAGCATCTCTGGCTACAAGTTCTATCTTGTGGTGCTTGATGATTTCTCTCATTACTCCTGGACTTTTCCTCTCCGTGCGAAGTCTGAAGCTTTCCCCGCCATTCTCCACTTCTTCGCTTGGGTGTCCACACAGCTCGGCCTCACCATCAAGGCTGTCCAGTGCGACAATGGTCGTGAGTTTGATAACTCCGCCTCCCGTGCCTTCTTTCTCTCTCACGGGGTCCAGTTGCGCATGTCTTGTCCGTACACCTCCTCCCAGAACGGCAAGGCTGAGCGCCTGATTCGCACCACCACCGAGACCATTCGCACCCTCCTACTTCAGGCGTCGCTTCCTGCGCGCTTCCGGGCTGAGAGCTTGCACACCGCCACCTATCTCATCAACCGCCTTCCTTCCGCTGCCTGCCCAGCTCCCACGCCACACCACGCTCTTTTCGGCACCCCTCCTCGGTACGACCACCTTCGCGTCTTTGGTTGTGCGTGTTACCCTAACACCACAACCACCGCTCCCCACAAGCTGGCACCCCGTTCGACTCTCTGTGTCTTCCTCGGGTACTCTCCAGATCACAAGGGGTACCGGTGCTATGATCATACCTCTCGTCGGGTCCTCATCTCTCGCCATGTGGTGTTTGATGAGTCTGTCTTCCCCTTCTCCACCACCACCACCACTTCCGCCTCGGAGCTTGACCTCTCCTCTTTGTTTCCCACTGACGCGGTGGTCGAGCCACCTTTCCAGTTGTCTCCTGCAGGTACTACAGCACCGTGCTCCTCGCCGGAGTCGTGCCCCAGCTCACCGGCGGCCAGTGCCTCTCCCGACCCTGCTCCCTGCTCGACCATGGAGGGGCCGAGCGGGGGTGGGGGTCCCGAGCCGCCGCCCCAGGAGCCACCGGCACGCTTTGCCCAGCCGGTGCATGTGTACCAGCGCCGTGCTCCACCGCCGCCTCAGGCGCCACCGGCGCGCTTCGCTCAGCCGGTGCACGTGTACCAGCGCCGTGCACAGACTGCGCCGCCACCACCGCCACCACAGCAGGTGGCCCCTTCTTCGCCGGGGTCACCTGCCCCTCCGGTGGTGTCCTCCTCTCCGCCGGGGACACCGTCACCGCCACCTCGGCCGCCGGGTGCCCGTGTCGCGACACCGGTCTACCACCCGCCGCTTCTTCACCGGGACCCTCGTCACACTCACCCTATGGTGACGAGGCAGGCGTCCCGCCCGCAGGCCCTCTCCGCCACTGCCTGCGAGACGGGGATCTCTCCGATACCCTCTTCCGTCCGCGAGGCCTTGGCGGACCCTCACTGGCGCCGTGCGATGGAAGAGGAGTACGCGGCACTCCTCGCCAACCAGACCTGGGATCTGGTGCCCCATCCGCGAGGCTCCAACGTCGTCACCGGCAAGTGGATCTGGACACACAAGCGCCGGGCTGATGGTACACTTGAGAGGTACAAGGCTCGTTGGGTACTCCGGGGTTTCACTCAGCGCCCTGGAGTTGACTATGATGAGACCTTCGGTCCGGTGGTGAAGCCCGCTCGTCCGCACCATGCTCTCACCGGCTCTCACCCGCTCCCCGCCGGTGCACCACTGGATGTGAAGAATGCTTTTCTCGCATGGTCTTCTCACCGAGACAGTCTGCGCATCGGCCGGCCGGGTTTGTTGACTCCTCCAGTTCTGAGATGGTCTGCCGGCTCAACAAGTCTCTATATGGCCTCAAGCAGGCTCCCCGGGCATGGAACCACAGGTTTGCTGCTTTCCTCCTGACCTTGGGTTTTGTGGAGGCCAGGTCAGACACGTCCCTGTACATCTATCACCATGGGGCCGAGACTGCATATCTGCTACTCTATGTGGATGACATAGTCCTTACAGCCTGCAGTGAGTCATTTCTTCGCCGGATCATCACCTCTCTTCAGCAGGAGTTTGCGATGAAGGATTTGGGTGTGCTTCACCACTTTCTTGGGGTCACTGTTGAGCCTCATCCAGCTGGGCTTCTTCTTCACCAGCGCCAGTATACTCTGGACATACTTGAGCGGGCTGGGATGACAGATTGCAAACCCTGCACCACTCCAGTTGACACTCAGAGCAAGCTGTCAGAGGCAGAGGGCCCCCCCAGTGACTGATCCTACGGCATACCGCAGTCTTGCTGGTGCTCTTCAGTACCTCACCTTCGTAGTTCAGCAGTTGTGCCTTCATATGCATGATCCTCGGGAGCCTCATCTCACTGCTCTCAAGCGTCTCCGCAGATACCTCCGCGGCACTGCTGATTATGGCCTGCTCCTGCACCGACGGTCCTCCTCTACAGAGATGGTTGTCTACACTGACGCCGACTAGGCCGGCTGTCCAGACACTCGACGGTCCACCTCTGGCTACGCCGTCTTCCTCGGAGGCAACCTGGTGTCCTGGTCCTCCAAGCGCCAGCAGGTGGCCTCCCGCTCCAATGCTGAGTCCGAGTACCGCGCCGTCGCCAATAGTGTGGCTGAGGCTTCCTGGCTCCGGCAGCTCCTGGCCAAGCTCCATAGCCCCGTCCAGCACCAGCGCACGAAGCATGTGGAGATCGACCTTCACTTTGTTCGTGATCGGGTGGCCATCGGCGATGTGCGGGTCCTCAATGTACCGACCACCTCCCAGTTCGCAGACATCTTCACCAAGGGCCTCCCGTCGTCGACCTTCACCGACTTCCGCTCCAGCCTCAACATCACCAGTGGCTAGTTGTGGCTGTGGGGGGCATATGTGTGTGCTCTTTCTTTTAGGTGTCCAGTCTAGAACTCCGCTGCGCCGGTAGTTCAGACTGCGGGGGAGTGTTGGAGTACATGTGTATTAGGCCTATGAAGCTAGGCCCATGAGGCCCATGTATGCAACTATATACCAGTTACCCCTCTAGGGTTAGCAGTAATGGCAATAGTGTAATATTCAACACCACGCAACAACATGCCACCTCCCATCTCTGGCTACTTCCATGTTGATCGCGTGTTGGGACGCAGAAACAACTCTAACTTCCAAGACTAGCACCCAGCAGAAACAGCCTACTGCTCGTGACTGTGAAAACTGAAAGTGAAAACTGAAAATTTCATATGCATGGCTAACTGTACGTTTAACTGATTTTTCTCACGGACTCTTGACAAAAACAAAAAAATTCATATGCACGGTCCGCTATACCTTTTATCGAAAAAATTACAAAATCACGCAGCAAAAATATTTAAACTCAGCTCACCAGCTTGAAAAGTAGTGCCCTTTGCAGTGGGGAGGTAGTCTTGTATCAGGGCACTCACAACGTAGACTCTATTATAGAGTTTATCCCACCCTCTCTTTAATAAATATACTATCACATCAATAAAATATCATAAATAGAGCATAATAAATAGCACTGTGAAGGCAGTACAACGGCCTTGTTTGCCGTCGTCTCGGGCTGGTAGTATTGCAAAAAAGCCCCTGCTCGCGAGGAGAGAGAGGAAAGCTGTCGTCTCGTGAGAAGACAGCGACGGCTCGTGCTCCGAGGCGGAGTCGCCGACCGAAGCCCCGTTGTACGTAGCCGTCTTCTCCAATCTTGGGCTGGATCGATCTATGGCTCGAGCAGGAAGAGAAACGCGCCAAATCCATCCCCGTGCGTCATTCTTTCTTTCTCCACCATTCTCCTTCGTCCTTCCTGGCCTCCGTCGCAGATGTCGAGTGTCGCGGCGCCAGTGAAGCCAAATGGCGCGGCGGCGGCCATCCCGTTGGTTGCGACAATGGCGCGGCGGCCGCTCGCCATACGGACAGGGGCCGGGGCTGAAGATGGAAGGCAGTGGGTTCCGGTCATGGATTTGTTCTCTGCAGGTTCGTTGTGGCTATGGATGCCCTCAACCTCCGACGCATCTGCCCCTCAATTGAGCAGCGGTTCTTCTACTTTTTTTCTACTGCAGTGGGTTCACCATCGAGCAGCGCCATTCCCTCATCTCCTTGTAAAAAATACCTGTTTAGTTGCTACTTGCAAGATATCAGTTCTGAAGCTATCCACAAGAACATCAGAAATCAGATATTCAGTGTACCGTGCACTGAAAAATGCAGCAATGCATTACCAATTTTGTCTGGGGCAAGTTTTCCATTCTTTCTTGTATACTGATGCACATTCTTTGCTTAAGCTGAAGTAGCTATCATGCCTAATTGAGATTGCCGCAATGTGAGATAACATTGATGGTATACCTGAATATATAAGTTATTTACAAGGATCTTTCTTCATTCATACCTAAATGTATAATGTTTCTTTTTCTGGTCATTCAAGTTTAATAAGCAGTCTATCTGTTTATAGGAACATGTTAAATGATCTGGTCTTTTGTTGCTGTTGCTTGTACATCAAACGGGCAGCAACTGAAGGACTGAGATGTGGGCATGCTGTTGGATAAGGCCTGAGATCATGTTAATTTTTTCTTGTAAACTGAATGTTTCTGTTCAGTTTCTGTATACTGATAACTGAATGCATGCTACTGTTGCCGAAATATCCGAAATTTCGGCTGCCTGCTGTGTGTTGCCGAAATATCCGAAATTTCGCATTTATCAGTGAGTGCCGAAAGAAAAAAAAAAATACCAGTATGCATTATTTTTTTTGTTTTTAGCTCAAAATTAATTATTTTCTAAAAAAGAAAATGCTACAGTGCCCACCGAAATTCCCGAAATATCCGAAATTTCGCATTTATCGGCAAGAGCCGAAAATTTTTTCCTGCTGAAAAAAAAAACTCTGCCGCAGTGCTCGTGTTGTGTGTATCATGGGGCACAGACGTGCAAGCAGGAGGCCGTCGCCGCCACCTGCCGCAGTCCGGAGCGCTCGTGTTCAGGACCGTCCGCATGCCGGTGCAGCAGGGGCTCGTGAGTCGTGAGCGCTGGTGTCGCGTTGTCGGCGCTCGTGAGGAATGGTCCGAAGGTGCTGACAGCTGCGAGCGGGGCGATGGAGTTGGAGGTGGCCGTCGCTGTCCCGACGACGCTGGTCGGGCGTGGCCATCTCGGGCAGAAGCAGGGTCACGGACAGCTCGGTGGTCTGCTCGGACGCGGCCACACCGGCGAGCTGCCCGTGGCCTTGTCTCTGTCCTAGATGGCCGCGTCCGAGCAGCACCCGTTAGCACAGCGTCGACCACCACCACCGCCTCGCGCCGTTCGCAGCTGTCAGGAGCTGCGGGCGTTTCCTCACTGACGCCGACGACAGGAGGCCAACGCTCACGAGTGCGTACTAACACCGGTGTACGGATGGTGATGGAGACGAGCGCTGCGGACACGGCGGCAGGCAGCGGCAAAGGCCTCCTCTTACATGCCTGTGTCCAGTGATCTTGGGGACATGGACAGGCTTCTTCCAAAGCGAATGCTCTTTCAGTCTTCCTGGGGATGGATGGCGGCGTCTCCCTGCCACCGGAATTCCTCTACAGTGAATTTGAAATCTGACTGCTTTGCTTAAACTCTGCTGTCTGTGCTTTCTAAATCTGATAACACCAGCTTGAAACTCTGCTGCAGCTGGGCGGACGTCGGGTCCGGTGGTGAGCTTTCCTTCTCGGAGCTCGGCGACTGATCATCCCGCACCGCCGCCGCAGGCCAACTTGACTTGATGGGCATGCGGCGAAGCGACTGAACATACCAAGAATACAATGACTCAGGCAATTGGGGATCTCCTCAGCTACTATGCATGTAACCTGCATCAATTCTGAGCATGCAGTAGTTTGCCCTTTGGCAAATGTTCTCAATGTTGTATCTATTGAACGAGCTGTTTGCTGCTATTTAATCAATTGTTGTTTTCTTGTCAAAAAAAAAAGAATACAATGACAATCCAACTGCATGTTCCATTTCTGTCCACATAGTCTGACGCCATGAAACTTGTCCACAACAATCAGTATGGTGCATGCAAATACTGAACAGATTATTGATCTGCTTCCAGTCCTGCTCCTCGACGAAGACGACTCCAGTGCCCCCTTTGCCTTGTCCTCCCTCGCCGGACGCAGCCTGCGGCAGCCAGTGGCTGGTCTGTGAAATTTTTACATTTTAGTCCTTTCTGAAAACATTTTGTACAAATAGCTCTCTGGCAAACATTGTCCGAAAATAGCCCATTTGCTCGGCGTGGCAGGATACGGTATTTGGCTCAGCGTCATGTCAGATGTCGCCGAGAATGTGCCATGTCAGCACTGAGTTTGATCGCATTAGCCACGCTGGCAATAGACCCAGAAACCTCGGCGTCAGTCAATATAACGCCAAGTCTTGAAACCTCGGCGTCAGTCAACGTAACGCCAAGTCTTAAGGCTCGGCGTGGTGCACGTAACGCCGAGATCTGGGCACTTAGCCACGCTTGGCCTTCTTCTCACATGCCTCGGCGTGAAGTCAACTGACGCCGAGCTATGTGACCGCATCGTTCTAGACTTGCATGCTGAATGCGTGCTTGCGCAAGTGCACACTCTCGCACGCTGCACGCATGCAGCTGGAAAGGCAAGGCATGAACTTCGGCACAGGACTAGTGCGCCTCTAAATCGAGAACAGAGGGAGTAGCAGTACATTCAAGGGAAAAATTCAGAAACTGCTTAGGAACACATTCAGAAATAGCATCTGCAACTGCTGAATTAAAATTCAGAAACATAACTAGAGCAAAAATGAACGTACATAAAAGAGTTCACATCAATTGATCCTCTATCCCCATAAACTACTACTAGTGCACAAAGTGCTACTAGTGCTTGTATGACTAGTATACACGAATAAGAAAGAGTTCCTTGTTCACTGGACAATACGAAGCACAATCTCCTACCAGTCTACCGTCAAACTAAAGCAACCATAGATCTGCAAATAAAGGAATAGAAAGAATTTTATTAGATACTGATGCTCCTAATTTATAGGAATAGAAAAAAAATTATTAGATACTGATGTCAAACAATTTGGATGTAGCGAAACAGTTTTACCCAAAATAAAATTAGGCATAGACTATGCTAGATTCATTCCATATGCAAAAGATAACTATTCGGGTTTTATACAAGGAGAGCAACTAATACAGCTAAAAGCTGAAACAAATGGGCCACTGTGAATTTGTCTCAGGTGCATTACATGTTGTAAAATGTAATGAAAAATAGCTTTACCTAGCATTGAAACTAACAGCACACCTATTTTCCTATGATTGCTGTGTAAATTAGTCTACAATGTCTTTTGGACTATCCATAGCACCAGGAAAGCAATACTCCTGCAAAGGGCATAGTAAATTAATATTTAATCTCTTGCCTGAATGGAGTTGTAGCTCCACATTTCATCAAACACCCTAGCTGCATGAATGGAGTGAGCACCTGATTGCTCAAAGCAGCAACCAGGAACCAGCGAGGATGCTTGGCGTGGTGGTGTGAAACCGTTGCCCCATCCGATGGTGGTGGTGGTAGGAGAGTTGGGGTTGTGAACCTGTGACATGGCGGCGAGCTCGGCGAGGAGGCAGAGGACGCTGAGATGCGGAAGGTGGCCCTCGGTATGGAGGAACTCCATGGTGATGCGGATGCCGAGCTCGACGTGGTTGAGGTCGATGGAGGCGATGACGGTGAGGTCGGGGTCCTACGCCAAGGGCACGTAGAAGCCGCCGTTGTAGGCGCACGCATCGGGCCCCGACCACAAGCCCGTCATGCTGTACATATCGGAGAGGATGGAGCGCGTCCACGCCTGCAGCGCGACGCCTTCGTCGAGCACCAGCTGCTCGTGCTCCCAGAGGGACGCCGCCGCGGTCCGAGAGTGCTCTATGCGGACGCCGGCGCGCCCAACCTCACGGAAGGGGAAGCGGTGCCCGCGCCCACGGTGATCTTCCCGCAGCCTCCTCGACCTTGTGGGACAGCGTGGCCGCCGCCGCCGGTGGAGTCGATGCGGACGAGGCGCATTTGGAGTTAGGGTTTGTGGAGACAGAGAGCAGAGAGAAAGCAGCATGCGAGAGGAGGAAGAAGGGCGGCGGCTTGAAAGCCCACACCTCGGCGTTGAGTCGACCCGCGCCGTGATCGGAGTCTTGGCGTTAACTGAAGCAACGCCGAGGTTTTTGGGGCCCATCATACGTGGCTAGGATGACCGGCGACTTTGCTCACGTGGCACGGCGCCGAGCAGTATACCTCGGCGTCATTTCATATCACGCCGAGTTATGGGCTATTGTTGAAAAACGTTTCATCAGGAGTTTGTTTGTAAAAAATGTTTTTGAAAAGGTTCAAAATGCAAAAATTTCACGGCTGGTCTTGACGAAATCGATCCAAGAGCTCTCCGAGCCTCTCATGGGGCGCTGGTGTGGCAGGGGCAGAGCACGTGGAATGCAGAGGGACGCATCCAGGGGAGCTCCGACGTCTCCGGCGCGACCCAAGGAAGGAGGTGTCCCAGTTGTCGGGCTCCGGCCGCACCGCCTTTGAGATCATCTGGCAAGGTCGATCTCTACTCTTTCAGTTATCGATTTTTACTCTCTTCTTGTGATGCAGTGCTGGCCGGGGTGCTTGTGAGAATGCCTACACAATTCTATTTGCTTGTTGATGAATCCTTCATCGATGCTTGCTAGATGCTACTGATATATTTTGTGTGGAGTTTGCTATTTCAAGTGTGATTGGAACTCATTTGTGCTTTCCCATGAAGTCATGATTATATTTAGGACTTGGCGTTCAGTACTTTTGTATTTTGCTCCAGAGCAATTGTGCCGCTAGTGTGTTGAATACACAGTACAGACAGGTCTCTTAGCGCGCGTGCTTCATTTTGTAAAAAAGTTAAAAGAAAAATGCAGCTGTAATTTCTTTGTTTCAGTTTTCATCGTACATACAGATGTACAGTGCAAGCAAGCGAGGCCAGCATTGGTAACTTCGCCAGCATCTGAGTGCAAGATTAATAGATTTCCCCTAGATTATTATTAGAGCAACTCCAACAGAAGAGTTATCCATATTGTGTGTTCTATATTTAGCTATTTTGGGGAGAAAATTTGGTTTTCTCCCATGTCGTTTTTTTTTTAGAATTTGAGGGCAGACGCCCCTGTCATTGCATTGCAAGGACAACAGTAAAACGTTTTACAGCGCCTAGGCGGGTTTCGCCTTTCCTTATTACGTTCTTTGAGCAAACAGCTCGACCGTGGCACCACCGCCACCAACAGCTACCAACTACTCATCAAGCACGACACAAAGTTCTCCTAACGAGTTTTTCTCGACAATACCGTGAACATTAGACAACTACACGGCTACTACTACCGATGTCGAATACCAGAACTTCCATCTTCGTCTTCCAGCAATTCTTCGGCTTGATCATCGTACCGACCTCATTCCTCCGAGGTCCATCCATTTCCCTCCGAGCGTCTTCAGATCTTGTCGTCTTCCTCGAGAGCTTCTCTTCCACTTCCATCGGGAGCTTCACAATCTTCTCATCAAAAGCATGTTTGAACAAAATCTGTCCCCACTTGTTCTCCACTCTTGTCACCCACCAATCCCGATTGGTCTTGTAGCTATGCTTTTCAACTTGTTCACCTTTGTAACAAAGGTTTGCCTGTTCACTTCGGGGCACAGGATCACCCAAGCTTGCAGCATCATCACTATCCTCATTAGCAAACTCCTCATATTTATCCATTGAGCACCCCGAAAACATAAAGAGTTTCTCGCTTTCCATAGCCCCCACAGGCAGCGGCACGATGCGGTTTTCTACAATAAACTTTTTATCACTAATCCACATCTGTCCAATGGAAACAAAGTTAACTCCAACATTTCTACCACATGCTTCGAGATACATTCCCACATGTGCTTAGCTACGAGCACTCAAAGAATAAGTGTTGTACGAGACTCATCTTCCTTACGTAAAAGGCAAGTATGGTCTGTTACTGGAACTCTAATGCTAAGGTTGTCTCTAGTCAGCACTTTATTTTTTGACACTAGCCACAAGAAAAATTGGACCCTAGGAGGGATTTTGAGCTTCCAGACAGCAGGGACATAAGTCTGTACAATGCCTCTAAAATTAATAATCTTATACAGAGATTGTGAGGAATACACCCCATTTGAATTGAATTGCCAAATCAGAGTATCATCTTCCTCCGTAAAGATGATTGTTGAAGCTAATTGTACTATTTCCAACCATAGGTTCATTAACCTTTGGTCCACAGTTCTCCTAAATGTGCATTTTAGATTTGTACCATCCCAAAGCTCAAGAATAGTGCTTGTCTGCTCATTAACAATAGAATAAATTTCCCGAATTGGACTGCTAAGCTTGATTGTCCTAACCAGTTATCCTCCCAAAATTTGATCTTTCTACCATTTCCAACCTTCCATCTATATCCTAACTTTGCAGCATTTGCAGCATACATAAACCCTTTAAAAATTGTGACCCACCTATAGCTGAGGCACACCGATGTTAGGTTTATTAGCTACATATTTCTGGTCAATTATCTGTTTCCACAGTTTATCTCCATCTTTATCATACCTTTTTACCCAAGAAGCTAACAAACAAATGTTTAAGTCTCTAATGCTAGGGATACCCACACCACCATATTCCTTGAGCATAGACACACTTTCCCAATTTGCTAAATGAATTTTGCTCTCACCATTATTACCACTCCAAAGACAATTAGACAGTGAGAATTAAGAATCTTAATAGCCCACTTGGGGAACTTGATAAAGGAAAGCAAGTACACTGGTATACTAGCTAGACAAGACTTGATCGAAACCGTTTACCGGCATAAGAGAGCAGGTTACCCCTCCAGCTAGCTATCCTTCTAAGCATCTTGTCCACTAATGGTTGTATGTCCTCCCTTCTCAGCTTCTCATAGTGGAGAGGGATACCTAAATATTTAATTGGAAAAGTTCCTAGGGGGCAGGAGAATAAATGGGCAACCTCATGTGCTTCCTCCTCAGAGATATTCAAAGCAATCACTTCACTCTTATGAAAGTTAATCCTCATGCCAGAGACTTGCTCATACCACATGAGGATTCCTTTCAGATTCACTAAGTGTTCTTGTTCTAGATCGAGAGAACAGGATGGTATCATCGGCGCATCAAGTGAAATCACTCCCCTTCTCTAAACTCACTACCTAAGCCCCTAATAAGTCCAGCATCGAGCCCTTAATTAGCATTCTAGTTAGTACATCACCTACAAGATTAAACAACGGGGGTGAAAGAGGATCCCCCCCGTCTTAAACCTTTACCGGTTTAAAATACTTGCTTTCCTCCCCATTAATCGAATTCCTACTTGAACCATTATAGACTAAACATTTAATCCAATCTACCCAACAATGACTAAAACCCCTAGTCTCTAGGATCTCAAAAAGGAAATCCCAATTCACCCTGTCATAGGCTTTTTCGTAATCCAACTTAATGACACAGCCAGGGCTTTTTTCCTTATGCAGACTATGTACCAATTCATGAGCCACTACCACACTTTCTAAAATATACCTACCTTGAATAAAGGCACTTTGCTGGGGAGAAATTAACCTATCAATAACTTGTCCCAGCCTTATAGTCAGAGCCTTTGAAAAGATCTTAAAACTACAATTTAAAAGACTAATGGGCCTAAATTTTTTCAAGGAAGTAGCTCCTTCCTCCTTAGGAATGAGGGTTACCATAGCAAAATTTAGTCTATATAAATCTAGTTTCCCATCATGGAAATCATTGAACATTCCTACTAAATCATCTTTAACAAAGTCCCAATACTTTTGGTAAAACATGAAAGAAATGCCATCGAGGCCACGGTGCCCCATCCGAATAGCAACCGAAAACCGCCTCCCTAATCTCAGTTTCAGTAAAAGGCCTGGTTAACAGATCATTCTCCTCACTAGTTACCAAATCTTCCTGTTTCCAGAAACTATTATCTAATTTTAGGCCCTTCCTGTCCTCCTTTTCAAACAGATTTTTATAAAAATCTACAGCTACCTTTAGCATGCCTTTTTGGTCACTAACTAAACCATTAGGACCCTCTAGTACCTCAATTCTTTTTTTTCTACTTCTTTGATTAGCCACAGCTTGGAAATATGCTGTATTCCTATCACCCTCCAAAATATTCCTATCTCTAGATCTTTGCCTAGCTTTTATTTCCTCTAAAGCCCATATCCTATCAAGCTCCTCAGACACTTGTTTGAACCTAGCAATCTCAGAATCAGACAATTGTCTGTTCTCCATTTCTTTTTCCAGATCATTATACTCCAAAGCTAAATCAGATTTAGCTCTATTCATATCAGCTACCTCATTTGCAGCCCAACCTCTTGCTGCTTTTCTAAAGTTTCTAATCCTAAATTGCCATCTTTCTAGGCAATTGGTGGCTGGACAAGGCATTGCCCAAACTTTTTTAACTACCTCCTGAAAACTAACTTTGGACATCCACCACTTTTCAAATCTGAATAACTTTTTCCCAAAAAACACATTATCACCAGTATCTAAGATTAAAGGATTATGATCACTAGGATATCTATCCAGCCCCTTAGCTCTCACCAAAGGAAAAGCGCTTTCCCACTCATTATTCATAAAAATTCTATCAATCCTAGACATCACTGGACAATCTTGGTTATTTGTCCAAGTATACTTGATATTGCTAGGGCTTACTTCTAACAATGCCCACTTACTAATCCAGTCATTAAACAAATCAGCCCACTTGTAATTAATGTCCAGATTATTCTTATCGAAGCATGCCTAATCAGATTGAAATCACCAGCCAACAGAGTTGGACCTTGCCATTTCTGCATAATAGAATGTAATTCTTCTATAAACTTTTCCTTACCCTCCTCGTAAGGAGACCCATATACTACTACAAGTTTCCAAACAAAACTAGATCTAATATCTGTAATGATTAGGCTAATCGAAAACTCCAGCAAATCACACACTATTGCAGTGAATTTATCCTTCCTACAGCCTACCAGGATGCCACCTGCAGTCCCCTTAGCAGGTAAAACAGACCAACAAAAAGGAGTGTTACCATCTAGATCTCTAAGAATTCTCTTAGTAAAAGACTCTTTTTTAGTTTCTATGACACCTACTATATCAGCACCTGAACATCTAATCCTGCTCATCAAGGCAGGTACCCTTCCAAGCATATTCATGCCTCTTATATTCCAAAAAAGTCCTATCATTTAGTAAACCTTTTGGATTTTTTTTCTCCTACCTACTTTAGTCCAAGCTTTTTCATCATGATCATCCACTTGATCAAAGCTTGTATTATCATCTACAGCAGAGGCTTCTGGGGTAGATGGGTCCTCTCCCAAACTATTCTCAGTCAGCTTCTCTGGATCTACATAGCTACTAGCACCTACTATGAGACCAACCTGATTTGATTTATTTGACTTACTCACCCCTCTATCTAAAGGCATGATATGAAAAGAACTACTAGGAGGCACCTCTCTTGCTCTAGTCTTATGCACACAATTATCAACTACACAGGACTTACAGAAGTTATCATTTCTTACTTTATCTAAATGGGCCAACTCCTCACAGATTCTAGAACTACCAGACTCAGAATTAACTTGTGAACTAGCATTAATACCTACAGTAGAAGCAATATGTAAAAACTTTGCAGAGTTTAAAGATTGATTAAGATTTTTACCTTGGGGCTTTTCCAGGTTCTTCTTTTCCACTAGTTCCCGAGCCTTGATCTACAGTAGAAGCAATATGTAAAAACTTTCAGCTAGTTGAATCACACCCTCAGTCTTCAAAGTTATCAAGAAGATATCATCCCCCATCTCTACAATCCTCTGTCTAGGGATTCTAGCTGGGTTCCTACATTTGACCTTCACTCTTATCATCCCAAAGAAATTGCTGAACAGGGATGGCCAGTCAACATCCACTAACTTGCCCACAGTAGCTGCCACCTGTCTGAGAGTTTCCCAATCACACCATTTCGGTGGGATCCCACTGACTTGCACCCAAACCTCTTTGAGCTTCGACACAGGCACTATGTCCCCATTCCACACCTTAAGGGAGACATAGGTATCATTCATGTAGAAATATGAACTGTCATTGATTACATAATTCTCCACCCTCTTCTCCTTTGGGAACCTCACCAAGAACTTGTAATCTTCCTCTAGCACTTTGAGATGCCATGGCCAGTCCTTGTCAAACACTTTCTTCAGATGGTCAACAATAGCTTCTTTCTCCAGGTACCCATCCTCAACAGTGATAATTCCACAATTGTCGAAGCCTTTCCACAGCTTGAACCTGTTCTCTCTTGCTGTCACATCAATATGGAAAAAACCTAGGCCTCTATTAGAGCTACCCAAGAACTTCACATCAGCTGTGGGTTCTTTCCACCTGGGACACTTCTCTGCAATGTGATCCTTCTTGAAACACACAAAACAGACCTTTGGCTTGTTACAATCCGAACTGAAATGCCCTGGATCTCCACAGCTATGGCAGATTATGTGCAGAAACCTATCCTCAGTTGGCTGAACTTTCTCTCCTTTGCTCAAATCCTCCTTCTGAGGTTGTTCTTTCTGAACCCCACTGTTTTCCCCACTAACTTGCTTTCCCTGACTTGCAATCGGAGCTGGTTTCTTCAGATTAGCAGGCTGAAACTGCCCCTGCCTCCCCCTCCCTCCCTGCTGGTTGCCTCTCGGCCTTTCATCATGATTGAATCCATAGTGCTGAGGGTAAGGTGGCGGATGGGGGAAGTGAGGAGGTGTAGGGAAATACCCATAAGGACCCGTCGGGGCGGCATATGCGGCGGCGGCCCCATCTGATGCGGAGGGAAGTACGGCGACGGCTGGTGCGGCCATCCCCCACCCCAGGCGTCCCACTCCGTACCCGGACTCTGCGCCCTAGGTGACCTTCAGCGCCCCCTGCCCGCCATGGAGTTCTTGACCTTGGATGCGTACGACTCCTTCCACCCCTTCCCCCACAGATCTTCTGCAAATCGAAGAGATTGTGATTTCTCCTTCAAACTATCGCTCTCTTGGACTGGAATCAGATCTGTGTACTTGAAATCTCTAGTCTCCCACAGGTCCCTCTTGATCCAGAAGAGGTTCTTCACCTTGGCTCTCCCATCCCTAACCCTAGCTTTCTGATTCTGGACGGCGGCCCGAGGAGAGGACTTGGGGATCAACCACAGCTGGCCGAAAAATTCCTCAATTGCCCCCTCCTCCTCCAGGTCGATCTCTCTCTGCTCTCTGGACCCCAGATCTGGAATTCCTCCTTTGCCCTTCGCACGAACGACAGCTTGCGGGCCTACTGGTCGGTGCCTTCCACCCGCCAGCTCACGAGAACGTGACGGCCAGCTGCTGCACCCGACGAGGCCTCTCGGAGGGGACCCGGTGACCCGGATCGGGGTCATCGGCGGCGAGGTGGAACGTGGCGGCGGGCGCCGCCCGGTCGCCTCGGTCGCCTCTCTCTCTCATGTCTGGAGAAAGTTTGTTAATCTCTCCCATGTCGTTTTAGAAAGGCTGTTGGAGATTTCAGTTTTTTTGCATGATTTTTATTTTAAACGTTGGCTACATCATAGGTTTAGTAATCCACTTTACCATTTCTCTTGAAGTTGCTCTTATCATGGAAAATAAAGTCGTAAACTAGTATTGGACAACTTTACCTGTCATCAAGTTTTCAATCTTTGTGCTGTTTCATAAATAGATAGATTTTAGCTTATGCAATAATATTCTGTGAGAGAATAAGCCGAAAAACAACCCAACATGGTCGTGCAGTTCATCGACCGTTGCCGAATGTAATCGATGTGGTGCGTGTAGTGTAGTGTGCAGGCGACAGACAGCTGAGACAGGGCCTCCTGCACCTGCATGGCATGAGGCATGACCGCATGGTGGACCATCGGTGGACACACCAAGCAGAGATCGAATCGCACAAGAAACACGGGCGGCAAATGGAAAATGGAAGACAAGTTGTCTCACGCGGACTCGTTCTGCGCCGATCTCGATGTCACCAACCCCCAAACTCAGTCATCATTCATCAACGATACTGCCAGTTCACACACCATTTTTTTAACCCAATAGGATTAGATTCCGTATAAATCCATGTGTCTATGTACTATGTATAAAAGTATACAAATTACAAATGTAATCTACTCATCCATCTAAACACAAGAATTTAATAAATCAGCTAAAAGGTAAAAGTATAGCAGTAAAAAGGTCAGCCTAAAGCCTGCCGATCGCTACAACGCTACCATCGCGAGCCCAGCGGCCACGGCTACGGCGCCGACGAACGCGCTCCACGGCCGGGCGCCTGCGCCGGCGGCGCTGTCCATGTCCCGGCTGCTGGTGGCCGGCGGCGCGACGCCCTTGAAGTTGGGGTTGCCCCCGTACAGGTTCTGGATGCCCTGGACGTCGTCCTCGGCGAGGTCCACCTTCCGGGTGCGCGAGGTGATGGTCGGGTACATGATGGCGGCGGGCTCCGCCGAGTGGCCCATCCCGAGGAGGTGCCCGATCTCGTGCACCGCCACGGACTCGAGGTCCACGGCCACGTCCGAGGACGCCTCCGTCACGTCGCCCGTGGCGACCCAGTCCTCGGCCGCGTCCAGGTGGAACCGCCCGTCCGTCGGCGAGAAGGCGTGCGCCAGCGTGCCCAGGGGCCCGTCGAACCCCTCACCGTCGCCGTGGTCACCCGCGTAGAACCCAATGGTGATGTCGGCGTCCTCCCCCGACGCCACCTCCGTGAAGTTGAGCGTCGTGGCGGCCGACCACTGCGCGAACGCGCGCGCGAACACCTGGCTCAGCGTGGCCTTGTCGATGGTCGTTGCGGAGGTCTCCGTGATGGCGTACGTGAGGCTCTTCTTGGAGCGCGGCCACGACGGGGAGCCCGGGAAGTAGGTGAAGAGGCCCCGGCCGTGGACGTGCGACGAGGAGCCGCCGCCGGCCATGGTGGACGTGCCGTTGATGACGTCCGCGACGCCGCACCGCGGAGCCATCATCTGGGTCACCGTGGACGCGTCCATCACGCCGGTGACGTCCAGGCCGAAGTTGCGCTGGTACACCTTGACGGCTTCCTCCAGGTCGGCGTCGAAGATGTCGTTGAACGCGCCGCCGGACGACGACGAGGGGAGGTAACCGAAGTGGGAGAGGTACTTCTTGACCTTGGCGATGCCCTGCTGCTGCTCGCCGAAGTGGCAGCCGGTCAGGTTCTGGAACGCCGACCATGGGCTTTTGGGGATCTTGGATGGGATGGAAGCGAAACCGGATGGCAAGTCGACCGACGTAACTGGTGCGACGGCGAGCAGCATCGCCATCGCCACGGCGGCGAGCAGGAGGAGAGGAGAGGTGCTGGCCATGGCAATATTTCGGGGAGAAGGGAAGCTGCGACTGCGAGGAAGAATGGATGAGGCGGCAGAATTGGAATTGGGTGATGTTTTGAAGGGCGACGGGTCGTACAAAGACGACAAGTCCACAACTTGGTCAGCCGGCAAGAGCCGGCTACGATGGGAGAACAGGAACCCTCCTTTGTAGCATTCTGTCGATTTAAAATCCCTTCTTTGTAGCATGATTGGTGCGGAGTTTAGTTGGGTCAAGCTAAGCTGGGGACTGAGTCTCGTCTCGTGTTTGTTGTGTGTGTACAATGGTTAGTTATTATGTTGTGACAGGGCCTATGCGAGGACTTGTTTCTGGGAGAAGTATACGTGAAGAAGCTTCGTTGTTCCTACCCAAACAATCAAGTAGGTGTAGCGCTAACAGGCAAAGAACAATGTTTAGGAGAGAGCAATGATAGCGCCCATGTGCATGAGTTGTAGCAATTAGCTCTTGATAACGTTTTCTGTAGGTACACAGGGACAAATTTGTTGAAGGTGGCCTAGTCCAACTACAAAGAAAGCAGAAAGAGTCACTGAGACATGGGCACGGGAAACACATTCGTGATGCCATAGGAACAACTTAGAGATGTAACAGTTGAAGACTACGGCTCTATGTCTTGGTTTAATCACCATTTTACTATACAAATCCTTAAAACCTCATTTTCTACTGTCTTATCTCACAAATATGCCCCTATCATCACCAATATATTTCACCACTGGAATTTTCCAGTTCCGAGATTTACAAGAGCAGCAGTAAACTTCTTAGGGTCACTCAGTTTAGCAGTTACTTAACACCAACCCAAGCAAACATAGCAAAAAAAAGGGGAGAGCAACACATTGGAAAAAAGAAATGTTAACAGCTACTTGATTCCAAGGTAGTTCAGACTCCAGACACCCATCCTTCTAACAAAGACATCTTCCAGTAGATGACTTATGAACTAGGTCAACCACAATTGTGGTCTTTAATTGACAGAAAAAGTCTACAACAACAGCAATAACACGCTTCTCATAATGGCATCTTAGAAGGAGTACCTGGACGGGGCCAATGGAATGTTTCAGATTACAGAAATTTCTACAATGTGATGCTTTTCATGGTGGCACATGGAAATACCTGGAAGGCGCGGGTATTTTTTTGGAGTGGCATGTTCTTTGACGTATATAACAGCTGTTCGTTGACCATGAGGTCCCATTGATTCAACTGAGAACAAAAAGTTTAACATGTTACCAGCTTTATGTTTGTTGCAACCTGAAAGGCTGGAAGATGTTACAGCAAAAACAATGGTGTGCAATAATGAGCACAGGAATGAGGTCAACATTTGTGTTTGACTTCAACCAACATAGGATATCTCTTTTTTATCGAACACTAAATAGGATAGATATCTCATTCAAGAATTTACAGATGAAATGGTAAATAAAATGCTTAAAATGCAAAGAAGCAGTAGTACTACATCACGTTGGAAGTACATAGGCAAACCTCACTAAAGGAAAGCCATCTGTTAGTCAAAAATGAGGGGAAATCACTATAGGCAATATTATGAGCTAGTATTAATTCAACGAGTACCATTTTTTTGGTCTGTAGAACACTATGATTTTCTCTCTGGAAACTTTTTGTCTGCAGGACAGTCATTTTGTCAGTAGGACACTAAATAGAGTCCTATGGAGTTGTGGAGTTTTTTCCTGAACTGAGTTGTGCACACTAAGTCACATTTTATCCGTATCCTAAGACCAATGCCATTTTTTTTACAGAGAAAGTGAGAGAATAAAATTGCAAGAACAAAAATATATCCTTTGGCACACTTAAAAGCAGGAGACAATACCATTACATAACTCAAGCATTGAAGCACCCAATTTCCGTACTGCACCCTCTGCATTGCTTACTTCATCCTGTACCAAAAAAAAAAGTGAAATTAAAGAAAATTGCTGAATCCAATTCCAAGCAAGCAACATATATTTGTGGAAACTGTGGATAAGTGTTTGCAGTGTACAATGGTATCACAGCTAGTAACACAAGAAAATCTAAGACTTACATGGGGATCATGTCCTTTTGCAGCTATAAACAAACCACCAATGCGTACCAATGGGATGCAGTACTCCGCTGCAAAAGACAACTCAAGATAATTTTCTAAAACAGGTCTTGTAATACAAATTCAAATATCACATACCTAGAACTTTCAGTTCAGCAACAGCTCTTGCTGCTACTATATCATATCTTTCTCTGAAATCAAGACTTTGGCCAACTTTCTGTCCTATAAAGCCATGTAAAGAAAATGGTCATTTTTAACAATGCAGATACCAGATAGCTGCAGGTAACATAACAACAATGTAAGCATGATATGGCTAGTTTCACGGTAAGGAAGAAACGTCTACAAAAAATCAATCTCTTCACCAGGAAACAAATAGAAGCATAACTACTCAAGAACTAATAACTATAATAGAATCAGCAGTTCAGCACAAATGAATTGAAAATCTAATAACTATAGTAGTGCAACAAAAGAAATAGATTTCTTAAAACAACAAAACATTCATTCCAGGGTCCCAGACCTAGGCATTTCCCAAAAAATTCGAGTACCACCGTTATAAATTTTGGCTCAATCGATCTGCCTCTAGGCGTGGCCCAAGTACATTTCTCAGTTCTCCCAGCCCAGCAAACTTCAGCAGGATGTGCAGCTGCGCCTATCTACATCTCTAGCTCGCATGAGCCCACAGTGATGGCCTCCTCCTTTGTCTCTTGTCCTCTCCTCTCACTCTTGTCCCTGTGAAACCCGAGCACGGAGCTAGTGGCAGCCAAATCGATAAGCATACACCGGCAAACAGCACTGTGCAAGGCTGCCAGCATGGCCAAATTGACAATGGGGGCATGGTTGGACCGCCGGATGTTGGAGGTTGGCCATGGCCATGGCTGGAAGAGATCACAGCAGGTCAACAGCTTAGCTGCAGCCTTGCAGGCAACTTGCAGCATTCCCCGTCCGCCCTTGCTCTATTTCAATCCTGAACTCCTGAATCCTAGGAGCAGAGAAGGGACTCTATTTGAGCTGCAGAACAATCTATTCACCTATCAAAAGCTTGTTTGTGTGCCTAATGGCTGATGCCAATGATAGCAGTTGACCACTACCACACTAATTATTGTATGGAACTGGTTCAATTTCTTAAGCCGTCTAGCATTGAACTTGGCCTTCAGTCTCATGACCATGGTTTGTTGCCTTTCAACTGTATGGCAGTGTTCTTTGATCTATAACCACCATGTGCTTATACCTAAAAAGGTTTAGAGGGGACATGAAAGCTATTGCCACTGTGTTTTCACAATATTTTAGCAGCTCCAAATTCATTATATATAACCAAAAGGAAGAGAGAAGCATTGCTTGATTAAGTCAAAGCAGACTAGATGAATTTGGTGATGCCATGTTTTTATCATGTTTGTTGTACGATCAAACATGGAAATGAGATATATTCTAAACTATGCACTTTATCCTTTTGTATGAACTGTCTGTATGTAGGCCGGCCACTATGGGTTATTTGGGCGCTTATATAGTGGTGCTAGGCATGAAAGTACACCAGCTCCGTTACTGATTTGACAGACTATTGAGAACATCATTTCACAGCATAATGCTAGTCTTTAAACCATTTTACCTCAGCTCGGTCACACACCACGTCCACATTTGACAACTCCATGGCTTCAACGGCATGCTCCAAGAACGTGCACCGCTTCCGCATCGACTCCAACAGTGTAAACTTCCAGCCTGAAACCGAGGAAACAAATGGAGATTGCAACAACAAAATCAACCACAACCCGTCTTCCCAGCCACATCACAAACACCACTCAATTAACTGGAAAAGAGGGGGTGTTTACTCGGCCGCGCAACGGCAAGGATGAGGCCCGGGAGCCCGGCGCCGGAGCCGACGTCGATAAGGCTGACCCCGTCAACGGCGCCGCCAGCGTGGGCGGAGCGGCCGCGGTACGCGCGCTCCAGCGGGGGCAGCATGGCGAGGGAGTCCGCCACGTGGCGAGTCATGACCTCGGCCTCGTCGGTGACGGCCGTGAGGTTCATCCTCTGCACAGATTCGAGAGAGTGAGACACGCTGCACGCGCAGGGCAGCGCGTCGCCGCCGTGGGAAGCGCTCCGTGCGGCGAGGGATGTCAGGTGTGGTAGCTGCGGACGGAGCTCAGGGGTGCGGGACGGACCTGGTTCCATTCGAGGAGGGTGTCCACGTAGACGGCGACCTGGCGCTGCTGCGGCGGCGAGAGGGAGGAAGTGGCGGCGGCGGCGGCGGCGGCGGCGACCGAGGAGGAGGAGGCGACGGTCGTGGCGGTCCGGAGGCTGAGGAGCGGGTGACGCGGCCGGTGGAGCCCGCTGAGGAGCAGGCTAGGGAGGAGCACGCCGCGGCCGGCGGCGGCGCTGCAGCAGCAGAGCGTCGTCATCTCTCGGCGGCGGCGGCGGCCTCAAGCGCGCCGGGGCTTTGGATGGGGGTTTGCCCTGTGGTTACGTCTTTTACCAAAAAAAACGTATTTTCCACAACCGTTCCCGAAAGGCGCTTTCTGCTCGACTCTCTCGTGTCGTGTCTCGTCTTTCCTCACGGGACCCACACGGGTTAACGGGTGGGCCCCACTCTGCAGCGACTCGCACAAGTCGTCAACCGAGACGGCCGGTGGGTCCCAGCCGCAGATGCGATCGCCGATACCCAACCTACTCCAACGACAAGTACTCGCTGCCAACTGGGCCCGGTCCACCCCCTTCGCCTCCAACCCTCCCCTGCCGGCGCCGCTCAGATCGGCCGCCCCGCAGCACCGCCCGCGCCGGCGACAACCACGACGCGCGGCAACCCCGGCGCTTGCCAAGCTCCCCCACCCATCCCCTCCCCACCATGCCGGGTCTCGTCGCCTACTCGGGCGCCGGACTCGGCTTCCTGGCCCTGGCCGCGCTCGAGTCCCTGCCCCTGCGCCTCCCCCCACTCCGCTTCCTCCCTCGCCGCCTCTCCACCCCTCTCCACCTCCGGCACCTCCTCGCCGCGCTCCTCGCCTCCCTCTCCCTCCTCTCCGCCCTCGCTCTCCGCGCACCACCTCTCGCTCCCGACCCTCGCCGCCTCCTCCCTCTTCCTCCTCTACTCCCTCGCGCCCCTCCTCCCGCTCCCCGCCCCGCTCCCCTTCCCGCTCCTCGACCTCCTCCTCGCCGCCGCCTTCGCGCAGGAGCTCCTGCTCTTCGCGCACCGCCGCCCCTCCACCGCCGCCGGGATCGAGAACCGCTACTTCGACCTGCTCCTCGCCCCCGTCGCGCTCTGCCTCGGCGCCACGCTGCTCGCCGCGCACCGCCCGGCGGACCCCGCCCCAGGCTCGCCCGCGCGGCGGGGCTCGCGCTGCAGGGCACGTGGATGGTCCAGATGGGCTTCTCCTTCTTCACCTCCGCCGTCGCGGAGGGGTGCGCGCTCCACGCCGCCAGCCGGGCGGACTATACCATCAAGTGCCGGACACACGAGGATTACCACCGCGCGCGGTCGGTTGCTACGCTGCAGTTCAACGGCCACCTCGCGCTGCTTGTGATTGCCGGCGCGGTTGCTTACGCGGCAGTCCTGTCCAGGGCAAACCGACCCCCGAGTGGGTATAGTGTTCTGGGCAAGGAGGTGCAGATGGAGGGGATGCCGATTTTGTCACAGTTCACACTGGATTCGGATGAGGAGAAGGAAGACGAACCGATCACCTCTACAGAAGCTCCACCTCCAGTGGCAAATGGTGCAGAGTCCCATGACGAGATCCCACTGCACGAACCTGATTCCAAGTGACGGAGATGAAATTTGGGCTCTGTTCTTCTATCGATTAGCCAAGTGGAAGAGGATGTCGACAGTGCTCCAGCACACTGGGGCTTCATGCATTGTGTGTTTTGGTACATCATTTTCATATGGTTTTCAGTTTCTGATATTTGGTTAATATATGTGAAAAGCGATCTTGCTTAGTTTAATCTGCATAGATTAGAGTTAATATCTGTAAAATATTGTAATCTGTTGGGTTCAGACTTCAGATAGATCTTTCAGCAATAAAGTTAACACGTGTTCAACTTTGAGATCAATTTGTGTTCTCCACTTGCTTTATTGTCTAACAATTGACAACTGCTTCAGTTTCTTTTCAATGATATTTTTAAAGTCCTGCGGCATATATATGTCTGTTCAGAGTTACATCATTTTTTTATGCTAGTGAAATGATCTTTTTAGAATTTCGATTAGTTGACAATGTGCTACTCTGTGAATTTGGATGAAAATTGGCTGTTATAATTAGCATGGCATTGCCCCAAATCCTCCTCTCCTACTTCAGTCCCTTTTCCCATTACAGGTTCATCTCACCTAGAATACCCACATTCTGACTCATGGCTTTGTTCATGATCACGTCCACTCTGTCAATCTGTTGATTATAAGAAATGGATACCCATAACCCTTAGGATAATAATAGTGTGGAATTTGTTAAGCAGTAAGCACATTTGGAATCTAATAATGCAAAGTGCTGCAATCCCTCATAGAGGCAACTGCCACTGGCCACACTTGGGAGGAGCATTTGCTGGGATTGGTGTGAACTAATCTACCAGGTACCAGCTGCCTGTATCACTGGTTGTCTGGTATGGGTGATACATCCATGAGACCATGACCATGGTGGCATCAGTTGGCCCTATCTAATACACACACTGTAGCATGGTGTCATTGCTGACTTTAGTCAAATGAGTTGAACTATCCCTGTGGTGGAAGGGATATAGGGCAGCTAAACAGTACATGGCGTTGTAACTTTCTAGTGAATCGGTGGTAGTTTGTGCCTAGGTATTTGGTTTCTGAAGCATTTAGGGTGATGTGACCTGCATTGTATGTTCTTGTGTGGATACTGGTTTTGTGAGTTGTGCATTAAAATCAAGATCCATTGGGACCAAGATTCATAGGATTCATTGTTTTCAGCTATCTGGTTTCTAAGGCTGCATGCCAGATTGCAAAGGTGTTTTCACTTTGCAGTTTTATTTGCTACCATTTTTTCTTGGGAAAAAGTTATTCTTTCTTGTTGATGGCTTCAGTCTTTTCGATGCAATATTAAGGCTTCTTATTTAAGCTATAAATGCATGCTGAGGGTTGCCTGCAGAACTTCCTGTAATGTTGGTAGTAAAGATGATTCTATAATAATATTTATAGTTGTGTTTACTAGTGGCTACTAAATGAGGCCATGCTTGTCAAACACAAGATATTCTCTCCATCATTCATTTAAATCCACAACTGGTTCAGTGCACCTCTAGTTTCAGCAATGCCTTATATGCTTGTTTTTCATTTTTCTTGGTAAACATGACGCACAGCTCTCCTGCATAGTTCGAGAAAAAAATTGCTTGGTAAACAAACTACATCAGCATGTGAGCTCCTATTTCTCTAGTAGTTTGTTTTTTTGCTTAAAGGGACAGGATTAGAGCTCCTGTATCCCACCATGTTTGAGGTACAAAATATACCAATGCGTGCTTTTGCCTTTTGGTAAACCATAAGAGAAAGAAACCAAGCAAACAATCTCAGGGAAAACCAAAATTTCAGATGTAGATCTATTAACAGACAATGGACCCATATACAGTAAGCTGATTATAATAGGCAGCCAGTCAGCCACAAGAACTAGGCTGACATTTGTGTTTAGTAAGTGGCCTGCCTTCTTGTAAATGATGTGTTTCAGAAAGTTTCATGAGAATGATTTGTAGAAAATAATCTCCAGCCATGGAAAAGTGTCTGTGTCTGGACTCTAGATAGTACTGTACTATAGTAGCACTGTAACAGTCAAAATAAAATCAAGTTCTGAATCCACTAATCTTCAATTCGGATCATGGAAACATTCTAACAGGGAATTATCTCTTATGTAAAAATATCTATACATGTATGCAGATGTATACGATATTACTTAATATGGATTTTCTTATCATTTTGGTAGTACATGATTTTTCCTTTCCTTCTTGGTCCATTTCCCCACTTTCCAGCAGTCATATTTTTCCCACCACATTGGTGAACGTGCAATATCACACTGGCTGTGATAGCCTTATCTGTTCTCCTGTTGCAGGCCCACAATCATTAGGAGTGGCAAGGTCATGTAAGGGATGTAAATGGGAATCCCATGGGTAGTTCCTGGTCACCACCTGAGTTCATTTTCTTCTGTACTTTTCTTGCTTGAAATCCAGGATTAGCTGATTAATTCATTTTATTCTGGTGCATGGCTGGCGAAAGGTCTGGACACATTTTGCCATAATGTGGTGTTTTTAGTCGCTAGTTGAAGTTCCTTGTTTCCCTGCTAGTCACTCAAGTAAATCATGCACTGATTGGTTTATTATGAGTGTTTTTAGACTCCTATCTTTTTAATAATAATGGTATGTAGCTCTGTTGTGTGTTTGAGAGAAAAAATATTTAGTTTTGGGCCATGACCTATAGAGAGAACAAAACTGGCATTGATATCCCCTCACCTGCACATTTTTAGCAACAGCACAGTACCATTATTACTGTCATTTGGTTGAGAGGAAACAGTAGAAAATCCGGTTACTGTCCTTCATAATACTAGGCAATTGTATCATGTGCTAGGAAACCATATTCGTTTCTCATTGGCCACAACACCTCCACAATTGACAAACTCACAGTCATCACAAACTACAGTGAACCAAGCCAGAGATCATGGCTGCATAAACCTCAATATGAATTATTTGGAACAACACAACAGATGAAAACATTGGACTCATCCATATCATCGTTGCTTCCTCTTGAGCTATCACAAGCAATCCACAAGTTTCAAACCAGCTACAGATGCATTGGGCAAGTTGTACCACCAGTCGTGTGGCTTATCTGCCAATCTTTCCATGTTATCTAGCATGTTGTCCTGCTGCTATTTAATCACTCGTAGTTAGATGAAAAGGAGGCTAGAAGTAGGCAGAAAGGAGTCCCTCCTATATCTAGCTGTGTTGTCTGCTTCATACGTGTTGCTTTCGTGGAGACTGGAGAAAAGTTAAGAGCCAAGCTTGATCAACAGTGGCATCTTTGAAAATTCAGATGGCTACAAAAGGAGTGTCTCAGATTTGGAAGGTAGTTCTGCTGAAAGATCAGTCTTAACACTACTACTCTCAAGTAGCATGGTATGTTCTCACATGACCTATTGTTGGGTTCAAGTGTTCAACCGTTGGTCTTTGGCTTCAGTTGCTGCTTACTGTGATGCCATATATGCATTTCTGCGTTTCTGAACATATAGAATAAGGTTCTTAGTTTTTTAGGATTGGCATCTCTTAAGGATGTATCTTCTGTGCTGTTTCATGCATTAGAAGTTACTGTTAGACCCACACTAAACCGGATCAATAAGCTTCGTGGTTTTGTTTCTTGCAGAAGTTCTTCTAGAATGCTCCTATATGCGCACTTTCTTCGTTGATTGTATTTTGATTAAATTGAGTAGATTGGTTTACCATCATATGCATTGTGATCTGCATGCATGCACGAGTCAACATTTTTATTCATTGTCAAGACCACGAAATAATACTGAATCATTAATCGCATCACTCATATGGCGCTAGAACTGAGGGTCACAGAGGTGCTTGGCTGGAGCTAAGGGGCTTCCAGGTCCTTCTCAGGAGGCAGCTAATCTTGTCCCTGGGTATTCTTTTGGTCGCTTTCTTTGTTTCTGCCGTTTGGGTGAGTTCTGGTGAGGAGTCGGGTGTGCGTTGGGTTTTTGTAGGGCTGGGATTTTCATCCCTATCCCATAGTTTCTCTCTTTTCTTTAATTAAATAATAATGCTCGGCTCTCTTGCATGTTTGAGAAAAGTATGTGTGCTTACTTGTCTTGAAAAGAGTATCAGTTTGGAATTGTCAGTCTGAAGTTTTAGTAGAATAGTAGCTGGTAAACCTCACTGTCCGGCTCCTCCTTATTAACTTCATACTCTCCTCTTCTATGAACTTTATTGTTGTTAAGAAATCACTAACGTCTTATTTGGATGTATTTGGTTTGGCATCAATCCACGTGTATTGGGGTGGATTGAAGTAGAACTTGAACTAAATTACACCTCAATCCACCCCAACACATGTGGATTGATGCCAAACCGAATACACCCAAACAAAGCCTAAATGTGAGGGTTAGAACGTGCAGCTTGTTTGCTCTGGATGCATTGGGCTTTCATGTAGCTTTAACAGTGTCTATGTTATCGTTGTTGCTGTTACATTATGTCTTTCAGTTTTTGATAAGCAATGGATAGTGCAACATGTATAGTGCTAGTTTTCTTCTTGGCTGTTAGATATTGATTAGGCTTCTCAAGTGGGTTTTCCCCAAGCTGGACTTTTATTCTTCTCACAATCAAGCTATTTCTTTTGAATTTTGCTCCTTGGTAACTCGTTTCTTGTTCTTGTCAGACACAAGGCCTTTAAGTAGCCAATAATTCTTTTAAGGATTTGAAGTAGCTATCCTTATTCCATGTCTTTGGGATATTGCTTTGCATTTGAGAATTCTTTTCATTTGTAGGACAGAACCTTTGCATTTTAATAGCTTAATTATGTGGCCGTGTGCTTTTTTCTCCTCTTTTGGAGGGGATGACCGTATGCTTTAGGTCTTGTTTAAATGTATTTGGTTTGGTATCAATCCACATGTGTTGGGTGGATGTCAATCCGAATACATCCAAATAAGGTCTTAGGCAGCTGGTTCAGAGGGAGGCTGAATATAGGAACTGTGGCATACATTTCCATCAATGGTTTTCAAGAAAACACCAATACCATGTTGTTCGTAACATGTTTATGCTCAAATATTAGTTCCAAACTGTACTTGGACTGTAAATAGGCACAAGATCATTGATACATGACCCCTGTGTCTTTTCATATCTTTTCATCACACTGTCACTGACTCACTGGAACTTGTTTGAGTGAGATAATTGCCAGATTGATACTCCTCAGCAAGTAGTACATTCTCCATTATATTCCAAATTATAAGTCACTTTCCTTAGTCAAAATTATCTAACTTAGACCAAGTTGATAGAAATATATATTGGCATCTATAGTAATACCGAATAAGTGCTTCACTCACAAAATATTCACGGTGGATTGAAGAAAACAAATTTGTTGTTGTAATTTGTTGTTGTAAACGTTGGGGTTTTATTATAGACTTGGTCAAGAGAAAGAAATTTGACTTAGGACAAAATCAAAACAACTTATAATTTTTTGTGTGAAAGGAAAACAACTTATAATTTGGAACAAAGGGAGCAGTTGTGTCATTGGGTGCATTACCTGTCTGATTTGGGGCATCTCTGTAATTTGAGGAATTGATTGATGTATGTCAAGTTGAGATAGCAAATCATCAATACTGTTAGCATTTTTGCAAGAACCAGTAACGATGAATTCTGAAATGAGCCTCATATGGAGATGGGATCAAATTACTTTCTAGTAAGAATTGCAAAATAGCCAACCTTCGGTGGGAAATGTGCACGCTGGAAAGTGGGGAGAAAGAAGCCAAGCTGCATGGACTCCCAACACGGCAAAGGCTGGACAGATCTTGCTGTTTCGCCACCTTTACCTGTTCCATGAATTATCCGATGAAAGCTAATCGATATAGCGCTTGATTTTACCTTTGAATGAATGCATGCAGCCATCTTGACACAGACGTTTTACCAAGAATCTTTGTCCCCATAATCTAAAGCATATACTAGGCTGTCTTTTCCCCTACTCAAGTGTCTGTCAGCTGGATCTTTTTGCACTGCGTTCTCATCTTTCAGATCACCTACTATAAAGAAAACATATACTGTGTTTGTCACTGATGCTTATCATAACCTTCCTTGCTTCTATGCAGGTTGCAGTACTGCAATGAGCTCTTCTTGTCTCCGATAGATGAGTGAGTTTAATTCCATGAGCAGCTCTACCAGTAGACAAGGGGAAACCCAACTTCATCAGGATTTGTTCGAGGAACCTTGTCACCCTTGCTTTCAGTATTCCCAGAATCCAAACTTGAGCCCGTGTCTAGCCACTCTGAAAGGCAACTCATCCTACGTCTCCGGGCTCGTTTTCGACAGCGATTCGCTCTACGTCGCCTCGTCGGATGGGCACATCAGGGTTTGGCCGTTGGGCATGGACATGGCCGTGGCCATGGACGTGCAACGAGCCGAGCAGTCCACGTCCACCTCCACGGTTGCAGTCACCAACAGTCCCATAAAGAGCATCATCGCCACCAGCGACGGCGGCCTCGTCAGCTCGCACCAGGACGGCAAGATCAGAGTGTGGCATTCCGGTCGGAGGAGGAACGGGAGCAGCCGCAGCGACGGCCACCTCGACCTGCGCCTGCGCGCCGTCCTGCCGACCGCCGCGGACTGCCTGCGCACGTTCCTGTTCCCGAGCAACTACGTGGAGGTCCGGCGGCACGGGAGGCGGCGCACCTGGGTGCACCACGTCGACGCGGTCACCGCGCTTGCGCTGTCCCCGGACGGCGCGGAGATGTACTCCGTGTCGTGGGACCGGAGCCTCAAGGCGTGGCGACTGGTGCCGAGCCTCCGCTGCGTCGAGTCCGTCGCGCCCGCGCACGACGACGCCATCAACGCCGTGGCCGTGTCGGCCGACGGGCACGTGTACACCGGCTCGGCGGACAGGACGATCAGGGCGTGGAGGCGCCAGCCGGTGCCGGGGCGGGGGAAGGGGAAGTTCGTGCTGGTTGCCACCATGGAGCGCCACAAGGCGGCCGTGAACGCCCTGGCGCTGGGCGCCGACGGGCGGCTGCTCTACTCCGGCGCGTGCGACAAGACGGTCGTCGTGTGGGAGCGTGCAGGTGCAGGAGAGAGCGTGGCCGCCACCACCGCCACTGCCACGATCAGGGGGCACACGGGCGCCGTACTCTGCCTGGCCGCCGCCGGGCAAGTGGTGTGCAGTGGCTCGGCGGACAGGACGGTGAGGGTGTGGAGAAGGGGAGCGGCAGCGGGAGCGACGGCGTTGGCGGCGAGCTACACCTGTCTCGCTGTGCTGGAAGGCCATGCTGGAGCAGTGAAGAGCTTGGCGTTGGTGAACAAATCGGGTGGTGATCACGGCGGTTCCTGCGACGAGTCCTGCCGCGGCGCAGCATTTGTTTGTAGCGGATCGCTGGACTGTGACGTCAAGATTTGGTGTGTGGTTGATTCTTGTGTATGACATGCTGCACTTGTGTAGCCGTGAGCTAAAAATGTTCTTGCTCCAGGCTCTCTCCGTGGAAGCACATTTTGTTTCTCTATAACTCTTTAGGATAGATTCTATGTACTATGGCTTTATGCTGGAGTGAATCAGAAAAAAACTAAGTTTTCTAGGCTTCCAGCTCCTAGTCCCCTAATTTATTTTAAAGAACCACTTCATAGAATTAATATAGGATAAAAACTGATTGGCAGAGCTTCTAGAGGCTGAATCTAGGAAGTCTACTAAATAGTTTCTTAATCTAAAGATAAAAAACAATATTTCCATTGGTGTGTTTACAATTTCGGTACTACAACAAAAAGGGTACAATTAGTGGGAAAACATCCTCTTTTTTGTAGTTTTAGTTCTTTTTTTATCAAAGACTTGTTCACTTGAACTTATTAGCTTGGCTTATTAATTAAACATGGTATATTATTTTTTCACAACAAATAAGCATCTGTCAGTCTATCAACCGTAAAAATCACTAGCCAAACAACCCCTTGTTTCTTCCAAGGAAAAAGTATAAATCCCCCTTGGAGTATGAGCATCGGTGAATATAATACTCTGGACTACAAAACCGTTTGTTTGCCCCCCTAAAGTTCGGTTATGGGTCTAAATAACCCCCTGGGCGGTATTGGAGGGTGATTTTGCTTACGTGGCGGTCGTCTTCCTCCTTTGCCCCCTCGCCGCATCCGCGCCGCCACGATGAAGCGCTCGGCCGACGCGCTGACTGAGCCGGCGAAGCCCATGTTCCTCACCAAGGCGGAGCGGGAGCGCCTCGTGCTCGAGCGCCACCAGTCCGCCGTCTCCGACCAGCGCCGCACCGCGCTCGACCTCCTCCAGTCCACGCCCCGTCCCCCTCCGCCGTGGGCGAGCAGGCACGACGTGCTGACGGCGTCGGCGCAGGTCAACCTGGAGGTCGGACACGGCACAACCCTGGCTGACGGCGTTCGCACGACACAGCCCTATCATGCCAAGGCCTCGTCCTTCCTTGCCCGCCCTTTCGTCGTTGTGTTCCTGCAAGCCGTGGTGGAGGACGGTGCCACGGGAGAGGGGGAGCAGGCAGTCCACAACGGAGAGAGGCGTGCGCTGGGCTGGTGGATGAAGAGCATCACCGTCGTGACTCATGACCCGGGCGGCTGCGACGGCGCGGAGGCAGCTGATGACCCTGTGCACCGAGGAGGAGTCGAGGCCAGACGTCGGCTCGTCAAGGAGGAGCACCCCAGGGTTGCGCAGAAGGACGAGCCGATGGACACGTGGCGGCACTCCCCACAGGACAGCCGCGCGGGGGAGACTTGCGACTCCGGGTCCAACGCCACGTCCAACTGGGGCACATGCGCCGACAGCCTGCGGAACGACGACATAGGCCGCAGCGGCACGCCGTTGAGCAGCAGCGTCCGCTGCGTCGGTGCCGTGCGCGTGGCCAGGATGTCGAGTAGCGTGGACTTGCCAGGATGTCGAGCAGCAGGGGCGGGGCACGCTGTAACAGAACCGACCAACTAATTTAATTACGAAGCACTAATCAAGCTGACGTGGCAACTCAATTAGTACTTAGCAACCAAACCAGCCCGGTAGTCCGTGAAATCTCGAAGGATTTCAAACAACTCTACAACAAACCTGAATCTAAAGTTCAGCAGTTCCCATTCACCTGTTTTATTTACATTTCGCACATAGGATTATTACAACCCAAAATAGAAATAATAGCGGAAGAAAACTCTTTTGATAATACACTCACACCTATACTTTTAAATACAGTGCCAGCTCAGCGTCGACTCCATCAACAGCAGGTAGAAGAGGTATAAGAGTTGACTTTGCCCGAAGTCTAGTCCTCCCGTAGTGGGATATAAGTCCACCGTGTCGCCACGGCAATAAATCTCCAACCTACAAAATCATTGGGAATTGCACCCTGAGTACATTGTACTCAGCAAGACTTACCCGACTAAAAGAAAATAAAGACTCTTTGGTGGATGCCAGGCTTTATAGTGGGTTAGCTGACTCCTTTCTTTGCCAAAAGATGAGCTTATTAATAACATTTAGTGACAAAGGACTCTCTAGCTTAACCAATTAAGTTGCATCCTGCCATTACTACCTTAGCACCTGCATACTACTTTCATCATTTTAAGGTAGAAGCAATCAACATTATATCATACCGCATTGATTGAGTATTCATTAAACCATCATGAGTGAACATAACCAACTCGCATTTCAAAATCTTATTTGCGGCACCGTAACTGCTCGGTCAAGTTAGTCACTATCCAGGACCGATGGCGATTATAATCGATTGCAAACCAGCTGGCGAATATTCCATCACACAAACCACACTCACTGGCCAGAGTGAGTGACGGTCACCACGATCTACTCGGGAACCGCGGGATCAACAACTCATCACCATGACCAAGGAAACTCCCGGCTGCCAACAGGTAAGCGTGCCCATCAAATGACACCGCCCCATCTTAAGGACTCACGACCGGGCCCTTGTTTACTACCACCCCCATCGCCGGCATGGATACCGGAAGTTGAAACCCGGCCCAAGTAGATTCAAGGTTTCGCGGTTGGGCACTACACGCCCTTCCGGCTATATGTGAGCCACTTTGTTCAAAATGATCCAAGGACGCTCGTGTGCCATGATATATTAGAGGTGATTTCATCATGGCCACATGGTTATGTTCTACAACCTACCAACATCATCATCAATCCAGGGGTAGTAACACCTACCATTCGCGAGTGATAGTCGATCACCCGTCTTCTACCGACTAGTCAACGAGCTAACCAGTATCGAAACCTCAACCTAATAATAGGATATTTATGATAGCAGGATAGTCCTAGTGCATCTCTACGGTTCCATATCAACGCCAATAACGTAATGCAGCACAATAAGTAAAGGACTCAAATTTAAACATTGTATAAACATAGGAGGATGCACCGGGGCTTGCCTTATTTAGATGACCGAGGTTAGTGCCCCGGTACTCGACTATTCCAAGTCGGGTCCGGTGCTTGATCACTTCTCGTGCGGATCTCCGTTCGCACTTGTCCTTCTGGATCCTCGATTCCACGACGAATGTTCTACACGTGATCCTGGAATGATGCATGTGCATATGTATGAGTACACAATTGTCGGTGTATGCATGATCAAGGATGATGGATGTTCAATGATGAATAGTTGATTTAAAAGCTACACTTATCACTAGCAAACAAGCCAGTAAAGCCAAAGACTAGTAATTATGCAATCACGGCCTACAATCAGCATTGCTGTAATAAAATTCATATCTGCTGATCTATAAATCCTATGATCATGATTGAGGGCATTCTGGAAAGCTTATCAAATTGCCCATAATTCATCTTGAGACATCAGAGCCTGATTCTCAAGTTATCTAGACCTAAAACAGCAAACATTAGGACTGGGTCCTGACAAAACAGCAGTCAACAGCCCCTGTTGCCTAGATTACAACAGTCATAACTAATAGACTCATCCAATGCCTACCAAATTTGAACAGTGGATAAATAAACCAATTTCAAACCTATCATATGTTGACAAGTTTCCCAGAATACCAATCTAAAATTGGGTTAAGCATAGCATCATACCAGCAACTTCAATTTAAGCAACTATGGGTTGAACAGCAACCCTTAGCTAGACATCTCATAAAATCTTATAAAAATTACAGTAGACCTATCATGGCAATTCTAGTCTACCATCCAAATTTCATCCTATTTAGTTAAACCTACTGGCCTATACATAAATCACAAGGCAGCACATTTCTTGGGACCCAAAAATACTTTGTACTATGAAGTATGACAAACCTCAGGTTTAATCACATCCATGACTTTCTAAGGGCATATAAACAGCCCACAAAAAGAATTAAACTCTAACTAGACATATAGACCCTATTTATGAATTTAACAAGATCATGGCAATAATAGGCACTTGAACTGCAACTCTATAAAATTATACTAAATATGCATGTGATATCTTTATCATAGACAGAGCACCTCAACACAAGGCCAACAAGACCAAAACCACATTTTTCTGAGCATCCTAGAATTATCTATGCATTTCCAAAGATAAACAACAATTAATCCAATTGCAACACTTTAAATAAAACTATACAGAAACTTTACTCAAATATGGCATAACATATTTTTCTCAGATATTACATATCACTAGGATTACAACAAGACCAAGATCACTCAATTTGGATACTCCTAGCTTCCCCTAGAATTTCTACAAGATTTAAATCAAAATCTGTAAATCCTTTTTCCTAAAAATCCGAACCCTAAAACGCTATGTGTACCCAGATCTGTACCCCGAGGCGATTCTGCACTAAAGCCACCCGACGGGCGTACACAGGCAGGTCTCCTGCTGACGTCAGCAGAGGACGTCACCTGGGACCCACTCGTCAGCGACGCCGGGGCAGGGGGCGAGCTCCCGCCGGCCCGATTCTCGCCGGCGGCGAGGCCTCTGACCGAGCCGAGGGCACCACGGTGCTCCTCTCGGCACGGCGCACCCGGGAAGGTAGAAGATGAGGGTCAGGTCGACCCCAAGCACGAGCGGCGGCGCGCATGGCGGACGGCGGCGGCAGCGCTGCGCTGGCGAGGTCCTTGCCGACCTCGGCTAGACGGGATAAGGCGGGCATGAGCACCGCGAGATCAAGGCGCACGCGGATCTACGGTTTCCCGGCGCTAAACATGGAAGGATGCGAGGAAGCGCATACATGCCGATGGCGGGGTGAGCGCGGCGGCGCGGAGCTTGGCTATGGCCAACCGGGCCTTGAGCGGCGCCATAGACCACAGGACGGCGGACGCCTTGCCGCGGCGGACGCGGTGCGCGCGCAAGGAGGAAGAGGGAGAAGGAGAAGCGACCCCGCGGCGGCGACGAAGAGTTCGCCGGAGCGCAGTTCGCGGTGGCGGAAGGGAACTGCCCGATTGGGCGTCTACCTTGAGCAAAACAGCGCCAGAGAGGGCGACGGAGAGGGAGCACGTCACGGCGGAGAGGATGGCGCACTGGGATGAGAAAATGGTGGTTGGAAACGGTGGCTAGGCGAGGACGACCCCGGGCTCGGGTCGCGCGAGGGAGAGGAAGGCAAGCAGTGCCGCGCGGTGGAGTGGAGAGCGAGGCGAGCGAGAGTGAGAGTGAGGCGAGTGAGCTGGGCGCGGAGTGAGTGAGGGGAGGGCCCGACCGGGCGCCGTCCCGTTCGGTCATGGCGTCGACACGGCGCGAGTGGCAGAGGCGCGGAGCCGCGTGGCTAGGGCGAGCAGGGTGGCGCGGGCGCGTGGCGGTGGCGTCGCGGTGTGACGGGTTGATCCGGGGGCGACGGTGCGGCACCGATGAGCGACGAACACGCGGTCGACGCCAGTACGGACACCGTGTCCGGAGGTAGGAGATGAAGTGAGGTGGAGTATGACGGTGGGTCCCACTTTCGGATTTTTCCTTTATTCTTAAAATAGGCTTGGCATGAATTTTAAAGCGGTCATATCTCCTAAACCGTGTTGAATTTGCAAAAACGTTCAACATGAAAGTTACTCCATTTGATGAGTAGAATATTTCACCCAAAAGGAGTTTTGTCTAACTCGGCCTACTTTTGGAGATATAAATTTGGGTCATATTTGGAGTAAAAATAATACTTTTAAAAACACCTAGAGGCTGTTTTTGACCTTTTTGAACACCTTAAAAGCATTTTCATAAAATGGTCCCAACACAAAGTTTTCTCCAAATAATTTTCTCAATAAACTTTATTAAAGGACCGACTCGAGATAAGCAACCTAAGTACCACTTCTAGATTAACTCGACAATCACACTTAGGGCCTAAGTCAAACAAGGTGCAACAATCATCAAGCAAATCATGTTAAGATGGTTTTTATATGCTAATGATATGATTATGCCCATGATTTGCAGAGTTAATGCATGATTAACATCGTGGATGTTACAGCCTAACCCCCTTAAAAGAAATCTTGTCCCGAGATTTGGTGGAAGTAGATTAATTTTCGAAAACGATACCTCACATAGCGACACTTTCATACCTTATCAATGCCATCACGGTTATCCAGGAACTTCTCAACACTTGTCACAGTCAAGAGACTCAAATTCCAAATTACATGTTCTCAACGCTTAAGATCCAATACTTCTCCGAGTATAACTTGCCGGCTCCGATATCGTGTTCCATGGTCATGATACCGTTTCATTCAATGATGAGCCAATTTACTTTGGTTATGACATTGGAAATCTGACAAGGTCATCTTCCATGCAAGGTATATCAAACATAGGTAACCCCGATGGAATCCAATTTATCACAACAACCGATCCGCTCCTTGTTGCAAATTACCCATCATCCGATGCGGATGGTGGATTCAAACTTCATGGGCAGGAGATGCCGGATGAATAAGGCAATCTAGTATCAGCTCTGGCTTATTGATTAATCAATGCTCACTCCCTAGTGAGTGTCTCCAAGCATATCTTGGAACCAACATGTTCTCCCTTCTGATGTAATGCTACCATTACTATGTCAATCTAAAGTATAAAGATGACAAAGAATAGTATGAGAAGCATTCACCTAGAACCCGGGACTATATACCAACGGGTAAGTCATCATACAACATGACCCAACAACTACCCAACTGGAAAAAGTCGAGGGTTACTTGAGAGGGAATCTGCTATTCGCATCATCAAATACATCAAATGGTGCTTCAAAAATCCATAATGTTTACCATTTAAAAGCAGAGCGTAGTTTCCGCAAAACGGAAAACATGTGACTCTCTTCCGAGGTGGTAACATAGGACTTTGTCCACACTAATTCAATATTGGCACAGCCCTTCATCGGAACACTGGCTATCAATGATGCCAATATGAGTCATTTGGATTACGTAAATCTAATCTTTTCATGTAGAAATCAAAATTCCTAGGTCAAGGTATCCAAAGCTTCTCATGTAGAAGTCAAAGTTCTTAGGTCAATGACTCCTCGACTCACCGAAATCCACCAACTTCTTCCTTCCATTAAACAGGTCCAACCAGATGAGCGAATTCTGTAGTAATCATTTACAGGCAGCAACTCTTGCATACTACACGTGTCCTCAGGTTAGAGGTCCGCTAACCTTGGTATACCAATAGTATTTCTTCCAACCAAACACGTGCCAAATCTTACTCAAAAGGTACCAGCATTTCGCCAATTCTCAAGTTCCCGACATTGCTTGAACGATGCGTAAGACCCATATAGATAATCCCAAGGTTGTATTAGAATACTCATGTCCGATTAATCCCCTCCATTGATTCCCATAAGGTAAGAGTACTTTTTAGGACATTAGACAGTCTAACCCCCTTAAAAGAACTCTTTCTTCTTGATAAGAAATATGATGGAGTAAAGATTCATTTCACTGATCGGCAAATTCTGGTATCCCATTGATCTCATGCTGACGGTTCCAACTATTCGACTCTTGTGTCGGCAAGAGTGATCCCAACAGCAACAAAGGGATCGCTAGACGCCATCAAGAACTCAACCATTTCTACCCGTACTTTGGCTTCCAAAGCTCTCAGCTTAGATGCGTGATTGATTATCTTCTGAAAGGTCGCCAAAAGCTATCATTTCATCCCGACGAACGACAGACTTACTACGAAACTTAGCGTCTATCTGATAGGTAGTTTCAACTCGAAGGTTAGTAAGGTTGGTTTCGTACTACGGTCTACGCGATAGACGGATCTACCATGACCGTTTTCAACACTCATGAGTCAATCAACCTATTTGGTTAGTTTTCTGTCTACGTTCAGGCTGGAGAACGGCCTCTCATATTCTCACCGATAGGTGGCCCTTCAGCATTAAAAGTTTCACGATGGTCGCAATTAATGCCGACATAGGCACTATCCGTGAAGGATAGAAAGGATCAAACAGGCACTAAGGAGGTAAAGACCTCACTTAGCTCGAGGTTCGTCCGAACTCATCCAACACGAACAAGGTATATCCCTACAAATACCACAAAGAGAGGGACACACGCTCTATACGAGATAGTTCGACCTTTCGGGAATCTCACATTAGAGTTCCCGGGTTACTACCCTTTGCGGTCTAGCAAAGAATGGTTAGCGGTTTGCTCAAATCGAGCACTCTTTCGTCTTACTACAAGTGGGAAGACTTCATAGGATTTTTAAATAGGGCCACGTAAAACAGCACATCGAGGTAATCTCTATAATGTATCAAGATCAACAACCATGATACCCGCGCGTGCCGAGCAACACTACCATGTGTGTGCACCCACAGGGTGCTCTCGGTTTCGTTGCGGCACCATTAATCATTAATCAAGACACCACTACAGATTTCACATTCGAATTGCAGCTTCGCAACAGGATGGGTTCCTGCACTAATAGAGATTACGTGCAAGACAAAAGTGGGTAATCGAGTATAACTGCAGGGTTATAGGATAGCACGAATGGAGAACTAGATAGGTTCAACACGTCGCATACTAGGGATGTCTCATGCCTAACGTATCATCTCCCCTGGTAAAAGGTTTACCGAGAAGCGTTAACGTAGGCAGGGGTAATTCTCCCCATGGTCAAAGTTAGTTAACACGTACGAACTATCCCTAGTAACAGTTGACCGTGTTGTGACACGTTTTCGCTGCGCTACTCTGATAATCATGCCTCAAAGGTAGGCACATTATAAACGTTTACTTGCGGGACGATCAGAGAGTCACTACCTATTGTCGAAAGAGTGACGAGCTATCGTACCGAGGGGTATGAGGTTGTTATACTCACATTAACTTATCTGTAATCTAGGGATTCGTTTCATCAAAAATACACTAACCGGATCCAAACGTGCGTATACTATACACACTTAGGCTCTAGTCGTCGTGAGTCATTTGCGAAGAACAAATCATTGTCGTAGCGGCAATGATAAATCTCGCTGGTAGGTGCAATGTTACCAAACCTCGAATAACCCGAAAATTAGAGGTGATGTGGCTTATATGGGAGGGTCGGATTACATGACTATCCCAAGAGAAGGCTTCACATCAAGAACATGGTTTCGACAAGACTGGAATAGTGGTCCTGATCAAGCATTATAATACCAGCGCTTGCTAGAAATCCAACCATGTTCCGGCCGGTTATCAAGGTGGTTCTAGTTTATCGCGGCACTATAACAACTTTGATCGGGACAACGCTACTAATTGGCTGACGATAGGGTAATCCATAGACTGGGTTCGAGAGGTAAAATTAAACATTACTGTGCAACTGAGCGATGCACACCTGACGAGGTTAGGGACAACGAAGAAGTCTAAAACTCAGAGATGGCAAGAATGTCGCTGTAACAAACACAACACAAGTTGCGAGTGTTATCAGCGGCTGCTTGCAAAGCGATAGTTAACAACTATACCTATTTAATAGAATAGGCTTAGACACGTGACCGTAAGACATCTGTATTGACGTGTCATCTTCGACCAAGGAGGTATACATTGAATTTCCCTAATCACTTTCCTCGAGACAACCAGCACATACTAAACGTTCTTACTCTATCCTGATTTGCAAGGATTCGAATTAACATGGAGACGATATTGAAAATTAAACCCAACCGACTAATGAACCAACATACTGGTTTCGACTGTTACTTGGGATAAGTATATTACATAAACCAAGCGTGACATAGAAAACAGGTTCTGGTTATTACAGCATCAAAAGACTAGCTACTTAGGATTACACGTCGTTACATAAAGTTTTACAAAAGAAAGCGCTGATCCCACAAGAGGCTTAGCCTTAAGCCGTTTCTGCTTAGTCATGGTCCATGCTTTCCGTACTTGCTGCGTTCCCAGCATCAACATTGTCGACGTTGGGCACAACTTGAGCACCTTCAAGATCAGCAACTCCAGGCGGATTATGGGGATGCTGATTATAAACCCATTGAATTTCTTCATTGAGAGCAGCATTTTCAATCATCAACACATGCACCCATTCTCTCAAGCGATACTCTTCGTTCCAGGCTTCATTCCGTTGTTGCGCGACTATGCCAAAGGCTTCCTGCCACTGACCAAGTATAGTAGATAGTTCCAGAAACTGACTCTGCGCCACAAAGGTTTCGTGCATGGCAGCATTTTCCCGTTGCAAGGCCTGATCCTTGGAAAGCGTCATTTCTTCAAACATCTTGGTCACACGCGCTATGTCTTCTGCGTATACTCTCTGTGCTTCCCTCCTGTTGGAGGTGACATAACGGTAATCGTTATGAAGTGACTCCAGTGCATTCTCCAGGCATGAGTAGCTCTTCATCATAGCAAACATGGCACTGCTGGCAATTCCGTTACTATTCTCAGCCTCATCCGTACCACCAACCAGTGCAGTCTCTCCAATCTGGCGCCACACAGCATGGTATGGATCACCTTTGGGAAACACACCCGCAGTGGCACGAGCAACCTCATCTGGACACCTCTTAAGCAAATCCCTCAGGGCTTTGTATGCAACTATATTCGCACCTTCCTGAGGGTTCCTGCCTCGAGCGATAAAGCGGCGGCCACACCAGAGTGATGCACCCTCGCTCTTGGCGGGAATCACAACTTCAACTGGGAGTAAACTCGGACGTTGACTTTCCAATTCCTTGCTCCACTGATAGCGAGGCTCTTTACCCGTGGTGTAACCCACTGAGTGCAGAACTCGCCATAAGAAAGACGGCATTCCAAATTCCTTCAGAAACTTCTTGGTACCACGTGGCTCACGGGTGACAAGCTGTTGTGGTTTCCGGGTTTGAATCTTGGTTGACTTGGACTTGATGCGCTTCGTGCGTGCCATCTGTAGAACCGAGACACAACTCTCATGAGACGAAGATTGCATTGGTCAATTCTTATCGAAAAGAGAAGTATTTAATTATAAGGAAAGAGAGAAAGTGTCGTTCCCATGAGATGATCATATGACATGATGCATGCACGTTCCGTACGTCCTCACAACCTAAAAACGATAGATTACTAGCGTTTTAAACGGTGGCATACATACATCATCTATATGACTCTCAAACAGCGAAATCTAGTCGAGCTACACGAACTTGCGTGGTTAGTGTACCTGCAGAAGATTCCATTTCAGCCCATTCCCAATGAATGCAAGCGACGTCCAGAAACTCAGCACCTTAAGAATAAGGTCAAAACTTCGAATACAAACAACTCCTATTCAACACCCTCCTCCACACAGGCATATCCCCGCTATCCCTGCATGTAGGTGCACGCTAACCAATCATCGTCAGAAGACGACATCCCACACATGGGACACTTTCATATAAACATGTGTGAAACATGTGAATAATCCGGTGTCATATAAGCACTCTCCTAGATCGGCAGTGTATCCGATCATGCTCTCATAGCTCACACTTACCTTGGGCGTAGAGGAATATGAAACCAAACATAACCATTCCAGTGAATGGCCCCCATACATATCCGTCGTGTATGAGCACGACAAAGGAAAATATGATGCAATACCCATAGTTAGCCTGTTAGATAGCCACCTAGTAGTCCTTAACTGGGCATATATGATACGACCACTGGCACACTTTATTTTGAACACATAGTTTTCAAACACCTATATATCTATAAGTTGGCAAATAGTTTCGTAAATCAAATCCTTTTTGTTTTGAAACACCCAAGTGAACGGTTGATGCTGAACCTGGAGCTGATACCTCTGTAACAGAACCGACCAACTAATTTAATTATGAAGCACTAATCAAGCTGACGTGGCAACTCAATTAGTACTTAGCAACCAAACCAGCCCGGTAGTCCGTGAAATCTCGAAGGATTTCAAACAACTCTACAACAAACCTGAATCTAAAGTTCAGCAGTTCCCATTCACCTGTTTTATTTATATTTCGCACATAGGATTATTACAACCCAAAATAGAAATAATAGCGGAAGAAAACTCTTTTGATAATACACTCACACCTATACTTTTAAATACAAAAGTGCCGGCTCGACTCCATCAACAACAGATAGAAGAGGTATAAGAGTTGACTTTGCCCGAAGTCTAGTCCTCCCATAGTGGGATATAAGTCCACCGTGTCGCCACGGCAATAAATCTCCAACCTACAAAATCATTGGGAATTGCACCCTGAGTACATTGTACTCAGCAAGACTTACCCGACTAAAAGAAAATAAAGACTCTTTGGTGGATGCCAGGCTTTATAGTGGGTTAGCTGACTCCTTTCTTTGCCAAAAGATGAGCTTATTAATAACATTTAGTGACAAAGGACTCTCTAGCTTAACCAATTAAGTTGCATCCCGCCATTACTACCTTAGCACTGCATACTACTTTCATCATTTTAAGGTAGAAGCAATCAACATTATATCATACCGCATTGATTGAGTATTCATTAAACCATAATGAGTGAACATAACCAACTCGCATTTCAAAATCTTATTTGCGGCACCGTAATCGCTCGGTCAAGTTAGTCACTATCCAGACCGATGGCGATTATAATCGATTGCAAACCAGTGGCGAATATTCCATCACACAAACCACACTCACCGCGAGTGAGTGACGGTCACCACGATCTACTCGGGAACCGCGGGATCAACAACTCATCACCATGACCAAGGAAACTCCCGGCTGCCAACAGGTAAGCGTGCCCATCAAATGACATCGCCCCATCTTAAGGACTCACGACCGGGCCCTTGTTTACTACCACCCCCATCGCCGGCATGGATACCTGGAAGTTGAAACCCGGCCCAAGTAGATTCAAGGCTTCGCGGTTGGGCACTACACGCCCTTCCAGCTATATGTGAGGCACTGTTCAAAATGATCCAAGGACGCTCGTGTGCCATGATATATTAGAGGTGATTTCATCATGGCCACATGGTTATGTTCTACAACCTACCAACATCATCATCAATCCAGGGGTAGTAACACCTACCATTCGCGAGTGATAGTCGATCACCCGTCTTCTACCGACTAGTCAACGAGCTAACCAGTATCGAAACCTCAACCTAATAATAGGATATTTATGGTAGCAGGATAGTCCTAGTGCATCTCTACGGTTCCATATCAACGCCAATAACGTAATGCAGCACAATAAGTAAAGGACTCAAATTTAAACATTGTATAAACATAGGAGGATGCACCGGGGCTTGCCTTATTTAGATGACCGAGGTTAGTGCCCCAGGTACTCGACTATTCCAAGTCGGGTCCTGGTGCTTGATCACTTCTCGTGCGGATCTCCGTTCGCACTTGTCCTTCTGGATCCTCGATTCCACGACGAATGTTCTACACGTGATCTTGGAATGATGCATGTGCATATGTATGAGTACACAATTGTCGGTGTATGCATGATCAAGGATGATGGATGTTCAACGATGAATAGTTGATTTAAAAGCTACACTTATCACTAGCAAACAAGCCAGTAAAGCCAAAGACTAGTAATTATGCAATCACGGCCTACAATCGGCATTGCTATAATAAAATTCATATCTGCTGATCTATAAATCCTATGATCATGATTGAGGGCATTCTGGAAAGCTTATCAAATTGCCTATAATTCATCTTGAGACATCAGAGCCTGATTCTCAAGTTATCTAGACCTAAAACAGCAAACATCAGGACTGGGTCCTGACAAAACAGCAGTTAACAGCCCCTGTTGTCTAGATTGCAACAGTCATAACTAATAGACTACTCATCCAATGCCTACCAAATTTGAACAGTGGATAAATAAACCAATTTCAAACCTATCATATGTTGACAAGTTTCCCAGAATACCAATCTAAAATTGGGTTAAGCATAGCATCATACCAGCAACTTCAATTTAAGCAACTATGGGTTGAACAGCAACTCTTAGCTAGACATCTCATAAAATCTTATAAAAATTACAATAGACCTATCATGGCAATTCTAGTCTACCATCCAAATTTCATCCTATTTGGTTAAACCTACTGGCCTATACATAAATCACAAGGCAGCACATTTCCTGGGACCCAAAAATACTTTGTACTATGAAGTATGACAAACCTCAGGTTTAATCACATCCATGACTTTCTAAGGGCATATAAACAGCCCACAAAAAGAATTAAACTCTAACTAGACATATAGACCCTATTTATGAATTTAACAAGATCATGGCAATAATAGGCACTTGAACTGCAACTTAAAATTATACTAAACATGCATGTGATATCTTTATCATAGACAGAGCACCTCAACACAAGGCCAACAAGACCAAAACCACATTTTTCTGAGCATCCTAGAATTATCTATGCATTTCCAAAGATAAACAACAATTAATCCAATTGCAACACTTTAAATAAAACTATACAGAAACTTTACTCAAATATGGCATAACATATTTTTCTCAGATACTACATATCACTAGGATTACAACAAGACCAAGATCACTCAATTTGGATACTCCTAGCTTCCCTAGAATTTCTACAAGATTTAAATCAAAATCAGAAATCCTTTTTCCTAAAAATCCGAACCCTAAAACGCTATGTGTACCCGGATCTGTACCCCGAGGCGATTCGCACTAAAGCCACCCGACGGGCGTACACGGCAGGTCTCCCGCGGCGACGTCGCGAAGGACGTCACCAGGACCCACTCGTCAGCGACGCCGGGGCAGGGGGCGAGCTCCCGCCGGCCCGATTCTCGCCGGCGGCGAGGCCTCTGACCGAGCCGAGGGCACCACGGTGCTCCTCTCGGCACGGCGCACCCGGGAAGGTAGAAGATGAGGGTCAGGTCGACCCCAAGCACGAGCGGCGGCGCGCATGGCGGACGGCGGCGGCAGCGCTGCGCCGGCGAGGTCCTTGCCGACCTCGGCTAGACGGGATAAGGCGGGCATGAGCACCGCGAGATCAAGGCGCACGCGAATCTACGGTTTCCCGGCGCTAAACATGGAAGGATGCGAGGAAGCGCATACATGCCGATGGCGGGGCGAGCGCGGCGGCGCGGAGCTTGGCTACGGCCAACCGGGCCTTGAGCGGCGCCATAGACCACAGGACGGCGGACGCCTTGCCGCGGCGGACGCGGTGCGCGCACAAGGAGGAAGAGGGAGAAGGAGAAGCGACCCCGCGGCGGCGACGAAGAGTTCGCCGGAGCGCAGTTCGCGGTGGCGGAAGGGAACTGCCCGATTGGGCGTCTACCTTGAGCAAAACAGCGCCAGAGAGGGCGACGGAGAGGGAGCGCGTCACGGCGGAGAGGATGGCGCGCTGGGATGAGAAAATGGTGGTTGGAAACGGTGGCTAGGCGAGGGCGACCCCGGGCTCGGGTCGCGCGAGGGAGAGGAAGGCAAGCAGTGCAGCGCGGTGGAGTGGAGAGCGAGGAGAGCGAGAGTGAGAGTGAGGCGAGTGAGCTGGGCGCGGAGTGAGTGAGGGGAGGGCCCGACCGGGCGCCGTCCCGTTCGGTCATGGCGTCGACGCGGCGCGAGTGGCAGAGGCGCGGAGCCGCGTGGCTAGGGCGAGCAGGGTGGCGCGGGCGCGTGGCGGTGGCGTCGCGGTGTGACGGGTTGATCCGGGGGCGACGGTGCGGCACCGATGAGCGACGAACACGCGGTCGACGCCGGTACGGACACCGTGTCCGGAGGTAGGAGATGAAGTGAGGTGGAGTATGACAGGTGGGTCCCACCTGTCGGATTTTTCCTTTATTCTTAAAATAGGCTTGGCACGAATTTTAAAGCAGTCATATCTCCTAAACCTTGTTGAATTTGCAAAAACGTTCAACATGAAAGTTACTCCATTTGATGAGTAGAATATTTCACCCAAAAGGAGTTTTGTCTAATTCGGCCTAGTTTTGGAGATATAAATTTGGGTCATATTTGGAGTAAAAATAATACTTTTAAAAACACCTAGAGGCTGTTTTTGACCTTTTTGAACACCTTAAAAGCATTTTCATAAAATGGTCCCAACACAAAGTTTTCTCCAAATAATTTTCTCAATAAACTTTATTAAAGGACCGACTCGAGATAAGCAACCTAAGTACCACTTCTAGATTAACTCGACAATCACACTTAGGGCCTAAGTCAAACAAGGTGCAACAATCATCAAGCAAATCATGTTAAGATGGTTTTTATATGCTAATGATATGATTATGCCCATGATTTGCAGAGTTAATGCATGATTAACATCGTGGATGTTACACACGCGACCAACGGCGTGGCGCGCGGCCAGGGTCGTCAAGGGTCCGCCCAGCCTCTCGCTCGCGGCCTCCTTCGCCCTCGTCGTCGAGGTCGAGGTCCACCTGCAGGAAGGCCACCCGCACCACGGAGCAGCGCGCGTGACCCGGCCTCCCGCACCACCGAGCCCGACGCGGCCTCCTGCACAGCCGCGCGCAGGCGAGCCGCGCCGCCACGGCCAGGCGCAGGCAACGCTCCGACGGGGGGGCGGGCGTCCCGGCGAGCCGCGCCTCATGGCCGCGCCGGCCTCCCCAGCCCTTCTTGCCCGCGCGTGGCGGAGCGCCGGGCGCTCGCCAGCGGCGGCTCGCGCGAGGCAGAGCCGCTGGCCGCTCGCCCGCCGCGGCGCGCGCGTGGCGGAGCGCCAGTCGCTCGCCCGCGGCTTCTGGACCGCCTGACAGGTGGGGCAAGGTGGCCACGTAAGCAAAACCGCCCTCCAATACCGCCCAGGGGGTTATTCAGACCCATAATCGAACTTTAGGGGGCAAACAAACGGTTTCGTAGTCTAGGATATTATGTTCAACGTTGCTCATACTCCAGGGGGGATTTAGACTTTTTTCCTTCTTCCAAACCATGATACTAGAATAAGATCTCCTAATCTTCTCGTACCTCAAACGATATCCGATCTAACACCGATAAAGGGCTTGGCAACGAGAGAAGTGGGTATCCATTCTCTTTGTACATTCAAGGCTCTGTTTATTTTGGTCGTTTTTAACTGGCTGATTCTCGTTGTTACTGATTTGTTGTAAGAGAAAAACACTATTGAATCGCTTGTTGATAAGTGTTGGTAGATCGAACGAGCAGGGCGTTAGTTTTTATTTGGTCCTTTCTAACACTATTGACCAGGTGGTGATGATAATGGTATATTAAAATAAGGTACCTCTAGTCTATTGCTACCTCAATGATGTCCAATCTAATGCTGATAAAAACAAGTGAGAGTATGTTCTGCCAGATCTTGGCTCTCTTTAGATCTTGTCAATTGGTTCGTTTATCAAGAGAAATAATTGATCGGCCTTTTATGCTACTGAAAGATTGTGTGTGTGTGTGTGTGTGTGTGTGTGTTTTTTGTGTGTGGAAGTCCATGTTAGTATGTTATATGCTAGATTTGTTTTGTTAGATGTTGGCTGTTGGTGTGCTTATTTAAAAAAAAATGGACTATTGATGCGGCGATTTTGACGACTTCGTTTGGTCTGATTTACAACAGCATCCGGTTTATCTAATGCTAAGCTATTGTGGTGAAAGATTATGAGCCCTTGTTCCTTTTAGGGACCCCTTGTTCTTACAATAGTATAAATTTTGCAATTAGACATATAAACATTTAATTGTTGAAAGTTACATTAGAATATCTAATAGATCGACTTGCAAATAACAATTCATCATGAAATAAATAATGGCTATTTCAGTTAGTTCGGTCACTCCGATAAATTGATTAGTTAAAAACGGCTACCCAATTCTGACGGAGGCATTCGGCTCGGTTCATCGGTTTAGCGTGATCGCGTCCGGCACCTCCAACCGGCCAACCCTATCCACATCATTGTCAAAAAAAAAAAAAAAAAAAAAAAAAAACACCTATCCACATCAATTTATCTAAAAAAAAAACTTTCCACATCTGGGCGCTGGCACGGAGGAAAATTCGCTACGGTACAAAAATATAGAGGCATATTTTTTTTTTTTGATAACAAAAATATAGAGGCATATGATTCGACTCCCAACCCAGCACGATTAGCTACTCTCTGTAGCTGACAGCCATGTTTTCCCCTGCTGCTCACCTCGCCTTCGCCGCCGCCGTCCTCCTCCTCGTCCGGTCGTCGGCGCCGGCCGCTGCCGCCCGGCCGATCTTCGACGGCAAGCCCTCCCCCTCCGAGGCCACCGCCACCGCGAGGTGGCTCGCCGCCCGGAACACGTGGGGTGTCCTCAGGTAACCTCCGGTTCATCCCGAACCCCTTCTTCCTCCCGTGCTCTTGCCCCCCGCGATTTGGCGCCGGAGCTTAGTTCGTTAGCAACAGGTGTCCTTAGGGGTAGCAGCACGTGTCCTTGGTGGTAGAATTTTGTCGCTTTCGAATTTGGAATCGCCGAATCGAGAAATTGCTCGAGGCTTCGTAGCCTCGAGAAGCTTTTGTGATTGCATACGAACTGATTGCTTTGTAGTTTGGGGTGCTGTGTAGATGGCAGTGGTGGAGCTAAAAATTTAGCTGTGCGTGTGCACAAAGCAGTAAGCACACGGGTCAAAAAACCACGCTCATCAATTCATTACTAGAAAACATGCAGCTCTATACAAGTTCATTCGTATAGTACAAATGTCACATGATTTTAGTCTCCCATGACTTGAATGAGCATGAGAGTAAAAACACTAAGGTCTAAGGAAAATTTTGACCTTGTGTTCTGTCTAAAAGTATAATGTCCTTGTTCATCTTCAAAGGTTCAACACTATTTATGAAATCTGAACCATACATTTAGAGCTTCAATTTCTATGTGGTTTCGTAATAAAATTTGGAAGCACAATGAAATCAATAAGTGAAAAAATAGGAGTTAATCGTCTCAGCTTACTGCTTTTGACTGCTGCTTGCTTCCAAGTTGGACCCGATAGTGAAACAATGATGGTCCTGATGGGATATCGATGAGAGGCCTCCACTTGCTAATTGGCTGGTGATAGTTGGCTGAATGTTGAACAATGGCTCCCACTAATGTGAAAATTTAGAACTGCTTCTTGCTGATGTAGTGGCATTTTGGTTGTGTCTGGGCACACCAGGCACCCAAACTGATTCCGCTAATGATATGTGCCCAAAATTTAAGACTGATTTGGGAGAAATCACTATCCTGATATGCGAACTGTACAGAGACAGACTCATAATTTAAGACTTAAACTACACTGTATTCACGAGGTATCATGTAAGTAAGTCCAGTTTATTAGTGAACATATTACCAGTGAATTGCAGAATTGAATTCAGTAAATATGTTCAATTCTGTTCCTTTCTCAGGTTATTGTAGATCAATTTCCGTTTGGTTTGTTACTGATCAATACTTGAATATTTCATTTGCAGCACAATATCAAGTGACTTAAGTGGAGCTCCATTTGGGTATTCCTTCTTCTCTCACTGCTGCAAACAGCTGGCATATACTCTCTTCTGACTGGTGAACTTGATTGATTGCTTCTTTTATATATAGCAATGTAGTTTCATATAGTGACGGAGTTCCAGGCGAGGGCCGTGGAATCCCCTACTTTTATCTGACAACTCTGGATCCTACTGCAAGAGATGCACTGGAGGATGAAAGGACCTCCTTTACCCTTAGTGAGTTCCCTCTGGGGACATGTGGGAAAAAAGATCCTGAAAACCCCAGTTGTGCAAAGCTTACTCTTAATGGAAAGGTACTAAAAGAATTACAGCCATGATGAGATGACCGTTCACTTGCTTTGTATATCCATTTAGCCTGTTTGTTTAGTTGTGATTGAATCATTGAACTGACAATGATCTATTTGGGCTTGAACTGGTTTTCTACCTATAAATTTCATAACTGATGTTTCTATAAAATGAATACATGCTGATTGGCTTGAGCTTTTCACTACTTGGGCTATGAGTTGTATACTATAGATGCATATGTGTTCCCATTTCATGTTAGTACTGGTAATGCCTTTTGTATTTCTCATAATTAAACTTTTTGACTGGATCATGAAGTTTCCAACAAAAAGAAGGGAAATCCCATCTCAACCACATGGATGTAGCAAACTCTTATAAATTATAGTTGTCATGAGAACTCGGTGGTATCACCTTCCACAATCATGACAAGCAACATGTATTAGAGGCTGTGTCCTCTTAAATTATCTATTATGACGAAATACTAAAAAAGAGTAAATTTTTGTCATAACATTTGAGATTTAATAAAGTACCATTCAGCAGAGGATGAAAACCCTTCTTTTAGTCCTCTCCCACAATGGACAAAGGTTGAATATATAACACATGATTTACAAACTATTATGTATTGTGGATGTCACCATGCTGTCCTCTTTTTTTCTCTCTCTCTCATTTAAGAAGTTGTATATATCAAGTAGCATTTGCTATTTTTGCAGTTGAAGATGGTTGACCTTGAGTCTTCTGAAGCAGATTTGGCCAAGTTAGCACTTTTCACCAAACATCCTGAAATGAAGGGTAAATTCATACTTCTAATCATGCAGTATGCAAAGAGGTTATCTACCATCTGTTATCTAAATAACCATATGTTATTGTTTGATAGATTGGCCAAAGAATCACGATTTCAAAATCTTCAAACTGGAAATTGAAAACATATTCTTGATTGATTGGTTTGGGGGCCCTAAACCGATATCCCCCTCCCAATACCTTAAATTCAGAAGGTGAGCATTCAAAAACCTTAAAAATCTGAGCCTATACTGTGCATATATACTTTTTTTTTTGTCAATCTGTAGTTCTGCGTTGCTGCAGAGCCATTTTATTTAACATGCTTTCAATTTATTCAGGAATCAGGGCTCAGTGATGTCCTCATAAGCAAAGAATGCTTCATGGATCAGTATCTCGTATGTCTGCTCTTCTTAAAATCGATATCCATATTGCACATATTGTAACGGAACAAAATCCATATTGCACATATTGTAATGGAATAAACTTTTAGTGTTTAGCTGTTGATATTGTTATTCATCACATCTTCGTGAGCAATTATACGTGGCAAAAAAAGTCGTCTTTGTGTCATTGTATGCGCTATGTATTATTGATCTGCAACTTACAGCTTCCAAGATCTGAGTAATCAAATGGGCATTGGACTGCTGGACAGGATGAGTCTTTTCCAGAGTCATAACGTGTTGATGATTTCACTTGAAAGTTCTCAAACTCTTGGAGTTGGAGGTGCTGAAACCTCTGTGAATCTTTTGTCGGAAGCTTGCTTGAAACTACCATCTTAAAATGTCAACATTCATGGAATTTTGTTGCACAATTGAAATTGCAAAGGATAAATATAATATGCATGAAAGTATTGTAACGTTGTCCTTGTGCTTCTTTAAATTTTCTTGCAAGCAGCGTGCCCTCTATCTTCTTCACCTTCCTTTGCAGGGTCCCAGCTGTGGCGCGGTGTGTGCGGTTTGGTCGCGGGCTTGCCGGCGACGGGGCTGCGTGCCCGTGGTTGCCGGTGCGCGCCTCCCACCTTCGCGGGTGAGTCCTGGTAAGGCTCCGCACGGTGTGGCGGCGGCTGGCAGTTGCTTTCCGGTGCGCGCCTCCCACTATCGCGGGCGAATCCGCGAATGGCTCCGCGTGGTGTGGCGGTGGCCGGAAAGCCCATGTCAGGGACGAAAGTCGGTGCGCGCCGCCCTCTTTGTCACGGGCGAGTCCGGGAACGGCTTCGTGCGCTGTGGCGGCGGCCGGCAATCGCTTTTCGGTGCGCGCCTCCCACTATCGCGGGCGAGTCCTCGTGTGGCTCCGCATGGTGTGGCGGCGGCCGGAAAGCCCTCATCAAGGACGAACATCGGTGCGCGCCTCCCTCTGTCACGGGCGAGTCCGGGAACGGCTCCGTGCAGTGTGGCGGCGGCCGACATACCCCCCCTGTTCAAGCATTGACGCTCGGTGCTGCAAGCCTACCTCCATCTCGGGAGGGTCAACACGAGCACTAGCAGATGTTCTGAGCGAAAGCTTAGCTCAGATTTGTCTGGGCCAGTGACGAAGAATCTCCTTCTTGAAGGCGTCATTGAAGAACTTCTTGCTGCCGTCTTCGTGGTCGGCTCCCTCAACAACTAGGCATCAAGCTCAGGCGAAAGCCTTGCCAAGTTCTGCTTGGCTGACGATGATTACGTTGCGACGTCATTCACCTCCCTGGAGGCATCGTTGAAGAGCTCATGCCTTTTGTTGTTTCCTCATCGGTTTATACTTGTGCCTTGTTGCCCTTGTGTTGGGGCATAGCTGTTGATTTCTTATCAGTGGATATGCCATGTTGTATAAAAATGAGTTGTAAAACTTGTTATCAGACCGTTTTTGGCCAATATATATAAAATTCAGGTGGGGAACGCCTCCCCCCCGGTGACATTAAAAAAAAAAAACATAGCAAGAGTTGACTTCAGATCTGGTGAGGTCATGGCCAACGGATCAACATTTCAAGTGATGGAATCAACTTAATCATTGAGCCTTTCTGAGTCGTAACAGACCGTTGTCAATGCAAAATGTCCTGCCAAGATTATATTTGTTTGTTCCTGACACACAGCTGGATTATGCACGTCTGTAAGGTCCTTCAGCATCTGTGAACCATAAAAGCATATATGTCATTTAGGAACATAGGTTTCATAGGAACTAGTCTTCTTGTTGCTTGAATCAAGAAAATTCTCATGTTCCAAAATAAGAGTTAAATATGCATATGGTCAACTTGATATTCATATCACAAATGCAGCATAATTCCCTTTCCCTTATCTCAATTACAGTTTTAGTAATTCAGCCAAAAAGCACTGCACAAATCCAATAAAATTGCATTACAATTCAAACAAAAGAATCAAACTTACAGTTTATACAAGACAAGAGGGTCCTTGCTATATTTTTTTCTGCTAATAATATGGTAGCCAAATACAATTCCGAAGTGGCGAAGACTTGAATCGAGACAGCAGAACGGCGTGCAGGAAACGAAGACTTTGACTTGTTTTTTTTTTTTCAGAACTGGGTTGTGTTTGACCCGGACGGCCCGGCGTAATTGCTCCGGTGCGGCGGCCGCCGGATGGACACGAGCCCCTCCGACACGACGCTGCCGTCGTCCCATTGCCGTCCGAGTAGTCCGGTGGCCGTGATCGCGGCCTCGTCGTCGTCGCCGCGCATAGCTCGCAGCGTGCGCCGCGCCAGGTCACGCCCGACGCCGCCGTCGCCGTCGGCCACCGGCTGCAGCGCGGCCTCGACGCCCGCGGCGCGCGCGAGCCCGCGGAACCTCATGCTGCCCCGGCTCATCCCGTACAGCGTCGATATGCAGTACTCCTCCTCCGTGCTCCCGGGAGCCACGGCGCCGCTGCGCATCAGCCTGACGACCGCGGCCACGGCGCCGCCGTCCATGAGCGCGGCGCGCCCGTCGGGGCAGCCCGCGAGGTTGGCCAGGATCATGACGGCCAGCCTCCGGAGCGCGGCGGCGTCGCCGTCGCTGCCGCGGTCCCGGTCCCGGTCCCGCGCCTCGGCCGCGGCCAGCAGCGTCCGCACCGCGCCCGGCGCGCGCGCGATCTTGGACCGGTTCATCCCGGAGAGGGAGACGTGGTAGAGCGCCATCCCGGCCTCGCGCCGCGCGCGGTGCCCCCCCGCGGCGCCACCGGCGGCGCCCGCGAAGAGCTCGAGCAGCGGCGGGATGGCGCCGAGCACGCCGATGGCGGCGCGGTTCTCGTCCTCCACGGCGAGGCTGTACATGGCGCCCGCGGCGTGGTCGCGCGCCTCCGGGTGCCCGCCCCGGAGCACGTCCACGAGCGGGGAGACCGCCCCGGACCGCACGATCCGCACCTTGTTCTCGGGCTCCAGCGACAGGTTGACCACCGCCGCCGCCGCGTTGACCTGCACGTCGGCGTCCGGCGACAGCAGCATGGGGCGCAGCGCGGCCAGGAGGCGCGGCGTGCAGAGCTGCCGCCGCACCTCCTGGTTCTCCCGCGTCGCCTGCCGCAGCAGGGCCATCGCCGACGCCTGCTCCGCGGGGGCGGCGCCGCCCTCCGTCCCGAACGCGGCCATGATCTCCTCCTCCAGAGCGTCACCCCTCTGCCTGGCGCTCGGCTCCTGGACCTGGGAGAAGCCGTCGACGACGCTGGGTCGTCTCACCCGAACCGACGAGGCGACCTGCGGCTGCGGGCGCTGCTGCACCATCGAGCTCCGCTGCTCCTGACGCTGCGGTGGCGGCATGAGGCGGCGTACGATGTCGTGGGCGGTGTCGGGCGACAACGGGGCCGGGTGCGGCAGCGCGAGGCGGTCGCACCAGTTGAGGATGGCGGTGCGGAGCGCGACGTTGGGGACGAGCACGAGCGGGGAGGAGCCGGAGGAGGAGCGGGACGACGAGAGGTCGGCGGCGACGGCGGGCGGGGAGAAGGCGAGCGCGGCGCAGGCCTGGATGCAGGCGCGCTCGAAGGTCTGGCCCGGCGGCGCGACGACGGGGTCCGCCATGAGCGTGCCGGAGATCGGGCAGAGGAACTCCGCCGGCGGGTCGGCCGTGAACGACAACGGCGGGGACGGGAACCGCGGGGCGGAGGGAGACGCCACGGGCGGCGGCGCCCACCACGGCCGGCCGGTGCCCGTGGCCATGGGCGATTGGTGATGCGAGAGCGTACGTCGCCGCGGTCGCTGCTGCTGCTGCTGCTGCTGCTTGCGTTGGCAGCTGCGGTGGAGTCGTGGGTTTTTAGTGACGGCTCCTCGGAACGCGATAGCAAGCGAATCGCGCGTCGTCAGTGGCTACGCGCCATCGCTTCTCCCGGACGCGCTATTGGCAACCGGAGACTTTTTTACCGAGCCGTGCCGGATTGGCGTGACCCGGATAGTCATAATTTTCTTAACGAATACAAATATGATATACTCCCTCACGTCACAGTCCAAGAATCTCAAAAGGTGAAAATATCTTAAATTTGATCAAAATCTTTATTAATTAGATTTTCATAGCATATTTATCTAATGTTATAAATCTTTATAATTTTTTTCTATATTTTTCTTTAATAATAAAACCTTTATTAGTCATTGGACGCAACGATATCGCTGCCCGCTAGACCCTCTGTGAATCGAGGTACATTATCCTAAATGACTTGTTTGCCACATAGTACACGACTCCCATATGCTGCAAGAGTGTCAACAGCGGAATTACATATTAAACAGGACATTTACAAATAGTGAAAGAACTACTAATATTTTTATGTAAATTCAATTAAAGTTAAATATATTTGACTTTTCACCCATTTTATGGGATTTGTTATGGGAAGGAAGAGGGAGTAGACCACAATGGTTGCCAGCGTACAAATGTGATGTGGCCATGCACGTACACGTACTGTGCATTATAGCGTGTGCGCGTATATACATACAAAACTACAATCAGACACGTTTGTTTGTCGTACGCTGCCTCTTCCTTTTCTGGAGATGACAACTTTGTCTTGTTCAGGTTGACGAGACTTCTAAATTCTCATGAGGCTCGGTCGTCATCACATACTCTTGCATGGAGGGAACTGGTAACCGATTCAGCGTAGGCAGCACGAGCACCTAGCTAGGGGGCACTTCGATGAAGGCCCATGCCAACATTTGGCCGTTTACTTAGTTACCATTAATAGATGTTTGGATTTCGGTCAATATTTGGCTTGCCCACGTGCACCCTCTATTCTAGATTTCAAGGTGTATTTGGATTTGGAACGCCGTTCTGTTGTCTTTCCTATATTTCCTTTTGAAAGATGTCTTTCACGTCTTTCCTTTGAAATATTGTTGTCCAGCTTCAGTCTACCATGCTTATTGACCATGGTATATATAGTGTTTTTCTCTCACAGTAAACCAGCATCCGACAACCAAAATTGAACTAGCAAACAGAGGAAGCCCTTGCTTTGCTTTCCTTCACGAAGTCCAAGGTGGCCTGCTGCATTACTCATCTATAAGATGGTTTATTAGTATCGCCGACACGGTGTGAGAAATGGAGCTAACCTGCTTTTTGCATGTTGATAAGCATTATTGATGAGCCATTTGTGTTTATAAGTTTATTTCATGTGTTACTCTATATATTGTAAATTTCTGCATTCCAAGAACCATATATGTTTATTTTTTATGTTTTTTTGTTCCTTTGTTTTGCAACTACATTTCTCTCAACTTCTCGTGTTTTGCTCCATTCCTTCGTTCCAAACATGACCTAAGATGTTTTAGGATTTTATAATTTTTCTACGCACCTAAATACATGTCTCGTCTAGATAATAAGCTATGAATCTAGTAGTACATTTCTACGAGCCAATGGCGCCCCATATGATTTAGCGTAATTATTGGTTAAAGATAAAACATTTTGAATCAAACAGGTGCCCTTGACACTATGCCAGAAATGCTTATCTGTGATGCAGTGTTCTGTGACACGAAAACAAAACGTGTCACAGATAATCTACCTGTGACGCGTGTTCACGAGACGCGTCACAGATTAGCTGTTGCCCATGCCCCAGGAGCAAGACGCGTCACTTATAAATATATATTTGTGACGCGTCTTAACAATACGCGTTGAGATAGAAAATGTGACGCGTATAGTTAAGACGCGTCACAGATAGATGGTCTTATTGGTGATGCGTCTTAACAATACGCGTCACAGATAGCAAATGTGACACGTACTGTTAAAACGCGTCACAGATAGATGGTCTTATTGGTGACGCTTCTTAACAATACGCGTCACAGATAATAAATGTGACGCGTATTTTTAGGGCGCGTCACAGATAGATGGTTGTATTGGTGACGCGTCTTAACAACACGCGTCACAGATCGTGACTCAGCTGATCCAGGGCATTTGCCTTCTATATGCATCTGGGCCGCAAGAAGTCCACTTCATTAGGCCCAACAAGCAAACACTAGAAACACTAGAAGGAGAGCCTAGTCCCCGTGCAGTCCCCAACCCATTCTCGCCGACTCCTCTCGAATCCTCGCGGACGGCGGCGGCTGCTCGCGAACGCGCAGAGTCGCACCTCGCGAAACCTAGCGGGACGGCGGCGCTGCTCTTCGTCTCTTCGTCGAGGCCTCGATCTCGGGCGGTCAAGCATTCGGATCCGGTGGCGCTGCCAATCCATCCCTTCTCAATCACCATACAATCGGCTTCCCCATCCATGGCGACGGTGGCGGAGGTTCCCGTGGAGGCGCCGGTGAGTCTGCTGCTCCCTCCTCCCTCCCTCCCTCCCTCTCCCTCTTCGGTGCTCGGTGGATCATCGGATCCGGCCGCCTCGTGCGGAGCCGGGAGCGCGGGGCACCGTAGTGCCTGCGAGACTTTTGCCTTCTAGAAAGACTATAGGCTCAATCGTCTCCCCACCACCCCGAGTGCCGGCCTGGGCTGAGTTCCTTGCTGTCTGCGGGTCGCGGGAGCAGCTTGATGCGGCGAGCGAGCAAGCTTCGCCCCGATCGGTGGGGCTAGGGTTTGCTTGGATCTGGGCGTGGTTGGATTGGAGCGTAAGCGTATAGTCGTACGTATATGCCGAGCACGGGAGCTCGTGCGCAAATCTCTGCGACCGATTAGAAACGGGAATAGATGGGCACGCACTGCGCGGTGCATGCTCGCGTCGTGTGCTTGGCAAATCTGCATCATCACGGGACTCGCCGTAGGTTAGGCGCCCAATGTTGTGAGATAGGTCCAGGAGAATTGCTGTAAGTAGGCTTTACTAGTATGCTAGTTGATAGCACCGTGGAATGATTCGTGACATGTCCTTGCTTTGACTCTAGCAGTCTAGCTGTCGGGTTGTGCAATTGCCAAAAGCATTCTGGGAATATACTTGGCCAAGTGCTGTGGGATAGGTCTGGAGGATCGCTGCATGTAGGCTCGTAGCATACTAGTTGACACCCGTGGGTATTGTTACATGTACTAGAGTTTGCTTTGACCATCAAGTTCTGCAATTGCAAATTGCCAAAGCACTCTGATAAGATACTAGGCCATTTGCTATTCCCTTGCTTCATTTAAATCATAATGTTCTTCAGTACTTCTTGCAAAACTCATATTAATGTTCCATTTATTGCAGGTCAGGACAGTGAAAGTCACCAATGTCTCTCTTAGTGCAACTGTGCAAGACATTAAGGAGTTCTTTTCCTTTTCAGGAGATATTGAACATGTGGAGATGCAGAGGTTCGTAAAACCTGTCCAAATAGGCTGCCTCTTCTCTTTTCATGTCCATACAAGCCTTTGATTGTGATCCTCATTACTCATTAGCTTGTTTCTCTTTACTCCTCCGGTGGCGATGAGTGGTCTCAAGTTGCCTATGTCACTTTCAAAGATGCACAAGGCGCAGAAACTGCACTTCTTCTTTGGGTCAGTACCTGTAGGACTTAAGATGATTTAGTGGAGTTCCTGCAATACTTCACTCTATGATTTTTCACTACTCGGCTACAATTGATCACCATAGCGCTACCACTAGTGTACCCCTTTGCTTGGGACAAAAAAAATGTTGTGTTCATGCTTTTTGGAAAATAACATCAATGCAATTTTGTATGACTTTCACAGCGTGCCACAATAGTTGATCTTTCTGTCATCATTGCACCTGTCCAGAGTATCAGCCACCCCTACTGTCTCTGCTCCACCAATGGTATGATATGCCTCTCGTTTTTGTGCTCACCTTGTTTGTATGTAATTGCTTATGTGAGGTTGTATCCTGAATTGAACATGATACACAATTATAATATGTATTTTATATGTTGGGAAATTGAGGTTTTCTTTCAATTCATCGATACCAAACCACTGTAGTTTTGTTGTCTGTACTGTCTTCGACATATATATCTGTTTCTTCACTCCAATTCAAGTCAGTAGGTCAAATGGATGTTTAGGTTCTAATTGTCGAGCACTACCTGTGGTATTTTTATTTACATTCCATCATCATTGTTCTGTTAAGTGGTTTTCGAAGGACACCCTCTAAATGCCAAACTATAATTCGTTCAGCATTTCTATGAATTAAGGTTCCTGATGCCAAACTGATTATTTTATCTAAATGTTAGAGACACATCAATTGGATAACCCGAAGTAGGCAGAAATGAATGTAACCTGAAGTGCTTTGACGTTTTCTCAAATGAATTTTTTTCCTATGCCATTGTAATATTAGAAACTGACTAGCTACCTTTTTCTTGTTTAGCAGCATGGGAGGTCCTTGTTTATCAATTCCCAGCAGCAGTTTTCAGCTTCAATCTGTACTGGCTCCCTGTGTCACAGAGGTGCAAACATTTCGAGATTGTTGGAGACAAGAAGGGCAAGGGAACATCTGTACCTTCTAAAATAAATGGTACGCCTTGGCTGCAGAATCTGTACTTGCACTGTTTGATGACTAATGACTTCATTAGAGGGGCTGCTAGCTTCTTTTTTCATGAACATGCTAGTCAGGCAACAGCCTCTCTAACTCCTAGGTAAGTAAAACCAATAGCTAAAAATCTGATTACTGTCTTGTATTATGTGTTCTCCTTTGGTATTTCAGTAGCCTAGGAGCTGTTGGCCTACACTGAGCTGAGAGGAAAGGAAGAAGCAGGAATTAAGTTTATGTATTGCTGCCAGCACCCTTCAACCACAGCAGCAGCAACCTGAGGAGCAGCAGGCTATTCCCCAGAGTTCAAACTAGAGCTTCTTTTTCTTGAACAACTAGTTAGATACTCTAGTTAGATACAAAGTATGTTACTACTCTGAAGTGGATTCTTTTATAATATCATGAAAAATGATGGAATGCCTCATGTGTGTGTATATATACAATGATCCTATATATATATATATATATATATATATATATATATATATATATATATATATATATATATATATATATATATATATATATATATATATATATATATATATATATATATATATATATATAGGATCATTGTATATATAGGATCATTTTTTTTGTTTTTTTTTAAATGGTTATCTGTGACGCTTGTGACGCGTACCGTGTTGATAACCATCACTGTGATAGCGTGGTTTATCTGTGACGCGTGTTGGCTGGACGCGTCACAGATAGGTGGTTATCTGTGACGCGTATGGACGCGTCACAGATAACCCCTTATCTCAGACGCGAAATCTGTGACGCGTGTTGGACGCGTCACAGATGAGCGTCAACAATCGTTTTTGGCAAGAATAGTGGATATAAAACCTAATATGGTATATGCTGCGCCACGCAACAATGAAAAATGTGAGATATATCCATGCAAAGTTTGTAGTTTGACTTTGATTTCACATACACATTTCATCTCGCATGCATGATTAATAAGCAGGCTTTGTTAAATATTGATAGTAACTCTTGTTTGATTATTTAAATATGCATCCTGGAATAATGCCGTAACATTAGCACGGGCACTACTCCGTATACTAGTAACAGGAAATCTCGATTATTCCGCGCGAGGGCTGTGGACCCCAAACCCTAATAACAGTTTACTACATACAGTCCTTAATTATATTTTAAGCAACAAACACCGTGCTTTGTGTCCTTGTCATCGCCACGGAATTTGCTGATAGTTACAGGCAGCTCTCGTGGAGCTCCCTGAGAGGCTGAGAGAGAGAATAATCATCCATCTTCCATCCATCCATCCCTAGTCCCTACGGCGGTCAAACAATTCTCTCAAGATTTTAGACGAGCTTTCCCTTCTGTCCATCTCTTTTTGTCCACAATGTACTGTCGACGGATCAAAAGATGTCCTAAACTTTTGTCAAAAGAAAATTCTGTCTGGAAAATTAATCAAACTTTCCAGACATAATCAAAGGGTCTAGAGCATTGCCAGAGCAAAGCAAAGCAGCAAGGCTAAAAGATTTTTGTTCAGGCAAGCAAAGCAAAGCACAGCACGCACTGGAATCTGCTTTATTTCAGGGGGATAGGATAACCCATCTTGGATCTTGGAAGGCAAGAAAAAAGAGGAATCTCCAGCCAGCACCAAGAGTGAGGCACTCAGCTGTCAGTTGGCTTGTGTTGTGTGCTCCAGCTGCAATGCAAGCCGGCAACTTGTTCACATTCACAAAGGTAGCAGTAGCAGCAGCCTGGTCCTAAGCTAAACAATCATCTTCTCGCCCAACTTTGGCTGTTGTTTTCATGATAACTTCCCTTGTAATTTGAGGCACACATGGTGATGACTATGACCTGCTACCTGGTGCAGCAGCCAGCAGGGTTAGAGCTAGCCTGCTAGGTTAAGTAGATGAACACAGAATGAGCATGACACGAGTTGCAGGCTTGTGTGGCATAATTGGAGCTGGAAAGAGTATTCTGAAGAGATCTCTGAACAGCTAGCTGTTCTTGGAGCAGCATATCCCCTACTAGGCCACAAGCAGGCAGGACTTGTTCAGCAGTGACCTCACCGGCGAGCGGCCGCTGGTGTCAGGGGTGGATCCGGTCACATGGCGCCTATCAGCCTACGTGACGAAATCTTTGTTTGGATGGATTATGGAGGGGCATCGGCCAATGCGGCATGATGCCCTGATCTCTAATTTTCTAATGACGGAGACAGTCTGATACATGCAGATGAGAAATTTAAAAGGATAGCTGGTTCTTCAAATATTATACTTAACTATGTGTTGATACGGGTACCTAGCTTACTAGGACTGCATTCACTTCTCTCCATACTATAACTCTGTTTTTTAGCCAACACCAAACATATTCTGCTTCTTGTCCCTTGATGGCTCGTAAAATATTGTCCTCTTGATAATCTAATCGTGCCGAGATAGATCTTAGGCTGAACGACAACGAGCGGTCTCTGAACTGAACTCTGACGCAAACTCAACGCTTGCGGCCTCTGTCTCCAGCCAAACTACCTTCTCAACCGCACTGAGCTAGCAGTTGAACAATAGTTTAGCACTTTTTATTCAGTTCAAGGATGACATATGATCAGTTGAGGTTTTCGGTACATCGGCCCTTACAGAGTTACAGTTTGGCAGTTGTACCACACCTGTGCTGTGCAGTGCATATCCTACATTATTTGGCCAAATCATGAATCGGGATGCTAATTTTCCTTCATGATTGCAATGTTGTGCATTACAATAAATACAGAGTGAAGGTCAAACATGTTGTTTGTACACCGAAGAAGAAATCCTCCCAATGCATACAAGTAGCTCAGAACAGCTCGGAGGAAGGTTCAGGAAGGGAAAAAAATGCACACACAAATGCAAGAGCTTATTGCTTATCTGGCCCTGGAAAAAAGTTCGGTTACCTATTTGGCCCAAATTTTTTTGAATTTGCTTATTTGGCCTCAAAGTAAATTTTAATTACTTTTACGGCCTTCCGTTAGCTCCGTCCGCTCCTTCCGTTAGATTTCCTACTCAAGCACACGTGAAAAGTCAAAAATAACCCCACCCATCTGCCCTGTGCACCGGTATGAACGGAGCCCTGGCGATGGTGTGTTCGAGCCCGTGGCGATGACGCCCATACTCTGGCCGTAGAATCTAGGTGTGTAAGTCTGTTTTTGATTCGCGAGGTTAAATATTTTTTTAATCTGTAATTATGCCTCCGTTGGAATCGCTAGCTACGTTCGACTTCCATTTGATCAGATTCATCCATTCATCCATGCGACTTCTCATCCAGTTCATCAATGGCTCCATGCTGCCGGACGCCGGTCGCTGCCGGCAGACGCTGCACGGCGGGAGGCGGTGTCGGCCGGGTCGCGAGGCTGTCATGGACGACCTGGTGGCAATATTTCCTCTCCCCTACACTGGCATCGGCTGGTCTGCAACGATGGAACGACCTGCTCCTGCTCCTGCTCTGATTGCTCTGATGGCTCTAGAAATTGATTTTCTATGTTTCATTTGCTATTTCTGATTTGGATCTGTTTCAATTATCTTTGGATTTTTGTTACTGATGTTGATTCGATTTCGATATGTGAGTTTTACATGGTATGAATATATACTCTCGTCTCTGTGAATGTATACACATATATACTCTCGTCTCTGTGAATGTATACACATATACTCTCGTCAAAAAAAGCTATGTGTCTATACAAGCAAAAATCTGCTTTTTATTTTTTTTATCCCAGGGGTAAAATGGTCTTCTTACATGCCACTTAACACCGTTAACTTCTCAAAACTGACGGAAGGCCATAAAAGTAATTAAAATTTACTTTGAGGCCAAATAAACAACTTCGAAAAAATTTAGGCCAAATACGTGACAGAACTTTTTTCCAGGGCCAGATAAGCAATAAGCTCCAAATGCAAATGTTCAACTTGCAGATTCATTGTGCAAATTAGTTACTGCTGTTGCAGAAATTAGTGTTGCAGATTCTATAGCAAATGTTACATTGCTGTAGAACCAATGTGCAGCAACACAACACAGGCAAATCATAATACAGTACTAGATTAAAAGTTCATGCCAACACTAAATCATCATAATACAGTATTAAAAGTTCATGCCAATTAAAACATGTCACAATATCAACACCAAGAAGATGACATTGTTTAGTCTTTGGAAGAGAAAAAGGCCCATAGAGCCTGCATCTCAGCACAACTATTGTACTGCTCAAGGATGATCTTAATCATCTAAGAAGCTTTTTGTCCATCACTCTCCTTACCATGTCCTGGATGTAGCATAGATCAATCAAGTTAGCGATTGCACTTATAGAATGCAAAACAACAGTATGTTACCAATGCACAGTAGCGAAAATGAAAATGAGGGAGGGAGAGAGGGATGAAGTTGCACCTAAAACAAGAATGACAATACACAAAACCAAACAGTAAACAATCAAACCATTCATTACTGGGTTGTGGTCTCCAAATTACTTCCCTAATGACAAGATGTACAATAGCAAGGTATCTAGTCAATTCTGTTTGCTGATAGTTTCTCTCAATCTAGTGCTCCCTTCCAAGTTTCGACTTGTTGTAAGGTGCAGTTTGACTCTATGCTGCCCCCACAACTAAACTTCTTTAGTTACTTTCACTTGTAGTATATCTTTTTAGCAAGACCAGTCATAGGAAAGTAGTTCTAGGCCTCAGTGTACCAAGACAAAATTTGGTCTTTCCCATGAATTTTTTTGCCACTATTTGGTTGGAGGCCACTTTTTTCTGTAAGAACATTTTGACCAGCCAAAACATTCCAAAAGCATTAAGTGGGAGCCCCAAATGGCCGATCCAAAATGTTAGATAGTCACGTATCATGAAGAATTAAGTCTAGCATCATTTTTTTTAAAACAAATCTAGCATCAATCAATTTTCCTAAGGTCATTAAGTCTGCAAATTGAAATGTGAGCACAACTTAAAAGAAAAAAGAACAGATGACATATAAAACTAATGCCTAATATGTCTTGGGCTTCACAAGAATTGGACAACGCACCTTTGGCTTGAATATGTGTTCTTTGACAGTCCTCCACAGCTTTGATCAGGATTGACCTCTCTTTACAAAGAGCATTCAATTCGTTGACCATGCCTTCACAAGAATTGGACAACACACCTTTGGCTTGAATATGTGTTTTTTGACAGTCCTCTACAGCTTTGACCAGGATTGACCTCTCTCTACGAAGAGCATTATTTTCGCTGACCAACTTTTCCACTCTTGGAGTCACCCAAAAATAGAGAAACGCCGAACAACCCCACAGCATAAAGTAAGGCATTTTGGTTGCAATTTTCACGTATGCAGACTTTGCACTGAAAATCATAAGTGCAAGAGGAATTTTTGTTATTATATATACTACTATAAAACATTTATCGGTCCAAAAAATTGAAAATAATTCACGATGACTCTCCATAGTGGGAATGGATTTGTGGTTTTTGCACTGATGACATGTAGTGAATGGGTCATGATTTAGTGAGATGTGAATCAGTAAATCCTTAGTTTATTATACAATTGCATATCCTCAAATTCTAACATGGTGGAACAAGAGAAATTCTTTACCTCTGCAATTCACCAGGAACATTCTTGTTCTGACTGAGATTCTGAAGAAGATGATGATGATGATAGAAAAGAACACATCAAACAACATATAATGGAAGAAATTGAATAAAGAGATGTAATATTAATATACACCAGCCATAAAGACAAGTCTGTAATTTAGCTTTGGTTTGTTTTTCTATTAGAATATATCTATTAAATCTAACATATCTTATTTAATTTGACATAGCTTATGTATTTCGTATGAACGAGTCTACCTATTCGGAGAGTAACAAATGTTTCAGAGTTGCAGATAACCAAATTTTGACCAGTATTTGTGGAGCTTAAGAGGGATTGAATTGAACAATATTTTTTTTGACAATAAGGACTGTGGGGGAGATCCCCACAGTTTAAGTCATTTTCATTAATTTTAAAACAGAAGCAGGAGTTTACATACAGTGATTAACTGAAGGCATCAAGCCAAATACAAAAGGTTGACCTAAGGTCTTCCTTCAACCTATAAGACTGCAAACGACACTGACTTTTGAAGTTTACTTTCCACCTTTCTAGAGTTGGGTTATGCCTTTGGAACACCTTGTCATTTCGAACTTTCCATAATTCCCATTTCGCTACCATGATTACCTCTCGTGAAGCAAGGGAGATTATGTCCATTTGTTGCCTGCATCAGTCTATCTTCAAGTTGCAAAGAAGAGTCCCATATAATTCCCAGTTTGCTCCAGCAGGTTTGGGCAAAAGGACAATTGAAGAACAGGTGTTCAATTGTTTCATGTTCCCCTGTGTTGCACATGATGCATGTGGTTCCACCTTGTACCTGCATATTTCTTCTTCTTAGCATTGTTTTGGTGTTGAGCCTATCCACCAATATCAGCCATACAAAGATTTTAATTCTTGGAGTGCATTTGGCTTTCCATACTGCCTTGAAGATTGGATGAGCTTCTATGCTTCTGAAGATATGCTTATAGTATTTTCTTGATGTATACTTTGTCCCCCAACTCGGTATCCATCTATCAATGCTCTGTTCATCATAGTTTAGGGCTTGTAATTGGAGCTGCAGGATTTCCAACTCTTCTAGAGCTTCTTCAGAAAGTGGTAGCATAAACAAGGTGTCCAAGTCTTCAGCCCGCATTACCTCTTGCACTGAAATCCCATCTTTTCTCACAAAGGAAGCCAATCTTGGATATTCATGTGAAAGTATTGAATCAGTCCAGAGGTCATCCCAAAAGCATATAGTGGAGCCATCTCCAATTTCACACCTTGTAACTTGTCTGAACAGCAAGTTCAGTCTTAGCACATCCTTCCACCAAAAGGATCCCATTTCCCTGCTTGCATGTGGTACTTTATTGTTGTAATATTTGAACCAAATGAGCTGGACCCATGGTATATCTTCTTTATTATAGAATTTGCTTAAGTGTTTCATAAGTAGAGCATCATTTTGCAGCCTGAGATTGATTATGCCTAGCCCACCTTTTTCCTTTGGTTGCATTACCACTGGCCAAGCTACCATGTTGCCTCCTTTTTTCTTCTCTGTATTACCCCTCCAGAGACATTGTTTTCTTGCTCGGTCCACATTCTCAATAACTCCTCTTGGTAGTTTAATTGTGCACATAGCATAGGTCATAATGGGAGAGATGGCTGAATTAACCATTTCCAATCTTCCACCGTAAGAAAGCCACACAAAGCAGGCAGATAGTCTTTTTTCAACTCTAGTCATTACTGGAGACAGATCTTCAATTTTAGGCTTTGTTGTGCCCATGGGCAACCCCAAATATGTGAATGGTAAAGTGCCCACCTGACATCCAAGAGTATTTGCTAGGATGTTCATCTTTTCTGGATCCACATTTATTGGGTATATACTAGATTTGCTGTAGTTTATGAATCTGCAAAAGTCTTGAGCAGTGATTTCAGGAAAACAAGCTGTCTGGCATCTGCTTGTAGAAGTAAAAGTGTGTCATCTGCATACTGGACCACTGGAAAATCCTCAGTGGGTTGTGGAATTGGTTTGATGAGCAGACCCATAGTTGATGCTTTGTTGATCAAAATTTGAAACAGCTCAGCAGCCAACACAAAGAGTAATGGGGATAGGGGTCCCCTTGTCTTACGCCTCTCTTACATTTGAAAAATTTCCCTCCAACTCCATTGAGCAATACTGCTGAAGAGGCTGAACTTAGTATATTTTGAACCCACTGTATCCACCGATCAGGCAGCCCTAAATGTATCATCATCGAACAATTGTAGAATGTTCTACTGTATCAAATGCTTTTGCAAAATCAAGTTTCAGTATTATCACTTCTTTCTTAGATTGATGGCATTGATGTATGTACTCATAGCTCCTGGTTTCTGTGCACAAGTGACAAGATTGTTGATTGTAGTCTATCTGCTAGTATCTTTGTAATCAGTTTCAGAGAAATGTTCATCAAGGAGATAGGTCTGAAGTCATCTACTGTCTCAGGACTATCCTTTTTTGGCACCAAGGTGATGTAGGAATAATTGATTGGCTCTAGGTCAACTGTATTATTGTAGAAGTCTTCACATAATCTGTAGAAGTCTCCCTTAATTATTTGCCAACATTTCTTCAAGAAGAGACCATTGTAACCATCTGGTCCTGGACTCTTGTCTGCAGGCATTTTCTTTACAATGTTGTCAATTTCAGCATGTGTGAATGGGGTAGATAGACTCTGTAGGTCCTCAACTGGCTGGATCATACTTGCCAAATCAAATATCATGGAAGGTGATGCCGTTGTTCCCATCCTATCCTTGTATGAAGTCCAAAGGAGATTAGCCTTACTGCCATGATCCTGTACCCAGATGCCAAGATCATTTTTAAGTTGGGAGATTGAATTTTTTCTGTAGGAGATTGTTGCCATACTATGAAAAAACTTGGTGCATTCATCTCCAAATCTGATTCTATTAACTGTATATCTTTTCTTCCAGTACAGGTTCTTATAGTGTAGCCAACTTTGCAATTTCCTTTTAACAACATTCCTCAAATTTGCTTCTATGTTGAAGAGCCCTCTTGCATCTTCTACTTAATCTAGGAACTGAATGACTGCATTACAATTACTGATGTAAATTTTGAGATTTGACAGATTTTTGCTCCACTGCTTCAAAGCTGATCTCAGATTCTTGAACTTCCTTGATATTGTCCTTGCTGCATTAAAAGTTAGAGGAATGGAAAACCAGGATTCCTGTACAGTCTCCATAAACCCTTCATGCTCAGCCCAGAAGCTTTCGAATCTGAAGATATTAGTTCTGGGAATAGTTGTGCTTATTACTATCTTACAGGGGATGTGATCTGAGTTGATTCTGGCTAAAGGCAACACTTCAGTTCTTGGGAAATCTAGTGTCCAGTTGACAGATGTAAAGAACCAATCTAATTGCTCAAGAAGTGGTTCTGACTGCATGTTGCTCCATGTAAAAGCTCTACCTTTCAATGGCAATTCCACTAAGCCCAAGTGTCCTATTGCATCGTTGAAGATTAGAGTGTCTGCTAGGTTACCCCCTGGCCTGTTTCTATTTTCCAATGATCTATAAAAATTGAAGTCACCGAGAAAAATCCAATTTTCATTGTCCAAAATATCATGAGCTTTGAACCAATCAATGAATTCAGTTCTTGCTGGGTCTTCACAGGGTCCATAAACTGTGGTAAGCTTCCAGGAGTCATTGTTTTGCATGCTAGTAAAAGCTAGTGTGATGCCAAAGCTCTGCTTGTCAAGCACAACACCCCTGAAAATGCTGCTGTTCCAAACCACCAGGATTCCACCTGATGCCCCAACAGATGCAATGAAATCAAAACTATCAAATCTTCTTGGTGCAAAATTTCGTATGTAGCCTAGATCAAATTGCTCTCGTTTTGTTTCTTGTATACAAATTATAGCACAGCTGCTTTCTTCAATTTTCTGCCTGATTGATTCCCATTTATTTTTGTCATTAATTCCACGGATGTTCCAACATAAGATGTGCCAGTCACGTGTATTCATTGGGTAAACCAGTCTGAGATTGGATGGAGTCTGTTGTCTCTAGGACAATCAGCAGAAGCATAGTTCTCTGTAATCTAACAGGTAGATACCGACCAAGCTGATGGCAGGGATATGTGAAGTAAACAAACTGGGACCAAAAGATGTAAATAGCAGCTAAGTTCACAAGACAAACATCCATCTTAGTACTGTTTGCACGCAGGCATGACACAACCAGTTCACTAACACAATTGACTTGAAGTCTCTGACGACTACAAAAGATAACTGAAACTGCCCTCTGGGCTCTGCTAAGGCTAAAAGCGATGGGACGATAACAAGATACTGGAGACTTGGATCTCGAAACTCCAGCAGTCGACGAGCTTTTATTCTTCTGGTTCGTCATTTGGGACAACATCTGAGTTGGATGGCGCCTGCATCAGCGCCTCATCGGTGAGGTCCTCAGGATCAACACCACACTTGATTCCCCAATCCTGCAGGGTGGACAGAGAGATGGGGCCAGGCTTGCCTGTTGCTCGGTCAATTTCCACAATCCAGTTTTTGTGACGTTTTGAAGGTTCTTTTGCCATGCTCACTTGTCGAAAGCCAGCATTATCTCCACGCAGCCTCACGCTGCGTCGAACACTCCTTTGCATCAGTGGGGTGCGAGCATCACTGAAAGAGATAGTTCCTGGGAGACACATGTTCTTTCTTTTGTTGCCCCCTGGATTCTGGGATGGGTCAGGACTCCTTGCTGGGCTGGGCCTCACATCCTCACTTTGAAATTCAAATATTTCCATCTCATGATCTGACACACCATCTTGTGCTCCATCAGAAGAGAGTACAAGAGCCTCCTCCATAAGTCCAGCTGGAAGTGCATATTGGATATTGTCAGGACTACCATCAGCAGAAACATCAGGGAGAGTTAGCTCAGATGCCAAGTGAGTGGTGCTGGACTCGCCATCCTGGTGAGTGTCAGTCATGACCAGATCAGCAGAGGTGCTATCTCCCTGAGGTGATGATGATTCTGAATTCATCATGTCATCAACTGCAAATATTCTAATTAGCCTGTTGGGAGGTTGGGGTGCAGCTGATGTGGAAGCTTCCCAATTATTATCACAAAACGAGCTATACATTCCATTGCCTTGGTCCTGAACCTTCATTGGTTGTTTTCCAATATAGCGAAGCTGAAAGTGCAGTATGGAAGGGAACTGTGAGAGACCAATGTTCAACGGCTTGTGAATATAAAGATCTAACTGATGCTTGGTGGAAGCATGGATGACATCTCGCAGGAGCATTTGTGCTGAAGGCATGGGACCAAAAACCTGATGTAGCCGAAGAATCTTTGCTAACTGAAAAATAGGATGATCACTCTCCCTATCCATGTTATTGTTGTGGTTTGGAATAATAGCATGATTGCCTTGTATCACAGGAAAATCCAATCTGATTTGAGGACCCTGAGCTCTGAAGGAATCTAGTACCTCTGAACTTATAGTTTCAGTAACCTGGGAAGCAATAGGTTGTTGAAGCATTGCTTGCTGAACTAATGTATCTGCCAGAGCTTGCATCTGGTGCAGTTCATTTTGATCCACTCCTTCACCTTCTTGAGACCCAGAAGGCAAATCATTCCCGAGATTGGCTGCAGCAGCAGCAGCATTTGGGAATAGAGGTGGCATCCACCCTTCAACATTGTTGGCCTGCTCAGCATTATTGAGTTCTTGGTTACCACCTTCATGATTCTGATTGTCTTGCTGGGCATCTGGCAAAGGATGTGGATTCCCACCATCCGGGACAGGGTCTTCATTATCAGCAATGTTCTGATTGTTTTGAGAGTTTAAAATAAAAACTGGCACAGTCCATGAATGTCTAGCACCCCCAACAGCAGGAGGTCTGCACACTATGACACTTCTTGGAATTTTACTCATACGAAGCACTGAACACTTGACCAGCACGCGTGACTTGCATCGACTATTATCGGTCCAAGTTAAAACTGTACCAAAATGATTGACAGCTTGCTCAATGTAATCCTTTGTCTGATAGTCCAGGGGGAAGCACAAAAACAAGACCCAGCAAATTCTAGTGAAGGGACAGGCTCTAAAATTGAATCCAATGTCATGTTCTTCTAAAATAATCTCTCTTCCTCCAGGCAAAATATGAGGACTGCGATTAATCATGGCCTGTCTAGTAACAGCTGAACGGAATTCCAACAAGCAAAGCCCTAGGGGCGAAGGGCAGGTAGAAACAATATGAACCTGTCTGGGACCTTCGAAGTAGGCTCTGACGTCGGCAATTGCTTCTTGAAGCTGCTGAAGATTGTGTGGATGCGGTGCCGGTATGAGCGTCGCAATGGCGAATTCTTCATGACGTCGTGGAGGATTGCCAGCAAGGACCAATCTACCACGTGCAGCAGGTCAAGCCCAATTCTCAAGATCAAACCCCGTTGGAATGTACGGCACGGGATTGACTTCAAAGTTGGCCATGGCGGCGTCCACGGGTGGCTGGAGGTCGGCTGGCAGCTGGTGGAGTTGTGGTATAGATTGGTTTGGAGTATTGTTTTCTTCAGTAACCACGGACGGAAAAGCCTCAGTGTCATTAGCCTGATGGGGACTTTGCTTAGATCCCGGGAGTTCTGTAACAGACTTTGGCTTCCAAAACAACCTGGGCCGTGCTCTTGTCATGCACCAACGTGAGATATGACCATATTTGTAACAAAATTTGCATCGGATAGGATTAGTACACGTCTGTGCCAGATGTCCAGGACTCAAGCAGTTTGAACAGGTAGCACGTAACATATGGCCCTTGTCAAAAGAAGATCCTGTAGACACGGTACTGCATGTGGATCTGCATGTTGAATTCAAATTCAATTCTTGCGAAGAACACTGAGGAGCAGATCGTGACGTTGACCCAATGGTTGAAAAATTATTAGAATCAGAATTTTGCGAGATCTGAACTTTGAATTGCCCAAATTGTAGAGATTTAACCGGTGAATGATCAGGATAAAAAACTTTCCTTGGAATATAAACTGGAGAGGATGCAAAAGACACTTTTTTAGCAGACTTGGATTTTCGTTTTTGACTCTTGCTCATAATTTCTGACCAATCTCTCTGCTGTTCTTGCTCCCAAAGCCGCTTTTCTCTTTCCCAATCGGCTGCCCCATCTCTCCAGAGATGGAAGTAGGCATCAAAATGATCACCAATGAAACGTCGAAGAGAATAAACATGGAAACCCACTGCTTTATTTGCCACTGAGAAACGAAAATGTCGATCACTTTGAAATTGAACATGAAAACCAGCAGGAGCGCCACCCAGGCAAGAGGCTAGAGCAAATGCCACTGATTCTTCAGTTAGACGAAAGGTGTAACGGCGGAAGGTAACCAGCAAGAAGAAAGATCCCGATGGAGTAGCCAAAGTATGGTGAACCGAAGAACCAAAAAGTTGCAAGATTTCCTTTCGAAATTTTTTGCCATGACTGAAATCCAACTTCCGAGATAGTTCTTCCGGTAGATCCATAGGGAGAGAGAAGGGGATGAAAAACTCACGTGTAGATCGTTGGGAAGGAGGGGAGATTGCCGTGGGCGATCACCAGGGTGAAGGTACACCGGCGTCGCCATGGGAGAGAGCTACGTGGGAGACTCTCATCGTACCCTCTAGGTTGAGGAGATGCGATGTGCTCATCAGCTTCTTGAATTTGTTGCATGGATTTCCCACATCAGGAGAAACTCGAATTGAACAATATTACAGCAGTCTATTACATATATCTGATTCTGAACTACAGCATGAGCACAATCGTTTTAATTACATATATCTCTATATTTATTGTGATTTCCGTTTCTTGATCTGTTGAAACATTTGATGATTGCAAAGTTAAGACTCCAACGATGTCATCAATAAGATCCTGTACTGTACGTTGGGAGAGCCTGGAATCCAAAATTGTTAAGATCGAGTAGAGCCCGTACCTTGTCGTTGATTGGCGGCGGCGTTGAGCCGCTAGGGGCGTAGGAGCAAGAGGTAAAAGGCTGTCGTGATCGTGAGCTTGTTGGTCCAGGTCGGCGGCGGCGGCCACCCAGCAAGAGGGGGTGATGAAGAGGAGATGCGCCGTCGTCATCGCCCTCGTCTTCGTCGCCACAGATCGAAGCAGCGCGCTCCCTGCCATGAGTACCAAATTTTGCCGATGCCGTGCGGCTCCCTGTGCGACTGTGCGTCCCGTGGCCGTGGCGCTGATGCGCACACCGGCCGGCCCTTCCTCCACTGCGACGCTGCCGCGCGCCGACGCACCCTCGCCACCGCTGTGGCGCTAGATTCACGAGTCCACCGCCCTCGGGAGTCGGGTCAGCAGCCTACGTGATATTCACAAATTAACACGAATAAACAATTGCGTATATATATGTCGTGCAAGAAGAAATCTTGTTTGGACGGAGATTGGAGGGGCGTCGGCCAATGCTGCATGATGTCCTGGTCTTTATACTCCTTTTTAATGACGGATGCAATCTGCTGCATGCAACTGAGAAATTTAAAAGGATCTCTCGTTCTTCAAATGTTTATCTTCTCTCCCTGCTACTCTGTTTTTTAGTCAACACTTTTTTAATGAAACGGTAGACATATGTTTCTAGCTTAACAATACCATACCATAAGATTCAGTGATAGAAATCCAATATAGTATGTTTGCTAGCCATCCCTGAACCAAACCAAGCCAACATATCTAACAGGTACAAAATTTCCATTGCAATACTAAACCGTTTTGGAATTCTTCTCGACAATGATTTATGTAGGCATCTCTGAGGTTATTCAAGATTCAAGAAAGGCACCACCAGAAATATTCCCAACATATCCGCTAGGCACAGGACTCCCATTAGAATCTCGTGAATAAATAGGAAATAAATATATGGCACCTTTCCGTAAGTGATATATTCATGATGTAAGGTTTCATCATGGCCTGTCAATTATATATCGCTACTTTAAGCAAATGCAGTGGTTCTATCATTCACAGGTATGTAGCCATTTTTTATATACTATTATCTTTTGCTGAGAACTCATGAAGCATCGCAAGGACTGATATTAACAGTACTGAAACTAACACACACAATATTACTTTTAACTAAAATAGAACTGATTCAATAGGTGGTCCTATTTTCTGTGAGACTACAACTCACCTATAGAAGTGTTTTTGCAACACAGAGAATGCAGTGACCGTGGTTTCAACCTGGTGCAGATAGCAAAGTTTGTTTGCATTAATGTCTGAAACCTACAGATAAGGTGCCTTCCATATTAACAATGTAGGAAAAGTTATGGCTGCAAGCGGCACCTGTAATCACTTACCAAAATACAACTGAAACAAAGGGTGATTACCTTAGGTTAAAATCGAAATCCTTGCAGCCAGCCTTTGCTACTGTTTGTCCAAATATCCTAGTTGCTCCTTAAAATTGACCAGGTCCCTTGATAAGACTCGGCCATGGTGTTTGATGTAGAAGTTGACCTGCTCATTTTTGAAATCTGCCCACAAATGCAATCATGCAATGAAAAAGGAATTAAGAAAATAAGATAAAATATATGACATGGAACATATGGGATGAGGAAACATTTCTTTTTAGTTGCCCGTTTTAGCGTTCCCACAAATCTCTGATGAGTAGTCCTTTGCTTGCTGCAGAGTAAAAGTCCTTACACTTAGAACTGTGTGGTAACTGAAATCCATTGGCAATGACATTAAAAATTGCAAATGTATTAAGAGATTGCAGGCTATAGCAGATATTGACACAGGGTGTCTTCATAGAATATCAACATCGGAGAACTCCAAAATCACGGACCGCTTAGATAACCTCTGAATTTAAATTCAATGTATGTTTTTCTTTGAAACATAAAGAACAGAACATCATGAAGAACAAAGGGCTTTTATTCATCTACTAAAACACAGAATGTGGCAGCTGGCATTATATGAAGACAATTGAACTAAGCATGTTAACACTAATAAAAGTTTTCTCATTCTAAATGGAAACCAAACCTTTATTAGCAAAGTACAGAGACAAATCAATTGAGGGAAGTACAAACTTTACATTTCAGGATTTTTATTTTTCTAGTATAAAATTGCTCACCATGCACAAAGAAATCTCACTCTTCAAGCTAACCAATGCATCAGGCAACTATGAAACATTAGCCCACGAAGCTCACATTTTTGTGCACTCAAAAAAAAATGGGAGCTAAGGTTTGGGCACGGTGCCAATAGATGGAAACAACAGGAAGGAGCCGGCTTGGCGCCCCCACACTGTTGCGCCGGGGGGTGCTTGCCTGAGGCTCGGCCGAGCCGCCGACACACTCGCCTGGTGCCTTCGCGATGCCGTCGCAACACATGTAAAGAAGATAACTTTTTTTAGGTTCATGTACATTCTCAGCAAGCAACAAAAAAGTGATATTTTTTAAGAGATCTGATACTGCAATATAAGATTAAACTTGCAAAAACGGACCGACGTCCTGTATTATGTCACAAGAGGATTGAAAAAAAGGAACTCTACAACTTTTAGTACGCAGTACTATTTATGTGTTGGATTAAAAAAGAGATTAATGCCAAAAAAGAACCTGTGGAGCACTAACCTGGAACTATGATTCTGTTTTAGCATCGGTTAAGTATCCTGCCAAACCATAGGCGCAAAAATTTAAACACTAACAATCCGATGTGTCAAATATGTTGGTAACTAAGAATAGCATTTGGCAATAGGCTTTCGTAGGAAAATGATGCCACATTTGATGATTCAGTCAACATCAGAGTACATATACTACTTGACTATTTGAGAACATAGCAAACCAATTCATTGGTAGCTGTGAGTTCTAAACATGTGCCTTCCTACCTGAGAAGACATGCTGATTATATATGGATTTGAAATAGCATTTACAGGTAGCATCAGTAAGGCAATCATCGATCCATATACTCAACTTGATCTGCGGTGTCAATCCTGCAAAAACATTGGTTGGCGTCATTCAGAAATTATGATTCTTGAATCTGTGAGGAAACTTTGTGTACTGGTACACCGAGTGGAACACAGAACCGTAAAGTAAATCAGGAACGATACACTAATGAAATCCTAAACACCTAATGACTTTCTGGTATATGTTGGGAAGATAAGTAGAAAGGCAAAAAGGGCAGTACCAAGTAGCAGCAAGGAAGGGAAACATATATATATTTTTTCACACTTCCTATGGCCCTGAATTTGAACTTGAAGAATAGATATCTCCAAAGGTTTGACAAATAAGATTAAGGCCTCAGGTAGGCAATGGGAGCATAACAGTAATCTGTAATCTTCTAATGTAGTACTTTTTGGTTGACAATATATTACCTCATTGCCTTCTTCGTATTGGTAAGCAGGCTTTCGCCACTGTGCAATTGTCGCTGCAACATGGCAATAGTAAAATAAGAATCCAACAAAAGGATCTTAACACCTGCAATTACCATTAAATCCAACATAAGTGGCTTCGAACTCGATTGGAATGAATAATATATGAAAGATGGCTGGACCATCACAGTTGCATGAGCACAGCTGCATGGGGAGTAAAAATAATCAGTGCACCAAGAAAAGTGACCTCACATGGTCTACAAACAGATTCGTGCTTCTTGTCTCTCGATGATGGCTCATAAATAAAATATTTCATTGTCCACTTGATCAAGCATCTCATCGTGCCGAGATGGATGAACAGTGCTAGAATATAATAGCAGGCTCCCTAATCCCTATGGTAGAGGTTAGGGAGTGCAAGGTGGGATTTTCTTCAGTTCAGGACGACCATATGATCAATTGAGATTTTCGGTACACCAGCTTACAGTTTGCCAGTTGTACCGCGCTGCAGTATGCATATCCTATATGATTGCAATGTTGTCTACAATAAATACAGAGCGAAGGTCAAACATGCTGTTTGTACTACACCGAAGAAGAAATCCTCGACCTCGATACAAATCTGGTAGTTCAAGGTCAAAACAAGTTTAGTTCTTTAACTATAGAGTTAAAAATAGAAAGTACAAGGTGAAATTTCTTATTCTAATCTAAAGTACATGTTACCAGGAGTCTAACAAAATTGGATTTCTAATTCCCAATTTTTTAAAAGTTCTATAAATATATTGAATTTAGAAGTTTATAGAACTTACAACATTTAGGGACCGGAATGCACCTAAATAGGTGATTTGCATGTTTAGGGATCGGGATCCAAGCATAATTAACTTCATTCAAATCAAAACAGGTAGCCAATGATCCAAGCAAGCAAATGCATTACTATTCATGCTTTTTATGCTACGCTTGTTAAGGGTCTATGTCCTGTTTGGCGGGGCTTCTACCCGGCTCCGACTTCTCTAAAGGAGCCATGTCAAATGTTTTTCAGAAGGACCCGTTTTTAGTGAAAAAAAATAGAGCCCCTCGTGAGAAAACATGTCAAACACCCCAATGTTTAACCTAGCTGTGAAATCAGTCACCCCATTGTTTTCATATGCATCTTTGTTGCCAATTTGCTATCTTGTAACGGGATAGCAAATATACATGATGGCTATCATGCTTGGGTCCTAGAAATGTATATAACAAAATAAGTATCTCTATCCAAGATCTAGGTATAGATATTTATCTCATGAGGGGCATTTCAACCTGCACGATCAAGATTACATTCAATACTTGGTGCAACAACAAAACAATATATTCTTTTTAACCTTTTTTCTTAAATTTCACAGCTACGAGTGAAAAGATATTCAAGTTGCCATCAGCTTTTGCAAGCAACGAAATGCCATTATGGTGAACTTTCTTTTTGTTGGGGGCAAGCGTGCGTGGGGGTGGGGTGGGTGGGGGGTTGACTTAATATTTATCCAAATGTTATGCACAATTCCAAAACTGACGACAACTCTTGACCCTTTATTAAAAGAAAAGCTTGAATACTACATTTTGATTAGCACAATGCACTTCATAGTTATCACAAATAAATATAAATTGAACAAAGGCAGGTAAACACAACATTTAAGGATTGAAGGAAATCATGAAAGCATAAATGTCTAGCATATGGACAACAATCATGTTAGCCTTCTAAAAAAAAAAGATTACATCATCATTGTTAGATGTTTATATATCTAGGGGTCTAATTATACTTGTGCTGAGCTCCTTGTGACTATATATATATGAAATCACCCCTTCGTGATGGAGCGAGTTGTGCTCTCTATTTCTTTCTACACTTTGGTTGCTTACACCCAAAACCAACAATGTACACATGAGACATGTAAAAATGGAAACTATAAATAAGAAATAATAGAAATAGATCAATGTATCCATGATCTTTGCCTCAATCCTGAAAATAAAGAATCATAGTTTTATTGTCAGGTTTACCTTTCGCTTTATTTTGAGCACCCAAATTTATCGATAAACAGAGAGAACACTAGTCAACAACAAGATTAACACTCGAACTATAAAAATTGTTTTTAGTTTACTCAACGTATTCATTATCTAGGGTCGTCATCACTATCAATTGATGAACGCGCACAACCTCGACTCCCCGAGCGCTCGAGTCGGAAGGAGGTGAGTGTGTACCAACACGAAACCGACACACTGAGACGAGAGGGAGAAGAGACGGACCTTGGAGGCGACAACCGAGTTGATCCGCACACGCGAACCCAGCACACGTAGGGCCGCCGCCGCTGCCATCGTCATTCGCATACTCGTCGTCGGGTGCACGAGCGAGCGAGAGAGAGAGAGAGAGGAGTTGGAGTGGAGAAAGAATGTCGGCGCTGCCAGGCCGGTCCCACTCTCGTTTCCTGCTTGTTTTTTAGCCAGCTGGCACGCCTACACTTCTGTTCGCTCGGAGCCTCGGCGGCCTGCAGACCGGCCCAACAAGCATGCATCCCCTAAAAATTCAACTAGGCACTTCTGCTGAAAAATTAACACTTTTTATTTTTAGAAAAAAGACCAGACACTTCGACGGCTTCTTAAAAAAACTAGACGCTACGACATTTCCCAGCACCACTTAGCCACCACCGCACTTGCCTGCTCGCAGAGCCGCCTCCACCGCATTGCCCACTCGGCGTGGAATGAGGGAAACATGGTGTAGTGAGGACGTCCGAGCGTTACCACTGCCGATAGACATGTTTGATACGTACCACTAATTAGTTGAGATGAAAATAGATGCCTAGAAATTCAATTATCGGGATTTGTATATGTTTAAACTTATATTATGAAATGAATTTGCATTGGTTTCTAATGTGGATACTAAATATAATTGGATGGGGAAAGGACCTCTAGCCTAGTAGTTGGAGCACCTAGGTAGCACACAACAAACCTGGGTTCGACTCCCCATGAGAGTGAATTTAAACGTGTTTACATTACTAAAAAAATAGGCTGGTGTTTCTATATGATTTTGGATGCATAATTGTTAAAAATATAGAATATCATATATTTATCCATGTTTGAAGGGCCAAGTAATCTATTTAAAAGTGTTTTCTCATAACTAGTGACCAAATATTTAATTTAAACATTACTAGTGATGCACTAAAATTATTTATTTAATACTATTAATGAGACGAAAATATTAAATAAATGCTATTAGTTTCTAATTAGTTTAAACCTAATTATTTGTTGTAAAATTTATAATATTTCACTTTATTTTTTCATGATGTAAAATATTTTGTATAGTTTATAATTTCATGATAAACATAATATAAATTATTATTGTTTAATTCATATATTTATTAAATACTAGCAAATATGCCCGTGCGTTGCATCGGGATAAATCGTATAATCAAGCTATCTTTGTTTGGTTTAATTGGAACAATTTTTTAACAATATATCAAAGCCTACAATAAATACAAATTCAAAAAATATTAACCCAACGTGAGCAATAAATTAGGTATTAATCTATTAAAATAACAGAGTATTATGCCATTTAAACGTTGATAAATAGGAAAAGCAAGTCACGCATCCTCACACACCGTCGCAACGTGCGCACACTTGAGCTCGGCGACGTGTTGCAAGAGAAAACTATTAAATGAATGTCGTAAACAAAATTGTATACACCACAATGATAATTTACGTAAATGAAAGTGCCTCTAGGTCAAGGCCTTTTTGTTATTTTACTTTTTGGCGATCGATGAGTAGGCACTTTTTTGTTCCTTTATTTTTTTTCTCACTGTCAAGGCTTGCATCTTGGTAACGCCGTTGTACCTGAAGACAACACTGCGATGTCCTTTAAGCTCAGTAGTCTCGACCGGATCTACAGTAGGTGGAAGCTCCTGGAGGCGTATGTATGCGTATCGAAGGGCAGAGTTTAGGATTTAGGGTTTAGAGCTTTGGAGGTGTATATATATCCATGAGGCTACCATTTATGTGCTTCTAGAGAGGTCCTTGTGCATCCATGGCCACCATGATCAAACGGCTTGGCTTGTGTCGTTTGCCTATTGCCTGATCACACAATGCTAGGATGTCACATAGGAAGAAGGAAATGGAAGTCGTTTGCTGGACCCTCCCCGATCTCTCTCTTGACGCCATCGACGATCGCAGCGGGGTCCTCAACTCGGTCCTGGAGATAGTGAAGGCGCACATAGGCACCAGATCATCACCTCCCTCGAGAGAGATTCCTTAGAGCCACGCTTTGTCCGTAACACGTGTTGGCGTTAATGGCTTCTGCTTCTTCAATGCCGCGGGCAGGGGCTCGGGGCCACCTGTCGACTACGTGAAGATCGTGACCAACCTTGTCTCCATACACATCCCTAAGGAGTAAGCATGCATGCCCTATAGAGAAAGGTATCTTTTATTGGCTTCTCTCTATATATATTTGGATATTTAGATTTTTTTACATCAGGAACCGCCATATACATCCCTAAGGAGTAAGAGCAACTCCAACAGTTTGGCAAATATTACTTGGCAAATCTCTAGTTTTGCCAAATCTAAAATTCATTTGCCAAGTGAAAAAATAGCCCTTCTCCAACAGTTTGCTATTTTGGGCTTGGCAAATTGAAAATTAGTGATCCACATGTTTTAATTTTTTGTGGGGACGCATGCAGCTTGGTGATTCCTCTTCCTCTCGCGTGAAGGAGATGGCGCATGCACCATTTGCCAAGCGCTCCCATGCGCGCATATTTGCACCGAGAAGGCCTCTTTTTGCCAAGCTTGTAAATTTGCCAAGTGCTTTTGCCAAGTTGTTGGATGAGGTTTTTTATGGTTTTGCCAAAAATTCTAATTTGCCAAGCGATTTTGCCAAACTGTTAGAGTTGCTCGTCCTATAGAGATCGTTATTTTTATTGGCTTCTCTCTATATTTAGATATTTAAATATTTTTTTAAATCAGGAACCCCAATCTATTTTAAAAATTATCAAAGTCATCCCGTCTTTTCCTTCTCCATGTCATTACATCTAGAACCCTCTTTTTTATTTTTTTCTTCTCCACTCCTAATATTACCCAACCGGGAAGACACGAAGTAAAAAATAAAAAATAAAAAAACAAACCGTGAAATGGATACGTAGGTGTGGGTGGGCGGACAGAAAAGTACGGGCAGAAGGAAATTTTCTCGTTTTATAATTAGGTAAAGACTAGTATCGTGCCCGTGCGCTGCTACGGGTTGGCAAACTTTGATATATAAAAACTCATGGATCGCATGATAAGAATATAATATTGTGAAATTAAATAACGTATTAAAGTGACATTTAATCTAAACAAGCAAAAACAGTCAAATAGATCACGACGTCGTAGGCTCATAAACTCTACTGTACAGATTTTTTCGTAATTCACCTAAGGTAGTGTTTTATATCTTCAGGAAGATGTCTTCGATATCCATTTATTTCATGAGCCAACAAATTCACAAATAAGTTTCGACACATCTCGGTAACATCCTGTACACATGAGTATATGTGCAAATATTAGTGCCTATCACATAAGCAATATTTTGTCTTGCAAAAAATCTCACAAAACCTTAAAACAAAGTATGTTATACTCACCGTACAAATATTTGCGGCTTTAGGTCTATTCCACGCAGACATATATTGTAAAATAAGGAGCCCACTTGAGCGGCTGTGGCAAAATTCACCATTAGTAATCTATAGAAATAGTTAAATCATAGTTATTATTATTAAAACCATGACTTTGAGTTAGTTCCCATCTATGCCGTCTGCAATATTTTTTTCATGGATGAATTTCTATTTAAAGATATTCTCATTCTATGAAGGGATATGTGCGTTGACTGCGTCACTGTATGTTAAATCCAAGAGTGTGCTTGGTATACATCAACACCGGTGTGTCTTTACACCAGTTTTCAATAGGTTTAGGCTCAATCATGGTAAGAATCTTATTCTGCTGGTCGAAAACATAAAGCATAAATTTTCCAACTTGCAGCCAAAGAAACTGCAAACAAGATAGCAATTAGAATGATACATGTGAAAACAAGTAATAAAGCAGGATCAAGTGACTTACGTATTTACACTGTGCTAGTTGTATTCCATCTTCTCACATACACCAATTGCAGCAGCCATTTCTTCTCAAAATGACTGAATGCATATTGGCCATACAGATTCTAAGGTAGTGGCAAACAAATCTTGTCTATGATTACCTGGGACAAATTAACAACCAAACGGAAAGCTTCACAACTTTGATGCTTAGACTTGTTAGAGGAAACTGGTTCCTATAGCAATCAAAGTTCAGTTTGATGTGTACCTACGGCAATCCTGCAAATGAAGGCAAGAGTCTCTGTAAATCTTGTCTTTAGCAGATCATGTTATCCTAATTGTATGGTCAATATTGTTTTTACTTCAGAAGTGCAATGTTAGCTGGCCATCTAGTAATAGCATTCAGTCGTAGTCGTAGTAGACCATATGTTGTAAAAAAATGTCAGACATCTAGTCGCAGCAGCAACAGTAGGATGCGTGTGACGTCCATCACATAACAGAAGTGCCTTTTAGCAGATCATGCACCAACACAGAAGTGCCTTTTAACAGAAGTGCACACATCATCACAAGGATAAGATGCCCAACACCACTTCAGTGCTAGTCACCTTGCTGGTATGCAATCCTAGATGGTGAATTAGAACCTGATGACAATTGACAAGGATAAGATGACCATTAGTGAAGAAAAAACCAAAACATTGCCTACTGCCTGCACTCATGATGAAATTAGTACAGCTAGCTCTTGGTGAAAATACAGTTTTACTTCACTCATGAACTTCATTCTATTTTTTAGAACACGTCAAATTGGATCGCAGAAAGATCAACGTTAGAAATCACTCTATTGGGTAATCAACTTGACAATATGGAATGCTCTCTAGAAATTGCAGAACTGGAAAATTCAAAAGAACGAACACACCATAATCCCACTCTCATTGGCGAATTACTGACAAATAATCAGTAGCAATTATGTATAAATAGAGGCAGCCACCTGATATAAATACGCTTAATTCAAAGACCAGTACAAAATGCTGAACAATTTATGAGGGCAACATGGGATGAAGTAATAATTGGCAAGGACGCTCGCTGATCCTAATATCTGGCAATCATGCTGATGTCTGTGCGCTACCGAGAAATCACGTTGTGCATCTTTATAATATATGACATGGGATCTAAGTATACCCGTTGTGTGGGTGATGGTGTGCCGATGGGCATTACAATGGGCAGCCTTCACCTTCAGTATCAGTGGCAAACACTGAATATGCAGAGAGAGAGAGAGAGAGGAGCTCAGTGGGGCACGGCACCTGACTTCGACGAGCACCAGCTCCAGCATCCAGCGGAGAAGCACCACCTGTTCATGATGCAGGCTTGCCGACGTCGTTGCCGCTCCGCCTTGGAGCCATCGCCGCTGCGCACCACTTCTTGACGCAGACTCTCCGACGTCGTTGCCGCTCCACCTCCGTCACCTCCTCCGCTCCGACGCTGCTACGGGAATGGATGCCAAACGACGCGGTCCGTCGAACGCACGGACGCGGCGACGACACGTTGAACGACGTCAGGGCGCCCTCATGAGCGGTGGTGCGGTAGGGCAGTGTCGTGCGAGCGGGAGGGGGAACTTGCACGGCGAGGCGGGCGGGACGTCGCGGTTTGGGCGCTGCGCTGCTGTCTGGGCGGTCACATGCGCCTATGCGGTGGATTATGGGCGGGGCGAGGACTGTGATCGCGGCGTTTCCTAAAGGGCGAGGACCCTTCCAAATTTGAAACGCATGGCGTGATTGCGGGACGAGGACCGTGATTGCGGCGTTCCCAAAAAGGGCGAAGACCCTTCCAAATTTGGAACGCATGCGTGATTGGAGGACGGGATAGGATTAGTGTGTCACATGGGCGGCAGACACAGGCAGACGGAAAACCAAATGACGCATGAAAGGGTAATCTTACTTTCTTACTTTTTATTTGTGGGAGATAAAGATTTATTTATTGCTATTTTTATTTTTATTATCTATCCTCGTCTATATTATATATATTCCCACATATTTTAATCTCTAGTTGCGTGATAATTTCGTAATTATAAAAAAAATATAAAGCAAAATGTCAGCTTGTTGCTTACCATTCTTATTTAAGTTTCTTCCCTTACCAATCATTTTATAGAATATTATCCATTCTAATTTAGTTCACTTTGATATTAGAGATTATTAGAAGTGTACTATTTTATGCGAAAAAAAAGAAGTGTACTATTTTATTTCAGTTTAGTTATCAATGAACCATTCAGTTATGTTGAGTTGAGTAAATACTCGAATAGAAACGTGAATTCGAGACATTCGTTTTGTATATCCGACAATATCTATATCTAAGTTTGAAATCGGACTAATAAAATATGGTAAAAGATGATATCTGTTGACCAAATGAATGTCATAAATAAATAAAAACTATTTGTGAATGGCCCAGGATCCATCATCACAAAAGCATACTAGGCCTAGAATCTCCTCGCATCGCCTCCGGCTTCAATAACCAAACACGCCAGTCCAGTCCCACCAGCCCGCATCGCCGTCGCCGGCCGGCAGCCGCCGCAACCGTCTTTCTTTCGAAGATGCCTCGGAAGCCCAAGCGGAAGGCTCCGACCTCACAGGCGAGGCACGACCCTTCGCCAAAGCCCTACACTGCCCACGCCTCCCCCTCCTCGGCACAATGCCTAGCAGCCTGCGACACCCTCCTCGTGTTCCACGGGTTCCCCGAGGAGTTCGCGCCCTTCTGCCGCCTCCACCTCGGTGGTCGCTTGCCTAACCGTGACCCTCGGCCTCAGTCTTTGTCTCCCATAGTGTTTGACGGCCTGGTCACCACCCTCCTCTCTCAGAACACTACCGACGCCATCTCACGTCGCGCCTTCGCCTCCCTCAAGGCCGCTTTCCCCTCCTGGGATCGCACCAGTGCCTTCCAGAAGCTTCTATAGACTCTTGATCCTTTATTAAAAGAAAAGCTTGAATGCTACATTTTGATTAGCACAATGCACCTCATAGTCATAACAAATAAATATAAATTGAACAAGGCCAGCTAAACACAACATATAAGGATTGAAGGAAATCATGAAATCATAAATGTGTAGCTTATGGACAACAAACCATGCTAGTCTTCCCAACAAAAAAGCAAATTACATCATCTTTGTTAGATGTATATATAGGGGTCTAATTATAATTATACTGAGCTCCTTATGACTATTTATATATGTGCTCTGTTTCCGCTGATGTAACATGTGTATATGTCAACTTATTATGTATTAATGTAATATGTCATTATCAAATATAGGCCATTAGTTGTAGTGTGTACTGATGCCACACCTGCTATGCGGCCCTCTAGAGCTAGGATTGGAGACCCTTGACATACATCATAAACATGCACAAACAATGGATTTACTGGAACTTATTGAATGTGCACAAACCTATAGGTCCAGACTTGAAATACCGCCTCCCCTTAGTAAAAGCATCCGTTATCTTTTCTCTTATACTGCCTCCCCTTCATACGAGTACCCTTTGGTCTTCCTGAACCTGTCAATAGTTTGTTATTAGTACTATTTGCGGGTTGATAAATAGGTTTTCTTTTTCATGGAATCATGGTTCAAAACAACATAATGTAAACAGAGCTTGTGGCATCCTAAACTAGCCTTTGTGACATGATGGGCAGAACTAGTGCTCAAGAATCAAGTGGAAATTTATGTCGATTATCAAACCAACCTCTACGTTTAGGGCATGAATGGTCATATTCCAGATTTCCTTCAATGGCATCCTCAGCAGCTAACTGATATCGAGTGAAACACAAGCCAAAACGAATATCAGAGATAAATTAGAGTAACTGTTGCTAACTGATTTATTCGAGGTGTAAAATTCAACCTACATTTTTGTGAGAAGGCAGATCCGTCTTTTTCTGCTTGCGGCCCCTCTTCTTTGGTTCCATTCCACAAACCTTACCACTTCTTAATGTCCTGCCAGTACTCTCTTCCGAGCCTCCAATAGCTCCACACTTTGGAGTCATCCCTTCAGTTTCTTGTTCTCCTAGTTGAGAGGACGTACAGTCAATGGGAAGAGTGACCATTCCATGCTCACCTGAACAGTTGTGCATATTCTCTTGCTGAATATCAACATCTTGCTCAGCCTGACCACAACCTGCAGTGCTCCTGTAACCTTCATTCACAGCTGACAAAGTTTTGGATGGTGTATTGCCATCTACCTTTGAGTTGGAGCTGATGGAGCGATTAGCTATCTCCTGTTCACTTGCATCTCTCTGCATACTTTCATGTTGATAGCTTTCTTGGCCATGATTACATGCTTCTCCAGGTGGTGCCAAAGGATTCTCAGGCACGTCGTCCATTCTGAGGCCAGCTAACATGCCGTCCATTCTAAGGCTAGCGAATTGACACATGCGCTCAAAATCTCCAGGGTGTGACAAAGTTTGTTGTGCAGTTATGTTTCCTGCATTATCATCCGGTAAGTTCCCAGGGCTAAAGGGTAGCAAGTCCATATGTGCTGTCAGCATAATGGGATACACTGCTAAATTCGTCACTTTCGAACCATGCCATGTAATCTTGCACTGATGGACCTGGTGATTGTGCATGTTCATTATCCAGCACTATCTTCGGATCAACAAGACTTGGCCACTGAACTGGATCAACAAGTCTTTGCCATGCAATTGGAAATTTAAGTTCAAAGCATTTGCACACCTACATAAATTCATGGATAATATACAGATGAGAATTTGCTGGTCATTTCTTAAGGCACTCCAAGAAATTAAATTATCTAGGATCAGCTAGTGTAGATGGGTATCTAAATCTAAAGGATGATAAAGAAAACGAACGAATATATAGAAGTGGTGTGCAGCAATGCGCCTTCCAAAACAACAATCCCTGGAGACCAGTCCTCCCTATTTCTTTCTACAATCACCGACATAGTGAAGTACCTAGTCCAAAGATTTTTCTTTCATCTTGAAAATAAAGTCTCATAGCTTTAGTATTAAGTGATATAAATGCGATGGTAAATGAAAAAGAAACTACAAACATGCAATAGTATGACCTTTTGAAATGTCCAATGCCATAGTTTCTGCACAATTTTACACATCTCTTCACCAAATACCTGAGATGAGAGAGATATGCCTAGGTTGAAGGAGAACTACGAAACCCACAACATGATTAACCTTTCTTTTTGAAAGATGTTCCTTCAAGTTGAAATTTGTGACGAAGAAGAAAAAGTAAAAAAGAACTCAAGTATGAGTCAGAATGATGCAAGTCCAAAGCAAATTGAGTTTTGCTAGTTAACCATGAAGACTGATTTGAGGAACAAAATTAAATGCATAAATTGTTTGGCAACCAAAACTAAGATAGATCTCAAATACACTTACGTAGGGCAACCTGAGATGTGACTATGTGAGACAACATTTGAGGACATTTGCAACAAGAAATGTCAGAGACTATAGCTCCAACCGTCTTGAACATGGTACCCTAGAAAAAAGTATTATAACGGATTTACCAATCTATCTTGTAATAAATTTTGTAAAAAAAATATTCTAAATCATGGACTTATAAAAAGCTTAAAAATGTTGAACATGCTCCAACATTCTTTAACAAAGGGAAATCTAATAACAAGTGAGTCACTAAGCTCTCCAATCATGGACATCATAAACTTATTAGCCATTATCTCTTCACAAAATTCTTGATTAGTTGATTCAAATATGATATCATCAATATAAATGTGGAACACAAACAAGTCTTTGCCTATATTTTTGGTGAAAAGTGTAGTTCTAACCTTTCCTATCTTGAACTCTTTCGAGAGTAGAAAATCTCTCAACCACTCATACCATAGGTGGTAAGTGTGCTTGCCTCAAAAGTCATATAATGCCTTCTTCAACTTGTACACATGGTTGAGCTTCTTGTCATTTTCCAAACGGGTGGTTGCTCAACATAAACCAACTCATTGATATATCCATTCAAGAATGCACTCTTTATATCCATTTGATATAACTTGATGTTGTGGGCACAAACATAGGCTAATAGCACCACGTTCGATCATGTGTAAGTGACCCTTTTCATCTTTTTTTTCTTCACCCTTGCTTCCAATATGCCAACCACAAAGTGTCTCACCATAGTGCGCGTGCGTTAGCATTTTGTAAAGCATTTTGCAAGGGTTAAGTTAGTCCACACTAGGTCCTAATGCATATGATTGAAAGACATCACCTAGTGGCACTTGATAACTGTAATTCCTAAGAATTTTTCCTCTTAATAGTATGACTAGTAATCCTAAGCCACAAAAATGGCACTATAGGTTATACCTTTGACTTGAGCCCGCTTTTTCCTTTTTTTTTTTCTTCTTTCCAAATGTGAAGCACTTTCATCTTTTGGTCACCATCGATCTCCACCATAACCATCATCTAGCTCCACCAATTGGATTTGACCACCTTATTCACACACTAAAATAATTTTACAACATAAAATATTAAGTTTAAATTAAATTAGAAAATAATAACATTAATTTAATCTTGTTGTCTCATTAATAGTATTAAACGAATAATTCGAATGTGTCATTATTAATATTAAAATTAAATAATTAGTCACTAGTTTTCAAAAAAAACTTTTAAATAGATTACTGATTCTTTGCAAATATGGATAAATATCTTATAGTCTATACTTTTGTCAAATAGACATCTAAAATCATATATAAAAATACTAAAAAGAATGTGGATACATCCATTTATGTTTAGTATTCACATTTGAAATGATATGAATTCATATTATAAGTTTTAACATATACAAATGCTGATAATTCAAATTTCCAAACATCCATTTTCACCTCAACTAACTAGTGGTGTCGGACATGTCTGTGCATTCAAGCATATTAATTTCAAACACAACGGAAGCCCTAGTTTTGTTTTGGGGCTTGAGCGTTTATACCCCTTCTTTCGTGACCGTGTGTGATTTTGCCCCTCCTTTTTTCACTTTGCGTTTTTACCCCTCTTTTTTAAAAACGAAGGAGCACTTTACCCCTATCCCTCTAACGGTGTTAAATTTTGCACAATCGGACAATTTTGCCCATACATATTTGCCCCTGTTATATTATATCCTTTACGTTTTTACCCCTGTTTTGGGACATGTAGATGTCATTTTTACACAGACATTTGTTTGCACTGCACATCAAACATATGCTTGAAAATTCATCGAACACGTTCAGGTCCGGTTGAGGAGACGAGCAGGACATCCTACGTTACAAAACAAAACGGAAACTGAACTGTAGTATGGAGTAATTGTTGGGGTAGCGGCCGAGTAGTACTCGTAGCAGTGCACGGCGGCTGGAGCTCAGCTGGCATACGTCAGCGGCGGCTGGTAGCTCCGTAGGCCGTAGCTGTACTAGAACGGCGTCTGGTGCTGTACTAAACCCTTACGTGCTCCCTCCCGTACGCGCGTCGTAGCACGAGAGGCCGCCGGACCCATCGTATCCGTAGTTTCCGGCGCCGGCGTGCAAGGTCCTCAGCTCCACGACGGTGGTGGTGGTTGCAGTCGACGCTCTCATTGGATCTCGCGACCGCACTAGGCCCGCGCCGCCGCGAGAGGAGAACATGCCGTAACTGGATCTCACCGGCCACTGTGAGGACGAAGCCGTCGCCGCCGCTGGAGAGGTCGCCAGGCCAGCAACTGCCGCACGGGATGCCATGCGCCGCCGGTGCGTTGCCGCGCACCCTCGCGACCCGGGTGGCGGCCACTTCCAAAGGCCGCGCCGCCGGGGGGAGGGTGGAGAAGGAGGGGGAGGGGTGGACGAGGAGCGCCGGCGCCGTCGCCCCGCGCCGCCGAACACCACCGAAACCCTAGCCATCGATTGAATTCGTGAGTCGCATGACTTGGTTCGGGACAGAGCGGAGGAAGAAAGGAGCGATGGAAGGGTACCAATGTCTTCTAGTTCTTTCCAACATGCCTTTTCATTTTTCTTTATTCTTTCACCATTTAATCCATCCATTTCCAACGGTGCTACAACCAGGGGTAAACGGGAGCTTGATTAGAAAAAAACGAGGGTAAGATCACAAAGTTAAAAAAAAGGGGGTAAAATCACCATTAGAGTTTGAAATAGGGGTAGAAACACTAAAATCCCTTTTGTTTTGGGCAATTGATGAAACCATAGGAATAACCTTGATTATTTTAACATTTTAGTTTTATTCTTTCCTGATGTAAATTATTTTATATAGTTTATAATTTCATGATAAATATGATATAAATAATGATTGATCAATTGATATATTTAATTATTAATATTTATTTAGAATTATATTATTTTTTGATCTATCCTTGTCTATATTATATGTATACCCACATACTTTAATCTATATACTTCTATGATAATTTTGTAATTATAAAAGCATTGATAAAACAAAATGGCAACTTGTTGCTTACCATTCTTATTTAAATTTCTTCCCTTGACCTATCAATTTATTAAATATTATCCATTGTAGTTTAGTTCACTTCGATATTGCAGATTATCAGAAAGTGTACTTTGTTTTTATTTCACTTTAGCTATCAATGAACTATTCATGTATGTTGAAATTAATAGATGCACTTTGAGTTGAGTAAATGTTCAAATAGAATATGAATTCAAGACATCCGCTTTGTATTTGTATTTGGATTTAGATATCTATATACCCTAATTAATAATAAAACGACAAAAATTCAGTCCACCACATGATTTCTGTCCGCCCCTGTATCCGTCTCGTGCTCGGTCTCACGTTGTTCAGGAGAAATTTACTAACTAAGGAGATTAAGAGGGGGAACATAATTGATAAAAATACAGGGTTCCAGTTGTAAATATACTAGAGAGAAGGAAAAGGTGGAAGGACTTCAATTATTTTTCTAAAAGATCAGGGTTCCTGATGTAAAATACAAGTCTTTTTTTATTTTCTCTTCATTTTCTTTTTCTATAAAACAAAATACTGTAAAATTTATTAAAAATCATAGAGAAATCAGAAAAATACCAAACTAATTTTGTTAGCTTCATAAAAATATGATCTATTCATATATGTTATGATTTTTATTTGGTTGTGCTTTATCTTTCGGTGATGACCGAGAACATACCAGGGGCAAACTTAGAGTACGTGGAGGTAACTGAGTCCCATTGAGAGAAGGACTTTGCTCCTAACTAAGATGTAGGAACCAAAGTGATAAAGGTAAACGAACAAAATAGTACCAAGGTGCATAATTTCTTTCGGTAGTCGTTGCCTAATAAAGCATTAATTGAATAGTGATCGTTATAATAATACTTCAATCTTAATCAATACTAGCCTATAATTTTTTGTGTCATGGATCCACGACTGGTCCTGATGAGATTATATAGCTCTTTTCTATTAAAATCGACTTAATAATTTATATTATATTTTGATTGAAATGGTTTATATAATAGTGGAGAGAAACACATACTTTGGATTTGAACTGTAGTGATCAACGATGGAAGATGACATCATTATTTGAGTTGAATCAAGTCTACTGATCTAGATAATGTTTTTTTTCTCCCATTGCAACGCACGGGCACCTTTGCTAGTGAATTAAAATGTGATAAAAGGTGATATTGTGAGAATGCACACCTAACACACTGTCAACAGCCTCGGATGAAGAGGAGATAACATACCATGAGCATACTTTATTATCAATTCCAATAACAAGTTTCACTTGTACTAGAGAAATCTGAAGCCTATGGATCCACCATAGGGGTGGTCGTCGACCCCCCTCTTCGGCCCACCAAAATATTCCTAGTCACCATGATCCTTGTGACACCTCCTAAAAGTGATCCTCAGCCCTTTGATCGATTTTGGGGTTTCTCTCAATGGCTAAAGATTCATATGGTCCTAAGCTGGCTCTCTCCTAGAAATCTCATGTACCATTGTCAACTGGTAGAAATTTTTTCACCCATTACAATGCACGGAAACATTTGCTAGTAGAGTAGGAAAATTAACGATAGTAAAACGTTCTATAGGGTCTTGTTTGTTCTCTATTGGGCCCAAAAACTATTTTTCGAGAATGGCCTAGGATCCATCACAAAAGCACAGGCTTCAGATGCATGCCGTTTCTTCTCAAAAAAAAAAAAAAAAATGCATCGCCGTCGACGGTTTTCAACACGGCCCAGCCCACCACTCCCACCAGCCATTTTTCCAGCCGCATCGCCGTCGCCGCCGTCGCTGGCCGGCAGCCGCCGCAACCGATGCCTCGGAAGCCCAAGCGGAAGGCTCCGGCCTCACCGGCGAGGCACGACCCTTCGCCGGAGCCCTACCCTGCCCACGCCTCCCCCTCCTCGGCGCAATGCCTGGCAGTCCGCGACGCCCTCCTCGCGTTCCACGGGTTCCCCGAGGAGTTCGCGCCCTTCCGCCGCCTCCGCCTCGGCGACCGTGACCCTCGGCCTCAGCCTCCGTCTCCCACGGTGCTTGACGGCCTCGTCATCACCCTCCTCTCGCAGAACACTACCGACGCCATCTCGCGCCGCGCCTTCGCCTCCCTCAAGGCCGCTTTCCCCTCCTGGGACCAGGTGAGCTACTACTAGCACCGTCGAATCAATGTCGGCGCACCAGTGAAGTATGCCTTCAGTATCTTCCTGTTTGTTTCGTTCTGGAGGTGGTGGATGAGGAGGGGAAGAGGCTGGAGGACGCCATCCGGTGCGGCGGCCTGGCGGCGACGAAGGCGGCCAGGATACGGGCCATGCTGAGGGACGTGAGGGAGCGGAGGGCAAGATTTGCCTCGAGTACCTGCGGGAGCTGTCGGTGGACGAGGTGAAGAAGGAGCTCTCGCGGTTCAAAGGGATTGGACCAAAGACCGTGAGTTCCATCTCCTCCTTTGTCCTCTTCTTTCAGTGATGAAGTGATTGCCTGTTCAGGTTGTTGGACTTCTGCAACGGTCGATGCATGCCATGGATGGACCACGGTGTAAAGGCATTGCTTTTGATTTGTTGTCAATAAAGGAGGGATGGTGGGAGGTTGTTCAGCCTTGAACTTTGAATGAACGACAGTTTGATCAGGGCATGGCGGGGTTTTTGTTTAGCTTTTCTCTGTGCATTTACCTTAACTAGATTTTAGGACTGCAAATGTGCATAGGAGTTCTGATGCCATGTTTAACAAGTTCCCATGTTTTGTATATGATTGAAATGTGTGCAAATGTGCTTAAAGGAAGAAGTAATTCTTCCATAAAAAGGGACAAGCCGTGCTCCTTGATGGAAGCGGTTTGTGTTACTGGTTTCACTCAAATATTGATGTGGCTGCTGATGGTCACCGACAACAAATTATGTCTTGCAATGAATGCCCAACAGAAACAGGTGACTAAAGCTTGTTGCTGAGTGTGAATAACTTGTCCTAGGTCCTTAAGCCTTAAGTTGGAGTACATTTTTTTGGGGAACTGTTTGTTCTTAACTAATGTTAATGATGACAACTGTTGGAGTTGTTAGTGTCATCTTTTGGAGGTATTGCTCCATCAGTCCATTGTTAACAAGAGGATTGTTTTAGTTTGCACGACAATTGTTAGCTGGTGAGTCATGCAAGTCATGTGATAGTGATGAAAGGGAAAGGGAAATGCATGACGTTCCTGTTAGGCTGCTTTTCTTTTCATCTTCTTTTTGGGTGTATGCAGCTTGAATTTCATGTTTCCAGTGAAAGATGCAAATATGCATTGGGGTACCACCTCTTCCTGTTATTGAAATGCTTGCTGGCAAGAAATAGTAAATATCTTGCTTCAAGATAAGGGACAGTAATCTTATGCTTCGATGGAAATAAACCATGTTTTTATTGGTTGAGCACCTATTTGTTGGTCTGGTGGTTCACCAACAATCAATTTTGTCTTGCAATGAATGGCTAACAAAACAGGTGAGAGTTATTCGCTAGTGAGTGTAACTTAATCTAGGTTTATTTATGGGATACAATGTTATTTCAATTTTTCTGTTTTTAATTATTTTAGTTACAACAGTGAACAGTCACTGGAGGTTGTCAGTGTCAGTATATTAGAGTTCAGTGTCTGATATTGAGGGAATTTGGTCTGTTCACAAACATGTATCATTTACAATCTGGTTATGTTGTTTAATTACTCGTTTAACGCTTTGTTTTTAGTTGGATGACTTGCAGTCGCTGTAGGCTGCTGAAGTAAGCAAGCCCATATTGATGCCTTATTTAATATATATGAATCTTACAACAGGTGGCATGTGTGCTGATGTTCTACCTACAGAAGGATGATTTTCCAGTGGATACTCATGTACGCAACTATTCATTTGTCGTTGTCACATAGAATCTAGACACTAGTTCAATGTGCACATTTGTAACAACAATTTTTTTTTTGGGGGGCAAATAGGTACTCCGAATTACAAAAGCTATGGGTTGGGTTCCTGCAACAGCTAGCAGGGAGAAGGCCTACATTCATCTAAATAATAAGATTCCTGATGATCTGAAGTTTGATTTGAATTGTCTTTTTGTAACTCATGGGAAGCTTTGTCAGTCATGTACCAAAAGGCGGGAAGTGATAAAAGCAAGAGTTCCAATGCTGCCTGTCCTCTAGCAGGTCACTGTTGTATTGGAGAAAAGCTTCAGCGACAGTGAAGGTTTGTGACTAACAAGTTTGCTCCACCTGTGAAACATTTTGAAAAACTTTATATCTCAAGCCAAAAATGGACGGTGTTACTGTGAGCTGATTTTCATGGTCCATTCACTTATATACTCTGCTCATTGAGTTTGCTTTTCTTCCAAACTGAACATGTCCTGGTTGTTCAACATTGACATTTTGTAAATGTAACACTTCTAGTGCACTACTGAACTTATGGAGGTAGACTAGTATAGGCATGAGCTTTGGTATGGAATAGGTCAACTCAATACTGCTTTTTGAAAGGGATAACTCAATACTAGCTTATTGTTTAGTAATGGTAGTGCCAAATTATGCATTCTAAAAGGATTTAATGAAAAGGAATGGAGCTTTTTACAAAGTGGATTTTATCTGTTGCCTAATACTTTATTTGATGAGGTTTTCTTAGTCATGTGTTTTGACTTTGTTGAGTTATCAGTGTTTGTGAAGTATGGTCTATTTTTTTCCATTGTAGGCATTGTAGAAGGAAAATTATATATCCTTTGCTATAGCTTTTCCTTATGCTGAAATTTGTCATTCTTAGCAAATGCACCCATGGCAATTTGAAAGTTCGTACCTAATTGTTGTGACAATGTAGCGAAGCAGTCCTAACATGTTCTGTTGCTACTTAGGCACCATTAATGGCTTTTGTTGTTTTGAGAAGAGGTTCATGAACCTCCCCACAGTACCACTGATAAAACAATTTATGTGATATGGCCCTTTATATGCCATTATTCAGTTTAAGGAGTAACAGGGTTTCACCCTTATGTTTCTGCTTTTGTGGTTGGGCACATCAGCACCTGTGGATTGTTTACACGAACTAAACAAGTTCTAGAAGTTTGAGATTAATGACTGATCGAAAGATGATCACACTATTACAGATTGGAGAAAACAATGAAGAGTGCCAACTCAACCAGTTGTATGCATACGGTCCACTCAACTTTCTGATGCACGCGATCTCTTGTGCCCCAATCAGTCCAGAGCAGGCAGTAGCTGTCAGCGTTCAAAAGGCTCTGCTGTGTTTGATTCGGCAAATGATCTATCACAATCGGTGCAAACCTGGCTGAATGCTACGGCCCCACTTGATTGAAAAGGACGTCTGCACTTGAGTTCAACTGTGTAACCCTGGGAGCTTTGGATGGAGAGATGTGGATCCGTTGATGTGCATTTGTTGCGTGATGCTTTGGGTTGAAGCAGAGCAGTGTATCATACCATGCTGCCATGTGATCTGAGTGGCCGGCGGCTTGCTTCATGCTCACATGTATTTTAACTACCGGGCGGCACCATCGGTAGCAGTTGCAGGTTTGGTCGGGTTGTAAATTGTAAATGTAATGAAATACTCTCACAGAGTTAAACCTGGGAGCCTTCTGTTACTGGGAACATATGGTGTGAAAGTCATCACTTTTTGACCTTTCTCTCTGAGAAGTAACCATTGCTTTGTATTTTGGGGTGTATCTTTAGACACTCATGAACCATGATCAACAGCTATCATCTTTGCTTCGAGTGTTGAACATAGCATCAACCACATGTGAGATGATATTTTTATTGTACTATACTTGCAATTCTGATTCTTCAGAATGTCTGAGGAATAAAAGTAAATGACACAACTACACAAGATGTCTCTGTCTTTTCTTCCCATTTTCTTGTGGAGGGGTCTTTTCTTTTTGTTGGCTCCTGTCTGTTTCTCAAGAATCGTGAAATGCAGGCCAGGTGCAATGCAATGCAACCGGCCAAATGCAGACAAGGGCAAGTGATAAACAAAGAACTGCAACTGCAATCTCCTCCTTGATTGCTTATACACAATTACACTCCACGTAAACAAAAAGATCATCATCATACGGTAGTGTGCGATCGCAGCTTGGTTTGGGGGTTGTCGCTGCCTTGTGGCCCCCACTTGCTAAATCCAAGTACTCCGAGTCCACTTGTCACCATCCACCAGCCATAGGCAACAGCAGCTACAAAGTTGTCCGGTAGTTCTGGACACTGACACGCGATCCCCACAAGACAGTGGCCCAACTGCCGCCGTTCACGTGCATGGCACGCAGCAAGGCCTCCTCCAGCCAACGCCGCATCCTACGGCTAGGATTTAACCGCCGAGCCCGCTCACCGCATCCCGGCCGTCCCTCGCCCCCGGCGGCGGCGCTCACCAGCACGAGAGGCCCAGCGCGGCGGTGCCTGCCACTGCCACCAACGCCCACTGCGCCGCGGGCCCCGCCACGAGGTACACCAAATATGTCACCTCCCCCACCGCACCCTCCCTCACCTCGCCTCTTCAATCTCGCCGCGCCGTGGCTGGCCGAGCTCCCCGCCCCTCGAGCTCAACGACTAGTTGAGCTGTTGAGCGGCGCTCGCGGTCGCCGGCCGGGGAGGAGGTTGATGAGGCTGCTGTAGGCGCCGTCGCAGCCGCCGCGGGCGGGAGTCCGTGCGTGGTTTCTGGACGCCCCGCCGCGGCGAGATCCGGGAGCGCGTTGCCGTGAGTTTCGCTTTGTTGCTTCAGCTTGCTGTGAAGTAGGAGGAGGAGGTGGGGCGGCCATGGCGGGGTCGAGGTTCGGGTCGTTCAAGTCGGAGAAGGGCGACTCCGCCTCCGCCGCGGCGGCGGGGGCGGGGGCAGCGGCGCAGAGGAGGGACCCGTACGAGGTGCTCGGGGTGGGCCGCGCCGCCTCCGACCAGGAGATCAAGAGCGCGTTCCGGCGCATGGCGCTCAAGTGAGGCTCCTCTCAGATTCAACCTCCTCCGCGCCGCACCTGTGCTGCTTTTGCTGTTGTTCTCCTCGCGCCGTGGGGATTTTGGTGTTCGAATTTGGTGCCAAAACAGGCGCAGGTTTGGCGAATTGTGCGGCATATGTTGCGTGTGCACTTTTTTTAGTGAGGTTTCCAGTTATGTTTGAGCACTTTTCGTTTCCTCTTTCCTCTTCGTGACATGCGAGCCATTTTTGTGTGAACATTGATTGGGCTGCATCTGCATAGCAGTAGCCTGGTTTAGGATAGCACTCATTTTGGTGTTCCCTTCTGGTGAATTGCGGCAGGTACCATCCGGACAAGAACGGTGATGACCCTGTTGCATCGGACAAGTTCCAGGAAGTCACGTTCTCCTACAACATCCTTTCAGATCCAGATAAGAGGCGGCAGTACGATACATCAGGATTCGATGTAATTCGCACAGATAATTGGTGTATTATGGTCCTTATTACTATAGTATTTTGTGACACTTGCATTTTCTTCAGGCAATCGAAACCGATAGCCAGGAATTGGAGCTGGACCTATCGAGTCTCAACACTGTAAACACGGTGTTTGCAGCTCTTTTTAGGTAAATAAAGTTTGTAAATGATGCGATATTTCTTCAATTCTTTGCTAGTTTGCGTTGTGCTGTTGTGTGACGCCTTTTTGTGCGTGCATAATACATGCAGTAAGCTTGGTGTGCCAATTAAAACAACTGTTTCAGCAACAGTTTTGGAGGAGGCATTGAATGGGTCGGTTATGGTTTCTCAACTCCAGCTAGGAAACTCAGTGCAGAGAAAGGTTGGCAGCAAGCTGTCCACAATGTTCCTTTTCTCCTTTTTAGTAAGTAAATGCTTTATTGTCACATGTGGCCAGGTGGAAAAGCAATCGGCCCATTTCTATTCTGTGGACATAACTGAAAAACAAGCTAAAATGGGGCTAGTTTGTCATGTTCACTCAAATGATAAGAGCAAATTCAAGGTCCGTAACCTTCTGTTTTTCCATTTATCTGCACTATTTAAGTACATTTCATGTAATGTGGTCCTGGTGTTCTAGTATTGTTTCTATACCTTTTCTAGTATTTATCTTTATTAATTCTGTACCTTGTAATTTTTTGTCCTCTGTTTGGTTAAATTTGAATGTTTCACGTTTGTGCATTGTGATACTAACAGACTAGCTTCCGGTCCCACACAGATTCCAGCTACGTAGTACATTTGGATGTTTATGTCTAAAATGGAGTTGTATATATCATCAAATACTAGGCCAACAACTTATTCTACATTCAAAATAAAAGGCATGTTAATTTCTTTTAGCAAGTGCTTAAAATGGTTTGGATTTTTCATGGTTTCAGAGGCGACCAGGTGTCCAGGCGAATCCGCCTAGATGCCTAGGCAACGTCTTTGAAAGGGTGTTTAATTGGTATGCTGGCATAGAGAGGCTGGGTTGCATTGGATGTTCTGGTTTACCCTGTAGAACCATATTTAAAATGAAATGCAAGCCGTGCATTGGATTATGTTTGGAATATATATCCACATAGATAACAATCTATGTGTCTCAACGTATCTCAGTGATACTAATATAGTAGGGGAACTAGAAACATTGGGAAGTTATTTCATTAACTGAGAGCTTCTAGTTATTTAACTAATACAATCAGATTGCCAATCAAAGGTAGTGGCATTAGGGTTAATGCAACTGTATTTCCAAATCTATCCGCATGACTTTGCGGGCTATTTGGTTGTTTTCAGTTAACTTTATGCTAGGTTTCAAGATTTAGCTCCTTAGCAAGCTTTCTGGTAGTTGTCAGCAACTTGTACTGGTTTGTAACTTTGAATAAACTCAGCATTTTTTCCTAGGCAATTGAATTTTCTTTCACCAAAGTGTGAGTGTAGCTAATGACACCATGAATGAACTTAATAAAGTTCCCAAGTTATTCTCCTATATCATAGATTTATGATTATACTTTTATTATTTACAAACATATTTGCTTTAAGCCGAGTTTCTTTTATATGATATATGATGTGATTGCTTATAAATTTACGTCTTGTCTTGGACATCAAAGTTATCGATATTAAAATTCAGCTACTGTAACAAATCTACTGATATTTGTATGACAATTCTAAATACTCCATGTATGCAAGTGGTTAAAGCATTAAAGGTTTGACTGTACTAATAAAATCATACTAAAGCAACAATTTTGAATGGATGCATTATTTAACACACATGATTTGTTCCCTAATTCTTTTTTCCCTTGTCCCTATATTTCATAGATTTTCTTCTTTCCATTTCAGTTGCTTTATTTTGAGCTTGAAGAAAATGGTGGGCTTAGTCTTGCACTACAGGTATGTGCACTGGATTCTTCTTTTCTTTTGTTTCTAAGACATGTTACTAGCAGAAATACAAAAATAATAATATGTTAGCACCTTATTTTTGCAACTGTAGGAATCAAATCATACTTATTTTCTTTTTATAATGCACTGAGAAATATAACACCATTATTTATACATACTGTGAGTAAAATGAGTTTGTGATGACAACCGATTTGAGGACCGACAGCTAGGCATTGAGGACCCAACAACATCATGCCCCAATTGCAGTATTACCAAGATTGGGTGACATGCACCAGACAGCCGTCATATGCATTCCCAGCCACCACTGTTGTGGGCTCGTGGCCTCCCTCATCCCTCTGCCCAAAATCCATTGCCAAAAAATCCTTGACAACATCGCCTCCGTGCCCAATGTGATCAAACTTTTATGGGATTTGTGCTTGATTAGGAAGGGGGAGGAGATGAATTTAGGATTCAAGGCTTGTGCACAGGAGGTTGCGACTCGCAATAGAATTCTGTTGGATGAGAGTCCGGCTGAGGAAATATGAAGAAAGTAGATAAGGGTACTGACACTATTGTCTTTGCATGTCACAATGATTTCCCTTTTGTTTTCTAAATTATTTTTTTTGTTAGAGAAAAGGTTTCCCCTGCTTTTGCATTACAAAAGCACAAAGTTTACAGCAGTTTTAGAGTTCTGAATATCAAAATGAGGGCGCACACATGCAGCCCAGGCTGACATCGGCTAAGTTTTCTAAATTATTGTTTTTACTTAATTTGACGGGATGACAGAGCAGTGGTGAAAAGGAAGGGGTTAAGTTTGGTTTCCATGGCAATTTTGCAATTCATGTTTCTATAATGGCAATTTCGAGTTCAAGGCATGAAATTGCAGATATACAATTTGACCGATATGTTTCCACCACAGTGATGATCTGTCATACAAAACATGAGCGAATATTTTTTTTTTAATATCATGTTGTGCCTTGAGTATGGTTTCATCTAGTGTGCTATCTATTGCAGGAAGACAGTATGAAGGTTGGGAAAGTTACTGCTGCAGGGATGTATTTCCTTGGTTTTCCTGTGTACCGTTTTGAGCAAAATAACCTGGTGAGTTTAGAAGATCAGTTGGGGCCTTTTGTTGTCCAAGTAATTCTTCTGTGGATATACCCCTTTATAAGCTCTAACTACATTCAGGCAGCTGCTGCAAAGGATTCTGATGGTGCATTCTTTAAAAGATTGGATAGCTTTCAGCCATGTGACATACATGAACTGAAACCTGGAACCCACTTCTTTGCTGTCTATGGTATATTACTTTTGTATTGTTGCAAAGTTAATTAACTGAGGTGGGATGGAACTTCTTAGACTCTATTACCTTCCTCAGGTGACAATTTCTTTAAAAGTGCAAGTTATACTATAGAGGTTGTATGTGGTGAATCTTTTCCTGCCGAAAAGGAGATGCTACGAAATGTGGAGGCAAAAATACTCACAAAACGAGCTGAACTTTCCAAATTTGAGTCAGAATATAGGGAGGTATGTTCTTAAGTTGTCTTCTATTGTTTTACCCCCATCAGATTCTTTCTTTCTATTTGCGGTGATGAAGGAAATCATTCTCAAAAACTGGGATTTTTCAGGTTTTGGCAAAGTTCACTGAAATGACCAGCAAATACACACAGGAAATGCAAGCGGTATTATCTATTTTTCTACTGTAGTCATTTTTCACTTTCTTGGGACTATAAGGCTTTGGTTTTGCTGTGGTAGTAGTAAACGTTTTCCACTTCCAACAATGTTCCAACTCCTTGTGTCCCTTTTTAGATTGATGATCTTTTGAAGGAAAGGAATGAGATCCATGCTTCTTATACCAACAATCAACCTCTAAAACGGAGTTCCAGCAGGAATAAAGGCAAGTCACCTTCGAAAGTGGCCAAAACAGATACAGAAAAACATCCTCAGAAGGAAAAGAAAGTGAAGGATCACTGCATGGAGGGATATGGAAGTGACAGTGATAACTCAAGTGAAAAGAAATCAAAAGAGCGGTTCCCAAGGAAGAAATGGTTGAACATTCCATTCAAACTTGACAGAAGAAAGACATGCTGAGCAATGTATTCTACGTTCCACTGCTATTCTATATTTTATGCATAATCCTCAGCTGAACTTACCTTTCTTCTCCTTTTGATGTTTTTATAGGAAGTCCATGTTGGCCCAACACAAGAATGATATACTAAGCATTTCACTGTGGCTTCCCCATTTCTTTGTACCAGGATTATTTCATGTAAAGATCACGTGTGATCCTAAATTGAAACGTGAGTCGTTTTAGCTTATATTTCCCATGCTGGCAAGCCGCAAGTGGCCGTTCTTGGCATGGGCATGAGATTTAGAGGATATATATGGTGTGATGCCTATGTGGCTATGTAGCATGTAAGGTTGTATATGCTGCGAATCCTAGTACAGCTATATATTTGTGTGTTCGAAGAATCTTGAGTGTTTTTTTACTGGCTTCTGTAAATACACCTCTACTGATGTAAATACACAAACGAAATTCCATTTTCCTTGCACTAGGATCCGTGTGCTAAATTCTACTAGTATAATGCCCGTGCTAACGCTACGGTTTTATCTTGGAAATGCACATAAAACAACTAATTTTTTTCTATAGTTAAAACGCATCATAAAGCTAAAATAAAGAAACAGAGAGCATCATAAAAAACAACAAAAAAATCCAATTAATATCTTGTTTCAATGCTTCAAGGCCTAATTTATTTTAATATATAAAATAAATGTATACGTATATATCAAAATAGAAGTGTCCCGTGAAACTACGTTCCTACAGCTCTTTAGGACAAAGTTGTTTCTACGTGAGTGCACACACATTTCAGGACTCCGTACAATTAACTAATATTAAGACTCCAAACAGATTGCCATAAGAACACGATGCAAAAAGACACAGGCTCAATTTGATCCACTCGAAGGTGAAGATGGACGGGGAACTTGTCTATTAGACGACCACACCTGCAGGTCACGTGCACGTTGGCAAATACAAGGCAAAGAAGCTAAAGCACAATTATTCTAAGAGCTAAAGTATATAATTTCCACAAATTACAATTACCAACTTCACAAGAGCAACTACAGATTTGCTAAGGAATCAATAAAGCACAACAGATAAATATGCACATATTTTTCTTAGTCTTGATATACGAAGCTAATGTAACAACTGAACCTACATTGCATGTCATTTAGCTCTTGTTTCGCCATTACTAATATAGAGGACCAAGCGTTTCAACTTATAGCACAATTAAAATTCAGACAGGCTTAAGAAAAGAGACAACATAGAACATGAGGGTGCTGAGTCCGCTCCATCATGGAAAGCACAGGGACACCGTGGTCCTGTGATGACCCCGGTACACCTTGTTGGCCTCTCCGGTCGACATTGTCCATGGCGGCGGCGCAGTGTCAGAAGAAGTTGCAAGAGAGATGGAGAACAGACAGTCCTAAACCCAGTGTCGATGACCTGAAAAGTTGACAGCAAGTGATGTTAAACGATTCGATTCAGAAATGTAGGATGAAATATGAGATGGAGAGTTAGTTAATAAAAGAACACTCTTGAATACCTGCAATCATTTACAGTGTGTTCAGAAGTCGCTTGGCATAATACCTGCAAACAAACCCAACAATGTCACATGGAACCCAAGAGGACACAGTAATACACAGGAAGCACCTTGAAAAATAGCATTTTAGATCATTACACTACCTGTTGGGATTACAAATTTGTGGTGAAAGCAGGCACCTAAGATTGTAGTCATCATGGGCGTGAAGATAATTGTGCACATAACAGGATTTGTCAGCTTGGAAATTTCAGAAAACAAATCACAATTCTATAGATAAGAACAGGTAGGTCTGCAGAACAGACTGAGCTGAGCACCCTTACGCAGGAGCCAAACGTAACATGTCCCATGGATACTGGTACCAACCACCATACTCTCATTGCACAGTAGTTCCACATTGATATGAGTATAAGAGTCACCAACACCATGTGGAACAACCACAGTCTAAAAGCACAAAGAATAAAAGCATTCAGTTGCAGGAGCCGTCATAGGAAACATCGGTAGGAGCTAGACGAACAGGAGATCGATCCTCATTGCAACCATGTCTCCACCTATAGTTTCATAGAGAACCGGAAATCTTAAAATGGAAAATTAAAAAGTTTACACCCAGATAATGTCATAAGGAAGACTGAACTTGACATGGAAAATTAGTACCTACGACCAGAAAGAATCACCCACATAAGCAATGTTTTTATCCTGCATTTTGAAATATATTCAAATTAGTGTTTCCATGTTGACTCAAAGATATGTAGCCAATCGTACAACATACACCATCTCCAAATTCATCAGGGGTTGGCTATGTACCTTCTCAATAACCGAGAGGCCTCAAACTATGGCATCTCACAAGTCACAAGATAGAGTAACAACACTTGCTCGTGCAAACAAAAGACATTGCCATAACAGATGCCCAACAACCATCACTCGACATCTGCCTAAAACAAATTAACTGAGTTCTACATTTATGCAATTTGTCCTTTTTTTTAACCAGCGATTGAAGCAAGCGCACCACATAGATAGAAAGAGAAATAGCTGGTACCGGTGTGTTTTATCTTCGGAAGTGTCTCCAGGTACAATTCAGGGATTTCCATCTTGGCAAGCACATGGCTGTTAATCACCATGGCCGAGTTCAGTATCTAGTCTGCACAATCTCAACTTTGCTGCAACTTCCTCCTTGCATCCTCGGATAGACCCTTGGGCGGCATCTGTGCACAGGGCAATCACCACTTCTCATGCCGCTTTGACAGCCGTGGAATATCAATATCCATGTAATCATAATGTTTGTTGTGACAACATATAGAAGTGACTTTTAGCGAAAAGAGGATAAAAGAAACATACCTTTTTTTTTTCATTTGAGCCTCACTTTGCACATCTTCATGGCATGGAAAATGCTCTCCCTTGGGCGACATCTTTTTTTTTTTTAAAGCCTTGTCTTGACATGCTTTATTGCAGAAAATGAAGAATAAGGACAAGTAGAATTAACCTAGAAATTAAATGGAATGGGAGAATGCTTCTTGTTATTTTAACAGCAACAAAATTAAAATCATAAATAGTAAACAGTAGGAATTATAGGCTAATAGTATACCTGACAAGCAGATGATACAAACTGAATTAGCATAAGCATATAAATGATAAAACCTGAATAAAAAAATTGGATAGATGATCGTTGCAAATTAGCAATTGAAACTTACTTTTGCGGCTCCTCGGTGCTTGCGCCTACAGAATTGCTCGGTTGCTCCATGGCTCTTTCACTCGCAGTGATGATCGGGCAGATCGGCTGCCGCCTGCTCCTCTGCGCTCTCAGGGCATCAGGCAATCAGCCATTTGGGCATCAGGCGATCTGTATGGGGGAACAATCAGGCGATCTCTGGACATCAGGCGATCTGGATGGGGAACAAAAGCGACGCGAGTGGAGGGAACAAACCGCCGGCGCGGGAGGACGAGCGTGCGGCGACTTGCCGAGGAAATCGCGCGGGAGGACGGCCATGCGGCGGCTCGCCGAGGAGGTCGCAGCACGCGTGCAGACGGGGAGGCCGCAGAGGACGGACGTGCGGCATCTCACCGTGGATATCGCGGCAAGGGGACAACCGCAATCACCGTATCCCCGAGGAGATCGCGGCACGCGAACACGCTCGGCGCGTCTAGTAGGATATCGCGGCACGGCGGTGCAGACGACAGAGACGACGGTATCGCGGCACGGCAGCGCAGACGACGGCTAGTGCCTAGGATATCGCAGCACGCGGGCTGACGTGAGTTTGAAATTTGAATTGTGTACGACCTTGATGGACTCAACTGATTTTGTTCCATGATTTAAGGTTGTTTCCTTGCGGGAGTTGGGGATGTGGACGTCGGTGTGGAGGAGGGTGACAAGCCTGGCTTCCCACTCTTGGGAGAAGATTTCAATTATAGTAGAGATGAATCTCTTGTGTAGTGTGTGTGTGTTTACTGGCTTCTGGATTATTTTTATTTCTATTTTTACTTGTGCACGGGTAGCTGGTGGTATATTACCAGAAACGTAGCTAAGCTGCGTTTTGTGTGAGCTTTGAAGTTGCCAAATGCCGCCTTCACTGATCCTCAGGAGGTGAGAGTTTGACCTTTTTCTTAGAGAAAGAATCCTCAGGAGGTGAGAGTTTGACCTTTTTCTTAGAGAAAGAAATAGAGTTTGAACTTTGAATACAGAGCTTGCTGGGTGTCCTGCAAGCAAAGAGGAGTGAAGTGTGTAACAATAAACTTGGTGGGTTATAATCGCGTAGGGAGTAATAAGGTTATTGCGACACAAATCGTCCATTCCAACAGGGTCGACTCTTGAAAATCCTCATAGCACTAGATTTGAAATGAGATCGCTCAAAGTGAGTAGCACAGAAGTAAATTACTGTACCAACTACAGTACCAACCTACCAACCAAGTTCTGTAGCTGTCCAAGTGATTGGATCACAAGGAAACTGCTGGACATGCCATTTACTCTAGACCCTGTAGTGTAATTTTTGTCTTCGGTTTTCATTCGATGACTGCGACATGTTCAGCGGCAACCCCGTGTCGCGGGCGCCGGGGCTGATTGGCCGATGCCCGGCCGCCTGATCTGTGTCGTTGCGCTGCGTGCATGATCGCACGAGCATTGCTCTGCAGACCACGATTCGTGTGAAGATTCCCGCAAGAAATTTCTGCTACATGTCCTCAAATGGAAGTAGTCCGTTGATAAACACACGTCGTGTTCCCATGTTCGTTTGTTTTCTTTTGCCCCACGAGGCGAGTCAAGCGTACTAGTAGGCGTTAGGATAGTGGTGCTGTGAACACGTATTAGTAGCTTGTAACAACAGTTTCTCTTTTTAGTGGAACCTACTATATATCTCACCGAACTATTATTCTTCCCGTCCACAAAAGAGAACACATTTAGATATAGTTAAACAAATCATGGAATTTACAGATACCTTGTATCAACAATTATGATTTCAAATAAGTTTACTATATAAAAATCTGTTTCATACATATTTTTTTTTTTAAAAAAGATCAAAATGAAGATGATTTGACTTAGCACCGTAGTCGGAAATGCACTCTTTCTTGAACGGAGGGAGTAATAGGATGTTTCATGTTTGGATCCATTGCTAGGTGTTGTGTAATCTTGCCAAGCGAAGTTACACTCAATAAACCAAAAGTAAACTAAAATTGCTAGCTCTAAACTAGTGTTTGATGCAAAAAATCAGAACTAAAGAGGACTTAGAGCAATTTCAATGGCCAGCTCTAAGTTACTAAGTTAGTATTAGATGCCACATAGAAGAGTGCATATGAAAATCAAAACTAAACTAACTTAAGGAATCTCTATGGCCACCTCTAAGCTAGCATTAGATATATGGAAGAGAAAGACAAAAAAAAAAAAAAAAAAAAAAAAAACACACACACACACACACACTAGCCGGAACAAAAGAGCTAAACTCTTTGCACGGTCCCAACATGCAAGAGGCATCCTTTCTCTCTTGATAGGAGAGAGAATATACGAATACACAATATTTTTTTGTTCTTTTTTAAATGTCATGTATATATATTTTTTGTATATCAAACTTTTAGATTTGACTGAACTTATAGAAAATATTAGTAACATTTTGTATCTGGTGTAGATTGTAGTGAAATTTAGTTTAAGTTTTACTTCAATCTATCTTAATACACGTAGATTAATATGACTTGCAGGTTATCTTCAGGGGGACCTACTATTGGATCAAGTTCTAAGCCCTACCTCAGAGGAGAAGGATCATCAAATAATGATGATGGGATACACAATCGCAATGGAAGTGTTTGCAAGAAACAATTAAAGATTTATTAATAGAATTACAGTTTAGATGTTACTTCGAGAGACTTTTCCTCTTTCATTTATGGTTGAAAACTTTGTGTTTGAGATTGTTTGGATCTTTTAGCTTCAGTGTGTAACAAGAAACAACTACATGTATTAGTCGATGCAAAAGCTGTGATATCAATATTTTCTCTTTTCTATAAAAAACTCCAAATAAACTAGGCTTCAACCGGAAAAATGTTTAAATCATGCATTATTATGAGCCAACTTCTAAACTTGTTGTAGTACTAGGCCAGCATCGAACAAGCACGTGCAGGTGTGGGAGTGAAGTGGGACACCCGTAAAGTCCAAACCCGGCCCGACATGATCCACAACCTTACCGCTCCCCGCATCAAGAGCTTCTTCCCCTCCGCCTCCGGTCTCCTCCCCTCCTCCTCCCCATCTCCTCCTCCTCCGGCCGGCCCCCAGCCGCCGCGTCCAATGGAGTCCTCGCTCCTCCTCTCCTCCCCGCGCCCCGCCAAGCCCTTCCACCCGCTCCGCTTCCCCACCGCCGCCCGTCGCCGCCACGCGCCGTCGTTCCGCGGGAAGCCTTCGCCTCCGCCTTCGCCGCCGCCGCTCGCGCACGGGAGCCGCCGGCCGGGCCTGGCGGTGGTGGTCCCGCGCGCCGCGAGCGTGGCGTTCGGCGACGGCTTCCGCAGCCAGGACCGGCCTCCCGGGGGCCCTCGCCGGAGGGCCGCCTACCGCGAGGCGCAGGGCGAGGCGGCCGCGCCACCCTTGGCGGCGGCTGCGAGGGCAGTCGCGCCCTACGTCGCGCCGGTCGGGGCAGTGCTCATGCTCAGCTTTGGTATGGCCTTTGTCTCGTCCTTATGTATGCCACATGTCTCTTTAATCATTGGGAACATTGGGTTATAATTGCTCACTCTCCCCTTGATGTTGATGAGATACTGGAATAGTTTACATCCTGTGAAAAGTAAATGTGATCTGTGTGGCGTAAAATAGATGGAAAAATATTAGGATTGCCTATAGATCAGTTCTGTATTTAGTGTACTCCATTTTGAAAAAAAAGGATCAACTTATACTTTTGCAAAGAAAGGGAAAAAAAATGCAAAGCATACTTCACGATGTGACTTCATGGTTTTGCACATAATGGATCATATCACATATGTTTATGACGTGTTCATTCTCTGATAATGTGACGTCATATTTAAAGATAATGGCTACTAATTCTTGAGCTTTTGATGCTTGAGCATTGGTGTGTGGAATGGCTACTAATTCTCTGTTTCAGAGGACAGTCATATGGAAGGCGGTTCAGAATATGATTCCAGGGAGGAAAAAGGACCAGAGTTCTGGAGAATCTGCACCTTCTGGGATCATGTGGTCCTTCGCTGCTGGTTCCAATTTGGCAACATCTACCATCAGTGCTGAAAAGGAGTCGCGGAAAAATCTTAACAAGTTCTACAAAGAACTTCGGACTTTGAAAACTGTTAACATGGCAGGTAACTCAAGTCAAGGGAACTAAGGTTTGAATACATTGGCTGGAAATGTTGGGCTTAAGATCCAGCATTTTATTGAGTGATAACTACATCTCGCTTGCTTGACAGGTCGTCAGTTTGGAGATGAGGGTCTGTTTTTTCTAGCAGAAAGCTTAGCCTATAACAAGGTCTGAGATTTTAAGAGTTATTTGACTCCACCCTGTAATCTATATGTGTATTTGCACACCTAGCTGTTTCTAGACATTAGCAGATTAATCTCATTTGAATGTTTTGGAGAATGAATGTTTGTTCATGTGCATTTTCAGAGTGCAGAAGAGGTGGACTTTTCTGGCAATGGAATAACAGCTGTGGGGATAGAAGCCTTTGATGGAGTTCTTCAGATAAACACAGCTTTGAAAACTCTCAATTTATCTGGAAATGACATTGGGGATGAAGGAGCTAAGGTCTTCTCGATCTTATCATCTCTACATTACATGTATCATTTTGTAATTTGCATGATCTTTTTATGGAAATCATACTCCCTTCAGCCATAAATAAGTGATTCGACATCAACATGGTATCCCAAATATTTGACTACAACTCATATTATTTTCCAAATATCCAAACTAAACACGTAAACATAATTTGTAAACAAAATTTGGAGTGGTTGACTTCACGAACATGTAGTGATAACTTTGTTAGTACTTGCTTAACTTTAATTGTTCTCCAAAGTCGGGTACCATCTCATTGTGGTACTGGTACCAGTGGGGCACCATCTGAGTTGGATTTTGATTACTTTCTTTAGTTTCTAACTGGAGCCTTTGCCTCGTTAGCCATTCAAATTTTTAGTGTTTATAGTTTTACTAGAGAAAGTAGCCAAGTTAAACCAGAAATGGTCCAAAAAAATATAAATAGCAGCAAATGTTTTCAATACTGAGTTGAGTATATTTTCCCTTTACACCTGACTGAATGTAACACTCATGAATGCTTACAGTGTCTTTCAGATATATTGGTTGAAAATGTGGGTATTCAGAAACTCCTACTGAACAGTATCAATATTGGGGACGAGGTGCTTGCTACTCCTCTTGTTTGCTTTCACTCCCTCGTTACCTACTTGCATTGTAACATAACTTTTCTTTTAGGGTGCCAAGGCAATTTCAAATATGCTGAAAAAGAATAAATCAATACGTATTCTACAGCTCAGCAATAATACAATTGACTACAGTGTAAGTATAAGTATCCACAAAGACATGCACTTGAATACATAGGGGGAAAATAATTAGAATATTATGATTACATCCTTGAAAGATTGCAAGACCTTTTACTTTTGTTTTTTCTTGAAACAGGGTTTTGTGAGTATTGCAGAAGCCCTTTTAGAGAATAATTCGATACGGAGCTTGTACCTCAAGTTAGTCACTCACAACCTGGCATCCTTAATGTGATTTATACTGAGTGTGCAAATGATTTTGTTAACACAGCCTATGATGACTAATTGTGTGTGTACTGGTGTGCTATGTTCAATTTCTTTAGTGGCAACTATGGCGGTCCTCTTGGTGCGTCCAGCCTAGCACGAGGAATTTTAGGGAACAAGTCTTTAAGGGTACTGCTTAAGACACTTGATATACTTCCAGTCTTCCACATAGTTTTATTGTTGTTTTTTATAGATTTTTAAATGTTTGATTGAAAGTGACCCAGATTCCATTCCATGTCTGCTTATATATATCAAACTATGGAGAAGTGTCTGTTTTAGCTTTCTGAAGGGGTATAATATTTTGATACTTTCAGGTTTGGCTATATGTACAAATTTTGTATGGATCATTATGTCCTCTCACTACTTTATGCTAACAGGCACAATATGGCTGGATTTCAGAATACATATCTGTAAAGCATGGAGTGACCCATAATAGGAAAAAAAATCAAATCTGTATACTAGGACTTGCCACACAAGAACCAGTTTAATAACTTTTCTTGCTTAGATGGTGAAAAAACTAAATTGGTATTTTGTAAGTCATGCTGTGGCAACATTGATAGGATGATTATCAGTAGAACCCTTTTGTACCAATGCTATGACCAAATTGAATAACTTCTTAAGAAATAAGAATTTCTAAGACCTTAGGTTCGAATGTAATATGTTCGAAGTTGTTTTCCGAGTTCTATTCATATCCCACCCCGCAGCCGTGTGCGCGTGTAGTTTCTATATTTCTATATTATATCCAGTTTCATGGTTATGATATATAAGCATTCAACCTATGTAGGAAATTCACTTGCATGGTAATGGGATTGGGAATGAGGGAATACGTGAGTTGATGTCTGCATTATCTGCTCACAAAGGTGCTTTTTCTTTTTCCTGTCTAAAGAAACTATCAACAAGGCTATGCTTATTTGGTGTTTATTCCTAATTGTGTGCATGTTTGGCTGAATTACAGGGAAGGTCAGAGTTGTGGATATTGGGAACAACAGCATTAGCCCGGAAGGTTTTCGTCCTGTTGCTGATTTCCTCAAAAGGACAAAGTCCTTACAGTGGTTCAGTCTCTGCATGAACGATATTAGTGACGAGGTAATACTGTTGCTTCAATTATTTTCTGTTTGCATGATGGCAATAACTAAGATATTGGATTGTCCATATATGAACATTCCATCAGTTCTAGAACCAATCAGCTAACACAAGATAATCACTCACCATAAATCAATGACCATTTAGCGATGTATATGATAGAAATTCAGATTAAAGCCTTTTTTTAGAAAGGACGGCAAAAGCTTTGCCATACTTTTTTATTAGAAGAACAAAAAAAAGATGACAGACCAGTTTTTACTGTTGTTTTATAGACCTTTACTTACATATAAGTGCTCCTTAAAGCTTTGCCTGTTATTTTCAGTCTCTTCAGTATTTGTCAGGCTATTCCTGTATCTTGGGAACCTGAGACAAACTGTTTCATGATGTAAATAGGATCATTTTCAGAAAGTTAGTGTCTGTTGTTATTTTGTTTTGGGTGGTAAGTCTGGAATTATTCCTTGAAGCTGTCCTTTATTCCTGGTTGCTCCTCCAGCATGTTTGTTTGTTTTTTCAGTCACATGGCTAATGATTACATATTTTTGTTTGTTTACAATAAGTATATTCCTGATTCCTCACATGATTTCCCTATATCCAGCTATATAAGCATGTTTGTTTATTCTTATGCATTTCATTTAATGAATCCTGAATCCTGATGTATGTTAAAATGAATTTTCACCAGGGAGCTGAAAAGGTTGCTGAGGCTCTGAAAGATAACAAAACAATTTCTACCATAGACTTGGTGGGTATTTATTTGACTGCAACCAACAGAAAGTCAGATTCTCACATACCTTCCAGTTTAACAAGTTCCCACATATGGGAACTATGCTGAAGTTGCTCTTCTCTACTCAATTAGTAAAATATGTGTTTTTCTCTACATGACATTGGGATTATTGATTCAGTATTAGTTTTTGTGTCACTAGCACAACTTCTCCCCTGATTAACCGCATTAGAGAGGATATGTGTTCATGCTGAATCCTTCAATCCTCTTGTATTTCCAGGGTGGCAATAACATTCATTCCAAAGGTATTAGTGCAATAGCGGAAACTGTGAAGGACAATGTGGTGCTGACAACAGTAAGTCTAAACATTCAGACAATATTTGCCCACAAAATAAGTTGTAACACTAATTCAGGATATGCATTGTAGCTGGATTTGAGCTACAATCCAATTGGATCAGATGGGGTAAAGGCTTTGTGCGATGTCCTCAAGTTCCATGGGAAGATCCAAACCCTTAAGCTTGGCTGGTGCCAGGTGATCCTCAGAACTGAATGGAATTGTATGAGCAGTTTCACCATTAAAGTATTCTCACCAAAGTTGCATAACCTGCAGATAGGTGTGGAAGGTGCGGAGTGTATCGCTGATTGTCTCAAGTACAACACAACATTATCAACATTGGATTTGCGGGCAAATGGACTTGGAGATGATGTATGAGCAATCTTTGTTTCGTGTTGCTTGATAATTTGCACTTTGGTGTATGATCCATGCTTTGGTTGCTGACACTTTGCAATTCCTGAAGGGCGCTATATGCTTAGCACGAAGTTTCAAGATAATCAATGAATCTTTGACGTCTCTTGACCTGGGTTTTAATGAGATTAGAGTAAGCAAACTTAGTGTTTCTGTTTCATCCTATTAGTTTATTGGCATTTGGAGGTCCACCATTCTCAACTTCATTTATGTTTCTGACAGGATGACGGAGCATTTGCATTGGCACAAGCGCTCAAGGCTAATGAAGATCTGGCAGTCACATCATTAAATCTTGCAAACAACTTCTTCACAAAATTTGGACAGGTTAGATTAGTTTGTTTTCATCTATCAATAGTTATGTATGAATGCATATTTAATTTCAATTCATGTATTATTCTGAACAACTGCAGGTTGCTCTTTCCGAGGCGCGGGATCATGTGTACGAGATGCGCGAAAAGGAGATAGACATTTATTTTTAGGTAGCACGATGCTTATTTGTCAGAGTAGGTTGAAGAATAAGGTCGCGGTAGAGCAATGCTCTATCCTTGTATAGAAAATTTTGGTGAATTAGTCAACTCTTTACTCTGTAGGTTAGCCATTCATGTGTCTATATGCAAATTTTTGCTGGAGACATCAGTCTTGTCTTGAACCATTCATATTGGTTGGAAATGGAATGGATATGATGGGCACCGAAGATGTGGTTTGCATTGAATGTTTTGCCACATATGTACATCTGACATTGCACTGTCATGTCTCGAGCCGTTTGCAGTTGATGGCCTGTTTTTTTTGTCAAATTTTGCTATTTTTTTTGTCAAATCTTGCCGTGTGCTGTCTGGGTTGTTTTCACATATGCTCACAGTGGCGTCTTCCTTTTTTGTGGAGGACTTCACTGATGTTTTGGTTTATGTTACTCTGAAGTTGAAACATATTCTCATGCCATCCACGTGTATGGGAAATATGGGACGATCTTGGTAACCTCAGACCTGTAGGCTGCTGTGAATGTCACACAAAGATTTCGCGCGTGTGCGGTTGACTGAGATCATATGATGGGAAGGGCACAATGTGATGGGTAGAGGGTAACCCTTTGATGCGGACATTCCTGATAAGCATTGGCCGGTTTGGTCACTGAAACAATTTAGGTCTGCTACGTTGATCTGTGGTTGAAGTCATTATTAGACAGGATATACACTCGTTCATGTTGCTGTCACGGCTCTGAATCAATCACAAGCACAATCATTTGGTTGACTCCGACGACTAGGGACAACAAACATGATCGGTACCAACACCGCCGAACTCTTATCTGTGCATGAACAGTGAACCGATCCGCGTGGAAAAGAAGAGCCCCGTGCCCATACCATAGTTTGGTCAAGGCGTGTCCCGGCAGAGTACTCTCTGCTCGCATATCTAAAATTAAAATGCCAGCCGATAAGTACGAAATCCATGCATATCTATAATATATATCTTCATGTATATTGGCACGAGCAAGAACGAATTTAAGGGCCACGCAGACGCAGTGTTTGTGATGATCAAGCAACGCCGCCCATAACGGAAAACGGCATCACCAGTGGGCATCACGTACGTACACACCACAACGTCGACGCCCCGGCCTAAGGCGAGCTGCACTGGGTACGGAAGAGCCTCCGTAAAAGCTTCCTGCAGTAGATATTTACCGGAAACAAAGCTGCACCGGGTTACGCAGAAGCCTCCGCAAAAGCTCCGTGCCCGGTAAATCTAGCGCCTTGCAGTTCGGCCGGTAAAGGACGTGTGCGGTCCCACCTTGGCCTGGCACAGAGACACAGCGCACGTTCACGAGAGAGAGGAAGGAGGAGGAAAGAGAAAAAGGAATCTAATAAGTGGGCTCCACTATTTCATCTAGATAAAAAATGCTATAAATCACAAACTAAAATATAAAATTAAATTCTGATTACACCATTAGATTCGTTTCAATAAATCTTTCAAAACTAGATCTCACATGGATATATTTAGATAAAGTGATGAGTGGCCCACACTGGATAAAGGATGCTATAAAGGATGGATGAGTGCGGAAGAGATTGTTATGGAGGAGAGAATCTTGCTGACTAGGATGTATAAAGGAGAGAAATAGAGGAACGTGAGTGCAGATGGTCTAACTAGCTAGATACACATGACACATCCAGTTGCTGGCTGCACAACTTGCGCAAATGCATGGATCCATGGCCGAATTCGAAATCTGGCTTGCGTGGGTTAGCCTCAGCCAGCGAAGACGGGGATGTGCAGCAGCAGGGACAGGGGGAGGTAGTCCATGCGTGTGCACAAAGAACACTTGGAACGCTAGGATTTGTGCTTATAATTGTTTCCGGCATACGTAGTGCATGCTGCAAGAGCTTCCCCTCATCAGCTATAAAAGGGCGTGACAGGTGAAGGTGAGGTGCACAGTGCACTGCCCCGCCTCTCGTCGTCGGTCTTGGCTCTAGCAATGGCTTCCAAGGTGTGCCCGTGGGCTATCCTCGTCGTCTGCCTGCTGGTGGTAGTCGTCGCTGGCTCGGCGCCGGTGGCTGAGGCGGCGGCGGAGGCCGCGTTCGATGAGAACTACGTGGTGCAGTGGGGTGAGGATGGTTATCACCTTGTCATCCGGGGCACGGCGGCTAATATCACCATGGATAAGAGCTCTGGTACGTACGTGTGCATCGTGAAGCGAGCGAGACCTTAGCGTTCTTTGCTGGGATAAAAATTGTCGTCGTGGGTGATGATGGATTGACGGTGCGTGCGTGCAGGTGCTGGGTTCCGGTCCAAGTCCATGTACGGCTCAGGGTTCTTCCACATGAGGATGAAGCTGCCCTCCGGCTACACGGCCGGCGTCGTCACAACCTTCTATGTGAGTTCGACGTACTACGATCAATGTTATGCTTATGCGTCTCGATCACTATGCATATTATCTTCCAGCTTAGTCGTTTCATGGTTACGCTTCACCATCTGCTGATGAATCTCAAGTTGTTTAATTTCTCGGTTACGCTTCACCATCTGCTGATGATCACATTGCATCTTCTCTTCCAGCTTATCTCGCAGCCGGAAGATGGGAACCGTGATGAGGTGGACTTCGAGTTCCTGGGCGACAAGGCCGGCGTGCCAATCACCCTCCAGACCAACGTCTTCGTCAATGGCCGCGGCGACAGGGAGCAGCGGCTGCACCTCTGGTTCGACCCCGCCGCCGACTTCCACGACTACAAGATCCTCTGGAACCCATACCAGCTCGTGTAAGCTAGTCCGATCCATCCTTAATTCCCATATGTAGATTTCACACCACATCACACAATCAAATGTAGTACGAAGCAGACAGACTCTTCAACAATCAAAAGAATCACAATTCCTAGCGTTCCAAATGGTGACGCTGCCAGTCTGCCATATCCGATCGAGTCCTAACTGTTGGTGCAATTCGCGTGACACACAGGATGTTCGTGGACGACACGCCGATCCGGGTGCTGAGGAACCTGACGGGCACCGTGGCCGGGTACCCGTTCCCGGCGAAGCAGACGATGCTGATCCGCGCGAGCATGTGGGACGGCTCCGACTGGGCGACGGACGGCGGGCGGACCAAGGTGGACTGGTCTCAGGGGCCCTTCACCGCCGGCTACCAGGGGTTCGACGTCAGCGGCTGCGCCAACGGGAGCGCGACGCCGTGCCAGTCGCCGGACCTCTGGTGGAATGGCGGCGAGTACCGGAACATCACCGCGGAGCAGCGGGCGGCGTACGAGGACGTGAAGAGGAAATATATGAACTACGACTACTGCGCCGATAAGGCCGGGTTCAATAACAACGTACCCGTCGAGTGCAACTACGCTTGATAAGCTACGAGTGGCGTTGTATATATCAAATTAAATCCACGATTTATTATATATATATACACGAAAAGATGTCTGATTGTTTAATTTGCTGCAAGAGTCTAAATACACAAATGGTTATAATAATGACTATAACAATATATTTTTAAGTTATTAAATTTCTTATTATTATTTGTGCACCTTATGTTCATACTACTTTTTTTTTAGCAAATGTTAATACTACTTTAGCAGTTCATCCTCATGGATGTGGCAATGCTAGCGTGACAGTGTTTTTGCACCTCCCCCTCCCCCCCCCCCCCCCCTCCCTCTCTCCTTCCCAAATTTATGCTTGAATGTATTGGTCCGGTTTATTAGCCATGATATAATATTTTTTTCTCGCAATAAAACAACATCAAGCCGGCTTATCAGCCGCAGAAACCATCCAACTGGCTTCATCCGCTGCTTGGACCTACCTCCCGTATAACTGGATTCACCGCTCGACTGTCCAGCTAGTTGGATCTTCCGCCGGTCTTGCCGCCAGCAGCTCCCCTTGCTCCCTAGCCTTGGTTGTCGCTGCTAGATCATGGCAACAACCACCCATGATGTAGCCTTCGAGTGTCTTCCTTGGGAGCGAGAATGCGAGATGAATGGGGACGAATGCGAGTGCCTGCGAGAGAGCCCTACTGCTCCTTATGCACCTCAATGTCGACTTCCCCATTTGTGATGGCTAGCGATCTATCGTAGCCACACCCACTCCCAAGATACCCCCACATTGATGTTCATGTTGAAGACTCGAAGAAGCTAGATTAGGGATTGATTAATGACAAGGACGACGCGGTTGGGTAGCTACTTGTGCTGGTGTCTCAGTCGGGTGCAAATGAAGAAACACGGTCAGAACAACCTCCAGGGGACGACATTGCCACTTGCTATCACCATGCTGGAGATTTGCCCCCAACATTACCAATACCTCCCTTATCGCAGCTCTGCATGGCCTACATGGCGTGCCGCTCTAGGATGAGATCATCTGTAACAAGATGGCAACTGGCAAAGATGGTAAACTTTAGGTGGGTGGCCATGTGCAGCATGCCACCACTCTACACCTCAAAGTCCGTTGTGGTTGCTCCACATCAGCCAATCCCTCCCCCAGAGTGGCAGGAGGTTCGGATTAGGCTTTGGTGGTAGAAGATGTAGCCACATAACCCAACAAATGAAACTCCAATTCAGGTACAAAGCTCAAAAACCCACCGCATAGTGCACACCTTGATGTTACACCTTCAATGGTCAACAATTGACTTTGTTGCGGTAGTAGGCTGCCCTCCACAATGGCTCTCGCCCACACTCTCGGTAGCCGAGAATCCCTGCATCATGCAGTGTTGGAGCTCCGCTTCTCCCACTCATTGTTGATCATTCACGTGATGTCACTTATGGCTATGTAGATGGACTAGCATTGCATGGTCTACAATGTCCATAGCATATTTGCACTTAGCGCAAAGAGCTGGAGGCGCTAGTGAGGCGATGCCCAACACACAATGCTAGAGTATGGCCTCGTCGGGCTATGTAGGCTTGGATGTCACGTGGAGCAAAAACGACACTAGTACTATGAAAGAATGACAGAGCAACCAATGGGTAATGCATTGTGGCATAAAAATAATGCCCCGACACATGTTTCTTAGACTAACGCTACCCACCCTGAATACTATGGGACCCACTAAATAATTTTTGTTCATTGCACGTTGAGAAGAATAATGGTCTCAATTCCCCATACCAATGTAGCATGCACCTTTTTTCTAGGGTTGTCAAGGGTGTATGCCTCCGTTGGGCCTACTCTGAAACTTGACGAACCTTCTCTAGCACGCCACCAGCTTGATCCATTGCATGACTTCTACAAGGTGCAACAAGATGAGGTGCTTCCTATTGACCCTTGCCTTCCTAGACTGCACTCCATGGTTCATGAGTTCTGCTCTATGTCTCAATCATCCATTCAAATGTCCTCCTCTCTTGACGAGGATCATGCATGCTTGCCAGGCCATGGGAAGGAGTTGGATGGCTTGAACTCATCCCAAAAGGTTTATGATGATGCTACACCTTTGGCTACCCATGATAACACCTCTGATCCACCAATATGTTGACCAAGTTGTACTTACTATGAGGTTTGCAAGAGTCTGATAAGACACTGAAAGTTTGCAGGAAATTAAATAAGCTCTACCAATGTTCTAGAAAGCCTAAGTTTTGACTATAGATGGCCAAACGGTAGGCTCATTTAAGCATGGTCTTGCTAGGCATAAATAACTTAACGTGACGTGCATGCTTGTCTATACTCTAACACAATTCATACAACTCTTGCGATTCATAGTAGCATGGTGTTGTTCTCAGGAACCACAATTCAGTTAATTGCTATATAAGTTGTGTCTATGGTAAATAGACATGAATATATATGTGCACAGATTTAAAGGTTAGTTTTCGTGCCAAGGTTTATCACCACATGATGCTCCTATATGATAAATGATAAATGGTTATGATATACAATATGGTCTATGGAAGTATAGAACTAGCCTAATAGTTGACTTTATACAACCCTAATATACCACTTATTCATGACTGAAGGGAAAACAACTCAAGTATTATCACTTCGTGATGGAAGTAGAATGCCTTTTTGACGCTGGTAGGTCGTGCTTGGATAAAACAATGATTAGAGCATGTACAATTTTGGGTGTTTAGAGGAGACTCTTAGCATAGAAAAAAGTGATCATTTAATTATTTTCGCTATGTCAAATATGCACCAGGTGCTTATAAACAGGGTAAAAAAACTAAATTTTGCTCCTGATTTGCTAACAAGGTAGTTCAGCACTTTAAAATATTCTATTCTCTTCAGAGAGATTAGCTTTTATACGGGTTGCTTAATGATGTAGCAACATTCCGTCTTGAAGCACTTGTGCTTAAAGCATCCGGCGGGCACTGTATGTGAGGGCCTACATGCCATGTTTGTGCGGGTTTTTTTCTACGAAATTTTAACTAATTTCTGTTAAATTCTTACATTAATTCTGTAAAATTCCTGCATTGCAAATAGAAAAACAGGCAACAAATAGTCTCCGATCCATGACGCCAAAACGATGGCAAACATGAAGACTAAGTCTGTTATAACTGTCAAATCAATTGTTTGTTACTAGTAACCCACTAATCAACAATTAATCAATCTTAAAACATCTCACTAATGGTAACTATAATGCATCATAATTTTCAACCAGCATTTAATCCTAGCAGCTATAAAACGGCGAGACTCCGAGCAGGGTTTGGGGTGTGCGCGAGAGAAACCAAACTTAGAAGAGCTAGCTTAGGTCTCTCTTGTTGGGCCTGCGCTTGCGATGGCATCCTCCGAGGTGCGCGCATGGCTTCTCCTCCTCGTCGTCCTCCTTACCAGGGGTGCTAGCTTATTGGGGCCGGCAGCAGGGGCAGCGCCGGCGCCGCCGCTCAGTGTCAACTATGTGAAGGACTGGGGGCGCCTGGTCGATCACGGGACTGAGGTTGATCTCATCTTGGATCAGACCACCGGTACGTACCAGCTGCATGGTTGTTGCTGCTTACTTCTTAGCTAGTTCTTGCCAAACAACGACACACGTACAAGCTTGCACGCAACAAAGACTACACGAGGAGAGTGACGCTCTGGTGAATATCGTGAATTCGTGGCGATAACATTGCCGTGATCGTGCGCAGCTGCTCGTGGTGGCGGGTTCAAGTCCAAGTCCACTTACGGGTCAGGGTTCTTCCACTTGAGGATCAAGCTGCCGGCCGGCTACACGGCCGGCGTCGTCACAGCTTTCTATGTGAGATCGAAACTAAACTTGTTGTTCATTATATTTTATCATACTACTAATACAATAACGAAGATTGATCGTGTGCTTCTTGTCGTCGTAGCTTATTTCGCAGCCGGAAGACGGCACCCGTGACGAGATAGACTTCGAGTTCCTGGGCGACAAGGCAGGCGTGCCCATCACCCTCCAAACCAACTTCTTCGTCAACGGCCACGGCGGCAGGGAGCAGCGCCTGCACCTCTGGTTCGACCCTTCCGCGGATTTCTATGACTACAAGATCCTCTGGAACCCCTACCAGCTCGTGTACGTAAGCCAGACGATGAATTCCAGGGCTCTGCGTACGTAGAATGAAGCTAGCTAGGCACATTTTACATGTCAACAATGCAATGCAATCCACACAGGATGTTCATCGACGAGACGCCGATCCGGGTGGTGCGCAACCTGAGGGGCACGGTGCAGGGGTACGAGTTCCCAACGAAGCCGATGCTGATCCGCGCGAGCATCTGGGACGGCTCCTCCTGGGCCACGGACGGTGGGCGGACCAAGGTGGACTGGTCCAAGGCGCCGTTCACGGCTGGGTACGAGGGATTCGACGTCAACGGCTGCGCCGCAGGCAGCGCGACGCCGTGCGACTCGCCGGCGCTGTGGTGGAAGAAGAAGCACAGCGCCAACACCTCCGATCGGTTCAAACCCTTCGCAAAGGAGGCATATCAACAACACGGATCTACTCCGATTGATCCATCAATAGGGCATGAGGTTGACACAAACCCAAGCCAACATTGAGTCACTCCGACAACATGTCAGGCGCGATGGACAGCTCGCGCGACAGCAACATGCTCCCAATTCATCAACACAAAGCCGACGTGATCATCGCAGAGTTACTTTCGGGCGTCCCGAACGACCACGTTCACAGCCAACGGATCTACGGTGTCGTATCCACGTAAATCCTCGTGGCAACCGCACACAACCAAGTAGTGGAAGGAACTCGCAGTGGCTCTGACCACGACCGGCCATTGTTCATAGTGGTGGGAGAGGCCATCCTAGTAGCATACGACAAAGGATCTTGGCCGACATTCAGGACCTAAGAGAGAGAACTTCACAACAGGCTTCACGAACCAACATTAGTCCGGCCCCAACGGCACAAACCAGTCGGCAAAACGTGCCAAATCGGAGTTACGTATCAACAGTTCAGTGCAGGAACGCACGCCGCAACAAACGGCGGAGACGTCAGCGGGAGATTCGGCGAACCGGTCGGACCCCACAAGCTGTGCCTACTGCCACAACACAGCAAGAACGTTCTCCTCAAAACAACAACTCCGACGCCCGATTATTTGCAAAACGTGCCGAGCTGGCTGCTGCCCTTCGTCGGGATGACCAATCTCAAAGGGTTGAACAACAAAGGGAAAGGCGACGACAAGAGATTTCAACTGCCATGGCAACATCAAACGCAACAGAACAAAGGGTGGAACGACCGCACGTACGGCACTTGCCGACCGACATCAAGATGCCGAAAAAAAACGGAGGGAAGCACGAGAAAAACACATGGCAGCAATCAGAGAAAATCGTCGCAGCTTTGGTATGAGCCCGTTAAGGGAAGACACGAGGGATTCACCTAACGAAGACGAACCTCGTTGTTGTACTCAACAACCCGCGCAGACGACCACGGTATACAAGCGTGCTCGGAGCCCTCCTCCCGGACGGACAGTCCCAAGTGTCCAAACAAACCGTAATGGGTTTGTCACCCCATTCTTGGACAATCTGTTAACTCGAGAACCAGATTGGAGACTCCCCAGTCCAACACCTCCTGAGGATGGAATCCCACCGCACACCGAGCACGTGTTTCCCAATCCAACAAATCCAGCCAATCTACGGCGTATCAGAACAGTCCGATCACCAGGGCGCAAAACATCAGAAGGAATGTTTATCAATGGCGAATGGTATGAAGTGGTACAAAAAGGAAGTCAATTTGAGAAGAACTCAAGCTCCCTAGATTCCTTTACAGATGTACCTTTTCCAAAAAAGGACAACATCAATACCACTCGGAACGGTGTTTCCGACCACACCAGACGCAGAGATGATCAAGCCCTGGACGATGACGACCTGCTGCTCTGCACTGAAGAAGTTCCAGTCATGATCGACGACTTAGAGGAAGAAGGCGGAGCAGAGCCAGAAAACTGAAATGAGTTTTCCTCTTTTACCAAAAACAAAGTTTTTTTTCCCTAGGCAATTTCCCTTTCAATATGGTTAGCGTCAGTCGTGCACACCATTGTAAGTCATTCCAATGACAAAGCAATCTAATGTGTACTATTTTATAATACGAAGTCGAGCTTTGTGTCAAACACTTGAGCATATGAATTTTTCTTGCCTATCAAAGAAAAATTGTACCTCAATCAGACGCATCACGACATCCTCTGACGCAAAGAATACAAGGCTCATGGCCTTAAACAAATTCCTACAGCCTAAACGCGGCACAACCATGGATCAAAAATAAAGAGATAATAAAAAGGAACCTCGATGGATTCCGACACAAGACACATCTCAAAAGATCCACCTTTTCTTCATTAAAAATATAAAAGTTTTTTTACAAACGGGGGACTGATTGCATCTAAAGCAATCTAGTCATCCCCGAAGAGCTTGCCGACCACCAGGTTGACAGGAGTCGCGGCGACGACAGCCTCCGCCGCCTCGGCGAACTCGACGGCGCCGCCCTCCATGGCGTCGTGCGCCGCCACCGACAGCTCCATGCCACGCACATCAACGCCAGAGATGGCATCGACGGTGGCATAGGCCGCAGCAGCACCATGGCGAATGCCATGGACCGCCACCGCGGCCACTTGGCCGGGGATCGCCGCCAACCGGGCAACCACATCGCCGCCTTGAGCGTTCACCGCGTCCGCTGCTGCGTGCGCGGCCTCCTGCAGCTGCTCCAGCTGCTCCGTCAGCGCTGCAAAGACAGGTTAAAAATTAAAACGACAATGTACGCACAAAACAGGGAGTACGAGCAGCAAAGACCAAAGTACTCACCGCCAACCGTGATATCGGCAGCTTCGCGTTGCCGAAGCAACGTGTCCACCTGCACCTGGCGGGCCAGCCTCTCGTCCGCCGCCTCATTGACGACGGTGTTGGCCTCGGCGTCGAAGTCGGCGGCCCGCTGCTTCCCCGCCTCCAACTCCTCCTGGGCGGAGGAGAGTGCCTTCAGGAACAGGTCCACGTCCTGTTCCGCCTGCCCGAGCCTCTTGGTGGCTTCGGAATAGAGATCCCTGACGTGCTCCAGCTCCGCCCTGCAGCGGTCGAGCGCCGACGCCAGGGAGTTCACCGAGGCACTGCTCAGCGAACGCGGCGTGGAGACACTGGCGGCCGCCACCGCCTCCGCCGCTACGGGAGCCGCATGCTCCGCCGCGGCAACGGCAGCTCCGGCCTCCACGACCGGAGCCACCTGCTCGGAGGCCGCAACCTCCGGCACATCCTGCCGCCTCTCCGCCGCCCTCCTCGCCGCCTCGGCGGCGCCCACGGCAGAGGTGCCTGGTGCGCCTCCAACCGTAAGGAGCGTGTACCTACAGTGCCGATGAAGAACCACGGTTACACCAAGAGAAGAAAACCCAAAACCGATCAAGAAAAAACCCCATTCAAGCCTACCTCCTCCTTGGCCTCACCTCCCGAGGGGAGTTCACAGACTCCTCCTCCGCCGGGTGCTTGCCATCTCGGCGATCCATCTCGAGGCGGCGGTGAGCAAGTTGAGATCTGGAACCCTAGGTTTTGGGAGTAGAAGGAGAGGAGCAAAAATAGAGAATGCGCTGCGAGTAAACTCCCAGCGCAGGCGCCAATTCATAGAAATCTCGGAGGATTCGAGAAGGCAACCGACGGGATCATGGGTAATCAAACCCCGCGGCCCTCTCGTTCCCCGAGAGCACGTAGCGACGAAAAACCGCTCCACCAATGCGATATGCATTTATACGTTCCGCTTGCATCGGGAACCCCCCGTGCGCCCGCTGACCCACGCCATCAGAAAGGTGAAGCGATCGAGTCACTGACATCCCGACCTCACGACGACATGGAGCATTGACACGACCGGAGTCCAAAAGTGTACACCGGATTGACGAGACAACTCGGTTACTGATACACGGTTGCGTCAGCAAGCGAATATTTCCGTTTCACATGAAATCATGACGTGACACGATGAATACAAGGTGTAAGCGCAACCTACCTCACAGGAACGGTGGTTCGTTGCAGAAAATAGATAAGTGCCTTCTCAACTTAACAAACATACCTTTACCAATCTTTTAACACAAAAGATTCTTTTACGTGAACTACTTCAAAGTACGTTCGAAAAACCTTTACAAAGTTAAAAGCATCTTTTTTCTTTGTACCAAATGGCCAAGTACGTTACCCTTCCAACAGAAAACAATCAGCATGCACTGTCTCTGATCAACCCCGTTACGTGTTAACAGCTCCAACGCTATACAACACAGGGGTATCAGCGGTCGCTTCCAACGGAAATAGGGTCCTAAGTGATTCGGCAACGCGCTATTCACTATAGGTCATCTACACACCCGAGGACTGATTAACTCTAAGGAAGGGCGACTACAAAAAACCATTTCCAAATAATTCATCTTAATACAAAATCTGTGTTATAGATCATATCATATGAATACAACTCAATCTAGCTCATTGAGCCACATACTCATACCTCAATTTTCCTTTGCAGTGACAACTCGAAGAAGCTGTTCTAACCCGCTGCGACGAAGTTGCAGTATAGCATCAGCATTTCAACCCACACAGTCCGTCAGCTGAGCTGGGATTTTTTCGCCAATGATACCGGTTATTCTGGCACACAAATAGCAAAGCTATTTCATGGGTTTAGATTCAAAACCATGGTCTCACAGCCACGCTGGGGACTGAGTTAAAATAGCAAAGCTATCTTAATTTAATCATGACGAAGTCATGGCATGGTTAAAAACCGACCAGCCCAAATGAAATTTGGCCTGCTCGGTCTCACTCTAAGAGTGGTCGGAAAGCACATAAAGCACGATACTATGGGCAGGTCGTCTTTTTTAGACCCTGACATAACGTGTTCCACCTCATCTCAGGCTCGGGGACTACGTGGGCCCACGTCACCTCAGAGGTGACATGGGCTAGGTCCTTCTTTTAGAGCTTGCTGCAACATATACTATCTTACAGCAACCTCGGGGACTACGTGGGCCCACGTCATTTGCATGACTCGGCCTGATCTTTTCTCCTTACAAACAAGAGTTTAGTTTCAAACTAAGCTAGAGCAATGACCGCAGATACCATGTGATGGCAGGCATCACACGCTAACGTGGGCCCACGTCTCCGGATTGGGACCCTTCCAAATTTCTTTTTTCTTTTCAGGAGCATCATAAATCTTTTGATCAAAACCAAAGCGTCAAAATAAGTGTGAGGCAAACTGGTCGGAAACATAAGACGGTCCTCCAGCACTGCTTGGACCATATGTCGAACGTGTGTCCGACCACTCGCTTCTCACTTGACCAAACAAAGACGAAGTTTTTCCCTCAAGATCCATGATGCTCGGGGACTAGCTGTGGAGGTATAAACTCTATATACCCTCATGGCCTAGTTTGGGCCAGCATGCCAGGCCGGCCCATCAAGCTTCAAGAGCCGATCGGCCCGAGCTGGTCGGATAGCCTAAAACGGGCAAGTACAATGGACACCGACAAGGAGGACAGACCTAGCTGAGATAGGAAAGTTTAGACTTGTAAAGCATGTAAACTTAGTACCAGATAGGCTAGATCCGACTTGTAACCTTGCTCCCCGTGATATATAAGGAGAGCAAGGACCCCCCGTTCAGGGGACAGAATCTGGCATAATGCACAGACTCGCACATCCACATCCATAATCGAAACAGAGAGCAGGACTAGGGTTTTACGCATCCTTGCGGCCTGAACCTGGGTAAACCTCATGTGATTGTTCCCTGTTTACATCTCGCTTGCAATCTCGTGCGCCTTCCGCCAATCCATTACCGGTCAGGGCATACCCCTGGTCGGACTATCACCGATATTTCGTCGACAGGCCTCCACCCCGCCCCTCACACGTCCGCCTTGGCTCTGGATTGAAGATCTATGTGTCCGTGGTGGGGCCATAGATGTAACACACCCTTTTGCAATTCTCTGGATTGAAGATCTATGTGTCCGTGGCGGGGTCATGTATGTTCTTATGATGTTGAATTACATCTATGGCTGTTTGAAGACTAGCTGTTGGTGATATGTAGATGCATGTCATGGATTTTCATCCTAATGATTGCTGACTGTATTGCATACCGTTTTTGAGAACACATTGATGCAGTACCACATTGCTCTTCTGCCCGGATCTATGGAGAAAGTAAGTTACACTACACCAGCTGGTCAGTTCATCCCGCAAGTCAGTTGATGTCATTGCCTTATAGTAAATCTTATTGATTTGGTGTTTTCTACCTTTGAACTTTAATCTCAATCCTTGCTATTCCTATGGGGCTTCTGGCTTGAATCTTGAGTCCTAACTGAGTTATCTCACGCTGTAACTTTTGAAATATCCTAAAATTATTGCCTTTTAATGTCATTTTTTACAACACTTTTCATGTTATTTGAATTATTTCTAGCTTGCTTGGCGTTGCCAAATATACATTTAACATCACTATCATGTGGTCTGATCAATTTGGTTTGGCAGTGCTTATGAGTTTTACTTTGTAATTTCAGGTGTATGTGAGGGTTGCTGACAATACAGTATGGAAAACATTCTCCCAGAATGGTTTTGGAAATTTGTGGAAATTTGTCCTATTCATGTGGAAATTTGGAAATTGGTTTGTCCTATTCATGTGGAAATTTGTTTTGGAAATTGGCAGTGCTTATGAGTTGTTTTTGTCTCTGTTTTAATACAAGTAATTTGCTCTCTGATTTAATACAAGTATGTAAAAAAAGGCTGACCCAGTGCCAAGAGGCTTCCCACTCGAGTGAGGTCTGGGGAAGGGATTTAACGGGCAAGCCTTACCCCCACAGAAATTCTACGGAAAGGCGGCTCGAACCCGCGACCTGGCGACTCGGTGAGCAATGCTCTACCAACTGCACCAGGACGGCCTTCCTTCTGATGTACTGCATGTATTCCAGAATAAAAGATCATGAACATATCAGCAACAGTATTTTATTTCTGTAATATATTTTGACAACCAAATATAATTTACTACCCACTATATTAGGACCAGTTAATATGTGTGGGACAAAGGGTTCTTCCTCTTATAAAAAATATTTGATACATGTGCATTTAATAATGCCAGTTCATGATCATGGAACTGTTGACGGTTGTTAATGATCAATTTTATATGTCAACCAGAGAGAGAAAGAGGGGTATAATCTGTTCACCACCATAAACTTAGGGTTTAAACTGACAAATTCCACAAGTTTTGGTGAATATATGTTTTCAGCGGGGGATTATCGGGAAAACATCCAAGGAGGCCCACATGTCATGATTACATAGAGAGAAAGACCGAACGGGTAAAATTGTATACTCTAGAAGACTCCGGAAGGCAAACCCTAGAAGCGGGGACCCACCGGCATAGGGGTGAGTCGGCCGACTCCCCCTTGGGTCGGCCGGCCGGCCACCTCCACCAATCGTGGAGGCTCGCGGATCCGCCTCCACCGACCTTGAGGAGCAATAATTATCGTCCGTTTAGGTCGGTTTGATCCGATGGCCGTGGTGCATCCTAGGGGCTATATATTCGCAGCCCCCGGCCCCCGGCTCGAAGCGAATTCATTCTAGAATTCATTATTCGAGGTAGCCATCGCAAAGCCGGGGTTTAGAGAGAGATCTCCACCGAGAGAATTAGAATAGATACTCTAGATCTTCAAGTTCTACATAGGTTTAGACTAGATAGAGGAAGAATCGGGCGCTGTGCTCGGAATTCCGGATCTTCATCATCGAATTGGTATTATCTTGTATCTATTCTTGTGACTTTATTCTAAATATCATTATGTTTCTATTTATTATGTTCCTAGTTTATTCTAGTTCTACATTTGATATGGTTATGATTGGTAATAAGTTTATGTATATGTTTGCAAAGCGCTTAGCTCTCTTCCCGGGGGTTAGGTGGTAGATTTCATGTAAGCATGGTGCTTAGATGCCGTTTACCCGCAAATGCACCCTATTGGCCGGGTCGTGTGGTAGATCGCGGAAGTGACAGTTCCGTTGAGTCCTCTGTATTCCATCCCCGTTGGTAGGTCTAGCGAACCAAAGTTGCGTAGTAAGTCCCGCTATGTCTTGGCTTGTTATAGCAATGATCCTTATACATAGATGAAGAGTCTTTTGTGCTTGTATATGATAGTGTAGAGTTGGAGTAGATGAATGACTTAGTAGATTAGAACCTACATAGGATTTATATTTCTTGCACTAATCGATGTCAACCTACCTTTGTGAGTAGTCTATATCTAATCTCTGTGTGATTTATACCCCGAGCTTATTACTTTATATTCCCTTATTTATCATGGTTTACCCTCTCGCAAAAGTATGTGACTGTGTAATCAATCACTCATGAGTAGTCATGTTTAGCAAGTTCATCTCATTGTTTAAGTCCGTAGTTCTTTCCTTTGAGCTAAATATAAATAACGATACCTGGAATACTTCCTGGTAAAAATGCTACGATGGTGTATTATCTGTTCGCTTGCGGATCTCATATTTTTCTTGATTAGAGGAGCAGTTTCTATACCAACACTTCTGGCGCCATGCTAGGGATGACAACTTAGCGTGAGTGGTGTTAGAAGTGTCAACAAGCATTTTTGGCGCCGTTGCCGGGGACAGAATAAACTTTTAGAGAAAAATTGCTTAAGCGAGATACTTAGAAAATGAGTGATTGTCACTAGTCACCTCTACTTTGGCGGGTTCACCCCGTTGTTGTTTTTCTTTGTTTATATTTTATACGGGGTATTAGCGGGATTGAATCGATTCATTCAAAACTCTCGATCATCGAGTCGGTTCAATCAAGAAGGAAGCTAGTCACCAATCAAGATGGCCGAGAAGACCTTCTGGAGTTCTCTCGCTCCAACAATAGAGAACATCCGCACTGGTCCAAAGAATACACAATAATATGGAGTTTGAGCTCAAGCCAAGTCTCATCAACATGGTGCAAGCTATCCAATTCGGTGGAAAGGTACATGAAGATGCAAGTACACATCTACGGGACTTCATGGAGATTGGAAACACCATCGCCATAGATGGAGTTAAAGAAGACCTCATACTTCTTCGCCTCTTTCCATTCTCACTAGTGGGAAGAGCGAAGCAAAGTGGTTCTATGCCAATAAAGAAGATATCAATACATGGGCGAAGTGTTCCAAGGCCTTTCTAGCAAAATTCTTCCCAATAGGCAAAACCAATGCCTTAAGAGGAAAGATTACCAATTTCCAACAAAAAAGACGAGACCATGTCAGAAGCATGGGAGCGTTTGCAAGGATACATGCAAGATTGTCCCCATCATGGAATGGAGGAATGGTTACTCATGCAAGGTTTCTATCACGGATTAACTCCGAAGACGCGTGAGCACCTAGATGCAACTGCTGAAGGATCATTTTTATCACTCACTCTTGGGAGAGCTAAAAGACTCATGGAGAAGATAGCAGATAATCAAAGCTGGTCCCAAGACAACATTCAAGATTGTCACCAGAGTGAAGAAGCAATTGAAGAAGTGAATGCATTATCAACCAAGATGGATACCTTACTCCATTGGCTTGACCAGAGGGCCAAGTACAAGGAAGATCAAAGAGCAATTGAAGCAACATATAAGCAGGATTCAAGTCCCATCGTGAGAAAGGTTCCACATTGGGTGCAACCACCCATTAATCAAGGTACTCAGTCAGGTAATTATGCAAAGCAACCTACTTTAAGAGAGTTGGTTCTACAACAGTCCAAGATCAACTCATCTATGGAGGATAGGCTTGCTTGCTAATAACAAAATCTTGGAAAATTTAAGCATTAAAATGGATAGTTTCTCCTCGCCATTAATGATCAACTAGAGTTCAATAAAAAGATAGAAGAAAGGTTAGCAAAATTGGCCATTGCTTTGCTCGTTGCCACTAACCCCGAGCAGGTGAGATCTATTACTACAAGAAGAGGGAGTTCTACCGAGATCCTCCCTATCCAAAAGGAGCAAAAAGGCCAACCATGCTACCACCGGTGGCGAAAGAAGAAGACTTCCAACCCGAGCTAGAAGTATTACCACAAGAATCGGTACGAAGCCGCACAAGATCGGAAGCAAGACAACAATTTCGAGATACAAACTACCTACCATTCCCTAGGAGGAAGAGAGGACCACAACATGACGGATGAGCAGTTTGGTAAGTTCGTGGAGGTAATTCAAAAGTTATATGTCAATATACCTCTACCGGATGCCATACAGTCCCCACTTATGCTAAGTACATAAGAGATATTCTTAACAAGAAGAGACCACCGCCATCCAATGAAGTGATCAAGTTAACCGAAGAATGTAGTGCGGCCATCCTCAACCAACTACCGAAAAGAAGAAAGATCCAGGATGTCCCACTATCGATCGCACAATTGGAGATCAACATTTCAATAATGCACTCGTGATCTTGGAGCAAGTGTCGTGTGATGCCCGCAGCAAGCCTACTACAAGCTCAACCACACTGCACTTGAGCCAACATCAATGTGTCTACAACTAGCTGACCAATCGGTCCGTTATCCGTTGGGCATTGCTGAAAACATCCCAGTCAAGATAAGAGAGTTCTTCGTGCCAGTAGACTTTGTAGTACTGGATATGCATCCAGACTCAAAGGTGTCACTCATCCTTGGAAGACCTTTCTTAAGCACCGCCAATGCACACATTGATGTCGGGAAAGGAGAAATCAAGTTCACTATAAATGGGCAAGAAGAGCAATTCGCATTCAAGTCGAAACAAGAGCTCAACTAATCCGCGAAGATGGTAGAAGAAGATCAGATAGTACAACCACCAGAGACAGAGGATGCATCTCTGGGATCATCAGCGGAATAAATATTTTTGAAGGTCCAATTCGGAGGACTTTAAAAAACCGAATCCTCGCCGAAAGGTAACTCGGTATTTATCCGCATTTCAAATTTCATCTCTTATAATTTTCTTAGGCATATTTATTTCCAGCATTGCATTATAAAATTCTACGCCCCACATAAATAATTTTACGGTGTGTGACAACCCGTCGAAAATATTTTATCGTGGTGGCACAAAAATTTATCATTCTATGCATTTAAATTACTTTACCTTCATTTAAATTTCTGCATTATTTATAGTTTTTATCATGGCATTTAGTGCTTGGTGGGTCCCTCACCATGGGTCCCACATGTCATAGACTACACCTCACATACATCAAATCACATAATTTCATCCACTTCCACTCACCTCCACTATCCTCTCTTTTCCACCGCCAAAACCACTCAACCGACCAAAATTTCTGGATGAAGGAAAGATCACGCAATAGCATGTGAAGTGGCAGCCACATTGGCCAACCTGGTGGGGCAGCCGACCCCACCATTGGGTCGGCCGACTCCCCCCCCTCCTCCTCTATAAATAGGCCTCCTCCCATGGCTTCCATGCACCACCCACACTCCAGAATTTTAGCCAAACCTTCTGCTCTCGACTTCGTGTTTCCTGGAGGAAGTTAGAGAGAAGAGAAGAAGAGTAGGAAGAGAGAAGAAGTGAGAGAGTGAGCAAGAGTTTAGTAGCAAGTAAAGGGAAGGGATAGTGCTGAGTAGATGATCACAAAATTAGTGGAGATGCTATCCAAATTAGGATAAGGACAATTTAAAATCAAGGGGAGGTTCTCGAAATCAAGACCCGAAGTTTAAACTTTTGTCATGAAGAACGACTAACCTCTGGACCGCTGACTCTGGACGGCTAACCACTAACCTTGTGCTAATCCTTCTCTCCACTAGTGTTTGTTTTTATTGAGATACTTGCAGGATGAAGGGCGTTTTGCAGGGAATCTCGGGAACCTTCAGAAAAATCAGGACAAGAAGTGCATCTCGCCAAAACTCGGTGGCTGGTTCCGACATGAGTGTCGACCCACCACCAGAAGCACCAGAAGTACCTCCAGAAGCACCTGCAGCAGCACCTGTAGCACCACCAGCATCTCCGAGAGTCCTCATGAGAACATCCGATCTCGCCCTGAGAACCACCCAGGAGAAGGATGTATACAAGAAGCTTAAGAACAAGCGTTTCATCCACACGCCAGTCATCGATCCGACACTCCTGCTAGCGACAGGTATGGCTCAAGAATTCGATACAATTTTTCCACTAGTTGGTTGGACTTCCTTTGCAAACCTCACTGAGAAGGGGATTAGGCTTTTGACCATAGAATTCCTTAGCACCCTTCGATACACGGACAATGGAGTTTATTTTAGAATGTTTGCTCTAGAATATTCTGTCTCTTGGAGAAACCTTAGTGACCTCCTAGGTTTCCCTCAAGATGCCCTCATAGATTTAAATGCGGCACTAGGTGATTTTGATGCACATAGGTTTTGGAGCAAAGCATTTCTAGAGCACCGTACCACTTAGCACACCGCACCGCAGCCATAGAGCATCCTACGCTTAGATTTTGCACCGTTGGATAGGAGACACCTTTTTCCCACGATTTGATGAAAGCAAGATCAGAGTAGCCGACTTGCAGTTGCTATACGCGGCTGTCAAGAAACAGAAAGTGTCTCCTGTCCATCTCCTAGTGAACCATTGGATGAGTGTCCCCGGTTACAAAGTAGGAAGTGTGGCCATTTGCTCGCTTATCACTCGCATTGCCACAAGCTTGAAGTTATTAGAGGGAGCTACTTTTGAGTATATTGAACATCATAGAGAATTTTATGACCTCTACACTTTTGGCCAAGGTCACTTATCGAAGAAAGTGAATGATGTTTATTATGCAAAATATGGTGAAGCCGCGATCCGGTTACCTAACCCGGAACCGGCTTTGTATCATGTGCAAAACTATCATGTTGAGTTGCGGGCGGAACCGGTGAATGAGAGAGCACCTCGAAGAGTTCGCTCGTAGAGGGTGACAGAAATCGTGAATCGGTTTGGCGTGGTGCCGAAACCGCCCGAGAAGAACCAGCACATGCCGCTTTCAATGAGTGGAATGTACCTCAAGACCACTCACTAAACTCATGGGTGTACCCACCACAAAGCCAACCACATCAACCATTCTATGGTTACTACCCACCATACAACACCCCAGGAACATCAGAGCCAGGACCATCCGAGCCAGGACCCTCACAGCCACTGTTGGTATTTGCTAAGTGCAACTAAAATAAGAAGAATTCCGCAAGCGCACAGAACATATCATTGTAGCATTTTACCGGGAGTAAACCAGGTATCGTTATTTATATTTTACCACAGGGAAGCAAGGGTTAAAGAATCTGATAATTCACCATCATGTATCTACTAACTTAGTAAACCAACTAGACTAAAGCAGGGGTAAATGATATATATATATATGTAAGGTAATATAATAAAGCACACATGAGAATTCTATGATAAATGAGTAGCTAGCTAGAGTGAGAGGACAACGGGAGAGATCAAAGTTCCTATATACTTCTCTATTACTTTGGTTCTATGATAACGGGAATGGTTAGATATAGCAATCACACAATAGCACTTTGGAGCAAAGCAGTCCTTTCCAACTCTCGAAGAAGACTGGGTAAAGAGTAGTTGGGAGAAGGCTGCCGAAAGCTCTACGAAACACCAACCCGAACGTGGTGGAATACGAAGGCCCGACAGTAGCCGTCACCTCCGGGGCTACCACAACTATCCGTGGATTGGGCGCAACCTCGGTAACCTATAGTCTAGACACCATGCCTACACTATCGATTACTACTCTAATTACTTAAGATAACTAGAGCACTCAATACGAGCGAAGATCCCATGCCAATATATAACAACTATACTAATCATACATATGAAGGCATAAAGTAAATAGAGAAGATAAATGTATTAAAGCATAAGTCTTACAAGAGTAGATACAAAGACATACCAAATCTCTCGAAGACTTCTCCGAACCGAGCGCGCTCCGCTCTCCCTAACTCCCATCTAGATCTAATCTACTACATTGGAATGTCTAGCTCTAATTCTCTAGAGAAGAGAAGTCATCCATTCAAGGGACGCCTCTACAACTCTGATCCCGCTGGGAGATAATGAATTAGGGTTTTAGGGATGCCTCCTCCAGGGGCCAGGGGCCCTGTTTATATAGCCCTCTAGGATGCACCACAGCCCTCGGATCAAACCGACCTAAACGGACGATTATTATTCATCCTCAAAGGCGGTGGAACAGGATCCGCGAGGCCGATGCCGATTGGTCCAGTCATGAGTCGGCCGACCAAGGGTGGGAGTCGGCCGACTCTCCACCGAGCCCGTTCGGGCTCCCGTTTGGTCCGAGCCTTCTCGAACCTTCCAGATTACAGAATTTTCACCGGTTCCCGATTATCTCTATGTAAACCCGACATGTGGGCCTTCCTTGGGTATTTTCAGCCGACACCCCGAAAATGACATTCACCAAAACTCGTGGAATTACGTCGGTATAACCCCTATATCTAGTTGGTGAACATATTTTAGTCCTTTCTCATGTTTAGTTGATGGTAAAAATTGGCACTTAACGACCGTCAACAACTCCCCCAAGCTTTCCTTTTGCTCGTCCCTGAGCAAAGATAAACTCAGTGTGGATCAGGAGTTGCTACAATGCTTTCACGCCTCAAAAGTACACATGCGTTCAAACAAGAACTCTCCTCCGGATTAGAGTGAACTATTCTGACTCAAAACTTACTCATATTACCTTTCACCATGGGGCTTGTAACCGTCACTTGGGTCTTGAGCGGTTGAAAGACAGAACGGTCAAGTCAAGCGCTATGTTTCTCGCTCTTTGATCAACTATTATTCTGGAGTTTTTGCAAGATTTTCAAATAAAAACTCGAGTTCCTTGTATGAACCTTTCGATCTCTCATTTGTGGTATTTCGGATCCTCTCCAAGGCATGAGTAGTGTATGCCTTCTCTCTTCTCTCAAAATATGTGGTATTTGTGGAACTAAGGCATAGTGGAAAGTGCCTTCTCTCTCTCACCTTACTTTCTAATAGGCTTATGTGGAGCTCATAGGTGGGGAGACACTCAAACTCACTTGCATATATTGCACGTTAAACCATGGATCCAATAGGAACTAAAATAATAATAAAGTCATATGTGCATGTGAATGAGGAAATGGGATGGATGATAAGATGATGATGATAAGGAAATGATTATGAGGGGTGATCACTTGGTGAACATCTACTTCTACACTTGCTCCTTTGGGGATAACATGACTCCCTTTATTCGGAAACTTTGAAACTTCTTGAAAGGAAGGACTTGGCTGCTCTCTCTTCTCTTTTTTTTTTCTTTTTTTTTTTTTTTTTTTACATAGCAACCAATCCTCTGAAAATAAAACTTTAGCAACGGGGAGTGTATAACTTGAAATGATAATGACTGGAGCTTTTATGTAGGCAATTGGAACGGCGATGATTATCTCTAGATGTTCACTCCCAGGATAGGATGGCCATGAGTGTTCACTCCCAGTGTAGGAGTAGAACATTTTCTGAATGGAACGAAATTAGTGGCATATATATATATATATGTGGAAGAATGGATGGATGGTTGGATGGATGGATGGATGCGTACTCCCAGGGTAGGAGCAGCATAAGCGCGTATCTCCGGGGTAGAGACAAGACACAATATGTGGGGAAATGCGTACTCCCGGGGAGGAGCATAGGTGCGTATCTCCAGGGTAGAGATAGCACAATATATGGTGGATATGGATCTATATGTAGGTGGTACTTCTAGGGACAGAAGTAGCACAGAATGAATGTAACATTTATAAAATGGGTGCATGCTTCTGGGGACAGAAGTAGCATAGATCAATGGATGGAGAGCACATAGTATTGACTTTAACTGCATGACTGATTCCTTATGGGTCCATAGTATAACCACACTCAATGCCTATAACAACTACACTCAATACCTACAAAATGATCTATATCAATAGCTGGGTTTTCCTAATCTAGTAAGCATGAATATATGGCTGTGTTAGGAATTTGAACTCTCGTCATAAAGGAACTCATCATGCAATAATTTAAGATTTTCAAAAATAAATTCTCCAGAACTCTAGTATCTCTAGGAACAAGATGGACAGCAGCTCAAAACTTTTCCCGTATCACATCCGCCAACAACCTAGACTTAGATCAAGCATTCGCTACCCACAAGTTTTAGGTTCAGAGCAATTCTCAAATCTAAACAGTTGTGTCTAAAACTCGGGAAAGTGCAAGGTTGAAAACTAGGTACTTGAAAGGAATTACGGCAGAGCAACTATTCATCATCTCCATGTAGAGTTTATTCTAGGGATCACTTTTAAGACAGATTGCAAGAGCTCTCCAAAGTAGAAAAGATAGATAAAGAAATCTTTCTGGGTTTCTAAGGTTATGCATCTTTTTTTTTTAGTTGTTTAGCAAGCTCTATAAATAAATAGACAAGTTGGAACACTTAGCTTGATACACGGGGGATGCTCTCCCCCAAGCTGGATGTTGACATAGTCTGCTGATGTTGCTGACAGGCAATGAAGATGTTCTAGTCCTCCTGGAGTGTCGTAGATAGTTGCTGTTGGAGACAACACTTGAATGTTGCGGGCAGCACTCCGACAGGGAACTGGATGTCCCTCTGCCTGTTAGCTCTTCTTGATCCTCGATGTTCTCCTTGGCGAGGGTTCAGTGATTTAAGTCCTCCGAACAGGACTTCTTGTCATGTTCACTCCTTCAGTGCATCATTTGATCCCAAAGGTAGAGACCTTGAGAACTGCACCTCTTGAGATGGTAACTCTAGGAAAGGAGTCACCCATGTTCTTTCTTGTCAAGCAGTCTTTATCACTGGAATACCTTGTGATGAAGAGTAGATGCTTCTAGTGGTCCTTTACTTCTTGGAGTTTGCCTTGCTTGATTGACCTCTCTCCTTGAGCATCTTGTCTTCTAAAATTTCACTCCTTCTTTTTTTCTTCCTCTTTTTTTTTTATGCATAGACCTTGTGCTCCACTCATTGTTTCTTCTCAGCGTGCTAGAGCGACGGGGGCTTGAAAAGAGGAAGGGCATTGCTGGATCAATGTTTGAAGAGTCATTGGCCTTCCTCCCCCAAGCTTGACCTTGTTGTCACTCGCCACATGAAACCCAATATGAGTGTTGAGTCATCCCTCAGAGTGTGTTGTACTCCTATGTCCTTAGACACTATTTGTCCTCTGTTCTTAAGCCTTCATTTGTCTGAGAGGGACTTTTGATTATAGGTCCGTTGAGCAAAGATCTCTCCTTTGCATTATGCCTTTCTTTAGACTATCCAATCCGGGATGAGGAGACAGACAGTTGCATGATCTTCTTTCATCAACCATTCTTGATTTTCATTGAGTCTTGGTTGACGCATTGATGTTCATTGGAGATGTAGACTTGAGTTCTTCCTTGATGGTCTTTGTCTTCTAGCGGCATGGCGAAGAGTTGCAGTTAATGATACGCCATCCGTCTTGATGATCAAGGAAGGGTTTTCATCTCCAATGGTTTAGGGACATCATCTTGCAAATGTGGTTGTTCCCGGTCTTCTTGGGTTTGGTCGGTAGTCAACCCTTGATGATGATTGGTTGACACAAGGATGTATGCTTATCATGCCATCCTTGTCCTTGCTGCCGATGTGCAAGATGGTGTCTTCAAGAACAAATGAGGGCGGGTCTTTGATTGGCCAAAATGAGTTGAGTTACACCATACTCCTTATTGGCGTCCTAGCTCGAGTTTTGGGCCCAATGCTATGTTGTCTTCAATGTTGCTCATAGCTTGTCGCCTTATTCATCCACTTCTTTGAGTGAGTTCAAATGATGATCCTTCTTGTGGCACTCTTGTCTTCTTCTTTGTTCCATCATTGAAGTGGCAATTTTGCAGGTGATGCCAATCCACGAACAGGCACATCATAAGTTCTTTCCTACAAAATGTTAGTGGACACATACCCGAAGGATTGCAACAATTTCAAACTATGGGCTATTATCCACTATCTATTTTAGAATTTCATCTATGTTAAAAAAAAGAGATGGTTTTCAAGGTACTTTAGCATAGACTTTATTTATCATCTTTTCTAGCAACTTTTTTTTAGGCACTTTAACATGGTTCAAGGCGAAGGTAACTTGCAACAAAAGACAATGTGAATGATATTTGATACTTACAATTCTTTCTTGGACAATGAGCTGTTCTTTGCACAAAGTTGTTGAAGTTCGTCACATGCCTTTCTTCATCTCTCACATGAGTTCATCTCTTGACTTACCCAAAATGTGTTTATGGATTTCCTGCATGGGTTAGTCTGACAAAATAACCAGTATCTACTAAAGCACATTTTTAGCTCAATAACCAAACTAGACTCCATGTCTAATTTAATTAAGGAAGACATTTTAACCTAAGCACCACGCTTAATTTAAAAGCCTTTGGAAACACCCATGGAGCACTTCCAAACCAAAGCATACTATAGCAAACAAAGGTAGCATGAAAGCATTATACAGAGTTACTCAAACAGAGATGACAAAGCATGATCATGGTGAGAATATATTTTTAAGTATGAAAAATATTTAGATGCAAGCGACATGAATGCATGCAAGGAACTAAACATACAAAGTGGATGAGCAAACATAAATAAGCTAAATGGAGCGAATGCATGAACAAGTAAACATGCGGTGAGATGCAAGAATTTAAAAGATAACTACTCATAATTTTGAAGTCCATGAGCAAGACTTCTCACCTTTTCTTGATCATACTTACCATGACTCACATGATGAAATTTGTGCGCGGTGTAGCGTCTATGTTCGTCACTTGTGAAGTGATTTGAAATTCTTGTGACGACGACCTTTTCTACACTCTGTGAGGTAGCAGGGTTCCAATGTTGATGGATGTTGAAGGTTGGGGGACCCTGAGCTCTTCATTGTCTTGTGGAAACTTGTCGGAAGGTCGAAACGACATCTTTTGTCCTGTCTATTCCACAACTCAACAGAACAAGGGGTAATCCTACTAAAGCTAGTGATACACTAAATTAGCAGACATCAAGATCACTATCAAAAACTTAACACCGATTGCTTCCCCGGCAACGGCGCCAAAAATACTTGTTGGTATTTGCTAAGTGCAACTAAAATAAGAAGAATTCTGCAAGCGCACAGAACATACCATTGTAGCATTTTACCGGGAGTAAACCAGGTATCGTTATTTATATTTTACCACAGGGAAGCAAGGGTTAAAGAATCTGATAATTCACCATCATGTATCTACTAACTTAGTAAACCAACTAGACTAAAGCAGGGGTAAATGATATATATATATATGTAAGGTAATATAATAAAGCACACATGAGAATTCTATGATAAATGAGTAGCTAGCTAGAGTGAGAGGACAACGGGAGAGATCAAAGTTCCTATATACTTCTCTATTACTTTGGTTCTATGATAACAGGGAATGGTTAGATATAGCAACCACACAATAGCACTTTGGAGCAGCAGGTCCTTTCCAACTCTCGAAGAAGACGGGTAAAGAGTAGTTGGGAGAAGGCTGCCGAAAGCTCTACGAAACACCAACCCGAACGTGGTGGAATACGAAGGCCCGACGTAGCACCTCCGGGGCTACCACAACTATCCGTGGGATTGGGCGCAACCTCAGGTAACCTATAGTCTAGACACCATGCCTACACTATCGATTACTACTCTAATTACTTAAGATAACTAGAGCACTCAATACGAGCGAAGATCCCATGCCAATATATAACAACTATACTAATCATACATATGAAGGCATAAAGTAAATAGAGAAATGTATTAAAGCATAAGTCTTACAAGAGTAGATACAAAGACATACCAAATCTCCGAAGACTTCTCGGTAACCGGAGCGCAGCTCCGCTCTCCCTAACTCTCATCTAGATCTAATCTACTACATTGGAATGTCTAGCTCTAATTCTCTAGAGAAGAGAAGTCATCCATTCAAGGGACGCCTCTACAACTCGATCCCGCTCGGGAGATAATGAATTAGGGTTTTAGGGATGCCTCCTCCGGGGGGCCGGGGGCCCGTTTATATAGCCCTCTAGGATGCACCACGGCCCTCGGATCAAACCGACCTAAACGGACGATTATTATTCATCCTCAAAGGCGGTGGAACAGGGGATCCGCGAGGCCGATGCTGATTGGTCCAGTCATGAGTCGGCCGACCAAGGGTGGGAGTCGGCCGACTCTCCACCGAGCCCGTTCGGGCTCCCGTTTGGTCCAGAGCCTTCTCGAACCTTCCAGACAGAATTTTCACCGGTTCCCGATTATCTCTATGTAAACCCGACATGTGGGCCTTCCTTGGGTATTTTCAGCCGACACCTGCGAAATAGACATTCACCAAAACTCGTGGAATTCTCGTCGGTATAACCCCTATATCTAGTTGGTGAACATATTTTAGTCCTTTCTCATGTTTAGTTGATGGTAAAAATTGGCACTTAACGACCGTCAACAGCCACCAAGATACTCTTATGACCCCTTTGGTACCACTGATGAAGAAGAAGAACCCCACCATGACTTTGAGCCACGTCGCCACTCCGATGCCACCGGTTTCATTTTCACCCAAGCAACACTATGATGAACAAGTAGCCTTCCAAAGACAACACCACCGCCACTCGAATCGCCATGATCGAGGTGGAATGACCAGCTCCAAGTGGAACCGAACACCACCCGGACACTGGGCACCATTCAAGAGAGCCGGAAAGAAGCCGCTTCCATGCCGCATGGCTTGGTGGACCTGTTGCACATCCACTATCCACCGCCACCGCCGCAAGGCTAGCTTGGGGGAGGACCCCCATTATCAAGATAAGTATTTCTTTCCTTTTGTTTTAGTTTGTTTGTTTTCATTTTGTTTGTTTTTCTTTGGTTTGTTTTATGCATTGAAAAAAAAATCAAATCAGAAAAAACCAGAAAAAAACCCAATAAAAATTTGCTTGCTAAGTTTGTTTAGTTTACTTTCTTTAAGTGTGCTTGTTTACATTCCAAGTTGCCTTGAGATAAAAACCAAATAAAAAGAGTGTGCAAGTTTGTTTTCAATTCAGTTTGCTATAAATAAAAATGTGTAGACTTGAGGATTGCGTGATGGAAATGATGAATAGTTGCTCTGCTCTAATTCTTTGCAAGTACCTAGCTTTAAATTTGAGTTCTCCCAAGATTTAGATACACTATTTGACAACTGGATTTACTCTACACCTGAAACCTGTGGGAGCATATGCTTAAACTAAGTCTAGGTAGTTGACGGGCATGATATGATGATAGTCTGAGCTGCTGTTCATTGTGTTCCAAAGTGCCACTAAATTCTGGAGATTTATTTGTGAAAATTATAAATGTTTCATGATGAGTTCCTTATATGACAGAGTTAAAATTCCTACCATAGCCAAACTTGATCATTAGAATAGGAAGCCTCCTCATTTGTTAGGGCTCGTCTTTGTCGGTTTGTGTTGTACCCTTATGAACTCATCATACAGCTAAATCTTGGTTACACACTCACATTCACCCCTGCTACTTCTACCCTGGGAGTACGCACCACATAAAGCCTATCATCATTCATTGAAATTGTTCTATTCTTACACTGAGAGTGAACACCCAAAAATATTCCCCTTTTTCATTTTGCTAGCCATTTATCCAAGATCAATGCTCCAAGTATCATTTGTTATCCCCGATGTGAAGTTGTCAAGATTGAGAAGTGTTCCATTCAAGAAGTATTTCATTCCTTTTTGGGCTGCAAGAATTGTATAAAAAAAAAGAAGAAAGAAAAAAGAAAAAAAAAAGAGAAAGAAAAATTTATGAGCCCAGTCATTGTCAAGTTTCCAAGTTCAAAGTTCCAAGAAGTTCCAAGTTTTATCCAAATAAAGGAGCATTGATAATTCCTTTGTGCACCCCTTCTCCTCCCACAAATATTTCTCTCTATTTTATATATATCATCCACATATAAAACCACACGTGCACACACCGATTGGTTGTATGTTGAGTTCCTTCGGATCCATGGTTCGATTATGCCAATGCATTAGTTCTCCACACCTATGAGCTCCATATACGCCTTTATTAGAGTAGGGTGAGAGAGAGAGAGTGAAGGCTCATCTATAAATGCCTTGAACCATAAATACTACATATTCTGAGAGTAAGAGAGAAGGCATATCTCCTTTCAATGCCTTAGAAGAGGATCCAAAAATACCACATATTGAGAGACTTGAAAGGGTTGTATTAAGGAACTCGAGTTTTTATTGAAAATCTTGTAAAAACTCTAGAAGAGAGGTGGAACAACGAGCATGAGACAACGTGCTTGACTTAATTGTTCTGTCTTTCAACTACTCAAGACCCAAGTGCGTAAAAGCCCCATGGTTGAAAGAAACATGAGTAAGTTTGGGAGTTATGATAGTTCACTCTAGTCTCGGGATGAATTCTTGTTTAGAGCATGTGTGTTTGTTAAGCATGAAAGCATTGCAGCAACTCCCGATCCATCTTCGTAGCTATTTGCTCGGGGACGAGCAAAGGGCAAGCTTGGGGGAGTTTGTTGACGGTTGTTAATGATCAATTTTATATGTCAACCGAGAGAGAGAAAGAGGGGTATAATCTGTTCACCACCATAAACTTAGGGTTTAAACCGACAAATTCCACAAGTTTTGGTGAATATATGTTTTCGCGAGGGGATTATCGGGAAAACATCCAAGGAGGCCCACATGTCATGATTACATAGAGAGAAAGACCGAACGGGTAAAATTGTATACTCTAGAAGACTCCGAGAAGGCAAACCCCGGAAGCGGACCCACTGCATAGGGGTGAGTCGGCCGACTCCCCCTTGGGTCGGCCGACCGGCCACCTCCACCAATCAGGTGGAGGCTCGCGGATCTCGCCTCCACCGACCTTGAGGAGCAATAATTATCGTCCGTTTAGGTCGGTTTGATCCGATGGCCGTGGTGCATCCTAGGGGCTATATATTCGAGCCCCCGGCCCCGGGCTCGAGAATTCATTCTAGAATTCATTATTCGAGGTAGCCATCAAAGCAAAGCCGGGGTTTAGAGAGAGATCTCCACCGCAGAATTAGAATAGATACTCTAGATCTTCAAGTTCTACATAGGTTTAGACTAGATAGAGGAAGAATCGGGCGCTGTGCTCGGAATTCCGGATCTTCATCATCGAATTGGTATTATCTTGTATCTATTCTTGTGACTTTATTCTAAATATCATTATGTTTCTATTTATTATGTTCCTAGTTTATTCTAGTTCTACATTTGATATGGTTATGATTGGTAATAAGTTTATGTATATGTTTGCAAAGCGCTTAGCTCTCTTCCCGGGGGTTAGGTGGTAGATTTCATGTAAGCATGGTGCTTAGATGCCATTTACCCGCAAATGCACCCTATTGGCCGGGTCGTGTGGTAGATCGCGGAAGTGACAGGTTCCGTTGAGTCCTCTCGTATTCCATCCCCCGTTGGTAGGTCTAGCGAACCAAAGTTGCGTAGTAAGTCCCGCTATGTCTTGGCTTGTTATAGCAATGATCCTTATACATAGATGAAGAGTCTTTTGTGCTGTATATGATAGTGTAGAGTTGGAGTAGATGAATGACTTAGTAGATTAGAACCTACATAGGATTTATATTTCTTGCACTAATCGATGTCAACCTACCTTTGTGAGTAGTCTATATCTAATCTCTCGTGTGATTTATACCCCGAGCTTATTACTTTATATTCCCTTATTTATCATGGTTTACCCTCTCGCCAAAGTATGTGACTCGTGTAATCAATCACTCATGAGTAGTCGTGTTTAGCAAGTTCATCTCATTGTTTAAGTCCGTAGTTCTTTCCTTTGAGCTAAATATAAATAACGATACCGGAATACTTCCCGGTAAAAATGCTACGATGGTGTATTATCTCGTTCGCTTGCGGATCCCATATTTTTCTTGATTAGAGGAGCAGCTTTCTATACCAACACTTCGCGCCATGCTAGGGATGACAACTTAGCGTGAGTGGTGTTAGAAGTGTCAACAGGAACTTATTTTATTATCATCCCTTCACTGAAAGAAAAATCCTGCTTACTGGTAGGAAAAGAATGTAGGTGTGTTCCTGAATTTATGAATTTTGAAACATTCATTTCATATTGAGGCCGTTTCATTACAGTTCATGCTCACTGCTCCATAGCCACATTTGGCAAGATGTTCTCTGTTTATGTGTCCATCATTTTGACAAGAGTTTATGTGTCCATCATTGCACGAAAGAAAATCTGAGGCCTGTGGGTCATCAATCTAGCACAACAAATCAAAGGTTTGTTAAGTAAACGAAAGGTTTCCGGTCAGGCATAGTCACAAATGTTTATCACTTGACGCTATGATCATATTGTTTGTTTGTGGAATGCAGTTCCGTCTAATTACCAAAACCTGTAAGTCAACCTACATGTGAAATAACTTTGACTCAGCATAATGGTGCTAAAGTTGTGCAGTGTTGCTCTTGTTTCATCATCGCAGGCTTGTGTCTCACATCACATCTATTCACCTAGCCATGGCACTCTACTTTCTTCCCATAAAACCGATCATCATCCCTATTCGCGGTGATCTCGACGGCTCAGAGTTATCTTATCATGTGATCTGTGTGTTCACTACGTGAAAAACTTACTAAGGGGATGCCCCCCTCACTGTAGGGGCGACTGGCGTTGGAGCCCCCCCTACAGTGGGTGGCCCAGGGAGCTGGCTGGCTAGATCACCAGCCGCCCCTGCAGTGGCACTGTAGGGGCGGCCGGTGATCCAGCCACCCTTACAATAGGCCACTATAGGGGCGGCTGGTGATCCATCCACCCCTACAGTGATCTGTAGGTATAAGTGGCTTGCCCACCTTCTTCCTCCCCGAGCCAACACAATCCACTCAGAAAAAAGGATTGGGAGGCCTTGGGCACCTCCCTAAAATTGCTCTAGTAAGGCGGGAGGGAGGTTTTCAACTCAAATTCTTTGGTGGGAAGCTTGTTTAAGGTAAGAGAATGTCATTCCCACCCTCTAATCCAAGTTTTATTGGTTGATTATTGAGCAATTTGCATTCTTGTTTTCTTTCTCTTCAATGGTGCTTGAGCTATGTAGCGTCCTGCACAGGCCCTGTGTAGGAAACCTGCGCAGGACATAAGCATAAGTTCTGGTGATCCAAATGTTACAATAAACAAGCTTCGACTTGTCAACAAAAGTCATTCTAGTTAACATCTAGACAAATTAAACCTCCGCCTCCTCATGAGCAGCATGCGAAGATCCGGCATCAACCGCTGGGGCCTGATCTGTTCTGGCTTGTTCGGTCCCGGCCTCCGAAGCTTTCTCCACATCAACCACCTTGTCGATGGGCTCCGTCTGCTCGGCAGTAGTCATGTTGGTGGAGATCGGAGGGGTCACGTTGGCCGATGAAGCTCCGGAAGCACCGGTACATCCCACCAAAAAAGAAAAGCCTCCCTTAAGTAAACACATCCGGGTATGCGAAAGAAAGACCGCAAAAACTTAGCACTATGGGCGAAATCAAAGCAAGGCTAACCCACCTGCGAGCTCCGCTCTTCCACGAGTCGTGCGGCCTCTGAGCGACCAAATTTCCACTAGCACTCAAACTAAAACGCCTTGGTGACCCTCATCAAGCTCTTGGAACCCTCCCCAAGCTCCGCTGGACTGAGGAAATTTCTTCGACTTGCAAAGATCAACAATATGCTCACAACCAACGGTGCCAAGGCTCTTGACAAGATTGCTGGCATAGGTAAAAGCGCAGAAGTCGCCGACCTTGTAAACAAAGTCTGGCAATACGCGGATGTTGTCGCGGAGCCAGCCAAATATGCCAGATAGCTCCGAATTGGAGCCCGGAGGACAGGTCTGGCCACCAAACTTAGAAATAACAGCAGTAAGCGCCGAGCACGCTTCAGCGCCGGCCACCCTTGCCTCAGCCAGGCATTTTCTCTCCTCTTCCAATTCTCTCTCAAGTTGTTAAACCCGAGTCTGGAGAGTCGCCGACGAGCTTCGCTCAACCTCCACCTCTTGGTGCAAGATTTCAGAAGTATCTTTGATCTTTTTCAGTTTCTCAGCGAAGATGTCGCAGGACTTCTGAGGTTCGGTCAAGCAGCGACCCTGATTTTCTATGTCTGTACATAGAGCGCGATTTTCACCAATCAGCTTCTTCTCGCTTTCCACAACCTTCTCATACTCAACCCTCATGATCTCGTAGTCATTGAGGACCTTCAGGAAACGCCTCTCGAGCTCCTCCGTCAGGCATTAGGAGCAATAAGGGTGGAAACATGAAATATGGCAGAATGGCAGAAACTCACGATGCCCCCTTGCTCTGTGTTACACCGGAGCAAGTCAGATAGATTGGCCTTGCCAAAGTACTCCTTGATATGCCCTGAGAAGAAGAGAAAAATAGGAGTACTCGATTTAACAGCTGATAAAACAAGAGTAAAAGCTACATCAAAGAAGCACATTTCAAATTTCACCAATAGCTTCGGAGTATACATCTGTTCCAATTCCGCCACCAGCGCAGGAGGTACCGGCCCCGCCTGAAGAACTTGCGCCAATAAATGGGCCAGAAGGAATGCTGACGAAAATAGGGGGAACCGACCCTTTGGGCAAGTTGGGGTTGACCTCTGCCATACCCTCTGAACACAGCGGAGTGATAAGAGAAAGAACATGATCAATGAACAAAAAGAACCAAGATAACAAAAAAACTCACTCAGTCGAAGCATCTCTTGTGCCGCTAAGATAGCAGCAGTGTCGGCAGGGGTAGGCGCTACCGCAGGAGCGGAAAAGGGCGCGGTCATCGAAGCTTGGAGCGGATGTGGGGATTTAGGCGGAGAACCAAGGATCTCATCAGAATCAGCTCGCGTGCCCAAGGTAGCTCCCGCTTCCTCCTCTTCAAGCCCACCAATCTCTTGGGAATGCTTAACAGCTCTGCTGCGGCTTCCACTGTTAACCTCCCCAAGGTTCATCATGTCATCCTCCATCGCCCGTTGAATATCGTCATCCTCGGACTCGGACGGAGGCTCGTCAAACAAAGTTGGAAGCAGGATTTTTGGACCCTGCCCGGTAGTAAGCGGAGCTTCGGCAACGGAGGCATTGCCTGCAGCAGGTGGAGCTCCGCCGGAGGGTGCTGGAGAGTCACGAGCAAAAGAGGCATTCGAAGCTCCAGTACCAGCCTCTGGGACCCTGGCCTCGTCAGCTGACGTGACCTTCGCCGCCTCGTCAGCAACAATTTCAACAGACTCCCTCCCAGAAGAGATCGGGCTGCTCAGTAGATTTATAGTTGAGCGTGCTCTCTTACTAGCGGCCTTCGGGCCCACAGCTCCGTTCCTCTTCTTAGCAGCAGTAGCTGGAGGCTCATCAAGGTCGCTTAAGACTGAGCTTAGGACCGCAGTCGGAGCCTTCACTCTAGCTTTTGTAGCAGCCTTCTCCTTCTCAGCCTCAACCTTCACCAGTAAAGGCTCTGAGAGCACCCTTTCGTGATAAACGGCGCCAAGCTGCTCGAAGACATTGTTGAGCTAGGGCATGTTACCGTTAGCAGTCCGGCAGGACAGGTATTCCTTCACTGTTATTTCGCCAGCAATTCTTTCAGCGCGCAACTCCACTTTCTTGATGAAGACGTCAAGCGTAGTCCCGCGCAGCAAATCTCTGCTAAAGCGGGGGAAAGGAACCTTCACCCCATCACCAAAAATAGGCATTTGATGGTCAACAAGAGTAAACTCAGGTCTCACCCTGCCAATAGGCCAGTACCGCAAAGCCACCATCTCTTCAACCAGATCGCGCCCGCCTGAGAACCGACATGCTAAGGCGAAAGCAGCTTCGCACTTGGTTAGGGACTCATCATATTCTTCACCGATGGCAACGTTGATTTCCGGTTTCATGTCCTCCAGACGGGTAGCGAAGGAGTAGTGAGGCTCCCGCACCCCTTCCGAATTCTTCCTATGAGCCGGAGCATGCTTTACATAAAACCAATAACTCTTGCAGTCAATGTCCCACTTATTGGGTTGACAGTAAGACAGCTCCAATCGCTCTCGCCCTCGGCGCTAAGTCCTCTTGGCGTTGAAGGAACAACTTCCATATTGGCACTGTAGCCCCTGATGGTATTTGATCTATTTGTGTAGCTCGTAGTAGTCCTAGAAAGTCTCGATATCAGGCTCCGTTCCATAAGAAAGACTGGCGTAGCAAAACTTGCTAAGAGCCAGGACTCCATTCGGAGTGAGCTGATGGATCTGAACTTTGAAGAAGCAAACGATGTCCCTCATAAAGCTGTACATTGGTATGCGAAGACCGCTGATGAAGAAGTCCCAGAAAACCATAATCTCCCCTTCCTCAGGCTTCGGAAGGACTTGTCCCTTTGGCGGAGCTCGGCCTGCCTTCTCCGGGCCAACGTACTCCAAGCCGTCGACCATCTCTTGGGTCATCTTCGATGAGGGAAAGATGAAGGTACCAGAGTGAGCCATTGGATTGGCTTCGTCAGTACCAACTAGGTCTCCGACAGAGGCTGACACATCACTCAGGGTGTCACTCAGGGTGTTAGCAACTTCTTGCGCTTCCGTCTGAGCTACCATATAATCTTCAAACACCTCCGACCACCCTGAAGACCTCATGGAGCTCAAAGAGGAATAAGGCCCGCTGAAAGTAGGCCAACGTGAGAAAGGGCGAGCCACGGTGGCGAAGGTGACCGGAGGGCGAAAGGGCTAAAACTGAGCCTAGTAACTCAACAAGGGAGGTCTCCGGCAAAGCCCCCCTCCTTTTATATAGGGGGGAGGCGGCGCTTCGTGACCCGTGCCCAATGGTCATGACAGTCGAACAGTCGTGCCGCCTGGACGCGGTTTCCGCTCAATCAGAGACGGACACGTCGACAAATCAGGACAAGTCAGATTTCAAAGCGGATCAGGGGGGAAGGAAGCACAACCTCCGCTACTCCCACCAGGCCAAGGGTTGACGACGAAGACCCGCTTTTGAGATCAAGCCTTGCCCTCAAGTGGGAACTGTTGGGGAAGAAAAGGCCGGATTGCGAAGGTTGTGCTTAATGGCTTCGCATGTGTAAATCTCCAGGTGAAGGTGTCAGCCGTTCAGTAACCTCATTTGATTTCTCTTCTTGTGTAGCTTCGCCCTGCAGGTAAATCTGAGCGAAGGTCGTGAGGATTTCGGCACGACTCGGACCTGAGAAGCTCCGCGGAGCTCAGCTGCTAACCTCCGCTGGGGGTTTACAGCCGACGGGGCACCAGCAGCGGGGATCAAGGCCCAGGCAGGTAGATCGCCGACCTCCGCCAGGGGGCGAGCTTCGCCGGAGTTAAGCCGTCCGCCGTTCGGCCCAAGAGGAAGCGGTATGATGATGGGCCATCATTTGGATAGGCCCACCATCGAGCGGAGGTCGGCCCAAGGCCCATGGCGCGCAGAAAAGGACTAAACTGCCCTCCTCGGCAATTAGTGGATCGTTGTAAAGTTCCTAGAAGCCTTAGGGGCAAAATTGTAAACAGGAAATCTAGTCAGATTGGCACTATAAAAGGGGGTAGACCCTGATGTAAAAGAGGAGAGGTCAGAGGTGGCCAGATCTATTCCAAGATCCAGTCCACAGTGTCTGACACCACCTTTTCGTCACTTTATTCAGATGATAGCACTACTTTCTCAGGTTTGATCAGTCTGTCACCACTGAGCGCTTCACAACTAGGTCAGTGCGTGTCGGGTTTGTGTACCAACAATAGATGTACCAAAACAGTGACTTACAGTATAATTTAAGAACTGAGGGAGTACTTTATTATTATTATTATGAGTGTGTGTGACTGCAATGCTGTTTACTTTATTTTCATAATACAGTGTTTGTTTTGTACTTTTTCGAAGTCGTGCTGTTGGCACGTGGCTCATTAAGAAGAGAAAGGAGTTTGTTTTACAATCCGGTTGATCAAAGGGTGAGTTGCCCCCCAATCACCGGACAACACACTGACACAAGGCGCCGGCTAAACAGCGGAGCTTCGAGTGTTGTAGCTACCTGCGAAACAGATTGTGCCCAAGAAAGAATAGAAAAGCTCGAAAGCTAGGGCAGCATGGCCACCGCCTGCAGCGGCGCAAGCGCCCTGAAGCCGGCGGACACCCAGCAGCCTGCCTTCTCTGTGATGCGCTCTACCATGATGCTAGGCGCAGCCGACGCCCCTTGGAAAGTCCTCTTGTTGCGCTCCTTCCAAATCATCCACGTGACGAGCAAAACGAGCGAATCGAAGCTGCGTCGTAGGTCAGCGTGGAAGGATTCCATGGTGGATAACCACCAGTCCTCCAGGCGGTCCTCCTGCGACGGCGCAAGGTGGCCAAGGCCGGCCATGGAGAAGATCCTGTGCCATACCTCCCTGGAGAACACGCATGCCAGCAGTAGGTGGCGCCAATGCTCTGGCTCTTGAAGGCAAAGGACGCAGTCGTCCCCCTGCTGCAGTCCGCGTCGCTTCCGCTGCTCCGCCGTCCAAATCCTGCCATGCAGGGCCGTCCAGAAGAAGAACTTTACCTTCGGAGGTGCGGAGGCCTTCCAAAGCTCCTTTGCACCACTCAAAGTGGTCCTGCCTAGGAAGAAAGCTTTGTAGGCAGAAGCGCTGGAGTATTCGCCATCGGGCGTCCAGTTCCACCTGAAGCGGTCCTGTTGTTGGGGCTCAAGCTGTGTTCCCTCAAGCATGTTCCACAGGCATAGGAACTGGGTGATAAACAGCTCCGAGGAGCCCGCTTGCGCATCCCAGGCCCATTGGTTATCCGTGAGCGCGTCATGGACCGACCGTTGCCGGAGCCGCCGGGGCACCGAACGGCAAATGTCCGGCGCCAAAAGGCGGAGCCGGCCCTCGACCCTCCAGCGGTCGGTCCAGAACCTTGCCAGCCTGCCATCCCCCACAAGCACAGTCGTCGAGGCGTTGAACAAGTCGGTTACCTCTCGCTCGGGCTTCAGGGGCAGCCCCGCCCATAGGACGGCCGGGTCCGAACGTGCAGCCCACTCCCACCTGAGTCATAGCGCCATGCCCAGGAAGCGCAGGTCCGGTATCCCGAGCCCACCCAGCTCCTTTGGCAAACAGGCGATCGGCCAAGCGAGTGTGCACTGGCCGCCCGAAGCTTTCTCTTTGCCCGCCCAAAGAAAACCGCGTCTGACCTTGTCAATGTCATCGATAGCGCGCCGGGAGAGAGCGCAACAGATTAACAAGTGGACCGGTATGGCGGACAAGGTGGACTTTACCAGGGTGGTTCGGCCGGCCTTGTTGAGCAAGCCCGCCTTCCACGTCGGTATGCGCGCCGTCACGGAATCAACCAGCGCCTGCTCGCGGTCCCGCGGCACCGGCCGATTGCCAGCGGGACTCCAAGGTACTTCGTCGGGAACTCCTCGATCCTGCAAGGCAGCACCTCGCGGACCGGGCCTAGATCCTCGACCGAGCACCGGATCGGAGTCATGGTGCACTTGTCAATGTTGGTATGCAGCCCCGAGGCCCCAGCGAAGAGCTGGAGCACCTCCCTGATGCATGTCGCGTCCGCGGCTGTCGGGGAAAGGAAGATGACCAAGTCATCCGCGTACACAGATGCCCTATAAGCTGCCGCCGCGGGCGGCAAAGGAGTGAGCAGCCCCACACGATCGGCCTCCTTGAGCATGACGTTGAGGACTTCCATAACCAGCACGAACAGTAGCGGCGAGAGGGGATCCCCCTGGCACAGCCCCTTGGCGTGGCAGATGCGCTGACCCGGCCGACCATTGACCAGCACCCTGGTGCTGGCCGTGCGCAGCAAGGCGGCAATCCACTCCCGCCACCTCGCCGGGAAACCCGCGGTGTTTGTTTTGTACTATAATTATAACAAAGCTGAAATATTATATTATTTGCTGAAATGATGCTTAACTTATTACATACTATAAGCAGATATGCACACAAGCAACGAATCACGTTCGTAGCTAGAGCTACTCGATACGATGCTTCGCTTGCGTAATTAAGCAGACATGCGTGATCGAGGCACGAAGCAATCACGTACGCAATGCCTCTCCTCTTTGTATTGTTTGCCTCGTTAATACGTTTTTGACGGGATTCGTTACTTTACGTTCTCCATCATCGCCGTGCCTGGTCCTGTGGATATACTAGCGTAACCTTCCCTATTTATAGATCATCTGCGCATGCTGCTTTTATTTTTATCGGGTCAGATAGAGGAAAATTATCTTATCAGCTGCGTACCGGTCGGTAATGGCGGCCGCCGTAGCCGCTAACAAAACCATCCAAGCTGCTGCTGCTGCTGCTGCTGCTGCTGCAAGTGATAGTAATGACAATAATGCAATAATGCCACCAGCCAAACTACTAGTGCTAGATCCCCACCTGTTGATGGCTGCTCGCCGCGGCGATAGCGAGCGGATGAAGGAGCTGCTTCGGCTCAACATCGAGGAGGTGGAGTTGGAGTCGCATGGCAATGGGCGCATTGTGAAGTCGGCATCATCATCTGAGGCGGTCATCCTGGAGGTCGACCCTGATGTGCGACGTCCTCCCGCTGCTCCGGCTACACCACCACCACCTGATGACAGGGGCGGATCTACAAGCAGCACTGTGGTTGCGGCCGCACCCACAGAAAAAATTATAAACGGTGATAAATGTCAAATTTTCACCATATTTGCACCTACAAATTATAGATCCTTGCACCCACAGGCCAGGCGCAGCCCTCTCGAATTTGTTATAACTCCGCAACTGCTCGATGAGGATGGGTGGGTGACCTCGGAGGGGGACACCCTCCTCCACGTGGTTGCAGAATGCGGCGACAGCGAGCAGTTCATCCGCTCCGCCAAGATGATCGTTCTCAACATTATTAAGAACCACTACCGGATCCACAGCTTTTGCCGATGGCTTGAAGCCATCGGCAAACCCATCTATGCCATCGGAAAATAGATTGCCGATGGCAAAGTGACGTGGCCATCGGCAACCTCCCATCGGCAATCTTTCCATCGGAAAACATTTTTTTGCGGATGGGAAAAGTATAAGCCATCGGCAAACTTTTCCGATGGCCGTGGCCCCCATCGGCAATCCCTGCCACGTCAGCCGCCCCGCCGTCAGGCTGACGGCGGGTTTGCCGATGGCTGACGCCACGTGGCCATCGGCAAACAATTATGTTTTCCGATGGCCACGGCCGTCGGCTTATTTTTTTTTTTTTGTTTTAAGAAAATCATTTCCCGATTTTTTTTGCCGATGGCCGTGGCCATCGGCAAACTTATGGTCAGTTTGCCGATGGCCTCGGCCATCGGCAAATCTGGGTTCGCCAAATTCCCCAGGTTTGCCGATGGCCAAATTCAAACCCACTGGGGAATTTTTTTTCCTTTTTTCCCCGTTTTCTTCCATTCCCAAAGACATTTAATCACGAGCATGATATCACAAGCAATATATACAACATTCATCACATATATTCGCAATAATACGCCATTTCAAACATAATATAGCATCAAATCCATGTCCATGCATACAAATCCATATCACAAGTCCAAATGCATCCATACAAGTCCTACATCGGCCAAACATGTCCGACGTGGCACAACAAGGTCCAAAATAAGGAATAGAAGCTACCTAGCTCGTGGCGCCGTCCCCTTGGGTCCCCGAGCCCCCGAAGCATCCTCCCACGCAGCCAACTCCCCGCGGCTGCGGCCGGTGCCGCTTTGCTACCACGAGACTTGCCGCGTGGCCGAGCTGCTGAGGGAACTGAGACGGCCCGGGCTGCGGCTGCGGCGGCCACGAGTACCCCGGCTGCGTGGGGAACTGAGACGGCCCGGGCTGCCCCTGCGGCGGCCACGAGTACCCCTGCGTCGGTGGAGGTGTCGGGACGAACGGCTGCGTGAGGAGGCTCTGGAAAGGACCCCAACCGGGCTGTGGAGCAGGACCCTGTGGAGAAGCACCCGCTGGAGGGCTAGCACCTGGAGTTGGGTTCGAACCCTCCGACTGTGTCTGCACAAAGACCAAGTGATGGAATTAGTACCTGCGGACTGGCATCACAAGCTAAAGCGATAGGCAATGTAGGGACTCACCGGACGAGGTGCAAGAAAAGGCGGCAGTGGAGGTACTGGTGGTGGAGCGAAGAAAGCGGCTGGAGGCTCACTCATTCCCATGGCACGCATGTGCTGGGACATCTGCGACCACGCCTGCCGGTAGTGCGGCGCAACCGAGGCCGCGTGCTCCCGATAGGCAAGCGCCATCTCGCTTCTCGGTTGGCTAGCACCTCCCGGACCGTGGCCTGCAATATTACACGAGCATGGTGGATTGTATTTGAAGGCAAGGTACATTATTTGTGAAACGGTCGAACGACGAATGAAACTCCACTTACCCGAAGACCCGCGATCTGCGCGCACCGCCGGCCGCCGAGGCGCTATGGGGACCCGCGGTGCGCCCTACGCTGGTCTTACTTGCGGATCTCGGTCGTCGGGACGAGGACGGGTCAATGGCGCTGTGGGCCATATAGAACCGGCCGTGCCGCTTCCTCCTCCCAACCTCATCACGAGCCGAGGGTCTATGGGCTCGGCGGTGACGTCGTAGGTGTCGCCATGGGCCTCTCGAGCCGCGGCGGCGTACTTGGTGAGCTTGTCGTACACGACCGGGCTGGTGTACTTCTCGGGCCCGTCCGAAGAGCCGTACGTGGTGGAGGGCGCTTTCGCCGGGCCCTTGTGAGCAAGGGCCCACCCCCATGTACTCGTTGATGGGCTGCCCGGGTGGTGCTCCTCTGCGAGGAAAACAAAAACATGGTTACAAGTAGAGATATATGAAATCCGGCGCTATAAGAAATGGTTGAACACAAGCATACCCATGTTTCCATGAACTCGCCGAGGTTCCCGCTCCCCGGTGGTGTGAGACCCCGGACCTCGCCATCTCTTCCAAGCGCTTCGCCCGACGTGCTCGTGCTCCACGTACGCCGCCGGCGTTTGCCACCCTCGACAATCGTACGCCGGCGGTCGGCGTACTTGCCGCACCAGCCCGGAGGTGTCTCGCATGACATTCAAGTATTAGATCTTCCGATAATGAGTTGAATGTGTCACATAAGGAATCACAAATGATGTTTTCCTACTTATTTACCCGCATGTACCGCTCCTCGATGAGGTCGGTCTCCGGCTCACATATCGCTCCCCGGCTCGGGTCTTATCCACCTTCACCCCCGAAGTTGGCGTAGTAGGAGATGACGGCCCGGGTGTGCGCCTCGTAGAACATGTCCTTGATCCGCAACTCGCACACCTTGTCCCGATGCCGGTCCGCCACATCGGGGTCCCGCCCCTCCGCCAACCTATAGTACAACCGCACACGGGCATCAAACATCATTCCATTGTTTGAGAAAAGTCCAACAAATGCGTAGTATTGAGATATGCGTTGTGATTGAAAGACTCACCCGTAACCGCTTCTTGATCTTCTCGCGAGGACTTCCCCATGTGCGTCCTTGATTAGGAAGTAGTATGGCCATTTGTCGGGCACGATCGTCCTCCCCTCGATGGTGACCAAGCCGGGGAAGTTTGCCTTAATCACTCGCCCCCGGATGCTAGTGACATGGGGCGAACACTTCCCGGCCGACACCTTTCTCCGGCCCACGCACAAGCACAACAATTGTTAGTATGCGCTTTAATTCGAAAATGAAATAAGAACAAGTACGAAATCAACAATAGATACTTACGTCCCGAGATCACGATCTGCGGGCGGTCCTCGAGGCGCGGCAAGTGCTCGGGGAGCCTAGCGGGCCCGCGCCGGAAGGGCTTCTTCGCGGTGCCCTGTGGAAGCCGAGGTGCTCGCAGCTCCTCCTCCTCCTCGTCGTCGTCGCCACCGCCGCCGCCGCCGTCCTCCTCGTCGTCGTCTTCGCCACCGCCACCGCCGCCGCCGTCCTCCTCCTCGTCGTCGTCGTCGTCACCACCGCCGCCGGCACAAACAGCCTCGTCCTCAAACAGCCTCATCCTGGCAGTCCTCCGCCGACTCCCACCCCTGCTGGTCGACGGCTCCACCTCAAGCTCCTCGTCGTCCTCCTCCACGTGGTCCTGCTGGGGCCCGAGGTGCATGTACTTGGACCTGACGTTCTGTCGGCGCGACCGTCCTCCGCCTGGCATTTTGTCGAGTGCCTGCAATGACAAAGATTAAAACAGTTAGTATTAGTAGATTGCAAGTACTTGTAAAGAAAACATAAATGTAAGGTAATATAAATAACAAGTATCAATATTACATGGATTAGAAACTATCTCCGCAAACGGCAATATTGCCGGCGAGCGCTCATCCTCGTCATCGATCGTCGTCATCACTATCAATATTGTCGAGCTCTCTTAAGTCCTCATCATTAGGCGCTACATGTTCCCCAACTTCTACATCGCGTCGCGTCTCGCTGTGCATCTAGGATTCTTAAGTCCTCGGATCGTGCACCTCATCACCCTCGTCCTCATCGATGTCGTTGTTTACTTCCATACTCATCAACGAATCAATGTCTATCTCCAACTTACCTTCTAGCCCCTCAGGTTGATAGAACTCATCTGCCCTTGGGTCAAAGTTGTAATCATCATCGTTCGGGACCGCCGCTTTACCGCGTGGCGATACGAACTGCACAAGGCTCCAACCCGCAAGGCGCTTGTCATTCTGGTTTGCCCATGGGAGGTAATAAACTTGCTTGGCGTCTCGGTTAGCAACAATATAGACATCGTCTCCTTCATATTTGGAATCCTGTCGGATTTCGACTTGCCCAATCTTAAGGTCCTTTTTTGTGACCTGGGGATCGAACCAATGGCATTTGAACATCACAGGCTTACAACCTAGGAACTTGCCAAAGTCAAGCTCCAATATCTGTTCGACTATGCCGTAATAGTCCTTCCCATCCGTGCCGGAGTCCGAACTCCGGTGCACGTGGTTTTTAGATTGCCCCGTTTCTCTTCGTAGCTTCTCGTGCGAAACCGATAGCCATTCACGTCATAAACGTCGAATGACTTGACATGTCGATCGAAGGTTTGGCCCACACATCTCAATGCGGGACTCATTTCCGCATCACAATTAGCCTCGCACGGTTAGGACAGGTGGATAGTTAAGTTAATCGCTCATAGGAGCAAAGTGGAATCGAGGTTAGGTAGATAGTTACCTTTTTGCTGAACCAATTGACAAAATCGGGCGTATTATGTCTGAGAAGATGGTCTTTCTCATCCTGGGTAGGAGCCCTACTGCAGCTCCAGTGTTCATTAATAAAGTCCCTGGAGAAACAATAGACAAGAGGGGTCGGATCAATAGGTGGAGGATAGTGGCAACATATGGAACAAGCTCATCGAGAACTTACTCTTGATAATCAATCGTTTCCCCAAGGTTCAACAAGTACATCATGATAGTGTGCCACTCATCATGCCGCAAGTAACGAGGGGTCCCTGCTCCTGCTCTTCCGAGATCCCCTCTGAAAAGGCTGAGAGTGCATGAATTCTCGTCGATGTTGTAACGAGGGATTGGATCTCGTGGTCTCGTAAGTTTCTCGGTATAGTACGCCTGTGTGCATGTGGACACCTCCTCCAGAATGAATGCCTCTGCCACAGAAGCCTCAATTTTGGCTTTATTTTTACACTTTTTCCGAAGAAGCTTTAGACACCTCTCGATTGGATAGCACCAACGGTGCTGCACGGGCCCCCCCAACCGTGCCTCCCTTGGTAGGTGCAAAATCATATGCTGCATGGACAGGAAGAAGCCCGGTGGAAATATCATCTCCAACTTGCAGAGCAACTTAGGTGCAGCCTCCTCCAGTTCAAGACAAACATCCCGAGACAACTCCTTGGAACAAAGCTATGTAGGGTTATGAGGGTGCTACGCTAGCCAGAAAACAAAACTTTTTACCTCATCGCCCAGGATCTACTACTAGTTACAGGTTACGGGATTACCACTAGACGCGCGAGATGCGCGGAAGACGACTCGATGTAGTCGAACGCGTCAGCAAAGGGTGCCGTGTAGTTGCGTGGTCGTCCAACAACTCCTCCCACCACTTGCGGTTCGTGCGGTTCGTCCTCGTGCTCCAGATGCAGCACCTCCGAGGTGTCACACACGTACGAGGGAGAAGCGATGCGCCTCCGGACTGCTAGGTCCGCGAGGAGCGAAGGCGAGAGCGTGGAGGGCGACGGCGGCTGCCAAAGGCGTGGATTGGTTGTGTGTATTTGGCCACGCCCCTCCCCTCTTCTTATATAGGTGTCTCTCATGTGCTTTCCGAATTGGAGACGCATTAGAAACCCTAAGCCTTGTCTAATTCGAGTCCAACTCGAATTAGGCTTCCAGCCTCTTAAGCGTGCGACCCTATGGGTTCACGCACACATAGACATGGGCCGAATACTCCTATTCGCCCAATAGCCGATAGCGGCCTCTAGCAAGGCATGACAACTCCTATGCGTACGCAAATGATCATATCGACGAACCACTACGACCATATACAAGTTACTCCCTTGCCTCATGATATATGGTTCAACTCGTGGGTTAACACTTAACCCAAGCATGGCCATGCATTTGTTGATCCAATCACTTGAGTGATCCAGTGATATCTCTCTCATTAGAGAGGGGCAAGTCCCATCTTGATTGTCTATGTCTCGCGGATGCTTTTCGACAAACCCGAAGACATCCTTTATAACTACCCAAAGTGACGGAGTAGCGTTTGTCGGTCCCTAAGCAAGTCGATACACATCTCGAGTACATACAACAATCGAAGGACATAACGTATATGATGTGTATAGAGACAATCTCATGTCGGGTCAGATCCAGCCTACATGTCATACATGTGCCCACATTATTAGTTCGACATCTCCATGTCCATGACTTGTGAAACATAGTCATCAACTAATAATGTGCTAGTCTAATATTCATGTGTGTCCTCACATGAACTCCGACCGTGGACGAATATAGAATAACCATACAAGTAAAAGAGTTCCACAAACAATTCACATAATTGCCAATCAATACAAGTTGTCTTTAATGGATATTCAATGGACATATTTTATATATCATGGATACAAGCGGAATATCATCATCTCTATGATTACCTCTAGGGCATATTCCCAACAGTCTCCCACTTGCACTAGAGTTAATCTCTAATATGTCTAATCCCCATAGACCTCATGTGCGCCTCATGCTTAGGTTGTGGAAGAGCCTTTGTCAACGGATCTGCTACATTCAAATCCGTATGTATTTTGCACATTTTAATTTCACCTTCACTGATGAACTGTCGAATGAGGTGAAATTTCCGCCGTACATGTTTGTTCTTCCGTGATTCCTTGGCTCCTTAGCTGCGCTATCGCCCCATTATTATCACAATGTAGATTCAATGGGCTAGCCGCATTAGGAAACACACCAAGATCAATGAGGAAACGCCTCATCCAAACACCTTCCTTTGCAGCTTCCGAAGCCGCAATGTACTCGGCTTCTGTTGTAGAATCGGACACTGTCTCCTGCTTGGAACTTTTCCAGCTTACTGCACCACCGTTTACCGTGAACACGAAACCTGATTGAGATTGTGAATCATCTACATCGCTTTGGAAGCTAGCATCGGTGTAACCATTTACAACGAGCTCTTCCTCACCTCCATAGATCGAACTCATCCTTAGTTCTTCTCAAGTACTTAAGGATGTTTTTAACCAGCGTCCAAAGGACTCTCACCAGATTGCCTTGGTACCTGCTCGCAACACTTAGAGCATATGAGACATCTGGGCGAGTACATATCATGGCATACATGATGGAACCGACTGCCGAAGCATATGGAACCTTACTCATGCGTTTGCGCTCTTCATCTGATGAAGGACATTGCTTGTCGCTAAAGCGCATACCATGTGACATAGGCAAGAACCCTTTCTTGGATTGCTCCATGTTGAACCGTTTCAACACCTTGTCAATATATGTATCTTGGCATAATCCTATTAGCCTTTTCGACCTATCTCTATAGATCTTAATGCCCAAGATGTATGCTGCATCTCCCAAATCCTTCATAGAAAAACTATTATTCAAGAAGTCTTTACTGATTGCAACATAGGAATGTCATTCCCAATCAATAGTATGTCATCCACATACAAGATTAGAAATACAACAGCGCTCCCACTAGCCTTTTGGTAAACACAAGGCTCTTCTTCATTCGACGGAAGCCAAACCCTTTGACAACCTCATCAAAACGAATGTTCCAACTCCGAGATGCTTGCTTTAACCCATAAATAGATTTCTTAAGCTTGCATATTTTTCCAGCATTATTTGGATCAACAAAACCTTCGGCCGTATCATATACACGTCCTCTTCCAAATTTCCATTTAGAAAGGCTGTTTTAACATCCATCTCGCCAAATTTCATAATCGAAATAGGCGGCTATTGCTAGAATGATCCGGATAGATTTAAGCATCGCTCTTGGAGAGAATGTCTCGTCGTAGTCAATTCCTTGAACTTGCCGAAAACCCTTTGCGACAAGTCGAGCTTTATAGACGTGAACATTTCCGTCCATATCTTTCTTCTTTTTATAGATCCATTTGCACTCGATGGGTCTAACACCATCGAAGCGGGTCAACCAAGTTCCGAACTTGATTATTTCCCATGGAATCTATCTCGGATCTCATGGCACTCGCCATTGCTCGGAATCTGAGTCCATCATAGCTTCGCGTATGTTGTAGGTTCGTCATCGTCCAACAATAACGCATCTCCACGCAACTTGCAAAGTCTTGCCGATCTTCGTGGTTGTGGAGGTGTTTCGTGGCCACGGGCATCTCAACTTGTTCTGCTACATTAGCATCACTCGTAGAGTCCTTCTCGCGGCTCATCTTGAACTTCTTCAAGATACACCTTTTGTCCACTTTTCTTTCTTTTGAGAAACTCTTTCTCTAAGAAAACACCGTTTCGAGCAACAAACACTTTGCCCTCTGAGCGGTTGTAGAAGTAATATCCTAAAGTTTCCTTTGGATATCCCACGAAAAAACACTTGTCTGATTTGGGTGTTAGCTTATCGATATAAGCCGTTTGACATAAACCTCACAACCCCAAATTTTTAGAAAAGACAAACTAGGACTCTTCCCAGTCCATATCTCATATGGTGTCTTAACTACGGACTTAGATGGTACTCTATTCAATGTGAAAGCGGCTGTTTCTAGAGCATATCCCCAAAACGATAAAGGTAGGTCCGACGGCTCATCATAGACCGAACCATGTCCAACAAAGTCCGATTACGCCGCTCGACACGCCATTTCTCTCGTGGCGTTCCGTGGCGTAAGCCGTGGAACAATTCCGCAACTCTTAAGATGATTGCTAAACTCATGACTCAAATATTCGCCTCCACGATCGGATCGCAAGGCCTTAATTTTCTTGCCACGTTGGTTCTCTACTTCATTCTGAAATTCTTTGAACTTTTCAAATGTTTCGGACTTATGCTTCATTAGGTAGACATAGCCATATCTACTAAAGTCATCGGTAAAAGTTATGAAGTATTGAAAACCGCCTCTAGCTCATCGTGCTCATTGGTCCACATACATCACTATGTACTAGTTCCAATAAGTCGACGCTCTCTCGGAAAACCCGAGAAAGGCGTCTTGGTCATCTTGCCTAAAAGGCAAGTCTCACATGTCTCATAAGATTCAAAATCAAACGAAGTTAGAAGGCCATCATCATGGAGCCTCTTCATGCGATTTTCACTTATATGACCCAAACGACAATGCCACATATATGTAGGACTTAACTCATTAAGCCGAGGCCTTTTAGCATTAACATTACGTAGTGCATCATCAAGATTTAAAATAAATAATCCATTCACAATGGATACAAGAGCCACAAACATATCATTCTTCGAGATAACACAACCATTGTCTTTACTCGCAAATGAATAACCATCCTTCATCAAACATGAAGGTGACATAATGTTTCAACTTAGACTAGGAACAAAATAACAATTATTCAATTCCATGACAAATCCCGACGGCGTGAAGTTGCATCGTCCCGACGTTCAACGCAAAGAACTCTTGCATTGTTGCCCACGCGGAAATCAACCTCTCCTTTCTTCACGCTTCTACTTCTTATCATTCCTTGCATCGTATTGCAAATATGAGCAACCGATCCGGTATCAAATACCCAAGAATTGATATAAGAGTTAGCGAGGAAGATGTCTGTAACATAAACAACAAGCGTATGAGCGGGAGTACTTTTACTACCGCCGTCCTTCTCTAAGGACGCCAAGTACAGCTTGCGGTTTCTCTTCCAAGTGACCATTCTTACCACAATGAAAACATTTAGCATCGCCCGGTGGTCCAGCTTTGGGGGCGGGCGGAGCCGGCTTGGAGATCTCATCTTTAGCCTTGCCCTTTTTCTTCCCCCCCCCCTTCTTTCTCTTAAAGTTAGGCTTGTTCGGGACTCGCCAATACTTGGCCACCGACACGCTTCTTAATGTCGGCCTCTGCTGTTTTCAGCATGCCACACAACTCATTCAAGCCCCTCTCGCCCCATGCATATGGTAGTTCGCAATGAAGTTCCCATAGCTAGGTGGCGAGACGAGAGAATGAAATCGTAGCCAACTCGGGCCAATTGGGAAGCCTAGCTTCTCCAACCTCGAGTGTAACCAACCATCTTGATTACGTGTGGCCCAACAAATGCACCCTCTCGCTAGCTTGGTCACAAAGCAGCGAGATGCATCATCGCCAGCTCATCCGGTAAGGGGGTGTCTAGATATTCCTCCTTTTTCTCACCCACGAGAACAATTCTCGATTGCGGATCCAATCCGCATAATTTGTTCCATTCAACTTATCTTTCTCAAGAATCGAACGCAAAGTAAATGGTTGCTTAGAAGACGCCATTAATCTACAACATAAGTAATGCAAAATACTAAGACAAAATATCCATGATAGAGTAAATAATATCAAATATGATTTACTCCCACTAAAATCAATATCCCTCGATTGAAACTTAGTGATTCAAGACCCACAACTAGCAAGTCGACTAGTGAGCTTTAGCATCACCGCTAGAAGACATGATAGATCGGTAAGCAACTCTTTGCTAATCATATCGCATATGACTCTTGTTGTTGGATAGCATCTCTATGCTTGGGTTACCAACTTCTCATGCTCCAAGGTCCCTAACCGTTAGGATGACCTTGTTTAAGCAACCAAACCTTCGCAGTAAGTATCCGATACGAACTGTCTTAGTCAAGTAAAATCGATGGCACCCTAATTTCATAGACCCACCATCGATTGTACAAGACAAATGACGGTGCAAGGTTTGGGGGAGCACAAACTTAAACATTACTTGAGTGATCGTTCTACTTCACTACCGCACGAATGTAGACAAAAACATTATAGCATGTGAAAATAGAACATGGTAAGAACGACATAAACACGAGATATGGGCTCTACCAAGTCATCAAAACCTGCAAAACAGAGGTAACCGATTCCGACTACAAAAAGTAAATCGTGAAAAACTCTATCTTCCAAGCCGTTTTTCGCAAATCTGGCCTAAACCCTAAACCCTAAACCAAACTGACAAGTCAGTTTGGGGTGTATGTAAAATTTTTTCTCTACAACTTTCGTTTAAGAATCGTCTCGATCCGAGTTACGGTTAAAAAGTTACGGCTGTTTTACGAACAGAACTTTTCTCAGCAACCCGGCGCCCGGTGGCTGATCCAATCGCCACCGCTGCGCATCACATGCGCTCGGCACTTGACCTAGGGTTCAATTCAATCAATCTGATTGATCTCTAACTCGCCGTGATTGGATTTACATGTATCACTTAACTCGGATGGCGGAATTCCGACCGGTACGAGTAGATCGTTACAAGACCAACGCGGCAAGATCATGAACCAAGATCAGAGACTCATCTAAAACCGAGCATATCACATATGCGACATCCAACCTATAACAATGCGGATAGAGCTCCGATACCACCGTAGGGTTATGAGGGTGCTACGCTAGCCGAGAAAACAAAACTTTTTACCTCATCGCCCGGGATCTACTACTAGTTACAAAGTTACGGGATTACCACTAGACGCGCGAGATGCGGCGGAAGACGACTCGATGTAGTCGAACGCGTCGCAAAGGTGCCGTGTAGTTGCGTGGTCGTCCAACAACTCCTCCCACCACTTGCGGTTCGTGCGGTTCGTCCTCGTGCTCCGGATGCAGCACCTCCGAGGTGTCACACACGTACGAGGGAGAAGCGATGCGCCTCCGGACTGCTAGGTCCGCGAGGAGCGAAAGCGAGAGCGTGGAGGGCGACGGCGGCTGCCAAAGGCGTGGATTGGTTGTGTGTATTTGGCCACGCCCCTCCCCTCTTCTTATATAGGTGTCTCTCATGTGCTTTCCGAATTGGAGACGCATTAGAAACCCTAAGCCTTGTCTAATTCGAGTCCAACTCGAATTAGGCTTCCAGCCTCTTAAGCGTGCGACCCTATGGGTTCACGCACACATAGACATGGGCCGAATACTCCTATTCGCCCAATAGCTGATAGCGGCCTCTAGCAAGGCATGACAACTCCTATGCGTACGCAAATGATCATATCAGACGAACCACTACGACCATATACAAGTTACTCCCTTGCCTCATGATATATGGTTCAACTCGTGGGTTAACACTTAACCCAAGCATGGCCATGCATTTGTTGATCCAATCACTTGAGTGATCCAGTGATATCTCTCTCATTAGAGAGGGGCAAGTCCCATCTTGATTGTCTATGTCTCGCAAAGATGCTTTTCGACAAACCCGAAGACATCCTTTATAACTACCCGGTGACGGAGTAGCGTTTGTCGGTCCCTAAGCAAGTCGATACACATCTCGAGTACATACAACAATCTCGGTCGAAGGACATAACGTATATGATGTGTATAGAGACAATCTCATGTCGGGTCGATCCGGCCTACATGTCATACATGTGCCCACATTATTAGTTCGACATCTCCATGTCCATGACTTGTGAAACATAGTCATCAACTAATAATGTGCTAGTCTAATATTCATGTGTGTCCTCACATGAACTCCGACCGGGACGAATATAGAATAACCATACAAGTAAAAGAGTTCCACAAACAATTCACATAATTGCCAATCAATACAAGTTGTCTTTAATGGATATTCAATGGACATATTTTATATATCATGGATACAAGCGGAATATCATCATCTCTATGATTACCTCTAGGGCATATTCCCAACAAGCTGGCGGAAGAAAAAGCTCAACTCTGCCAGGACGCGCCACACCGGCTCGGGTAGGTATCCCCGGGTCATCGCAGGAAGGAGCCGCTCAATCCAGATGTGGAAGTCATGACTCTTCATCCCTAAGACTTTGCCAGTCAGCAAGTTCACTCCCCGGCTCAGATTCGCCGCATACCCATCAGGGAACCTTAGCTTCGACAACCACTCCAGTGCTTCCTTCCTATGCGGCCTTTTCAGGATGTAATCGGCCGGGCCCTTCTTCCATCTCTTGCCTGGCGCAGGGGTCTTCATCACTAGTTTGGTCTATCGCAAATCGTTTCAATGTCCAGTCTAGCCTTAACATTGTCCTTTGACTTCTTGCCAATGTCCGGAGTGTTGCCCAAAGTGCCTCGGCGATATTCTTTTCTCGTGTGCATTACATCGATGTTGTGTGGAAGAAGAAGGTGCTTGTAGTAGGGGAGCCTAGTCAAGCCCGATATATGAGTCCACATGTGGTCGGTACCATATCCTTTGAAACCACCATTGTCATCAATTTCGAGAGCCTCTATCTCGTGCAAGGATGTCACCGGGCTCTTTTCCTTAGGGATGGGGCCGGTGACTTGAACACCTTTCGTGAAGTGCTTTTTATCAAGTCTCGGTGGATCGTCCTCCTTTAGGAATTGACGATGTTTGTCGAAAGAAGAATACTTGCCACCCTTGGCCGCCAGTGAACATCACATCTGCCTTGCATGTTGGGCAAGGGAACTTCCCGTGAACACACCACGCGCCGAACAAGCCATACGCCGGAAGTCATGCATTGAGTACCGGTACCACACATGCATCGTGAAGTTCGTCTTCGTAGCTCGGTCATACGTCGGCACCCCTCATCCCAAGCTTTCGCAATTCATCCCACACCGGCCGCATGAACACACCCAATTGTTGCCCGGGTGTCCGGTATTATCGGCGTCAAGAACACGTTCTTGGGGTCGAACATGACGCCGGGGAAGATTGAGGGGGATCACAAACACGGGCCAACAAGTGTACGGGGCCGCCATCATTCCAAACGGGTTGAACCCATCTGCTGCCAGCGCTACGCGTACATTTCGAGCCTCCTCGGCCATGCGAGGATTCATGGTATCAAAGTGCTTCCATGCATCACCATCCGCCGGGTGCTGCATCTTGTCACTGTATCTTTTGCCATTCTTGTGCCAAGTCATTTGTTTCACGGACTCCTCTGTCATGTACTGCCGTTGCAGCCTCGGTAGTACTGGAAGGTGTCGTATGACCATCTCGTTACTGCCCTGCAAAGCAATAAAGACTTCGGTATTAGTGGAAAATTTCGGCAGAACCTCCCCTGCACGGGGAGGTTCCAAAACCTGCAAGAAAACCGCCGGCTCGAAGGCCGGCGTCCACATTTGCGGCACGATGGCCCACACAACCACAAACCCGGCACGAAGGCCGTCAACACACAAACGGCGCGATGGCCGACAACCCTAGAGCTTTACCTTCTCCTCCGGCGACGCGCGTGGACGGACGACGTGGACGAACGGCGTCGGACGACGTGGACGAATGGCGTCGGACGACGTGGACGAACGACGTCGGCGACGTCGACGGATGGTGGACGAACGAAGCGGACCTTCTCCGGCTCCTCCTCCTCTCTTCCTCCTCCCCTTCTCCTTCCTCTCCTCCCCTTCTCCTTCCTCCTCCCCTCCTCCTTCCTCCTCCCTTCTCCTTCCTCTCCTCCTCCTTCTTCCTCCTCCCCTTCTCTTCTCCTCCTTCTCCTCCTTCTTTTCTTCCTCCTCCCCTTCTTCTCTTCTCCTCCCCTTCCCTTCCCTTCCTCCCCTCCTTCTTCCTTCCTTCCCCGCCGGCGGGAGCGGGGCGACGGCGGCGCCGCCGGGAGCGGGGGCGACGGGCGGGCGCCGCCGGGGGAGCAGGCGACGGGCGGGTGCCGCGGGAGCACGGGGCCGGGCGGGCAGCGGGGATGCAGGCGGAGCGGCGCCGCGGACCGGGGGGAGGCGGCCGCGGCGGCGGTGAGCCGCGGGCGGCGACCGCGCCGCCGCGAGGAGCCGGGCGGCGGCGGCGGCGGCGCGGCGCGGGACGGGGAGGGGATCTGGGCAGACGGGCGGAGATCCGGGGACGGGACGGTGTGCGGCGGCGCGCGAGGGGGCGTCGCGCCGGCGGGATTCGTGGCGGCGCGGCGGGAATGGCGGTCTGCGGGGGATTAGCGGCGGGCGGGGGCGGGGATAGGGTTTGGGGGTCGGGGGCGAGGGCCGGCTGTTTTTTATTTTATTTTGAAACCGACTTTGCCGATGGCCAGAGCCATCGGCAAAAGCATCCACGTGGCAGCTCAGAGCCGCCCAGGCCCACCATGTTAGCCGATGGCCGGCCATCGGCAAATAATTTTGCCGACGGCTTTCCGAGGCCGTCGGCAAAATTTGAATTTTTTTTGTTTTTTTCTTCCCAATTTTTTCTGGTGGGTTCCTATACTAAACACATCCCAGTTTCGAAAGCTGGGACAATTTTGAACTTTTTAGCTATATTTGGTGAATTATTTCGGTTTCTTTGAATTTTTCCGGCAACTCAAAATTTGAACTGCAGGTACATGAAATAATGCACACTTTTGATTCGAAAAATGATATTCATGATTCTCGGAGTATGTTGAGGCCATATCCAGGACCTCGCATGAAATTACGACCCTGTTGGCCTCGTAACATGGGTAGTGACGTGCGCGGGAAGTGTTTTTAAATTCTATAAAATCCCAACGAAGTCCGAAATTGACAAAACTTGACGAGTTGTCTCGCCATCGCATGTGTAGTGTGTGGTAAAAATTTTAAAAAGTTTCGAGCGAGGTTGTGACGTCGGATGGTCAAAACCCAGACATCCATGTGGAGATGTCGGGTTTTGACCATCCGACGTCACAACCTGCTCGAAACTTTTTGAAATTTTTTACCACACACTACACATGCCATGCCAACACAACTCGTCAAGTTTCGTCAATTTTGGACTCCGTTTGGATTTTATAGAATTTTAAAACACTTTCCCGACGTCACTACCCATGTTACGAGGCCAACAGGGTCGTAATTTCATGCAAGCTCCTGGATATGGCCTCAACATACTCCGAGAATCATGAATATCATTTTTCGAATCAAAAGTGTGCATTATTTCATGTACTGCAGTTCAAATTTTGAGGTGCGGGAAAAATTCAAAGAAACCGAAATAATTCACCAAATATAGCTAAAAACTTCAAAATTGTCCCAAACTTTGGAGGTGGGTTGTATGTGAGGTTGGAAGACACCGAAAAAAAATTGGGAAGGAAAAACCAAAAAAAAGATTGTTTGCCGATGGCCTTGGAAAGCCATCGGCAAATAGCCTATGCCGATGGCCGGCCATCGGCAACTATGGTGGGCCTGGGCGCTCCCCAGGCAGCCACGTGGCCATGGTGTGCCGTTGGCCACGGCCATCGGCAAACGAGGCGGTTTGCCGATGGCCTAACGGCGGCGGCCATCGGCAAAAGTGACGGCGTCTGCCGCCGTCCGCTCCTGGCAAATTTTGCCGATGGGGGTGATATGCCGATGGCCCGGCCATCGGCAAAAAAATTCGTGGCCGATGGCTTTTGTTCGCCGATGGTCCGGCCATCGGCAATAACAGGTTTTCCGATGGCGTTACTTTGCCATCGGCAAATCGGACTGTTTGCCGATGGCTTATTCCTTGGCCATCGGCAAACTCTGCCGCCATCGGAAAAGGCTCGCTCTCCGGTAGTGAACAAGGGTGGCGTTGCTGCAGCGCGCCTAGCTCTGGAAGCTCGCAACAGCAAGGGCGACACGCCCTTGCACCGCGCCGCCGGTGCTGGGAACGCCAACATGATGGCATGTCTCATTGATCTCTTCCCGAGCACCACCGACAACGGCGGCAACGCGGGTGCAGCGGCGGCGACTAGAGCGTTCCTGAGAACGCAGAACGAGTGTGGGGAGACCGCCCTGCACCAGGCGGTGCGCGCTGCCAACAACAAGGTGGCCTGCATCGACCAGCTCATGGACGTGGATCCAGAGCTGGCCTACATTCCACACGAGGACGGTGCTTCGCCACTGTACTTGGCCATTTCCTTGGGTGAAATGGAGATTGCACGTCATCTCTACGTCAAGAGTGAAGGCAAGCTGTCCTATTCTGGACCAGATGGATGTAACGTCTTGCATGCAGCGGTTCATCGTGGACAAGGTAAAACTAAACTGAGCAGCTACTAGTTAGAGCATCTCCAAGAGCTCCCAAAAATAACTTGGTATTCTATAATTTTTGGCAAAAACACAAATTTTGTTCTCCAACAGCTCCCAATACCAACTTGGTAAAATACCAACTGCGGAAAAAACACCCTCCGCGCGCGTAAAGATCCGCGCGCGGAGGGCGCGCGCATCGCTGCTCGCACCGCCGCTGGCCCGCAGATCGCGCGCTGCTCGCACCGCCGCTGGCCCGCTGGCCGCTCGCGGGCCGCTCGCCGGCCGCTAGCGCTCCGCTCGCCGGTCGCTCGCCTGCTGCTCGCGCCGTTGTATACTTCGAGGTCGAGTACCTACGGTGCTCAATATTTTGATGGGAAATACTTAAAAGTTTTGTTTTTTCGTTACGATCGCGTAGGATCAAACCTCATCCGATTTGGCGCAGCCGTTGTCGAGAAATCGCCGGTCAAAGGCGCCGCGCGGCTCCGTAGGGACTAATCCTATGATAGATTTTCTTTTGCGGACTTTTCTGAAAAAGTACCAGACACAAAGAATTATAAATATGCCCTTGGTTGATTTTGGGAAAGTTTGTGGACTAAATTGCAAAGTGGTCATCACGGGATTTACCAAGTGAGTTTAAGGAGTTGTTGGATATGCACCTTTTTTTCACTTGGAAAATAAAATACAAAGTTGCTATAACATGAGATTTACCAAGTGAGTTTTTGGGAGCTCTTGGAGATGCTCTTAATTACTTTCCGTCTTGAAATATATAGTGCCATTCTCACTTTTGAAGAACCGATCAGCATCAATGCAAGTTCCACTAAACATATATGAAAATAAAAATACTAATATTTATCATGTGCAATAAGCATCATTAAATGAATTATAAAATATATTTTGATAATTAATCTATTTATTAGAGTATACATGCATATTATAATATTTTTCTATAAATCTAGTCAAACTAAGAAAGCTTGACTTAGTCGAAACTTAAAAATGACACCCTTTCAGGGACCCATGTAATATATCGTAGGTCGTTACTTGCTGCATGCAGTTTAATACTTTAATCTCTCTATAATAAGTAATGAAAATATATAGAAATTACTGATGGCATGCACGCACTTGGCTGCAGCGCTGCCTATCATTTTGGAATGGCTCAAGGACACGAAGCCTAAAGAAGACAGTAGTAGTGTGTCCCTTGTGTCGCAGTTGGCTAGCCAAAGGGACAAGAAGCAGAAGGGGAGCACCCCTCTTCACTTGGCCGCGTCCTTGTCCGGGTGGCCAGGCGCGGCGTTTCTTTCGACACGGTTTCCCCAAGTTTGGCCAGCGGCAAAATCAATGACCACACTGCTACTGGATGCTAACATATCCATGGCATATCAGGCGGATGACGAAGGATCCTATCCCATACACGTCGCTGCATGGTCTAACAGCCTCGTCGTTGTCGAGATCCTGCTGGGGAGGTGTCCGGACTGCACCACCCTGCGAGATGGCAAAGGACGGACATTCCTCAATGTCGCTGCCGAGAGGGGGCACCTCGCTGTGGTTCGATATATCGTCTCTGGGGAAATGCCGCAACGATTGTCGTCGATGATTCTGAATGCGCAGGACAGCAACGGGGACACGGCGCTGCACTACGCTGTACGTGCTGGGAACCTTGCCGTCTTCAACTGTTTACTTGGGAATCCTCGGGTACGCTTGGACATGGCAAATAAAGATGGGATGACACCTCTTGATCTTTCATGGACTACGATCCCTGCAGGGTTTATTTATTTACTTGTAAGTAGGCGCATAAGCATCCCATCGTCTTTATTTTACCTTTCTTTTAATAATTCTCTATATATGTGTATGTATTATTTCCCTCATTAATAATTCTCTATATGTGTATGTATTAATTCATGCAGAATCCAGGAAGTATTATACGCACGTCATTACTTCATGCAGGAGCTCCGCACGGTGGAGGTCTCCCGGAGCTCTTCACTGAAAAACACATCCCCAAAAGAGACCTAGACAAAGAATCCAAGAAGCACACAGAAGCAGCGCAGGTGATGAGCATTGTCACTGCTCTTATTGCGACTGTCACATTCGCATCAGCTTTCACGTTGCCTGGAGGTTATCGATCAGCAGATGGCGGCGGCGATGATGCTGCTGCCGCAGCAGGCACTCCCGTGCTTGCTGGGAGCTATGCTTTTGACGCGTTTATCCTCGCCGACACCTTGGCATTCATCTGCTCCATGGCAGCTACCTATTTCCTTTTCTATGTCGGGGTGCCGGCTGTGGACATCTCCATACGTTTTAGGTACTTCAACGTCTCGGCGGTCTTGATGCGGAGTGCAGCAAGGAGTTTGGTGGCCGCTTTCGGCTTGGGACTCTACCTGGTGGTTCACCATACTGCTAGTGCGATTGCTGCTTGTGCCATTGTTTTCGCATCTTCCATCCATGGGAACATAGAAGTTTGGCGGCTCATCCGTATGGCAACAACGGTCCTGGCTCGGATTGGAATTCGTTCAAATGCGCTATTGATTTTTGTAAGAGATATATTTGTCCAAGTCTTGGCACACTTCTGGTCCTACGTAATAATCTTCGGCCTCCCAGCAATTTGCAAGCGGCTCCACCAAAAGCAACTCTGAAGTTGACAAGGTAACGTAGTAGTAGGAGCCAAGATTCATGAGAGCTAGCTAGCTAATCACATTCTAAGATAGACCAGAGTCACCACTCCTTACTCCTTGTACTAGCAATTGATCATGCCATATATAATTAATTGAAACAAGTATGCTCCAACTGTCTCTAGTTTTTCCTCTGCACAGTATGTGTACCGAGTATCATTGCTGTGCGTACTGTAGCCATTTGAGCTACTTGTGAATTCAATCGAATGCTAGCTAGGTGTTGACGTTGAATTTGGTCCAAGCCTACACACCACGACGAGGGCTTTAGACGCTCGGGTTGCCACGGACCGAAGAATGCAGCAGATAACCAACACCTTTCGTGGTGAAGTTCTTAGTATAAATGTTTTACTGTCCCATAACAACGCACGGGCACGTACTAAACTAATGAATTGTAATAATCAAATTGAGTTGTTTCTTTGGGAGGCTTCGTACCTTTACTGAATACTGCTGATCACCGCCGTGTGGAGCCGAAGAGGACAAGGAAGACGTCCGTCCGTGCGCCTGCCACGCCGGCAGCCGGAAGAAGGAAAGGAAGATGGACGTGGAGTCCCTGCCTGCTGATCTACGACGGTCGACGGCGATCGCGGCAGCTATAGGTCAGTACTCGCGTGATCGCGTTGCGTCTGCCGAATACGAGCGGGCGACTGTCTGGCTGCCGGTTGAATGGCTGATGGGCTGCTGACTACTGTATACACATGGGTACCCTCATGCCCCCCCCCCGGCCTCATGGTCCCATGGGCGGCGCAGCACCTGCCCCCCACCCCACTAGGGATGGGCCTGCCTGCTAGCCAGAACACCTCACGCAGAAAATAACCGTCAGAATGCGAGACCGTCCACCACCACATCATGCAGGATTGTCATCTCGGTAACTCAAAACTACTGACCACTACCTTCTACGCTGGCCTCCTTGCCAACTTTGTGGGCGCATCCCACACCGGTGTCCTCGCCAAATTCATGATCCACTACTAACAGATGCAAGGTCCTCTAATCGCCACGCCAACGCCCTCTTCTTCTGACTACCTTCCTCCGTTGTTGACACCACAAACTTGACTCAACTAGGCATCCACCTTCCTCACCACGATGATGGCCACCGCAGAGCACAATCTTCCAAAACAACGCCTCCAAGGAGGGACGCGAGTGAAAACATGTCCGGACGATTGAAGCTTCCAAGAAAGAAAATAGTGTTTGGAGACATCATCGTCATCGGCCCAAGAGGGCAAAGCTTTCGCCATGGCACCTCAACCCTGTGCACAACATTGGCCATGACTTCTCCGCTACGCCAGCCACCACCCTTTTTAGCTCCATGTTTGTCTAGACAACATATATGCTATGTATCAGCGTTCATCCACCACCTCTTGGAGCGATCCTCCGACAACAACTCCACTTCCAAGGCCGCGAGTACACACGAAACTACCACCCATCCCAGTTCAACGTGGTCGAGCTTGTGAGAAAGAGAGTAAAGGTGAGTAGGTGACGGGGTGTGGAGCCAGCCCACACCACAAATCCATACATTGCCAGAGTCCCGAATTACCTTAAGTGCCAAAACCACTAAGAAAATAATCCTTGGGCACAAACCATCAAGCAAACATACTTAAGGATAGAAGATAAGGGAAATTATATTTCTAAACGGTTTTGGCACTGAAGAATTATTTATTCCAACCATGATATTGATTGTGACATATCCACAATAATTTACAAATCCATTTAAAATGCATGCTTACATGAAGCCTAGCCATCATAACACTAAGTCACTCACGGTTTCTAAGAGTTATAGGGATATATTATCAACTAGAGATATTCCGATTTTGCATATAAAAACATCTCTGTGCGCATAAAGACGATTATTTGAGACGCTTTACAACGTGTTTTCATGCTACTCACGGTTGCAAGCATGTCTAATTATATGTCAACTTTACACATTTTTAGTTGCATGTGAAAAAGCATTTCTAGGTGCCTATCAATGATTTTGAGATATGCTTTACGACGTGTGTAGATGTTATTGACGGTTGAAAGCGTGGCTAATTTCGTGTCATTTAAATACAATTTTAAAAGCGTGTTAAAAATATGTTTAGATATCTCTTGGTGTTGAAAGCGTGTTAAATATCATGACACTTATATACGTTCTTGAAATCATGCCAAATAACATTTTTACATGTCAACGTAGATACGCTTTTGACGGTGTTACAAATACAACGTAGCTATAGGGGGTTTTCTAGTAGTGGAAGTACAGGCGTTATGGGTTAAATGCTTTACATTAGATTGCTAGTTTTGATGTTTCCGCTGCCCCTCAGTGCTCACACTCAAGCTTGACATGAGGACTCCCTGGCCTCGTCCTGTACCTGGGCCGCGTCCTGAAGACCTTGAAACCAACCGCTAGAAGCCTGTGTAGCCGTGGTCAACCACGCCACGCACATGACACACATGCTTGCGGCATGGTCCCTCATGCAAATCAGACATTGGAGTTGATGGGTTGGACGTTCAATTTGTAAGGTTGATTTGATTCCACAATTCTTCTGCAGTGGGCAGTGGCAGCGCGCGGCTGCGGTTCTATTCGGATCTGATGTGCCACAAAGCGGCAGGTAGAGGGGAGGGACGACGGACCTCACCTGGTGGTACGGTGGTTGCATGTGAGGTGTATGTGGCGGCGCATGACCAACCTATGCATGGTTAATTAGTGATCGGTGGACGGGCGCACTCACCTCATTGCTCTTCTTCTTGTACAGCTGCTATATACGTCCTTCGAACTGCTATGCTCTGCTCCCAGCCCTACACTGCATTACACTTGCAGCCAGCCCCAGCCACCACCAATCATGGAGATAGCCGTCGCGACGGCGTTCCTCCTCCTTTCCGCCTCCGCCGAGCGGCCAGTGGGACGGCAGACAGCAGCATCGTCGGAGACCGTGGCGACGTCGACACTGGCGATGCCGCCGGCCGGGCATCATCACCGGCCCGCGGCGGCTAACGAAGACACGGACGCCATGGCCGTGGCGGAGCAGCTGCCGTTCGTGGCCGCGCACCACCTGCCTGCAGCGGCGTCCTGGGCGCACAGGCCGCTGCCGTGGGCCGGGTCGGAAGCCGCGGCTGCTGGCGAGCTGGGACTGCGAGGCAACGGGAAGGAGCTCGTGCGGGCTCGTGCGGGAGCGCCACCGGCCGTCCTACATGGGCGACGGAATGACCAACGACGACGAGCAGCTCGCCATGAAGGCGTCCAAGGGCTGGATGCAGGCGCCGGCGCCGGGAACTAGTGACGTGTCCAACGACGAGCCAGCCAAGATGATGGCGGACTCGGTTGATGAAGAGGCGGAGTTGCCCGAACTGTTGAACCCTGACGAGTAAGTCGGTCTCTTCTTAATCCTTGGCCTAATTTATTTACTCTCTGAGTCTCGTTCGTCGATAGGAATTAGAAATTGTTTGGATTTAAACTTGTTATTAATAATAAAATGCTTTATTTATAGCAAAATAGATCGCCCTATGTTTTTTAGGATCACCGGACCGAGCCATCTGTAGTCATTTTCTAGAATCACAAAAAAAGTTTATTTCAAGTTGTCACGTAGGCTACCGATAAACTTATGCCCGGGATTTACAATAAGCCTATGATAGCGTATTATGAACAACACATTGCACTTTAATTCTAGAAGAATGCTGTTTTAGTATACATCTTTGACGTGTACAAAATACGCACTCTCATATTACACATACTAGGCAAATTCTCCGCGCGTTGCTGCAGAAATTGCAAATTATTGGATTCTGTGGTATGATGACATGATGAATAAAGTAGTCTTGCTAACATCACATTACAATTGCATGTGCTAGTGGATTTAGTTTGTATATGGTAGTGCAATGTTTAGTTGGACAACTTGCATTAAATCTTGCTTAGTGGATGTGATAGTGGATTGACTTGTTGGATAGTTTGCATGTTGAGATAATTAGCTAGTGGGATTTGTCTTATAGGAGATATAGATTCTAGGATTATCCTTTTTAGTAAAATAATTCCTAGTTCTCAGATAATAATAACTTTGTACAAAAGAGTGCCCCTGCACGCGCCATTTGCATCAGTTGACTTCTCTGATTTGACCTCCACCCTGTTTTTACATTTCTGGTTCTCAGATAATAATAACTTTGTTATATTCACAACAAAAGCTAGATTTTTTGCTGCCCTATTCTATGCCTCTATGGTACAAGCTTCCGTTCAGTTCATCCATCTTTTATTGCGATGCTTCATTTAACATTTCAGCTCGTTCAAGAACTGTGACATGAGTATGCTATAGGTCCACTGGTCCTTTTCAGGGCTAACAGAGTATATCTAGCGTTCAGTCTGGTCATTTTGGTCCCTAAAATTGTAATGTAAATCATCTATTTGGTTTAAGAACTAGTCAAAATGAGTCTAGATCTGTGTTCGTACACTGATATGATATGCTGATATATGGGCCATATGAGTACGGGTCTAAAAACATTTGAAATTGCTCTGAATGTAATATTTGCGAGATAAAAAGACACCACTAAAACAAGTTTGCGAATTGTCAATGGATTTTTTTTTTACTCATACAAATATATATTATATGGCTCGCTTGCAGGCCTTGGCTTGGATCGTCACGATTTCAACACGGGGAGCCACGAGTACATCCATATGCTGTGGCGTGTCAACGTCTGTCTAATCAAGTCCAGAATCTCACAGGGAGAGGGGACGAGGCGAAGATGAGGGTGCTGAGCGGAAGATCATTGCCCCAATCCACCCGCGAGATCAGCCTATACATGAAAGCACCAGGCGTTAATGATTGGGACATTAAATGGGCACTTGGGATGATGGCGATCGGCATCCCAGAGGCGAAGCGCATCACCCCTATAAGGGAGGTGATCATCAGCGTGGCCAAGGAACTAGGCTCAGTGAGGTGCTTGCCAAGGCTGCCTGATTGCCCGTACTAGTAAGGAGCTAATCCTCCACAAAATGTATACATAGTGGCCACATTTCCATACACTTTGCATTTCTTATCTTATATTTTCCACGCATGTAGCTACAAGTGGTCTGCTTTCTATCTTCTATTCGTCTTTGCTGTTTTTGTATGGAATGCAGCATCCTACTGTGAACCTTGGTTCCATCATCAATATAAATAATATATTCCAGCATCAAGATCCAGTGCAGATTTGTTACTTATTCAAAGCATTTCTCATCCATCACCTCTTCATCTAAAATGCATTAGCGCTGAAAAGGACCAATAGTGGACCGCATACTTTTGTCACAGTACTTGAATGAGCTGAAATGCTAAATGAAGCATTGCAATAAAAGATAGATGAACTGAATGGAACCTTGTACCATCGAATAGGGCAGAAAATCCCATCTTTTTTAAATTGCTAAATCGTTTTCCAATTATGCAATACAGTATTGTTCAGCTGCATACACTGAACCTTCACATGAAAAGGCATGAAATCTTTTTTCCATGACATGCACAGATGCAACTGACCCTTCATGGTGTTTACATATGCCAACCATCATGTTTAAGGTATAAAAAATTGACATAGTAGGCACCAAGATCAACTCATATAAATCACAAATAAGACAAGTAATCAAGTATGAATATTAGCCGTATGAGCAAGGGCAACAGAAAGCATTGCCATAATAAGATGGACAAGCACAGCAGCGAAGAGGGGAGGAGGGCCGCGATCCTACATGGAGTCTAGGGTTTGGCCCGTACCTAGGGTTTCACGGAAAGGAGGAACTCACATGCCCTTGCAGGAGGAGGAATCGATCAGCTTACAAGGATGATGGAGGAGAGGGACGGGCTTCTGGGCAGCAGCACCCGCGACGGCACGCCACCTATTGCCGGCGTCATCGCTACGCGCGCACCGCTGCTGCCTCGAGAGGGCGTTGCTATAGCCTCGGGATGGACGGGGAGCAGGGAGAGGCGGAGGAGGACGAGGAGGGTGCTTGCCGCGCTGAGCGCGGCCACCACCGAGGCCGCCTCGCACCGGCGCGGCCCTTTCCCAACTGTGATGTCGGCGCTCGGGGTGGAGATGGAGAGAATGAGAGGCCAACTTTGATCTTTTTTTACTGAGAAGAAGATGAAGGGAAGGGGGAGGGGAGATATTTTATGATACAGTAGACAAATATAGATCTGGACGTCCAAGCCGTGATCCAACCATGGAAAATATTTTTTAGCTATGCTCCCTGGCAGTGAAAACTTGCGGCATTGTTTTGTTAAATTCTTGTACCTAGTTAGCAGTGTCGTTCTCTATCTTCATATTGTGTGGTGGCACATGATGAACCAGTATCCTACAAATGTCCATAACAACTTATATAGTTAGTAGCTAATTTTTTTGGCCCCTTGAGATGTGCAAAAGATCAAGTAACCACAAGATATAATAAACAGGGGGGGGGGGGGCTCATGCCCCCTAACACTTACCATGACAATCGATACTCTCTTAATTTTTGTATATATGGAAGAGAGAAATGAGGGGCAAAGATGACTAAATCTACTAATGAGATCAAGTAAGATTCGATATGGTGTAAACGATCTTTGTAAGTCTATGATGCCACATCCTACTACACTGCCAACAACAGCTACGAGGCGAACCTTAAGCTCCTTGTCGTGATTCTCCCCAAGAAGGTGGCCTATTCAAGGGCCCTCATCGCCACCACCACAACAGGATCCATTCTCGATCGACGCCATCGATGGCCATGTGCAGTGTCATGGTGACGTCGACATCTCCACTTGCGACGCCTAAGTGATGGTGCCTCGGAGGATGTGTAGTAGCTATGTGTTTGGGACAAGGATGCTTCTATCTACTATGATCGATGCATCCTTCGCTACTCCAAGCAGCGCTTCTTCCTCGACTCTAACACCACCAACAAATTTAGGAAGATCATTGCAAACAGTAGCACCATAGTGAACGATGATGGCAGCTTCATGTCCTTCTCGTTGTTCGATGTCGACATCAGTGTGCTCTCGTCAATGCTGTTGCAGACTACTACACGATGAAGTCCTGCACTAGGTTTGCCACAATTGATTTGCATAGGAGCTAGCAGCGAAGGTAAGAGAATCATTGAGGGAGTGGCGGAGTGGCGGTAGAGGGGAGGAGCGGCGATAGGGGAAAGGGTCGATGGCTAGGGCGTAGGTGTAGGAGTGGGACAGAGGATGGGGATGCCCTAGATTTTTGGAGGCTTATTCCAAGGCTCTGGGCATCTAAGCTGTTTGCGTTACCATCTAATGGACAAGAATGAGGCAAGGGTTTGATTTGGGCTAAGGTGGTCATATTCGTGATACGTGTTTCATTTCTAGACCCTATTTATGAGAGGTCAATCATGCGTTGTTATTTTTTTAATTTTCAAATACAGTTAAGTATGGAATCTTCTTAAGTAACATATATAGAAAAATAATATCATAAACCTGAATACTTTTTAAATTTAATATACTACATACAAATTTATATATGGACTTATGTTTCATACTTGGTTCAAAACCTAAAAATAGATGAAAAATTCAAATGTTTGTTACGGAAGTTTAAATCTCTATTTCTAAGTTATCATAAGTATAACAATAATATCTAATAATTGTCCAAAAAATATTCAAATTGGCATGGGATCATATTATGGTTGCATAAGCTTGAACTAAAAAATAGAGGAGTTTATGGGAGTTAACATATACATTGTTTACAGATAGATAAGTTTCATGTAACCTAACACAAACTTTGAAGTTTGTACATCTCGAAAACTCTTTATTGCTCATACACACTTCAAATTTATAGAGTCATTCTTACTTTTATCTTCATACTAAACAAAGTGGGAACATTGTTATCAAATGGATACATCTCTCACGTAGTTATGTAACTATATGAGAGATATATCCTTTTGTGAAATATGTATAGTCCAACTTTATTAATTTGTTTGAATTTTTTGGTAAGATAATACAACTATATTATGACTGCATGCCAAATTTTAGAATTCTTAGACACATTTAAGATATTATTGTTTTTTCTGTCAGAGTCACGAAAATACATGTCAAGGATTTCATTGGGTGCCAACCTCCAAGAAAGTTCAATAACAGCCAAGGAAATGATACTTTACTTGACGGTTTACAATAATGCCTAGAAAACAAATATTATTCTTAATGGTTAAGAATAGCACTCAAGGAAATAGTAGTTTCCTAGGATATTTAGAATTACACTCAAGGAAATAAGTAATTTCTTTGGAGGTGCTTAGAAACCGCCAAGGAAGCACCCATATTTTCCTGGGCGGTTTACTTCAACCTCCAGGGAATATATGTTTTCTTGAGTGTTCAGTAGCACAACCATGGAAAATGCACTTTCCTTGACGGTTTAATTGTGGCACTCAAGGAAAATATTGGTGGTAAAGGTAATTTCAGATCAGCTAGTGATAGAACCCTCAAACATCAAAAGGCCTACCTTCATGAGAAGGTTAACAGCCTCAAGGATGAATAGAGCAAGCTAGAGTGCCTCCTTGGTCCCTGTCATGGTGTTGACCATGCGATCACTAGGTCCACAATGTTGACCATGCGATCACTAGGTCCATAGTGACATCACGAACGCTGCCAAAGATATGCATGTCTTTTGCTCCGACAAACCAGAACATGGACTTATTAGCCCTACTTAGCATTCACTGTATGTTGTTTCTCTCTCACAATAAAACCTTATCATCTATAAAAACCATCAATAGAACAAGGTTTGTGGCTGCTGCTCTTCTCTTGTGCAATATTCCAAGCATAAAGGACCCCACCGCATGTAGAGCTCACTAAAAGCTCAAGGTCCTTGTGAAGCTTATCACTATTCAATAGGCTAAGAGCTCCCACTCCCTACAACAAGCTGGATCGAGTAGCCACAAGAATCATTGAGAGCCTATGCAGGATGAGGATGAGTTCTCTATCCGCCAGAGACTCCCCATTTCATGACGGTAACAAAGACATTGACACAAACTATCAACCTGTGCCATAATGCTAGTGTGGGGCTTCGTCCACCCATTGGTCATTATGATTCCCGCCATAGCGTCACCGTGTTACGCTAGGTCTCTATGATGCTCTGGAGCAGGCACAAACCTGGGCATGATGTGCACTGCAACCACAAATGGAGGTGGATGCAACAATGAGGAGAATGGCCACCATGATGACACTGATATAGCTATGACTATCAAAGTCGAAGCCCAAATGGAACGGGTCTGTGGGCATTTGGAACACATTCTCATGGCATGCTATTCAAGTTGCTTCCTACCGCTAACAAAGATCTGTAGATACACATTGGGGAAGCAAACCCTAGCCTCTAGCGAGTGGAATATCGGTTCTCTTGCGAGATCAGGGTGCACAAGACTACTCCCATCATCTGGTATCTAATACTCATTCAGGCTAACTATGTTAGAGAATGGCTTGGACACCTCCCGTGCAATTGTATAAAAGGTTAGGCCAACCTTAGGAGAATAAAAAACTTCTAAGATAGCCCACGTAACTCTTCGGACCTCAAAAACTGCAATCAAAAGTACAATGAGCTCTTGAATGTCTCAGATGTCAACATCATCAGTGGGACTACGTGTGAAGCCCCTAGTGCACAAGCTTGGGTGTGGGGATGATGGTCCATCATCCATCCAAGTCAGGCAATGTCGCATACCATCATCTCTAGGTCTTCACCGTTGTTGCTTCAATATGTCCTCACTAACATCATCAACAACATCGTCGCCCCTCCACCACTGGCCATGGTGACTTCATCTGCCTACGTGATGTTTCGATCTCATCTGCCTATGTGAGGGGATTACATGCTAGTACATGCATTCATCATGGTTTATGTTCTTGAATCAATGATTAAATTGCGAAACTTTCCAATAGAGTTTGAACTTGTATCAGGTTTTGGTGCTTTTTGCCTTTGGTGTATCAGCAAAAAACAACAGATCTTCGGAGACAAACAATGCCACCTAGATATAATGTCTAAAAAATTGCTACCGGCAAAAAAATTCCAAACGACATCAAATAAAAATTGAAATGTTATTGCAAAATAGCTCTAACAACAGGAAAAAAAATCAAACTTTATCAACCAAACAAAAATACACACAAGTTGAGTGAACAAACTACGCGCTTTACTCACTTGCCAGGAAGGAGGCACTCTTGGTCTCTTGGCACGATAAAAACGTCAGCTTTTTTTTCTAATTCCTAGCAGCAAGAACAAGGTAGATTCTCGCAAATCACCGAGACACAACTTGCGCAAAGCACGCTAAAAAATTTCAAGTGACATTGCTACAAATTAAAATACCCAATTCAGGATTTCAAGGTAGGGTTGACTGACTAGGCGGCTAGGTGCACGCGTGAAAAGTTGAACTCCATGCATGCATCTAACAGCATCAGCATGCCCTTGACAAATCAACATACCAACCGGGAAATCATTCTCCAACGATTTGCCTATATAAAAGCTACTACCTCACGCATGCAAATGGACAGCTACACTGACAAACACAAAGCATATACAGCAAGTCCACAATGGCATCTGCATCTCCACCGCCGGCCACCGTGATCCAGATTCCTAATTCGCAGACCAACGGCGACGGCGTGCGAGTGAGATCACCGACGATCGTCACCGCACCACACATGCCTAATAAGGTCGCTGATGAAACGATCGTTACCGCACCACACATGCCTAATAAGGCCGCCGATGAATCCACGGCTATGCCGTCGTCAGCACCCAATCCCGGGACTGCGACGGACAAGGTGATGGCAAGCACGGCGAACCTGGCGCAGCTCTTGCCGACTGGCACCGTGCTGGCGTACCAGGCGCTGTCTCCAATTACGTTCACAAACCATGGGAGTTGCTACCCGGTGAACAGATGGCTCACTGCAGTGCTCGTCGGCGTCCTGGCTGTTCTCTCCCTCTTCTTCTCGTTCACCGACAGCGTCATCGGCCGTGACCGCAAGCTCTACTATGGCCTGGCCACGCCCCGCGGCTTCAATGTGTTCAACTTCTCCGGCGAGGAGGAGGAGTGGGGGTGGGCGCTCGGCGAGCTGCGGGGGCTGCGGCTCCGCCCGCTGGACTACGTGCATGCCTTGTTCACCGCCGTGGTGTTCCTCACCGTAGCGTTCAGCGACATTGGTCTCCAGAGGTGCTTCTTCGCTGACGCCAGTGACAACACCAATGAGCTCCTCACCAACCTACCGCTGGGGATGGCGTTCCTGTCGAGTTTCGTGTTCTTGATCTTCCCAACGAAGAGGAAGGGCATCGGCTATAACGATACCACACCCCGTCAGAGAGTAGCTTGAGGGTCACTCTGCAGTTCAGAACTTCAGCTTCGGAATATCAAACAATCGTTAATTCCAGTGCTGTTAGTAGTATGGCTAATAAGTATAGGTCTTGATTACTTCTTGTATTTTGTACTTTGTTCCTGGAGACTTGATGACTTTGTAGGTCACCCAGTTTTATAAGGTCCACAGTGATTCTTTTCACAGATTATTTCAGCCATTTGGATTGCATAGATTTTCGTTACTTACTCTGTCCCAAATTCTAAATCTCTACACTTAGACCAAAACGTCATCGTATCTCGTGATTTTAAGTCTCGATGCATGCTCCTACGTCCTATCTAGTTACGATATGAAGATATCAAGTCCTCGGAGTTCACTTGTCCGCGTCCGATTACTGAGGTTCATTCGAAAATGATGAGTAGACCTCCAGGACCAGTGGCTTGGAGGAAGGGGTCCACGGTGGGGAGGTGGCCGCTAGAGGTTCAGGCCAAAAACAAATTCTTTAGCATTATTATTATTATTTTTATGGATCTATTGGAGACCCTCACAATAGCAAAGGTGTTGTGATCATATTTCTATAATCAATTGCATCCCTGGCCTATTTGAGAATGACTAAAAAAATGTTGTCTGAATTTTTGAAAAGATTGTTTGCATTTATAATTTTTTGCTTACATTTATGGGGAGTAAAGATTGGATGTAAAGATCTTGATCGTTGTCCCTGTGTAACACAAGGGCATTAGCCTAGTTCTAATAACATTATGAGCGCAAGCCCTTGTATTTCTACCAACTTGGCAGATGTCCTGCTGACCTGCCATATTACACTTCATTCTTGTTTTTTTTTTCTAAAAAAATTGTCCTTCTCCTCCCATCATTTCTGCTCGCTTAGTCTGCTCCCTTAGCCCCCCTCTCCCCCACTCAACACCCCACCCCACCCTCACCACTATGCCGAGGGGCGAGGGCCTTGTGTGGGCAAAGCTCACGGCGAACGGGCGATTATCCACGTTCTTGTCGTGATAAAGGTCATGTTGAATCCCAGGCGTCCTAGCCTTTGATGGTGCATGACCTGATTTGGTGTTGACATACTTGTGGAGACTCCGCTAGAAAACCAAAGAACAAGAACTAATATAATGATAATATGTCAGGACGATGGTAAGACCAAGAAGAAGGGCGACCTCACCAACCCTTCAAAGGGAATATCAAGAACTTGACATCACTTGAAGAGCTTTCTGAGGGTCTTCGTGGATTGAGGACAAATTCTTCGTTGAGATTGATGTTATTATTTCATAATTTGAAGCATGGCATTTGTATGTGAGATTAAGCATATTAATAAGCACAATTAAGAAATGAAAACAACACATATATACTCCCTCTGTCTCTGAATAAATAGATTTTTGGAGTTGTCCTAAGTCAAAATTTTAAACTTTGACCGAATTTCTAGAAAAATGTTAAGATTTATAGTATCAAATTAATATCATTAGAGTTATCATAGATATATATTTTCATAAGATGCTTATTTATACCTTAGATGTTGTTACCTTTTTCTATAAAGTTAGTCAAATTTTAAAAAAAATGACTGATACGGATTTTAGGAATTGATTTATTCAAGGACGAGGGAATAGACCATGTCAATGAACAATCAAAACTGTTTGCCAAAATTTCAGATTATGAACACCCATATCTATGGTCTTCTCCTCTCATATTTGGCCTGGCCACAGAAATGTTGATGCCCAACGGATGCGATTGTACCGCCATCACTTGCTTAAATATATGGTGTCGTGACACGGATGGATAACGACCGATGCTGAAAATTCGTCGGGGCCGGAAAGGTGAATGAGACGAAACTGCCGTTGGGATTCACTGGATGTGGACAAACGGTAGCTTTCTCTCCATGTTGGTTTGCGAGATTTTCTAGGTCTAACCAACTAGTAGCAAGGAACGGTCCAGGTTAGCAGTAGCTGCTGCGTCCTTTCCACCACTAGACGCTTGAACGGCTTGAGGTCCGCTTAGAGCACCAGCTGTGGAGATGACGACGACGCTTGAAAAAAAAAATTGGATGAAAGACGCTTGAAAATTTTCACAGCGTCATCGATGCTTCGTCTCCGTTTTGAGCTCTAGTGCTTGCAAGAATTTGATGCTTGGACTCCGTTTCCAACACTGCAGGCAGCCAGGCAGGCTCTTGTATCGTCCACGTCGTCTCGGCCATTGGCACATCCACCGGCGACCGTTTCTTCGTCCTCCATGTGCATCGTCAATCTATCGCATGGTCTCAAGGCCAGCCGCTCGTGCTGGTCGTACGTTGCCTACCGTGCTGGAGTGTCTCTCGCTACCATTTTTCCCCATGCTTCGAAAACGGAAGGGGAGGTATCGTCCATTCGTCCTTGCCGTTCGAACGGCTAGCTAGTGGATGTTTGATGACTCGCACTGTGTAGACTTGTTGACTATTAAATAAATCACGTGTCTTAACCTGCATTCTAATCAAAATATAGGATTTAGTAAAGTCAAACTGTCACGGCCGGTACGCATCAAGGTGCCTAGTATCGTTACAGATTTTTCATCTAGAATTACTCGAATTATATACGAGTAGCATACAAAGTTATTGTTCACATGTTATCATTTATTAACTACCAAAATCGCAACACACCACCCTTGACAATGGTAATTGATCTATCAATCTCTCCCCCTCCCCTGCTTTCTCATTCTAGAATAAGGCACCACAAATGCAGAGTAGTAAATTTGAGATGGTTGGTAAGCGTACTTAGTGACGGCTACAACAATCGTCTAAAAAACTACGTCTCTGATAAGGCCAAGTAGTGACAGCTAACTAACTAACTGTCTCAAACGAGAAATAAAAGAGATGGCTGCACTAATTCACCGTCTCGCTGATATTATCTAAGATGGCTCTAAATAACACCAGTCTCCAGTATTGAGTTATCGTAGATTGTCATACTGTGGACTACGATATTTGAGATGATTTGTTATATTACCTGTCTAAATTGTTTTTCTGTGTTATCATTGTTAGTTGAACCCACGAACCTGCGATGATACTCTATCACTGACGCTTCGACGGTTCCAAAGCAACCCGTAGTGATGGGATGTGAGTTATGTGGTAGTGCTACCTCCTCACATTCCTGGAATAGTAAGGTATTCAAGGCATGATAAAAAAAATACTTCATTTTGCAAGTCATTGTAGACTGCAAGTTGGGCATAACAGATTTAAAAATTCTAGAGAGAATTCCAAGTAGGATATGATGTCTGGAAAATATCGTGACTATCAAGGGAAAGGGATGATTTTCGCAAAAAAAAAAAAAAAAAAAAAAAAAAAAAAAAAAAAAAAAAAAAAAAAAAAAAAAAAAAAAAAGGAAAGGGATGATGACTGGATGACCACGCTTGGGCAGTTGAAGTCCATGCATAGCCCGTGCAGCAAGATCTTTCAAGTAGACAAATCAACGCGCCAACCTTTTGGAACCATTCTACAAAGGATATTGTCCTATATAAGCAGCTCCTCTACCGTACAAACGGACCTTGCTCATCATCACATCGAGGAACCCCAAACATACTAGCGATGGCATCTGCATCTTCTCCTCAGCCGTCTACCGTGATCCAGATGTCTTCACCGAAGACCAACGGCGCCACAGCACCGTCGACACCCAAGGGCGTTGCCGCCGATGACGACTCATCACCGACGACCATGGCGCCGGCGATGGCAGCGGCAGGCTCCGCGACAATGTCTGACAAGGTGATGACAAGCGCAGCCAACCTAGCGCAGCTCCTGCCGACGGGTACGGTGCTGGCGTACCAGGCGCTGTCGCCGTCCTTCACCAACCACGGCGACTGCAGGGCCGCCAGCAACCAGTGGCTGACGGCGGTCCTTGTGGGCGTCCTGGCCGCCGCCTCCCTCTTCTTCTCCTTTACGGACAGCCTCGTCGGCCGCGATGGCAAGCTCTACTACGGCGTGGCGACGCCGCACGGGTTCAACGTGTTCAACTTCTCCGGCGAGGAGGAGGAGCGGGAGTGGGCGCTCGGCCAGCTCCGGAGGCTCCGGCTACGCCCGCTCGACTACGTGCACGCCTTCTTCACCGCCGTCGTGTTCCTCACCGTGGCGTTCAGCGACGTCGGGCTGCAGAATTGCTTCTGGCCACATGCCGGCGCCAATACCAGCGAGCTTCTCAAGAATCTCCCGCTCGGGACGGCGTTCCTGTCGAGCTTTGTGTTCTTGATCTTCCCGACCACAAGGAAGGGCATCGGGTACAACGACACCACTCCCCAACAAAAGGCGACATGAGAGGGCCGGTGTTTCAGAAGTTCTGATACAGTTCGTCATCTTTTAGAATCAGTTGGTTCGAATACAATTTAAAATTTAGAATATGCCTGTATATTATTGCTATAGTTTGTTACGTTCACTTCGAAGTTGTAGATTTTGTGCTTTCTTTTTCAGGAAAACTAGGTTTTATACTTGTATATAACAGGCAGAGACGTAGAGTACATGTTAAATTGATATGTGATTCTTTTCGTTTCATTCATAAATACATGTTTGGAAAGTACTACATCATTCAAGAAATGTAGAATCTTGAGAAATATGGTTGGTTGAAGTGGTATCAGGGGCATCCGGCATCCCAAACGCGAGACCATGCATGCGTAGTGGTTCCATCGTCGACATTTGCGCTCAACGTCTAGACCTTGGTAGCTCTGCAGGTTGTCATAGGATCTTTGAAAAGAACTCAATGCCTCGTCTAACGGAAAAGCAGAGCACTCGCTGGCCTGTGTGTTGGGAGCTTGATGAAATGATGAGAGCTTCGATCTGTTATATGCTTTTTCGTTTGGACCACACGTCCTCCCGTTGCGCATGTACTCGCTCCGTCTCGCTATCTTTGTCGTTTGAAAATCTTGCCCTCATCATAGTCACGGTTCCAGAGCGACAAAGCTCATGGGACCAAAGGAGTATTCACCTACAAAGAGCTGCACTTGCTTTTTTTTCTTTTTTCTTTTTTCTTTACCAGGGGAGAACACAGAGGACTAGAGGAGAGAATGATGTGGCTTACGTTGGAAAATGTGATGGTTTCAACCTGCGAGTTGACTTGATCTGCTGCATTTATCCGGGGTATTGTTCTTGCTTGCATTGCTGGTGCCCTCGGTGGATTATATGTGTACTCACTTTGGTGGATTTGTACTTTTTTTCGCTGAAGGATAATAAATTTTTTCAAAGAAGAAAAAAACTTGGTGCAACATGACGACGTACATGGCATCCTTGCATTACATGCAACATGCTTAATAATATTTCGCTTGTTGTAACTTGTAACAATGCTCCAATGATGATGGTCGTCGTCCCAATCGGGTGTTTTTGTTGTTGTGTGAGGATTTTTCGCGTGTTGGAGCACTACTCCCGATTCACACAGTCTGCATGGGATGTTGCACACCAGAGACGTGATTGTGTTGTGGTCACTTTTAATTTGTGATTTGTGATCTACTTAATTTATATTTATACAATACTTATGTGCTCTTATAGTGAGACCAAATCCCCTAAACAACATATGAATCCATTATGGCTAAGAAGAAATTTCTACTATAAAATTTTTCACGAACTGAATAAACTAGAAGATTCAAGGAAGGACCAAATTAATTCGCTCCCGACGGAATTTGAATCTGGGTGGCTAGATATAGTGTCATATTGAGTTACCTAACCAAGTGAGCCAGGCTTACTTCCCTTACATAATTCTTTTTTAGTTAGAATTAGCAAAAATGGATTCTCTAGTAAAAAATCCTAAGGCAAGAGAGGTGACTTTCTTATGCAAGGAGGAGATCGACCAATACCAGTGAGCAACGAGTACGCATATGTGGAGGCGAGTTAGTTTCCAGTAGTTTCTCTCTTTTTTTCACTTGTATTTTCTTTTCTTATCTCGCAGGTGATATTTCGTTTCCCTACCTCTTCGGGTTTGTTCTGGTTTCTTGGTGCCATAGTGGTTGCCATGGTTGTAAAGTTGTAAACTCCTTTGTTTTTTCTTTTTCCTCATCTAATAATTTTTTTTTGAAAGGCTGGCAAAAGTTTTGCCGGGATTTGTATTAGACGAAGAAAAAAAAAGCGCGTCTTAGCCCAGTTTTTTGACTAGAAACCGGGCCAGGAAAAACCATATTTCAGAAAAAAAAATCCTAATACAGAAACAATACTGTAGTTCGGTATGGATTATTGAGCACCCGCGGTGATGCACATATCGATCATCATATCCTAGCTAGCTGACGACAAAACATGTAGCGATCACCGGTCAGTGCGTGCAACCACAAACCAATCCGAACGTACGTCGAACTAGTAGAAAACCGTGCAGCGAAATTGGAGACAAAATTCGGATCTAGGAGGAATCAACCTTTCTCTCGATCTCGGTCCAACCCTGCTAGTCCACCCAATGTGTGCGCGTGCCGTGCCTGGCCAGCCGTCCTCGCGACGACGAGAACGCCGTCCGCTGCAGGAGGCTTGGTCGCTTGGACCAAAGAAATCTCGGTAGCACTCGGCGGTGTACACGCGCACGCGTCCTTCAACCGTGACCTGCGACGACCTTGCAGCCTTTCCGGAGACGTCAGGGTCATGGCGGCGCGCGCCGAGGAAGGAGTCAATGTGCAATGCGGCTGTGCCGCTGGCCTCGTGCTAGCTGTAAGTGTTCACAACGTACGACGACGCTTCCTTATTACCTTTTGTTTCCACATCACACATCGATCATCATATATAGTTAATGACATATAGTACTTTTGACTATTTCTGTGTTTCAGTCCTTTCCAAGGATTGAATTTTTATACTCCTTCCATTTCACATTGTAAGTCATTCCAAGAATCTTGGAGAGTTAAAGTTTTAGGTTTGATCAAAATTATGGAGAAACCTATAATAATTTATGACATTAAGTAGATGTATAATAAAAAATAAGTAAAAAAAGAATATAATTGTAGTTATAAATATTATTATTTTATCATATAAATTTGGTCAAACTTGAAAATGTTTGACTCTCCAAAATTCTTGAAATGACTTACAATTTAGAACGGAGGGAGTATATGATAATAAAGGAAGCTTTTATTACTTTTTTCAAAATTCTACAAAATTCACCTAACCAAATGCCAAACATGTGACATGCTACGAGGTTTAATAAGTAAACCTAAGGCCACCTAAGTTATTGACCAAATTGCCCAGGTGAATCGCAATCAAAGAACAAGTGCTTAATTATCTCTTCTTTGTGAAAAGCAACAAGTTTTGCTATCTTGCCAATTTCACCCAGCTAAATTATCCTTTGTGAGCACTACACGTCTACGTAAATACCATGAACACGTATTTTTATTCAAAGGAATTTTAAAATTCCATAAATGTTTGTTTAAGTTGGATACATCGGTATGGATTAGAGCTTGATAGTGAGAATTGTCCAAAGTTACTTCCTCCATCCCAAATTATAAGTCATTTGACTTTTTGACACAAAGTTTGACCACTTGTCTTATTCAAAAAATTTATGCAAAGTTTGACACAAAGTTTCACTGAGGTTTACGTGAACCTAAAGCCACATGAGTTATTCACCAAATTGTCTGGGGCTTCGGGCGAGTCGCAATCAAAGAACTAAGTGTTGAATTGTCTTCTTTGTGGAAAAGCAACAAGTTTTGCTACCTTGCCAATTTTGCCTAGCTAAATTATCCTTTGTGAGCACTCAAAAAGTTCTTTATCTTCAAAGGAGCTTTTAAATTCTATAAATGTTTGTTTAAGTTGGGAACACCAATATGGATTAGAGCTTGATAGTGTGGTTTCACTAAGAATTGTCCAAACTACTTCCTCCATCCCAAATTATAAGTCGTTTGAATTTTTTGACACAAAGTTTGACCACTTGTCTTATTCAAAAAAATATACAAAGTTTGACCACAAAGTTTCACTCAGGTTTACGTGAACCTAGAGCCACATGAGTTATTCACCAAATTTTCTGGGGCTTCGGGTGAGTCGCAATCAAAGAACTAAGTGCTGAATTGTCTTCTTTGCGGAAAAGCAACAAGTTTTGCTACCTTGCCAATTTTGCCTAGCTAAATTATCCTTTGTGAGCACTCAAAAAGGTATTTATCTTCAAAGGAGCTTTTAAATTCCATAAACGTTTGTTTAAGTTTGGTACATCGATATGGATTAGAGCTTTAGTATGCTTTCACTAAGAATTGTTTCTAGTGAAAGACATCAGTTTCTTGCACCAATTCAATGCTAGCAATACGTGGTGACACATTGTTCCATGAGAAGGATTGAATTAAGTAGTAATAATGATTCTAGTTTGTATCCTATTATTTTTTTAGAACTTGTCCATCCGTGGGTAGAATCTTATACCCCGAAATAGATGATGTTATGGGATGCATGCAGGTCGAAATTTTCCAATTTTAACTAGGTTTATAGAAAATAAATGCAACATTTATATCTCCAAATAAGTTTAATGTGAACTTATATTTAATGATCTATCTAATGATTTATGTATTATAAATATTAATATTCTCTAATATGAAATCAGTCAAAATTCATAAATATTGACTTCTCGGGAAGCGAGAATGACATCTATTTGGAATGGAGGAATATAATAGTACAAACGGCCATGCATCTTTCTGTTTTTTTTTATGAAAATTTCTATGATGTATGTTTTTTTCAAGCACATCTCACGACAATTAATATGGAGGCTCCATTGTGGACATATAGTTAAAATATTTAGGATTTGTTTTCTACCATAATATGTAAATTTAGTTAAAAGCCAAGTTATCTAAGAACTTGTGTGTATTAGCTTTCAACTTTTGGTCTTATTGGTATTTGCTATTTTTTTGTTCACATATGTTAAATTCAAATACTAGTGATTATTTTACATTCATGGTTTTACTAAAAACATTCTAGGTCGTAGCAGGCTATACTTTTAGTTAACTACAACGACGTAAGCAATCATTTTAGGTTAAAGCCACGACCCTCGAGATATTAAATTTACTGGATCGGAGTACGAAGTATATCGAACAATTGCTTTGTTTAAAATAAAATCTTATGAAATTTATTGTCGTCGAGTATATTGGTACAAAAGCACAACAAAAAATCTGGAGGTAATTCCAAGAGATCTCGCCTAGCACACATATCGTATTCAAGCAGACTTCAAGTTAGCGCTGGTTGACAAGTAGTAGCAGAAAGTCCATGCATGTCCATTTTTGAGCAACACATTAAGCAGACAAATCAACACGCCAAACCTCCACAAGGATTTCACCTATAAACAACAACTCTCCCGCACGAATGGACAAGACCACACCAGCCAGAGTCCAGAGACACCTAGACCCAGCACACCAGAAAGAGTACATTAATGGCGTCTACTCCTCCTTCAGCCACCATGATCCAGATGACATCTCAGACCAACAGAGCATCCCCGGCGATGCAAAAGGGTGCGGACGACGGCGCTACTACCATGTTAGCTGACCGGACAGTGGCGGACAAGGTGATGTCAGGCGCGGCGAACCTGGCACAGCTCCTGCCGACGGGCACGGTGCTGGCGTACCAGGCGCTGTCCCCGTCCTTCACCAACCACGGGACGTGCCATCCCGCCAACAAGTGGCTTACGGCCACGCTGGTCACCGTCCTCGCCATCTTCTCCCTCCTCTTCTCCTTCACTGATAGCATCGTTGGCCGAGACAGCAAGCTCTACTACGGCGTGGCGACGCCTCATGGGTTCAACATCTTCAACTTCTCGGGCGAGGAGGAGCGGGAGTGGGCACTCGGCGAGCTCCAGAAACTGCGCCTTCGGCCACTGGACTATGTGCACGCCATCGTCACCGCCGTGGTGTTCCTCACCGTGGCGTTCAGCGACGCCGGCCTCCAGAGGTGCTTCTTCCCCAACGCTAGCAACAACACCAACCAGCTTCTCAATAACCTGCCTCTAGGGATGGCGTTCCTATCAAGCTTTGTCTACATGATTTTCCCGACAAAACGGAAGGGCATTGGACACAACGATACAACTCCTCGCAAAAAGGCATGAAGCCAGTCAAGCTCAAAAGTTCAGATCTGAAATCGGACATGTATATAGTTAGAAATGACACATATACTTGCATGAATGTATATAAATGCATATTTTGTTGTATCATTCTTTTCCTATATGATTAGTAGGTGTACAATAAAGATGCAAGGAATGGAACATATGTAATGAGTAACGACAAGATGGTGTTCTAAATAAAAATGTGAACCACATGTCACGGCAAATCCATGTTATAGGATTTATGTCAAAAAGTTTGTAGTTGCTATCTTCTCTGCTTAAGCCCTTGGGAGCTTCAAAAACTAAGGAACAGTTTGTGCTTTCAGGAGGATATACTTGAAACAATTTGAAGTCCTTGCTTCTTAAAATTGCGGTCATGGCTTAGGGCCAGGGTAGTTGGTACTCTGCTCACCCGACCACGAACCGGAGTTCAACTCTAAACATGACGAACTGAGAAGAATTGCAGCAAGCCCAGCAAGATTTACTTGCTAAATGGTGATGCAAAAGAACACAGGGGGAAGCTTCTTATTTCTGAACACTACAAACTAGAAAGATAACTTCCTGCTGGCTGAAGCAGAAGAATTGTTGTCCAAGAGTGCATCCTTCGAGGCCATGGGTATCCTGGGAGATGTGCGAGGCTTGGGTTCTGGTTTGGGTTCTAAACTGTTTATGTTTTCTTTTCTAGACAGTAAAATGTGGTCCATCTATCTGGATGTTGTAAAACGTTTTGTCTTGGTTAAGGCAGGGATTTGGCCCTATAACTCTAAAAAAATTATAGGATTTATTAGCTCCACTTATGAAAAGCTCGAGGTAGGGAGTTAGGGACTAAAGAGGATGCAGCGGTGTTGCTGCTGAGGTCACGGAACCGCACGGCCATCATAGTAAGTGATCAAAATACTCAAGAATAATGATAGAAAACAGTCGAGAATACCTTTGCACAATCATGTAGATCCATTTTGTTGTCATCAACAGGCTCCAAGCTAAGCAGCATTAAAGGCAGTTTGATTATCTAGTGATGAACCATCATCTTCACGACAAACAACATATATTTCATAAGGCCTAACCTGAAACAATAGATTGTTAAAATAAACATAGGTAAGGCATGAAGCTGCAGATTAGTTAAGTGAGGCTGAGGTGAGGTGGTAAAAGAGAAGCCTCCATAGATTGACAAATAAAATAGATCATGTCCAGCATTCAGCAACAGTTGATTTTTTTAACACAGCAAACTCCTGATGGTAGCTCACATATACAATAGTGCTTAGTGCATTTGACAGTGCTGTGAAATATCTTCATCCCAACGACTTCAATCTCACTGTCCTTAAAGCCAACTATATTCCAGGCTCTAGCACATAAAAAAGGCTAATATATTGTGAGCAATACATTCACAACAATCATATAATATATTAAGTATAGATCATGATCAGTTTCTGGCGAACTACACTAAAGATGTTAATTTATTTATTATGCAATATCATCAGATATCCAGGTATCTCCATGCATGTTATTAACTATATATATAAGTTTTCTCCAAAGAAACTAAAATTACAAGAACTTTTTTGTTTCTCTGGCTTACATGATAGGGAGACATTACATTTCACGATTGTCCTGTGCTCTAATGGAATAGCGATTAAGGAAAGTACAGATATGTTACCATACCATATTTGTACAAGTTCAAAATCTAAGATACAGAAGAGAAATGGCATCAAGTAAAATACACTACCTCGAATTCCTGTTTCGAACTTCCTCCCTTGTAGACTCAGCCATTCGACTTCTGTGAACCTCAAAAATTAAAGCAGCTACAGCAACCTATGGTTAAACCAGTATAGCAGAAAGAGACAGCATATCATTAGCTGAGAACTGCTCTAAATACATCCCTATGGATAACTGCAGATGTAATAGCACATATGATTTATTGACCCTCATTCAGCTCCCCCACTGCAAGTATCACAGAAACATTGTTAATTCAGCCTCGTCGTCCTTAATGCCGCAGCGACGTTCACTGCGGCCAATAAAAAATCCAGGATGGATCTGTCTGCCACCGTGGAGTCTCTGGCCGGCCTACCAGCCGGTCCGGCGGCTGGTGGAATTGGTGGATCCAGAGACTGCAGAAGCCGTGGCAGGATCTGAGATAGTAGGAGTTGGCGATGGGAGTGAAGACCATAGGCGGCGGAGGTGTGGAAGCCGCCCTAGGAATGAGCTCCAGTGCCATTGCCAAGCCATGGTCCCACCACCATTTGCAGAAAAGGACATCAGCAGCAGTACTCTTCAGATCAAGGAACATATCAGCTTCAGAATAGTCCATTCAGAAAATCAAGCATGCATGTATATTTTGGAGTTCTTGTCATGGAAAGAAGCTTTCCTACAAAATTGTACTGATAGCACTATATGTTATCCTATGTTCAAATAAATCAATGAACAATAGAATATCACCAATAATCACCACAAGAGCATATTCCTCCCTCAAAGTGATGAAAGCGATTGATATCTCTAACAATGATTTCCCGTTGAACTATTTTAGATATAACCTTAAACATAGTATGGCAGTCCAAGCAGGAACGCAAATTCTTCATTATTCGTATTGGGTGGCCAGGAGGTGTCATAGTAAGGCCATATGCTAAAGCCAGCCTCTCACTATGCACCCATAGCATGCGAGCTTTTTCTTCCTCGTCCACGTCATGCAACACTACATTTAAGTCTGGAACATAACCTTCTCTACTAGCCTTCAGGTTTAGCCATTCTAGCATTGCATTTATCAACCGCATATCTGGATGATCTGCTGATCCCACTGAAAAGGCGTGAACTTGCCCCTTGATCTCAACCCAACTAAGACCAGCCTCTTTCTTTACACCTATGTTTCTCATTGATTTCCTCAAAAGAGCAACTTGATCCAAAATTCCGGCTGCAGCATACATATTTGACAGTAAGACATAGGTTGTCTCATCATGTGGATCAATCTCAAGCACCTTCTCTGCAGAAAATCTTCCCAGAGCTACATTCTTATGGACTACACATGAGCTAAGCAAGGCTCGCCAAACCATAGGAGATGGTGTTGAAGGAATATCCCCAATAAACTTTAGAGCATCATTTAGACGGCCAGAACGTCCCAGAAGCCTAACAATGCAAGTGTAATGATCCATAGATGGTTTGATTCTATGATCCGTTTTCATAGAGTTAAGCAGAGAGAGGCCTTGATTGACTAAGCCTGTGCTACCACAGACGGACAGGAGAGCAACAAAGGTGGCATCATTTGGCTTTATATCACTTTTATTCATCCTGTCAAAAAGTTCCAGAGCATCCGCGCCTCGTCCATGCAGAGCATATCCTGAGATTATGGCATTCCATGAAACTACATCACATTGCATTATAGATTCAAATACCTTCAGAGCGTCCCTGATGCATCCACACTTGGCATATGTATCAATCAGTGAATTGCAAACAATTGTGTCATTATTGAATATGGATTTCTCAATCAAGCTGTGAATTTGGACAGAATGTTTGATGGATGCTGTATTTGCACAAGCCCGGAGCACACTAGAGAATGTAACTTGAGTTGAGGGAATATGCGCAGCACGCATTTCCTGGAACACACTCAAAGCATCTTCTGCAAAGCCAGACTGACAGTAGCCAACAATAATTGTGTTCCAGCTCACCTCATTGGCATCTCGTAATGATGAGAAAATCTCAAGTGAATTTTCCATATTTCTGCATTTCGCATACAGATCCATTAGTGCATTGCCAACAAATAGTTCAGACTCATAGCCTAACTTTATAACAAGGTTATGAATTTGCTTGCCCAGATCCAAAAAGGCAATATTAGCACAAGCCTGCAGAACACCGGACAAACTAAACTCATTAGGCACAACTGAAGACCGCATCATTCTGAGGAACATCTCAAATGCCTGTTCATTCTGATAGCTCTGAGCATAACGGGAGATCAGAAAGCTCCAGAGTATGACATCGTCATGGGGAATAATCTCAAAAACAGTGCGGGCATCCTCAATGTCTCCACATTTGGCATACATGTCAAGCAAGGCACCACCAACATGAGGTTCAGTATCATGAAGTGTTTTAACTGCGCAACCATGGATGCCCTTGCCTAGCACAGCAGATGACAGGCAAACCGTGGCCTTGAGCACACTGGTAAGCACAAAAGGATTAGGCTTGGCACCTGCCATCCTCATCTTGGAGAAAGTATTAAGCGCATCCTCTGGAATTCCATTCTCAGAATAGCAAGAAACCATCGCCGTCCAAGTGACAGCATCCTTCCCAACAATCCCATCGAACACACGCCTCGCATGACAGACAGCCCCACAAAGCGAGTAGGCATCAATCAGCGCTGTCCCCACAAAGGCGTTCCTGTCATGGCCCAACTTGCACGCGCAGGCGTGGACGCCGCAGGCAAGCCCAGGAGCATCCATGGCGACCAGCACCTTAAGAACCGTGGTGAGCACGAAATGGTTCACCTCGTGGCCTTCCCTCCGCAGCCTCCGGAACAGCGCCACGGCCTCCCCAAACTCCCCGCGCAGCGCGTACCCCTGCACGAGCGTGACGAAGGACACCGTGTTCCGGTCCGGCATTCCGTCGAACAGCCTGCGCGCGTCGCCCAGCGGGCCGAGCTTCGCGTAGAGGTTGAGGAGCACGTTGGCGCAGAAGGTGTCGAGCCGCGCCACGCCCCCGCGCTGCACGACGCGAGCGTGCACGGCGCGGCCGGCGCGGGCGTCGCCGCGGGCGACGCAGCGCTGCAGGAGCCTCGCGCACGCGTGGGAGTCGAGCCTGGGGAGCGCGAGTGAGGTGAGCTCGTCGTCCAGCCACTGCAGCGCCGCGTTGGCCGCCAGGTTGCGGCGGAGCGGGCCATTGGGATGGGAGAAGGTTGGCCGGAGGAGGAGGAGGAGGCGGCGGCGGCTGGGGATCATCCGGCGGCAGCGGCGGGAGCGGGATTCGTTGGCCGGCGGCAGCGGTGGAGCCAGGACTTCGAAGCTAGGGGGAGCGGGATTCGGTGGCCGTTCTGGCGGCACAGGACTTTGGGCCAAGACAAAAACCGTGTGGGCTTTGGGCCGGGCCCAGCTGGTCAACTCCATAATCTCAAAAAAAAAAAAAAAAAATCTACACCGACGAGGTGCTTGGCTGCGGCGCCGCGCGCCATGGGGAGGAGGAAGAGCGCGTGCCGCCGGCCGGCGGAGAGGACGGTCGAGGCGCCGCCACCACCCCGCCACACGCGGAGCCACTCTCGAGGAGTCGAGGTACGGTCGATTTGCTCCCCAGTCCCCACCTCACATTCCAGAGTCCGTAGACTGTTCCATCCCGATTGCAGCAGGAACAGACTAGGCGACTAGCCTGATTTAGTTGAATAGTAATGATGCATTGCATTTTCGCAAAAGGAGGGTCTGTGATCGAACTAGCCTGCGAGGAATAGTAAAGCACAAATAATGAATGGCTCGTATGTGCAATCTTAATACTGTAGTTACAGTATCAATACTTGTTTTAGCTTCACAGCTTTATGATCTTCTTTGGCGTATCTTTGATCCATTTTATACTGGCATACTCCCCCACCCCACCCCCTGTTGCAGTTTTGTGTTCCATTTTATACAGACATGTAGTCCCTTCATTTTTTTCGGCAGTTGCAGTTCGTGCACCAAACGCAGTCAAGTCCTTTTGACTAGCACTCTGACAGTGGTCCGTTTGACCAATTTTACATGGGCATGATCAAAGAAGACAAAATGTATTGAGTTTATCACTTTATCAGGCATCGGTCAACAGACTAGCCTGGCATGAAAACGAACTGACGAAGACTCATATTGGCTTCATCTACCAGCAATTGCCATGACTTTTCCAAGTTCCTTGTCTACTGCTCTGTGTGGATCGAATAATTTCAGGCTGTATATTCCACTTGCTTTCCTGTCCTTGTTTGTGACTTCAGTGCAACTCTTCCACATCTGTCGAAACGATGCCTGTTTGCCTATTGTGTTCAAACATGGAACTATTTAGCTAGAGAGCTTCTCATCGTTGACGAATACTTTTTGGCAGAAGTTTCCCTTGCAGAGACCTTCAACAACGCGACACCTCAGCCTTCTCTATCTGGTTTGTCTACCACTTCCCGGCCCCACCCCGGTACCGCCCTCGAAGCCTTGGACATCACAGTCTTCTCTTTAAGTTCCCATCTCACCACACGGTGGGATTTTGCCCTCAAGACAAGCTGTCCACCATTCACGCCCATGCAATTCAATCAAAGGTAGGTTCTTTCCTCCCATTAGTTAAGCTAAATTATTTCCTGTGATCCAAAGTTCGTGTATCTAATCTCTCATTGCTTCTATTACCTGTTGAATATCATGAACATGGAAGGGATACTGCAGATTCTTGAATCCTAATGGCGGATATTGTCGTTTCTGCGGTTGTTCAGGAGTCAGTTAGCAAAATCCTGTCTGGTCTGCTTCAAAATTATGAGGAGAAACAGAGCTCAATTGCGTTCCGAAATCTTGAGAGGCTAGAGATGGCACACATCAGGCTGGAGGCTGTTCTTCAGACATCTGATAAGTGGGAGATCACTGATACATCCTTGTTGCGATGGCGTAGGAAGCTTAATTCTGCTGCTCAAGAGTGTTGTGACACGCTGCACAGATGCAGGCAGAGAATCCTAGAAGATGAACACATGGAAAGGGAAGTAAGTAATTTCTCCTTTCCAAAGCGGGTTGTGCATTCTACCCGGTCATTTGTTTCTTCGATCTTTAACCGCGACAGCGATGACTTGAATGGATCCGTTGTTCAAAGATTTGAATGGTTTGCTGATGGTGCTAGCCAGTTTCTGAGATTACTAGAGCTTGGTGGCACGCCACGGTGTCATATGCCCTATAACCCTCTTATCAGGCACCTTCTTGCTGGCAAGATACTACAACATAGAATCACTAGGGCAAACAAATGCCCTTTAGTTTTACAGTTGGCACCATTTTTTAGTGCAGAGCATGGAATTCAAGGTAGGCTTTACTTCATGCAGAAAGATCCTAATGTGCCAGATGATGATTTTTGCTTTACTCTAACACTACAGCTTTCGGAGAGTACAGACATAGTTGGGGTTGCAATTCAGTGCTTACAGCTGTTTGCCCCTCTTTTCATGTCTACGGTTGAAAATATTAGGAAAATTCTTGTGCAACTACCTACAGGAGACTTCTCGTGGGTACCATATGTTGATTCACACCAGAAAAAATATTGGGACAATCTTCACATATTTGGCAGTCAATGGTTTCGCCCAAACCCATTATGTTGCAAGCAGCATGATAACCACAACCTTTGTCATAATAGCAAGCTAGACGAGTCATCTGGATTACCATATGTTTCTCTAGAACCAGTTATTTATGTAGGTCTGTGGTGCCAAGTCTCACTCTCACAGTCCGGCAAACACAGGGCTTCACTGTCCGAATGTGGAAGTTCTCTACGTGATCATCCATATCAGAGAGCTGGAGTCCTCTTTGCACCACATGGCTCTTCAGAAGACATGTTGCTTGTGGATAAGTTTCCTGTAGTAGCAGCAACCGACAGTGAGGAGCAACGCTGTTTGCATACTACTGTATTTACCTTGGGACAACTTGAGCAGGTCATGCTGCCAAAAGCAATAGATTTCTTCTACAAGAATGAGAAAGCAACAGTCTACCAAATGCTTTGGAGGTCTAAGCATGGCACTGCGTACATTCAGGTTGAAAGAGTGGTCATGCCAAGCACACAGCAGACGTTTCCTAGAGCTAAGAGAAGGAAGCTGTTGCAAGGACTGGATGAGTTTGACTGCCTGACATATTGGGTCTCTCGCTTTCTTAACTTATGGGCTACTCATGCATCCATCCAACTGCAAGGCTCAATCAAGGAGTGGTATCAGGAAGTAATGGAAAAACACAAGCAGCACATCACTGCCACCTGAAATTCTTGATCATATACCCTTCAGTTAGTCGCCCAATGATTGAAAGCCCATGTCTGAATTCAGCAACGCGCTTCTCACTAGCATGGCATCTGTCACCAAAATGATACGGGCCAATCCCTCTTGCTTCCGCTGCTCACTCGTTGCAGACATGCTAGATTTCCGCCAAGCATGGTCCAATTTTTGACTCAAAATAAATAAACCTGCATCTGCATGCTTACTTCACCTGGATCGATCAGCAAATGATGGAGAAATAAAAGAATGGAGTGTTCATGACCAAGAACAGATCTGTCAAAACAACAGAGGTCAAGTACATATATTTTCAGCTCTCAAATTTGAGATAGATGCTCCGACTACAGGGTCAAGACTCAATACTGGAGCAGAGCTACAACATGGAGGAATTTATGCTTTAATGGCTAGCAACTTGTGTATAATGTTGCTCTTAGTTGAGAATTCTGTTCTGAAATAGGAATGTACGTGAGAATTCTGTATCGTGGTGTTTGTTAATTACCATATATTTGATCTTCCATGGTTATAGTATTATTGATCTGATTGTATCTTACAAATAAATGTAAGATGCCACTGTACGATTGCCTCAAACAGTCAAGGAACTAAAATTTAAAATTTTATATGTTTGCTTAAATTAGCTGTTCCATATGATTGAATCCAACGCATTTTATTTCTTTCAGTGATTTGCAGGAGCACTTCACTGTCATTTAAAGAGATTTTGTTACATGAGACCATTACAAAGAAGGTACAGAGACACAAAACACTCGAAGCAAAACAAGTAGCGGCACTAGTTAATCTATATCTATATCTATATCTATACCCCCTAATACTTAATTGGCAAAATTTCAGTCCGCCCTTTTTTTCTTCCGCCAGCCGTGCCCGAGCCCGACTCGGTGTTTCTTTGTCCGTTATTTTATTTTTCTATCTATCCGCCGGTGTTTTTTCTGCCGTCCGTGTGACAAGCAGATTGGAACGGAACAAACCACTTTGGTTCTGTATATATATATATACGAATTAAAAAATCTCCTTTCCGATCTAAGCGTAAATTAACAATCCTAAAGATATCTTTGCCGATCTCAGGGGAGAAAAAAATCTTTGGCACCATTTCTTTCATGTGCCAACCACGAATAAGTTTCACCCTATCTCCATACCATAAATTAAAGTATGTTATACTCACCATATACATATGTGTAGCTTTAGGTATATTTCACGTAGATATATATTGTACAATAGGTATACACTTGGATGCCTACTAATCTTAAATGATCATCCATGTTTAGTAAATGGTTGCCCAAAAAATAAAACTCTACTATTGATAAAAAATATAATCAATATCAAGTTACAAGAAGCAGGAAATATACGGAGATTTTGAGTTTCATTAAAGCTGCAATTCACAAACAGTGAGTACCGTGTTGCCAACAGCAAGGCCACACTTCAGATAGACACAGGTAGGTAACGAACAGACCTTCAGAATACACCGCTTCTGGTATCAATTTTTGCAAGCCATATACATGCCTAATGAACTTCAGCATGCAAGAACTTGCTCCTACAAGTACTTCAGCATGAAAACTGTACTCTCTGTTTCTCATACATATCAAAGCACAAAGAACTACAAAGCGCAATATAATTGGATCATATCTAAATACAAAAATCACATAGAAGGGGTGGGTGCGCCGAGACGATATGATGACCGATGAAGACCGAGTCGGTGGCAACGGAGACCTCATGGCCTGGCGTGACAGAGCACGAGGCACTCCAGCGGAGCCTACTCTGGGGCGTCCCGGCGGGGTCAACGAATGCGTGGCGTGCGGTCGGATGGTCGCGGCTCGGAGCAGGGACGTCTCGGAGTGGCGTCCTCTCTTCTGTGTGCAGTTGTGGTCGTTGAACCACGATGCAGGAGAGCCCTGCCACTACGCCCATGGCGAGGCGGGAAGAACGGGAAAGGCCCCGACTGTGGGTGCCAATGTCGTCGCAATGACGTGCAGGGGCTGGCGGCGGTGTGGCTGTGGGAGGATTGGGAGGGATGCTTTTTTTTACTAAAAATTGGAAGAGGAAATCATGAAACTTTTAAGAAATTGAGAGATTTCAGTGCCGTTGATTTCTGGAGCGTAGTGCGTGGAGGAAAGGGTGCTGGAATGGGGAGGGTTTCGCATGAGACAACAAATGGAAGTACCGTTTGCATAAAAAATGTCTATTTTTAGTCTTTTTTATTAGTTGTAGGAGGATGAGAGATATATTTTTCTTGCCTTTTAATTACTGTGGTTTTTTCTTTTTCTTTTCTTTACGAGCTCGGGCGGAGGGTGTTGAAGGTGCGCGTCGGGGATGGGATCACATGCATGGGTGAGTTTTTTCTTTCCTTTTTTATTACCGGCATTTTCTTTCCTCTTAATTGCCGTGATTTTTTCATTCTTTTTTTTTTTGCCAAGCCTTGATATATTTTTTTTCTTTCCGATTAATTACCATGATTTTTTTCTTTCTTCTTTTTGTCGAAAACTTTTCTTTCCTTTTCCTCCGAGCCCAGGCGGAGGTTGTTTTAACGGCGTGCGTGGGGATGGGATCTTTCCTTTCTTAAAAATCTCCTTTCCGATCTAAGCGTACCAATCCTAAAGATATCTTTGCCGATCTCAGGGGAGAAAAAAAAACTAAATTGGATGCCTACTAATCTTAAATGATCTCCTCTCTGATAAAAAAAAAACTAAATTAATAAAAATGGAGGGAGAAAAAAAACTAAATTGGCTTCCTACGTATCCCAAATGGTATGGTCTCCTCTCCGATAAGAAAACTATAAAAAAAGTATAATTGTTTTCTTTATATTCCTATACAACGATAAAATAACTAATCAAAGTTCATCCCTAAATTAAGAAGGCTAGGTCCAATAAAAAATGATAGTATCAACTGTTTCAGTGAGAAAATAGCCTTAAATTAAAAAATAATGACCTATAAGGCTATAAAATTGTATCTCTAAGTTCACCAGAAAAAAATTATGTTTTTTTGAATATCCTGTTTTTTTTTTCAAATAATAGTAAGACACATACGCTCATACATGTTCAATAGAATTGATAAGTATGACCACACATGTATAAATCTTATTCATATGACTATATGAGCACCTCGAAGACGATTTTTTTAATCTCGCCGCTTACAAGTACGAGATTTAAAACTTACCAACAAAATTGGGGAGAGTAGTATATTTCCCTATGATTAATACCATGTCTCGGTCTCTGCTTACACGTCCGCATCTGATGCGAAACATCTTCCATCCACAGCTCATGTGTCAGCATCTTACCCGATTCCGCTATCCATGTGTTCAGGTCCAATAGGAAGTTCTGGGAGATCATCCGTGTCCGATTAGTGAGGTTCAGTAAAAAAAAAAAAATTGAACCCCAAGGAGTCGGGCCCAGGAATCGGTTTGCTATTAAGGCTCTTGTAACTACTAGGCTACATGCCCTTTCACACAATGAACTAAACTTATTCTCATTAAAATCGGCAATGGTCGAACTAATCAAACTTGCTATATGTAAAAATTGAGAGGGATCTATCATCATAATCATCAACGAACAAAGCAATCTTTGACACATCACTAACTAACTTCTTGTCGACTTTATCTAGATCTTAGAATTAAATGTTTTATCATTTCCCAATAGTAACAATAGTTCCCAATAGTAACAATAGTATGAATAAAGTAGGAAAGTGAGCCTGGCTCACTTGGCTTGGTGACTTTCAATGTGGCACTACAACTAGCCACCTGGGTTCAATCCGTCGGGAGCGAATTTGGGTCCTATTTTCTAAAAAAATCAGTATAAAAAAAACAATAGTATGAATAAAGTTGTTCTATATTTAAGTTTAAATACTTCAGTGGTTTGCGATAGGAAAAAAGCTGTAAATGTGGTATTTTAAATTGACAAATGTTTAATAGAACATTGTCATATTATTGCTAACATTAACTTATATTATTGATGTCAGTTACTATAATAAATAAATTATAGACTTGGAATGTAACAAAAAATGATGAAACATAAATAATATGTATTATTTCTCTTAGATTTTTCTCCCGTTGCAACGCACGGGCAAATTTGCTAGTAAAACAAAAAAGAGAGAAAATCTTGCCCTTTTCACTTTTCACTTACGTGAGAGTGTTTGTGAGGCTATCTATGTAAAAAATAACTTATATTATTGATGTCAGTTACTATAATAAATAAATTATAGACTTGGAATGTAACAAAAAATGATGAAACATAAATAATATGTATTATTTTTCTTAGATTTTTTCTCGTTGCAACGCATGGGCAAATTTGCTAGTAAAACAAACAAGAGAGAAAATCTTGCCCTTTTCACTTTTCACTTACGTGAGTGTTTGTGAGGCTATCTATGTAAAAAAATTATGTGCTAAAAGTTAGTATTATTGGAGAAATTGGCTTAGCTCTAACCATTGAGGGTCCCCTCCGAAGTAAGTTGATCAGTTGACCTCTTCTAACTGAAGGCCACTAGGACATATAGTCCATGGTTAGCACCAAGAGCATAAAGTGAAAAGTAAAGAAAAGAGATCTATTGATCCTAGTATATTTTGTTGTGGTTTGCAACTTCAGCGTAAGAGATTGAGCAAAACTAACATAATAATCTTGGCCAAGCCTCCCCTAGACCTCATCCCACATATCGCCAGGTCTCGACATAGTTTTAGCCTCTCATATCGTCTCAAGTCATTTCTGCGGCTTATAAGCCGGCTCATGTTGTTTTTTTAGACAGAAAAACATTGTGCCACATGGCTGATAAGTTCAAGCGACATATTCTTGTATTCATCAATCAAACACTTTTTTTTATAAGCAAACACACATATTAGTCACACATACTTGTAATCATCAATCACCAAAATCCTACTTTCACCACAGCTGATAAGCCGATGGCTCCTACGTGCATTCAATGGAAAACAGAGACATATTCTACTTCTAGCATTCTAGGAGCCAGGGCCTAGTCTATCGGCCATCGTTCCAGCGCGCTGCCGAGGAGCAATGAACTGTCGGAGCGCAATCAACTGTCGGAGCCAGAGCCACAAGTCCAGTGAGGCCTATAACACCGGCTCGGCAAGCAGTCTAGGGCCCGCCATGGGCGCATCATCACCGGATAACCGAAACGCAACCATGGATCCATCATCCACTGTGGATCCACGGTTGGCGGCTTGGCGTGCTCGTGCGAGCACGATCCTCGATCCAGACAGAACCAACCGTGCAATGCAACCAGCGGACAGCATGCATGATTCCACTCACTTGCGCCACACAGCGGGCAGCTGGCGGAATCCGCAGGGATGCAGCAAAAGGCGGCCGCCCACCCGCACAATATCCGTCCACCGCAGCGACGACCACCACACCAGCAGCGATCCCCGAAAGACATCCAGCCTTTGCGCTTTACAGGCAGCCCGGACGGGCGCTGCTCCGACCGATCCACAGCGTGTCCACCCCACGCCGCCGTGCCACGCGGAATCCCGAATTCCCGACGCCGAATAGAAAAGCGAAACGGAGGATTGGTGATGATTAAACATAGGCGCAGGCCAGGCCAGGCCAGGCCAGGCCAATGGCCAATTCATGTAGTCGGGCGTCGGCAGGTCGATCGCGCTCCTGGCCACGGACCAGTGTCCTGCACAGTGTCGTCACGACGAGGCCGGTAACGGGCGGCGGGCGAGTAGTCGAGTAGGGTTGGCGCGGCGCCGCGCGCGAGCGTCACAGTGACTTGGACCGCCGGCGCTTTCGGCGCGATCGCCGGGGCCACGGCCGTAACTCGTAAGCACTTGTCATGTCCCAATCCGTCAGCAAGTGCCGTGGTGGTGCTTAGCTCCAAGCATTTGCGCCAACCAGCGCCGGAGGCCTCGGCCTCGCTATTGGTTCGACGTCGACGTGCTGGGACCGTACCGGGAGAAAACGTCGACGCGGCCGGTGCACCGGACCGGACGGAGGAGGTGGCCGGCCGGGCGCCGCCGGCCGGGTCCTCGGGGCGGAAAAGGTTCGTCGCAGGCCGGCCCCACTGGCTGCGCTCGGACGGAATGGAGAAATGGTACGGCCTCAGCCCACGGGTTCGTGTCTACCACTAGTCCACTCCCCTGCAGTCCTGCTTGTTATTATTTTGACATGTGTGGGGTTGCTCGTAATGTGGGTCCGACGTGTCATCCTGAAGGCATGATGCTTGTGATATGTTCAGGCGTTCAGCGGGGTATGGAACGGAACGGAACGGAACAAGCGCTAATCATTTCGTTTGGGTCTGCTAATGCTACACGAACACAGGGAAATGCACATGGAAGCAAGATGTGCCGGTACCATACACCCTCACAAGAAAACTCCTTTAAATTTGTGCCTCACAACACAAGCCATGACTTTATCCTCACATTTATCTACATATCTATATTCATACTCGTGTTCATGTCTATCCATATCTACATTCATATCTAGTATTAAAGAGAAGTGTTTCTTTTGTCTTTTATTTTTTTACTTATCAAACTACTCTCGCATCTAATATATCTTGTATGTGATTCGGACTTATGACCCGTACTCGTACATGTTACAACAACTCATTTCCAGCGATCACACGGAGTCCAATCCTTTGATGTACCATGGCGGCACATAGTCCAATTTCAATGCATATTGAATAGATGACGCACTACGCAACAAGATGTACGCCCTGTTGTAAGTTGTAACACACGATATGATTGTTAATTTTCTAGAAAAATAGAATACCATACTGCTTCAAAGATTGATGACATTAATGGCTTCTTTTTTAACAACAAAAAATCGAGATTTTCGGACGAGGGGGCTTAAAGTGTGATCAAATTGTAACATCCATTAGTTTTATGGGTAGTGAGCTCCAAGAAAACTTGGTACAACATTTTTAGGTTCCATAGGTGGAAACTTAAGTTTAAGGAGTTCACCATTTTTGTCAAATTAAGTGATGGGTTATAGTTTGACTACCATGAACAAACTTCTTACACACTTTTTTAGAGCTCGACTAATATCAACCACAAAACACAAGGATGCATAGGTGCGTGACTACCATGAACAAACTTCTTAGATACCTTTTTAGAATTCCGATGAATATCAACAAAAATAAGGATGCACTCCTATTGTTGCCTATAGAACATTTATCATAAATCTATTGTACTTTGAAGGTTTAGATATCAACTCTAGCATTGTTTGCTTCTATAGATATCCTCTATAACCAGGATGTACCATGAATTGACCTGTAAAGAACTAAAGATTGCAAGTAGTAAAATGCTTGCATCTTCAGGACATTTATTAGAGAACAGAACTTAAGTGGGGACATACTATGCGGAGTGTTAAAGATTTATGGTTGAGATAGCTTATTCCTCCTAAGTATAAGAAATACATATTTTTCTAATTTCTCTTTTTTTTTACAACTGATTGATCTTCTTAAATTTATGCAATAGTCATAGGCAATGCTGTGCATGGACACGTATCGTGTGACGTCTCTAAGAGCACTCTCTAAATCATCATTTAGACAACAATTTGAATAGAAATATTCTCTATATCTTTCTACACTCAAACAATTCTTTTAATATCTTATGCGCACAAAGTCAGTCTCACTCTCCATTTCTGGCTATAAAGAAATCCAGAATAGAGATGATAATACTTGAAGATATAATTAAAGAATCATTGGAGTGCATTTTTTTCACTAAAATCTCTTTCATATCAATAAGAAAGGATACAAATAGTATCTTGGAGTTGCTCTAAAAGTATATTTCCGCACTATTTCTAATTTCACCAGGCATTCTAGGAGCATGTAAATTTTTTAGATAAAAATAAGATAGTCACCTCCAAAACCTTCCTATACAGCCAGCAGACCTGGGTTAGCGAATTTAAACATGTCTGCATTATAAAAAAATAAAAAAATAGGTCCAGGTTTTCCTTGCTTGACTTTAGTAAAAAAAAAAACTCTTCCTATACCGTACTACCAAGGAGACCCTGAATAACCCACCTCTAAAGTTCATGTTATAGACCTGGATAAGTTTGTACGTGATAAATATTTAATTTCAATACCATTATTGATGACACTTCATGATCACACTTTGAAAGAAAGTTACTTTTCCTTCCAAAATGTATGACTGACACATTTCCTAAAATCCCTGCAGCCGACCTGCGGCGGTGCCCATAGCAATTCCGACCTCTTTTGACAAAAGCAGGCGGGAGCGCACACCGCAGCAGTCCGCACCAACTCGCCACGCCGTCCGCGCCTCCGTTATTCTCCCACGCAGAAGCAGGCCGCCTGAGCTGTGCTTCCATTTCTTTCCACCTTCGCCAATCATCCATCCACCCCACCCGTCGCCGTCGCCGTCGCCGCTTTCTCTTTCCCTCCTCTCCTCCCTCCCCGATCCTTCGCCTCATCTCTATCGCGAGGCACGACGGAGCCGGAGCAGCAGGACGGCGGCGAGGGGACGATGTCGGGGGCGTGGGGCGGCACCACGCAGAAGTGCGCGTCGTGCGGCCGGACGGTGTACCCCGTCGAGGAGCTCGCCGCCGACGGCCGCGTCTACCACCGCCCCTGCTTCCGCTGCCACCACTGCAAGAAGACGCTCCAGGTCCCTCTCTCTCTCCACCCCCGCTTCGTTTCCTTTTCCTCCCTCCCCTGCTCGCTCGCGCGTGGACGCTCTCTTCTTGGGGTGTTGTTGAGCAGAGCACAGTACTGTTACGAAGCGAAAGTTCAGGTGTAGGATCAGTCGCACGGTTTACCTGGAGAAATTATTGCGAGCGCCACTCGAGTCGAGTCAGAGTAGCTGGGCTGTCTTGTCTTGCTTTCTTGTCCTTGCTTCGAATTGCTTGGCTGCTGCTGCTTCAGTTGCTGTACTTTCTTGGTCTGGGTTTGTCAGTTATAGGTTGCATGATCAGTCGACTGCGATTTGCGCATGATTTGCTCACGGAATTACTTGTTGCCCGCTTAATTCGTACTTGTTCTTGCTTGTCAGCGAACTGGGTACAAAAGTCACGAATAGGGAGTACAGGGTACAGAATTTTGCTGTTTCATTTCAGCACGGGTGCGCCATCAGTGAACTTTTCTCTTGCAATCACATGGCAACGTGCGTGTGCTAAATGATTGGTTGAGTGAGAGCACATTTAAATCTTCAGCTCTTCCCTTGTCGATGAATGCCTAATGACAATTGATCTTACCTTTTTAATCATGATAATGTAGGAGTGTGAAATAATGTCATTATCTAAAGATTTCTGTCCTTCTATGAATATAATATGAATTCAACTTTTTGAGGAATCAATCTCCATAGGCTACTCATGTAGTCATATGTCATATCTATCACTTTAAGTATTAAAACGGTGTGTTGCTATATCATGGTCTCTCTGTACTTGCTTTCCCTTGCACATGGCATAGCTGTCATAATTCTTGCAGTCAGTTGACATATAATCATGTAATGATGCAGTGCCAGACAAATGCCTTTCCCATATGGATGTAGTTTTGGTACCCGATTAGACATGGTTGCATTATTCCGTGAGAACACATTGTTTGGTACACCTGTACCTTAATTCAGAGACTTCTAATTTTGTTGAGAGCAATAATGATCATATTGAATCTCTTATGCTAAAATCATACTAGTGGGCATCGGTTCCATCTTTTCTTATTTGCAGCGAAAGCTACATGTGTGAAACCTAACCAGACTAATACTAGTTCTTGCATGATAGTGAGCTGGATAGAAATCACAAAGTGCAGCCTAGTGTAAAATCATGACCCCGACTATTTTTTGTGCATTATGGATTTGTGCTCAACAAGGTTTCCCCTTGGAACTGAATGGGATAATTGATAAATGTAACTTTATAACCAAATGATATCAAGGCATACAACTTTCTGTCTTTATTAATATAATATCCATTTAACATTTTGAGGAACCCATTTTCATAGACTATTCATATTGTCATATTGGTTTAAGTGCTTAACTATATCATGACCCCTTGTACTTGCTTTCCCTTAGAACATGGTGTGCCCCAAGAGGATGAGAAGAAAACTTTTTCTTTAGGTGGCATTCCTGTAGAGAGCAGAAAAGTATATTCCTTAGCTATCATAATTCTTGTAGGAAGTTGATATGATCAAGCAATAATACAGTGCAAGATAAATGGCTTTCTGAAGCATATGCTGGCTGCTTCATTACCGAGTTAGGCATGCTACCACTATTACTTCAGACCACATTGTTTGTTACACTATAGCTTTATTCAGAAGCTTTAAATTTTTACAACAGCAATAATGATATACTGAATCTTTTATGCTGAGTCAAACTAGTTGACAATTGTATGATCTTCATATGTTTGCAGCTAAAAGGTGCATCTGTGAAACCTAATCAAACTAATACGACAACTAACTCTGTTCTTCTGGTTCTTGTTTCTGCAGTTCAGTAATTATTCTTCTGTGGAAGGTGTCCTATACTGCAAGCCTCACTATGACCAGATATTAAAATCGACTGGCAGTTTGGAGAAAAGTTTTGAAGGTATTACAGACAATCAATTGGACTAAGATGCTGTGGTATTTATTGTTAATTACCTTATTGTCGTCACAATTTTCATGGGTAGATGCTACAGTCATAGTTATTAGGACCGGACCGGACAGGCGGTTCAACTGCTAAAAGACCGAACCAGAGCCTAAACCGGTCCAGTTCACTTAAAAGACCGTTTGTGCAATTGAACTGGTAAAACAATTGAACCGGTCGGTTTTTTGTGGAACTGGTGAACTGGCCGGTTCCATATGAAGCACCCCGGTCTGATGCCGTGCACGCAGTTCTACTGTGTTGGCAAACGTAATGTTTGTCATCGAAAATATACAACTAAAAAAAAAAACTCGACCCTGGGAACAGCCTCCCTAAAGCATTATGATTAAGAAGATGCATCCACCACACCACCAAGAAAAAACCCCGAACCCTAGCTTCACCCAAATTGCCGTCAAAAACGTAATCTGGGCCCACCATGACTTTCCGGGCTTGCAACAACTGCAACTACCCTGGTAGGAGGTCCCAAACCAACCATAAGCGCCACACCCTGGTGCCCTGACACTATTTTTTCAGGTTGCACACAAAGGGATTTTTTGGGAGCTTAGTGCTACACTGCAAGAGTATTGGCTGCAACTCTTATGCCTGCAATTGAATATGAAATTATACTGTCATATTTTATTATGCACACAATCACAATGTTTTTTTCTTTTCACCCTATAAACCAGCTACTTTATTTTAGCATTATTTTTATAATATAACACATCTTTGCGAGGTAACACTATTTTTAGTGGTGTGTGTGTGGGATACTGGGATGTAACTCTCTTTTTGTATTAATGCAATGATATATATCTCTCCTGCATGTTTGAGGAAAAGAAGTGAGCTTGCGCTATTCTCTGAAATATTACTATGTTATATTTCAGGTGTGGCCCGATCAGCTAAGTCAGAAAAATCAAATGGACAAAAGGTATCTGAGCTTCTCTAGGGCGTGCCTGCTGGTACCTAAACATATTTCACTGATGCTGCAATATACAGCAAATTTATGCCAATTTCCTCTATTTTTTATTGTCAATGTGCAGGGCCAACAAAACAGCAGATTCTCTAATATGTTCGGCACACAAGAGAAGTGTGTAGTTTGCAGCAAGACTGTGTACCCGCTTGAGAAGGTCGGTATTTAATCTTTCTCTTTTCTACTTCAATAGAGGGGGAAAAAATGCTCTGGCAGTTAAGCACAATTTGCTCCTAAGTGTACACACTGACAGCTATTCATGTCCTAAGTGTTTTTTTTTTGGTTTGTGTGTGTGTGTGTTGGGGGGGGGGGGTGTGTGTGTGGGGGGGGGGGGGGGGGGTGCACTCTGGTTAAATCCATTATCTTCCTCAGAGCCATTTCATCAGAAGCATAGTTTCTTCACAACTGCAAATGTAATTAAACTTTTTATGACTATTATTGGAAAAATTCCATAGTAATTGCTATTTCAGGATAGTGCATCTAATATAATTCCCTATTGCATGTAACATGTAGGAAAAAAAAACTTAGTATTAAAAATTCGATATCTTCACCACAAGCCAAAGTGATGCTGTGCTAAGCCAAAAGTATGTGGTTCAGAATTCAGTGACTTTCTCTATCATAGTGCACTAAGTGCATAGCTGTCAAAGGGTCATAGAATATTTTTAACCAGCCTCTTTTGCAAGTACAATTTAAGGACACATTTACATCATGCCGTTACATTTTTGCAGGTTGCCCTTAATGGAAATTCTTATCATAAATCATGCTTCCGCTGCACCCATGGTGGTTGTACACTCACACCATCCAATCATATCACCCATGAAGGCAAACTTTATTGCAAGACCCACCATTCTCAACTGTTTATGGTTAAGGGGAATTTCAGTCAGTTTGAGGACAATTCTGGGAATGCAAAAGTTGCTACTGAGAAACAACCAGAAACTGAAGAAGCCACCAAAAATCTTGATCAAGGTGATGAAGTCACAAGGAAACCAGTGGAAAATGAGCCTACAGATGTGAAAACTTCAAAGAATGATGTTGCAGCTGAGAAGCAATTGCAAAGTAGTGCTGATGTCACAAAACCATCCGAGAGCACCACAGCAGAAAATGAACAAGGCACTGAGAGTGAGTCAAAGAGTAACATTGTCAACAAGAAGTCATCAGAAAGTGTAACAGAAAGTAGTGTAGAAGAGCCACTGCAGAACAGTGTGGTTGATGTAAAGCCATCAGGAAACAGTGCAGCTATGAGAAAACCCTGGCAACGAAGTCTGCAAACAGATAAACCATTTAGCACAAGCACTGTAAAGCCATCACCGAGCAGTGATGCTACTGAGAAGCCATCATCAAGTAATGGGGTTGATATGAAACAGTCTGAAAGCAGCACATTAGTAAAAAAACCATGGCAACAAAATGTACCAACTGAGAATCCACCACAGAGTGTTTTACCATCGGATAAGCCATCAACGACCAGTGTAGATGATGCAAAGCCATTAGAAAGCAGCAAAGTGGTCAAAAAACCATGGCAACGCAATATGGCTGCTGAGAAGCAATTACAGAACAGTGCTCCAACTGAGAAGTCGCAAAAAAGTGTAGCTACTGATAAACCATCACCAACAACCGACATGAAGTCATTAGATAACACCACAGAAGTTAAAAGTCCATGGGGACGCAGAATGTTCAATAATAAGTCACCAAAGAGCACTGTAGGTACTGAGAAATCGTCGACAACCAGTGTGGTTGATGTGAGACCAGAGGAAACCAGTACAGTAGCCCATGTCCCACAGCAACAAACTGAAAACGCTGAGAAACCTTCAGACACCAGTGCAGATGACACGAAGAGTGCAGATGAAGTGAAGCTATCGGTCGCCAGTCCAGATGATGCTAAGAGCGCAGATGATATGAAGACTACAGATGATGTAAAGCCATCAGAGAATACTGCGGCTGTAGCTAGAAAGTCATGGCAACGCAACATAGGCACTGGGAAGCAACCCCTGACCACTGCAGTTGATCCAAAGACCACTGAAACTAGTGGAACTGTCAAAAGGTTGTGGCAGCGCAGTGCTACAACTGAGAAGCCATCACAAAGTGGTACGGCTGCTGTGAAACCATTGCAAAGCAGTGTGGCTGTCTCCAAGCCATTCCAAAGCAACGTAGCTGTGAAAAAGACATGGCAAAGAAGTGTAAGTCCAGAAAACCAGCTAGAAAGTAATATGTCTAGCAATAAGCCATTGCCAAGCAAGGTGGTTGCTGAGAGTCTAGTGCAAAGCAACACAGTTGAGAAAATGTCTCAGAGCAATGTACCTACTGAGGAGCCACAGAAAGTCATTGTGGCCACTGAAAACCAGTCGCAGACCATCAAATTTACAAAGGGCAATGATACATCCATGAAGTTATCAGTAACAAGTGAGATAACTAAAGTGCAACCACTTGCTGCAACTGTATTGCAAAGTGATGTTTCCACAGAGAAACCATCGAAAACTGACATGCCTACCATAGCACCTAGTCAGATCCCTGAACCCACTGAGAAGCCATCAGAAAGTGCTTTTAATGCTGCTGAGAAGTTATCAAAGACTGACACTGCCGCGGAGAAACCACTACAGAGTATGATAACTGAGAAGGTAGCAGCCACACTGAAGCCATCTCAAAGTGATACAGCCCCTCAGGAGATCTTGGAGAGCGATACGGCTACAGAGAAAATATTGCAAAGTGACATGGCTGCTGAGAAGCCACCACCAACCAATTTGATCACCGAGAAGCCATCAATAAAAGATGCTTCAGAGGAGCCAGTTCAAACTAACAAACCAAATGAGCCAGCTCAAAGCATTGCACCTGCTGAGGTTCCAAAGGAGCAACCATCAGAACATCAGAAGGATGCGGATGTGCAGCAGCTATTGAAACCTCAAAATGAGGATCATCCTGGGAATCCACTAGAGCTTGTTAGTGATACAGCTGCCAAAGATTCATCAGAGCTTAAAAGTGACATAGCTACAGAAAAACCTGCAGAATCACAAAATAATGCAGATCAGTCAATTGAGCAGTCATCAGAACAGCAAAGCGATAAATCAACTGAGAAGCCAGAAGTGCATCAAAGTAGTACATCTAGTGATGAGGTTTCTAGGCTACAAAGCGATGCAGGTGCTGATAAACTATTAGTACCGTCATCGGATCCTGAGAGCAGTAGCAAACCATCAGACGAAAACAGAGCTATTGAGGAGCCAGAAGAGGTGAGTGCCAAGCTGCCAGACGACCATGTAACGTCTGAGAAGTCATCCGAGGAAGACAAGGAAAATTCAGAGCCGTCAGTAGACAATGCTTCCCTGGGGAAACCATTGGAGGCCAATGAGGAAAGTTCTGAGCCTTCAGGGGATGTTGTAACTCCTGAGAAGCCACTGGAGGAGGACGAGACGAGTGCAGAGCCATCAGAAAGTGGCGCATCCTTTGGGAAACTATTGGAGGCCGATCAAGTGAGTGGCAACCCATCAGAGGATATTGCAACTCCTGAGAAGCCACTGGAGGAAGGTGTGGCAAGTGTGGAACCATCAGAAGACAATTCTGTTCTTGATAAACCATTGGAGGAAGAAGAGGTTGCTGCCAAGCCGTTGAAGGATGTTGTAACTCCCGAGAAGGCATTGGAGGAAGGCTCAACAACTGCAGAGCCATTAGAAGACAATGCTGCCGTTACGGAAGCAAAAGAAGAAGATGAAGTGATTGCCACGCCAGAGTCCAGTGTGGCACTTGAGAAGTCATTGGAGGGAAGTGAGGCAAGTGTAGAGCCATCGGAAGATAATGCTGCTCCTGAAAAACTATCGGAGGATGACAAGGCAAATGCCAAGTCATCAGAGGACAGTGTAGCTGTGGAGAAGCCACAGCAGGAAGAGGTCAATGGTGTGAAGGCATTAGAGGAGGGCGTGTCTCCTGAGAAATCATCCGCTGACAAACCATTAGAGGAAGAGGACCCAGTCCATGAGAAGCCTTCAGGGGATATTGTAACACCTGAGAAGCAACTGGAGGAGGACGAGGCGAGTGCAGAGCCATCAGAAAGCGATGCATCCTTTGGGAAACTATTGGAGGCTGATGAAGTGAGTGCCGACCCATCAGAGGATATTGCAACTCCTGAGAAGCCACAGGAGGAAGGTGTGGCAAGTGTGGAACCATCAGAAGGTAATTCTGTTCTTGATAAACCATTGGAGGAAGAAGAGGTCACTGCCAAGCCTTCGAAGGACGTTGTAACTCCCGAGAAGCCATTGGAGGAAGGCTCAACAACTGCAGAGCCATTAGAAGACAATGCTGCCCTTGGGGAAGCAAAAGAAGAAGATGAGATGATTGCCACACCTGAGTCCAGTGTGGCACTTGAGAAGTCATTGGAGGGAAGTGAGGCAAGTGTAGAGCCATCAGAAGACAATGCTGCTCTTGAGAAACCATTGGAGGACGACGAAGCAAATGCCAAGTCATCAGAGGATAGTGTAGCTGTGGAGAAGCCACAGCAGGAAGAGGAGAACGGTGTCAAGGCATCAGAGGGCGTGTCCCCCGAGAAATCAGCCGCTGGCAAACCATTAGAGGAAGAGGACTCAGTCCATGAGAAGCCGGCAGACGCGAAGGCAGCCGTTAAGCCGTCATCTCTCGACGACACTGCCACTGAAAAGCCCTCAGCTACAACTGACACTGCAGAAACTGCATGAGGCAGCAGTTAGCTGGTTACAGTTAGTTAGCAACAGTTTTTAACAGAGTGTGGATCGAATACTATTGGTGATAGTTCGGCGTGCCTTCTGTTTGTTTTTTTTGGGGTTTTGTACAATGCTTGAGTTGTAAAATTTGAGGGAAAGAAACTATAAGTATTGATTTGATTTGATTTTTTTTTACAAGCAATAATCCCCTCCCCATGTTAGGAGGAGGATACCATTGAAGTTTTATACATAGGATTTGTGTGGGGTTTAGATTTTTGTTTGGATGGTGTACTTTGTAAATGGTTTTGTGCAAATATTACCGTGCTTGCTCTTTGGAGTATTTGGTTTTCTGCGTGTAAATTGATCTAGCAAACTTTTCCTGCTTCTTTAATATATAGCTTTTATTGTGTATTTATATTTAAACATATTCTATATCTTGATGCATAACCAAAATAATCTATAACTCTTATATAGATAAACCCCACTATCTATTCTCTCAACATGCAGCACGTCCACCTCATCAGCCCACTATCAATTCTTTAGCATGCAATGCGTCCACCTTAACAATCCACTATAATTTGCCACTTGCAATTTATCTCAACAATCTACTATAATTTGTCACTTGCAATTTATCTTGACATGCAAGGTGTCCACCTCATCAGTTCACTACTCTAATATATTTTTATTCCTCTTCAAACCCGCGGCAACGCGCGGGGAATCCTCCTAGTATACTAGAAAAGCCAGAACGACCGGTAGTTTAGATTGGAGAGAGTAGTGGCTCATAGACTGAAACATTATCTAAATTTATAAAAGAAAAAATATTAATGCACCCGACACTAAATAAGATGTTATGAAAAATATATTCCTCGACAAAATAAATTAATTTGGCTACTAATATGCTACTTTTATTTTAATTCATAGAGAAGATCAAAGTTTTTCTTTGACCGAAGGCCATTCATTCCTCAGGACAACTTGTGAAAACCAAAAAGGGAAAGGAGTTGCTCGCTGTACAACAGCGGAACTGCAAGAAAAGTCAAAACCCCCCAACGACGCCGCAAAGCCCGGCGGAACCGGAAGGGGACAAAGGCGGGAGGGGTTTCCGATGGCGCCGAAGCGGAAGCCCGCCGCGGCGGCGGCGGAGCGGGACGCCGACGGCATATTCCGTGGCGTCTCCGCTTTCTTCGTCCCCCACGGCGTCCAGGCTCGCCGCCTCGAGGTCTCGCGCTCCTCCCCTCCCCAACCCTCTCGTTGGCGCCTCGGGTCGTTACTGCGTGCTTAGGCATTTGGGGGATGGTCGGTCGGTCGATGCAGGTGTGGAAGCAGAGGCTGGTGCGGATGGGGGGCCGCGTCGTGGAGAAGAAGCCCGCCACCAAGGGCGACCTGGCGGGGGTCGACCACGTGCTGGCCGTGGACGCCAAGGCGCTGCTCCGGGAGCTCGACGCCGCCTGGCTCCACCGCTTCCGTGGGGTAGTCGCTGCTCGCTTCCCCCCTCCCATTGCGTACAAGCCCTAGCCTCCTATTCCTGCGCGCAAGCTGCTGCGATGTGTATTTGTCTATCTCGTTGCTGCATTGACCCGTGGAAGCTTCGTGTTGTCATGCCAAATTGCCGTTTTATGGATTTGACGATATTTGGTTGCAGAGTGTGGTGTCCTTCGAATGGATGGAAGAGTGCCTCAAGTCCGGGGAGAGGCTGCCCATTCACAAATTTGCAATCAATTACGAAGAGGAGTTAAAGCCAAAGGATGCGGTTGGTGCTGGAAATTTAGGTGCGTCGCAGCCCGCTAAAAGGACCAAAATGTCGTCCGAGTATTCTGGGGACCGGCAGAGAAGAATCAGTGGAGGGGACAGGGAGAGCGAACTAGCAGCTGGAGGGTCTCCTGGTGCAAGTGCACATGCGGTTGAAGGATCAAGTGCTGGGAAGCAGCCTAACCAGTATGCAAGTAGCCAGAGTAGCTCAGCAGATTCCAAGGATACCGTAGGTTCTCATGGTACATTTGACATAGAGGTATATAAGCGTGATCAGAAAAAAACTAGTGTTCCATCTTTTATTCTGAACTCTATTGTTTTCTCATGCCATCCCTCTTCACATTTCGTGTGTCCATACCAGATAATGTGAACAAAGGCACATATATGTTCATTGTTAATGAATTTGGACCCCTCTTTCACAACTTCAATAAGATATTGTAAGGGCTACTAGTGCATTTCTCAGATATCCTTTTTGCAAGCAATAGTACATTCTTGCAAGAGGGCTTAAATGTACCATTGGAAGAAAGCTGTGTCATAACCTCATCTCTATTCTCTATGTTTATATTTGAGTGCTAATTCATGAATTGTATATGATCAGGAAGCCTCTTCTGGAGGACCCAGCATATATGCTCCAGCAGACTTGAACAGGAACATCACCAAAATTTTCGGAAGGCTTATTGATATATATAGGGGTGAGTGCACTAAATTCTCTCGTAGTCTCGTACATTAATTAGTTGCTTTAACATATCATATTTCCTCCTGAAGCCCTGGGAGAAGACAGAAGATCATTTAGCTATTACAAGGCCATACCGGTGATTGAGAAACTGCCATTCAAAATCGAAAGTGCTGACCAAGTCAAAGGTCTCCCTACTATTGGGAAATCTTTGAAAGACCATGTACGTATGTCTAATTGACTAATTCTCATTGATTTACTGTTAATATTGCTTCCTAAAATCGTTTTCGCTGTTTACCACTATTTCTACAAAATGAACAAGCCAATGAGTATGTTTTGGGCTCAATAATGTGAAAGAAACATACCTCAGTACTCAGTAATCATGTTTTTTTTTTCAGTATCTTGTGAATCACTTAGCAATCATGTTGTGAACACTGATTCTAACAAAAGCCATGTGCGATCTGTGTGTTTTGACAAAGACTTTTGCCTTGTATATTGTTCAAAATAGTAGCAAAGTACCACTGGGTGTCGTACACTGTTTTCATTACTATGTCAACTAGTACAAGTACAATTCCCAGAAACAGTAGGAGTCTTACATTTATAATTAGACTTGCAGTTGCCATGACCTCATCTAAATCCAGCAATCTCCGTGTGCAGATAAATGAAATAATCACCACTGGAAAACTCTCCAAGCTGGAACACTTTGAGAATGATGAAAAGGTAATGCACAACATGATTTGGACATGTTCAGCTACCTTTGTCAATATCAACATAATTCACTTTGAAGGTACGGACCATCAGTTTATTTGGTGAAGTTTGGGGAGTTGGTCCTGCAACTGCGCTCAAGTTATATGAAAAGGGACACCGTACTCTTGATGATCTACGCAAAGATGAATCACTTACAAATGCGCAGAGGATTGGATTGAAGTATTTTGATGATATCAAGCAAAGAATACCCCGACATGAGGTATGTTGTTTGTATAATTATGTGTGTTTTTGTTACTAGCTTATATGGATCTTTCATATGATATATTGCTTCATAATATCCAGGTTAGCGAGATGGAGAAGCTTTTAAAAGATGTTGGGACTGATATCTTGCCTGGGGTGAGTTACATAGACCGTTTAGGGGAACTACTATATTCTCTAGCACACAAAAGCTGTTTAAATGCCAATATTAAAGCATATGTTGACGCTATATCCGTTGCAAACATTCTAGGTGTTTCTTTACCAGTTGAATTGAAATGCTTTCACATTGACTCAGTACAGTTCTCTATGCTTCTGATTTTTGCATAATGTTAAGTACAATTTCTAGTTACTATTGAACTTTTTGCATACATTCTTTTTTGTTTGTAGGTAATAATTGTTTGTGGAGGATCATATAGACGCGGTAAAGCATCTTGTGGTGACATGGATATTATTATAACTCATCCTGATGGAGAAAGGTAAACCTAAAAGATTCTGAAACTTTGCTAGTACATAAATAAATGTTTGCATAAACTGTTACAGTTTTCCTTCAGCCATGTAGGATTTTTACCCAAGTTTGTTGAACGGTTGAAGGAAATTAACTTTTTGAGGGAGGATCTTATCTTTAGCATACACAGTGTTGATGTAAGTTGTTAAACACCACCACCTGGTGAGCTCTGACTTCTGTAGTTCTCTAGCAGTTCCTGTGATAGCAAGAACTGCTTAGCCGATGTGTTAAATTGATAAATTAACTTAAAACTCTAAATCCTGGTAATCAAGTTTTTTTATGAGTTCTGAAATGATTGAAATTCAATGCAGGGATCTGATAGTGGGGTCGACACATACTTTGGTCTTTGCACGTACCCTGGGCGTGAGCTGCGGCACCGTATTGACTTGAAGGTACATGGAAGTTCCCAATGTACATCATCAGTTAGGTTGCTTTTGAAAAGTAGGAACAAGATTGTGGTCCTCGTATTATATGTAGTAATTACATTGACTGTCTTTTCATGATCTTTTCTAGTTACTGTTGTAACAGCAAACCCTGTTTTGCTATTTCCTTCTGGCACTGAATGATGAATTCACAAACCTGACACTATACCAGTTTCTAGATTATAAAACTGAGTGTCATTGTGTATCGACAGGTATACCCGAGGAACAGATATGCATGTGGTCTGCTTGCATGGACTGGAAATGATGTACTAAACCGGCGGTATAACTCAAAATATACCCCTTTCTTATTCTGAAAACTACGTCTTCCCATGGATCTAAACTCAACAAATAATGCAGATTAAGGCTACTAGCGGATTCTAAAGGATATGTACTTGACGATACTGGATTATATCTAGCTACACACAGTAGTGGTGGAAAGCATGTAAGTATATTCATATCATCACAAATGGGAATCCCTTTTGTCCAGTTTCATCTGATTTGTTATAATTTTTTACAGGCTGGCAGATCGGACGCCATAGTTAACTGTGACACTGAGAAGGATGTGTTCGATACGCTTGGATTCCCTTGGCTGGAACCCCATGAGCGCAACCTTTAGTTGTTCTTGAGCGTTCATGTAGAGAATGTATTTTGTACAGCTATATGTATGTATGATGTATCTCTAACCTACCTCAGACTTTCCTGGGGACTAAACACCTTTGTACTGTTTGTTGTTCTTATATCTTGCTTCCCTTCTTTGTGCTGTGACCAGTAGGTGGTATTTGTTCAGCTTGGCTTTCTATGCATATCCCAACCTTGTTGAAAGCATGCAAAGAAGCATTCTGTCAGTAAAACCTGTCGTCTTCTCAGTCAGTACAATGATTTGTTGAGCTAGCAGCTGAGCTCATGCACAACTTGTGAAACATTTCATTAGCTTATCCTTAGCGTTTTGAAGCATCTCAACTAAACAAACTATAAGTTGTCCTAAACTTTATCTGATGACCTATTTATCATTCATACAATAATCACTCAGTTATGCAAAACGTTCACCTAATGACCTGGCCAAACGTTGGCAACAAAAGCAAGTATTGGCAATAGGAGAAATTTTTACAGGGTTTGGAACACAAACCAAATGCTTGCAAAATTTGGTGGGAAAGCGCTGGCAAGGCTGGGTAGAGAGAACCAAAAATGCTATACAGGGAACATTAAGTATACAAATTGTGCAAACGACCTCAGCCTCTACAGGAGATTCTCTGTATCAGCTCAAAGAAAATCATAAGATAATGTGGCAACTCAGTATATTATTGAGTAGTGCAATTATTTGAACTGAGTTACCCCATACATGAGTCAGCAGTTATAGTATATAATGGCACATCAAGGCACTTGTAACTTTCATGTCTTACACCGACTACCAATCCATGTTGCAAAACTCTAATCTTAGACATCAATTAGCTCTAAGTTTTGCAATACCGGAATAAACCTGATCTGACAAACCTTGCAGGTGATCAATGCAGTGTCGTTAACATGGAATGCAGAAGTTCTAGGAGTTAAGAAAACTATCCGAAGAGTACCTAGATGGACATGAGGATTATTTACAGCGCTTCCCTACAGTATACGTGAGCAACGGCACAGCCAAAAATGCAATCAAAAGAAGCTATTGCTGGGACCACCACCAAGCATTTCCTCCCGGTCAATGAAGCGATCCAGAATCTCCTTGTCCTTGGTGACAATGCATTCATCATCTTTGCCAAACCAGTCATAGCGGTTCTTTGCGATGTAATCATAGACTGCATCCCGCAGTGGGGTGGGGACGATCAGCAAGGAGCTCAGGACTGAGTAGGGAAGAGGCAGGTATGATGCAACTTTCAGTGCAGCTGAAACCAAAACATTGAAGATGTTAGAACTATCATTAGTTCAAATTAAACATCACTAAGAGAGAAACAGTTATGGTGAAACATGACACAGTTCAATATTAAACATCACTAAGAGAGAAACAGTTGCGGTGCAACATGACACAGTTCAAAAGTACGCTCAGCAGGGGAAACAATGCTTTTGTCACCCTTTTATTTGGTTGGTATCCTACAAACAATAGCTTCTGTACCCTCTAATAGTTTAAAATCATTACTATCACAGCATCACAATACCAAAGTTGGAGCTCAAAACTTTTGGATTACTGAAGCATCAAGGGGCAGTGAAGGTACATTAAAAAATGAAGCACAAGTTCTAAAGTTTTGCATGGTTTTAATGTAGGAGGGCAATTCTGCAATAACAGCTAGAACTACAACATCATTTTTTTGGATGGTAAAGAATGCATGATGAGAGAAATAGTGAAATGGGAAACATGAGGCAGAACAAACTGAAATTCAAATTAGTCCACCACACATCATAAGTCTTGCTACATTACTATCCTTCACAATGCTAGTTAATGTAAACCCTGCAGCTGACCCAAATCATAAGCATCAACAAGAAGCGAAACGTGATCCACCCGCAATTCATAAATCAAGACAGATGTCACATTGGCATAGCATCCTACTGAACCATCACTCAAGAACTGAAATATCCTCCAAGATGCTAAATCACTAAAATGGATGCACCAACCACAGGTACAACATAACTCCCAAGTGGCACTATCATGACTGAGCAGTGAGTAGTCTCAAACATCACAGTAAAAAGTCAATTGGTGTAATCCAAATAGCTCATAGTTGCTAACTTGATACTAGCATTCTTAGGCCCTCTTTGGTAGGGCTTTTGTTGTGGTTACTTCAACAACTTAATCAAAAGCCCTGCCACTGAGTAGTGAGTAGTCTCAAACATCAGAGTATAAAGTCAATCGGTGTAATCCAAATAGCTCATAGTTGCTAACTTGATACTAGCATTCTTAGGCCCTCTTTGGTAGGGCTTTTGTTGTGGCTTCTTCACCAACTTAAACAAAAGCCTTGCCAAACACTAAATACAATGGCTTCTGAAGCTAAACCAAGGCAAGAATGGTGAAGCCAAAGCCACCAAAACGTGGGTTCTCCTTGTTTCATCATTTTTGAAGCCCAGGCCTTGCCAAAGAGGCCCTTACTATCATGCATTGCACACCACCGCATCACAAGGTTAGTCTGTTGAAGTGTTCATAGCACACAAGTGACCAATGCCTTATGATCCGATCAGTGTAGTAACTAACCTGTAGAGCCCTCGTAGTAGGCCTCGGGCCCCTCGACGAAGAGAACACGCCGCAGCACGTCCTCCCTGTCCATGCCCACCAGCCTGAGGTACGGCTCGGCGGCCTTGGACTGCACGCAGCAGAACCTGATCTTGGCGTGCTTGTCCGCCCTGATCACCCACTTCACCCCTGCATTGCAAAGGCGAGATCAATTTCACCATCACTAGAACTTCACCGACCCAACAATCGAGTGCCCATCAACCGTTCGCCCAATTGGGGAAGCCAGCGAAGCGAAATGATCCCCCGAGAAAAAAAAAAAAAACCAAGCAGGGTCTCGCTGTCCCACTCACCGCGGTGGCAGAGGTGGCAGACGCCGTCGTAGATGAGCACGCGCGGCTGCAGGATTGTCGGCACGGTGGCCGCCGCCACGGTGGTGGTGGCGGCGGCGGACGTGGAGGCGGCGCCCGTCGGGTCCTTGTCGATGACAAGGTCGTCGGCGGCGGCCGCTGCGGAGGAGGCGGGGGACGCGTAGCCGCGGCGGAGGAGGCGGCTCCCGAGGGGCGGCGCTAGGCGGGTCCGGGCGCCGCCGACGAGGGTTCTGGCGAGCATTTTTTTCCCCACTCTTCCTCCCTTTCTCTCGAACGGCGAAGCGAGGCGGCGGCTCTACACGTTAGACAGGTTTTGGTTTACTTTTTCTTTCCCTCTTCTGCTGTATCTTCTCGTTTCCTCTTTCATTTCTCGCGCTGCCGTGGTGCCAAAACAATAAGAATTTTATTTTCAAAAAAAAAACAATAAGAATTTTAAAAAGTCAACGATTTTTTCAACTGTAAAAATAAATAATATAAAAATATAAAGCTTGAGAAGATAATAATTTCAAATTATCAATGTTTTTTTTCATAATAAGAAAGATCGATGACATTTCCTTAAGCAAAATAAACCACCATCTTTAGACTTTTGATCACAAAATGAGTAAAGTGCGGCGAATTCCGTCAAAATGAAATTGTAAAATGGTTTCTACCGTCTCCATTGATTTTCAGTAAAAGTGTTTTTGGGAGGAATTGATTTTTTCAGTAAATGGCAAAGCCAATTTCTCTTTCCTTATTTTTTTATGAGAGAGATTTCTCTTTCCTTCTTTTCTTAATAATCAGATTTCTCTTTCCTTATGAGGAAATGTGCATTAGCTAGCAGGCCAACAGTTCAATCGGCCCAAGCCCACACATCGACGCTTAACCCAGTTGCATCTCAGGGTAGCAAAGTTTAACGTGGAGGGCTGTCGACGTGCCCAAGCCAACATGGCAACAAATGCTCCGGTAGCAAGGAATGAAAGTAGTCACGGTTTCAGACTAGTGGTTTTGATAAAAGGGATCACAGACCTAGAGACTAACAACATGCACTAGTATACAATTTGTGAGTGACTTTAGTTTAAGGGAAATGCACAGACATGGAGATTGTTTTACATGCACCAATAAGGGCAGGTATATTGGCGCTGTCTCATAACTTGTCTCATATAGTGCCACGTAATTTAAGACGATTCAATAGATTATATGTACAATGATTGTTGTTTTAACTTGTCTCATAGCAACTCATAATTCCTTAATTTAGGGAGAGAGTAAAAATAGAATTGTGAGGTGTATGACAACAATAACTCATACAATGGTAAAATAGTTGTCTCATACTCCTAAATTTTAGCTCATGAGGTGATTGTTTCGCGAAACAACTGCCTCATTCTCTATCACCTCTCTCTTTCCTCCACATCATCAAAAATCCTACGTGGCAATGCATTAGACGACGTATGAGACCGCTTACGTGTAGCAATGTACCTGCCCTAAGCAGGAATCTCCTACCATAGCGGTGTTGGACAGGGTGTTTGTGTCTACTGATGGTTGGGACTTGGGAGGTGCGATTCCCTCTAGCAATAGCATAATCTTTAATTAGAGTGGGTTCACACCATAATCCTTTATTGGTTGAAGCAGAAATGGTGTTGTAGTAGATCTCCTATCTTTATATTTGAGACAACATGGCTCTCATAAGAAGGTTTCAAGGAGTGGGTGGTGAGCAATTGGCCACAAAGAAGGAAGAAGTATGTACTTGACCAGTGGAATATAGTGTCCTCTTTGTTGAGGAAAAGTCTGAATGGGTGGAGTTGTAATTGGGGTAGTGATCAAAGTAACGGAAACAAAACCTACTGCTGAGAATAGAAGAGTGGGATAGATTAGCAGATCAAAGGGGGTTGTCAAACCACACATGGATTGCTAAATATGATAAAGAAGATGAGCTTATGAGGGTACATGAGACCAAAGAGATGATCTGACATAGAAGAGATGGAGAAAACAGGCTGTCGAAAGGGGATGCTAAACTAGCTATTTCCATGGAATTGCTAATGGGAGGAACAAGAAACGTTTGATCAAGTAAATAGTAGAGGGTGACACATAGAAGATAAAGATGATTTGAAAGGGGCTGTCGAAAGGAGCTAATGAAATTAGTAAGCAGTAACGTTCTAGAGTTTCGATTCCTACATAGGTAAGTTTTTCTAGGAAGGGGTTTGAAATAAGAAGTACCACATGATTAAGTAGGAGGCTTTGCTAAAGTCACATTCAAAGAACAGGTGAAAACAACTTTCTTCAAAATTGTTAATGCATAAGACACATGTATAGTCATTGAGCTGCATGCTCTTCCTTTTCAGAATGTTTCTTGTATTCAGTCTGTCGTCTCTAATGAGCAGTCAGAAGAAGAATTTCTGGTTTCCAGATTGCTTGATGCCCAGAGCCATTTGAAGTGTGGAGAACAACTTGTAACCTCTGGCATTGCAGTGTATGCTTTTTTGCTACTAAATTTGTCTAATCCCCATGTATAGCTCCACTTGTCTCTGATGTCCTCATTACAATCCCTTAGCTCCATGATGTGCTGCAATTCATTTAGTTGATTAGTGGCCTGATGGAGCACTTTGGTTTCCTGGTGAAAGAAAATAGCTGTGGGAATCTATCGTTTAGTGGTGCATCCACCCAGATGTCTAACCATAGTAGAACAAAATTACCTCTACTTGGATTACATGTAGCCATGGCCTGAAATTTGGGAACAATTTCATGATATCTTTCCACCAAGATGAACCAACATGAGACTTGCCTTGAGGAGGTGTGTGGGTGTTATGATATACTCCATCCGTCCTGTAATATAGTGCATTCTGGCTTTTGAATTTTTTCTAGAATATAGTGCATCCAGGGAAAAAGAAGATAATGTTTACTTAAATAAAAATACATGATTATTTTCTATACAAAAAGTAATTCAATTACTTGCCTATTTTGTATGAGAAGACTAAGAGTTTATCCTTTAATTATGGGAATCAAATCAGATTTCAATATATTAGGCAGGTAAGCGAGCGGTATATGCATATACCGTTCTTTCCCTTATTTTATCCCAAAATAGTAAGAATACAATGTATTTCAAGATGGAGGGAGTAGTTTGCTCCAAGTCAGAGTCACCCAAGGAATGTCTACATGGTGCTTAATCAGAAGGGCATCATTTTTTTCTCTCTATGTCAATGATGCCAAGGCCTCCCTGTTTTTTTTTTGGTTTTAATGCTTCCCCCCATATTAATTAGTTCACCCTTGTTCCAAAGGCAAGCTTTTCTTGCTTTGTCAAGTTGATTGATGATTGAGGGAGGGAGCTTTAGGCAACACATATTGATACCTGAATGAAAAAACTGAATTAACTAGAATGAGTCTGGCATTATAGCTAAGCATTTTATTGATACCTATCAGCCTTTTCTCTACTTTGCAAGTCAGGGAAGCAAAATCACTGATATTGGGTCTGGTAGTTCCTAGGGGCAGTCCTAGGTATGTGAAGGGCATGCTACCAACTTGACAACCTAAAGTGTTACCCAAATGGCTTGCTCTCTCTTCAAACATGTTAATGGGCACCAAGAATGATTTAGTAAAGTTGGTATGCAGTCCACTAGAATTAATCTGCTAAAAAAAAATAGAATCAAATTTTATATAATAACATGGGCTCACTAGCACTCAAATTTTATATAATTAGATAAAGGGAGTACTTATAACATGGGTTAACTAAAAGCATCAAGCCACAGGCTCCCTCTAAATCTAATAGACTGATGAAGAGTACATTGGAATTAAAGTTTGCCAACCAGAGGCTAAAACTAGACTGCTTAATATGGAAGATCCTATGGTTCCGAATTTTCCATATTTCTCTGCTCATTCCACTGAATATGAAGTGCTTGCCAACAGCTCGTGACATGATTTACTATACATCTTTGAATCCATGTCAGTATTTTTAAAAAAGAAAATAGGTCGTCATGTTTTATAGAAGCCATAATAGGTTCGAGTAAAGCTGATGGAGTAAGCCTACATGAAGTGCTACTACTTACATCACAGAACAAGCAGAAAGACGCTAACAGAACCACCAGCTAGAAGCCTAGAACGAAACCTTTGTCAGTACTAATTAGATTTATTTTAAAGGAAGGTATTAGAAGCTGCTATCAGCTACTGCAGCAGTTAGAACCCATGACGATGGCAAGGAGGAAGATACTTGCATCAGAGTTGCTGACTATGCTGAGGTCAAAAACACCTTCGTCAGTCCCCAAGCAAACGGCGCAAGAGATTAATGGGCATTTCGGAGAGGAGTGAAAAACATTCAATTATATGCTGTCTTCAGAGTTAACTCCTGGGCACTTTTGGTTACAAGACAAGATGAGACGTGTTCGTCTTTTCCTTGATTCTCCAGTGCTTCAATTCCTAGGCTGCTAAATATAAATATACTTTTTGAAGTTCTTTCAGAAAAAGGAAGATAAACGCTTTTTTGAAAATGTGGGGGACTACAGAAAGAAAGCAACTTCTGCATGATGAATCGGGGGGGGGGCTAGAGCAAACAACTAGTTTTGTTTTGGGAAAGTGATGCAAAAGTCAGGCAGGATCTGCAATTTAACACTTTTAAAACTATAGCATTTGGTCAAGAAGTTCATATATATTTATCCTCCCATTGTCTCTTGCAAACTGCAATTGATGAATTGAGAAGGTAAACCTATATCTACTTTAGTAGAAGGAATATATGTTTGCCATGTTCACTTGGCATCTATCTATTTTTGGCAAAACAAGAAAAAACCTCTTCCAACAGTTTGGCATCCAACTCGGCAAATTTTAGCAAGTTAACAAATTCCACCCCTCCACGCGCATATATGCGCGCGCGCAGAGGGTTGCCATCGCGATGCTATCGCGGCCTTGGCCCCTCGCCGGTCTTCCTGGGTGCGCATGCAACCACTTGATTTTTGCCAAAACAGTTGATCGGTTGCAAGTGGACCTACTATTTTGATTTTTGCCAAGCCCAAATGGCAAACTATTGGAGATGCTACAATATTTTACTTGCCATATGTTTTAGCCATTTAGCAAACTCTTGAAGATGCTCTAACAATGATTTCCTGTTGGTTGTACCTGCACCATAGTGGCACACTAGCACTAGAGTGCTGCGCTGCGTCTTTGGGAAACGAAAAAGTGCCACTTATATGCTTGGACGCTTGGTTATTTTGGCTGAGCAATGTAGACAGAATTTTAAACTGCTCAGGTAGATTCTCAATGGATTAGAATATGCTGCGCTTTAATACACGAAAAGTGTAGTACTAATGACTAAAATTGCTTCAGACCCCACGATTATTTGTTAGCTTAGGACAAGAGAGGTTCTCTTCACAATTTTATCCAGCCTTTATGTAAAGCGGTGTCACAAAGACATCCTTTGTTGATCAGCTCGATGTGCATTTCGAACCGCTGTTAGCTGCCCGTTTTGCAAAACTACAAAAGATTTATGAAAGACTTGAGTGAGCGGTGCTAACAGCTCCCCCGAAATGTGAAATGCATGTTTCTTGCACAAACTCTGAAAAATCGTTGTCAATGGAACTGCAATGGTAAGTCCTGCAAATTATTGTTGGCAGCGAAACCATGAGGATGATGTGTATGTATATAATTATAGCTTAGCTGAGAAGGAGATCCTTCAGAGTCTGTTCGTTTTGGGACCCTTCCAGAAAATGGTACCAGAGTAGTGTTGGTAGTTGGTACGTGCTGCCTTTAGCAGGTGTTCTCGGACGATATGTGTGTTAGTTGATCTCCTCCTGACTCGGTCCAACGACCGAGTCAGGGCCTTTGATCGCCCCTGATCGGGGGGAGCCCAGTCAAACACTGGCTGGTGGGCCCCTGTCGCACAGTGCCTATAAGAGGAGGTGGGGCCACTGGCTCGAGTTACGAGGTTCAACAGAGCCGCCACCCCACTGTCCAAACCCTAATCCGATCCAGAGGGAGGTGCTGCCAGCGACGGGAAGCGCCACCGGTATCTTCACCGTCGCCCCTGCACCACCCCGACGTCCCCGACGTCCACGCCGCCGCCAAGACGTCCGGCTCCACCTCCACTACCGCGACGACCCGTCTGGTATGTCGACCTGCGTTCTCTCCATCTTCCTTACCCTCTCTCTCTCTGATTCGTGCACCACTCGATGGTGCACCACTGCCTTATACCAAATTTAGAGAGTTCCACCCATCTTGATCCACCCTAGATGATCTAAAGATATAACAATGGTATCAGCTCCTGGTTAGGCGTGGATCTAGATCGGGTGGAAAAGAAAGAAATCAGAAAAGAAACGAGAAACCCTAACCCTAGATCGGGTTAAGGTGTAGAACAAAGACAGACCGCACATGTTTGTGTGTGTGAATATATTAACTTATTGATCCGGTGCGGATCAGGTCGAGTGAACCCTAACCCTAACTAGAAGTACGATCGGGTAAGGGATAAAGAAATGAGAAAGAACCCGATCTCAACGGATCGGGAAGAAGAAATGAAACCCAACCCCAGATCGACAAGAACACAGAGAAAGAAAAAGGTATAGACGGTCGTCCGACCTGTGGCCGGCCGTCTCACCATCGCCGCCGGACGCCTCAATGGCTGGCGCGTGGGAAGGCGAGCCGAGCCACCCCTCGCCTCTGTGCGGGCTGGGGATCCAGCCAGAGGGCGCCACACGCGAAGCCGCTCGACGGCCGCCCGCTCAACCTAGGGCGAGCGCGCGTGCCGGCGAGGGAGCTCGCGGTGGCGCCACCGTCGGGCCGCCGTCCTTTCTCCTCCGGCGTGCGATGAACGGCGGCGCCGCCACTCACTCTACATGCGGCACAAGGAAGGAGGAAGGAGAGCAAGAGAAGGCGCCGGCCCCTGCTCCGGCCGGGCCGACGGCGAGCCGGCGGCGGCGACCCGCAGGCGGCTGCCATGGGCGCCGCTGATTCGCCCCACTCGGCCCCGCTGCGGCGGCTGCTGCTGCTCAGAAGAAAGTGAGGAGGAGAGAAGTGAAAGAATGAGGATTAGGGTTTGGTCCCGGCCGGGTGGGGGTTTTGTTCGCCCGATTTCCAAGCTCGGCCGTCGGATCCAACCCTAGGCTGATCAATGGCCGGGATTACTTGGGCCGATTTTGGCCCAGGCGGGGGTGCAGATTCCAGGCCCAGGCCCACGTTAAGGCCTGGGCGCGGGGGGGTGGCCGCTGCGACGCAAGAGTGGCCAGTGGGCCGGGCCGTTTTCTGCCGGCTGGGCTGACCAAACAGCGAAATAAAAAAAAAGGAAAAGAAAACAGGAAAGCGCTCGCCGGGCCGCGGCGCTTGCTGGGCCGCTTGCGCTGGGCCACCAGAGCGCGCGCGGCGCGCGCGTTTGGTCTCCGTGGGCCGAGCAGGCCTCGGGCCGAAATAACAAAGAGAATAGTAACCTTTTCAATTTTTCCAGAAACTATTTTGATTCATATTTGATGGATTGGAATAGAAAATTGATGCAAACTCTAGGCAAATTTTGATCCAACGACTTATTTGCTTAGAAAACAAGATACTTAAGTTTCGGAAAGTTGATTATGACAAAGTTAAAAGTTTCCGCTGCGTATTTAAAGTTATTATCATTTTCATTATTAAATTCAACCAACGGGAGAGTTTAATGTTTGAAAATGGATAATTTTACAAGAATTATAATGTTGTTATTATTCTCGACCAACGTTGATTAATAGCAATATTATGATGTTATTGATGATTTTATCGATACAATGCTCCCGCGCTAGAGTGCTCGCGCGCCGGGGGAGATGGGTCACTTGCCACGCGAAAAGGTCTGCTTGCCGACAAAAGTAGGCCTTCGGGCCAAATTCTAAAGAAGAACAATTGAGAAATTGTCACGTTTTCCGCCGCAAAGTTAAAGTTTAAATTTTAATTGGAGGAACATATGGTTTATTGATAAAGTTAAATTATAATATTGTTATTTTCTGACCAACGTTGATGATAGCAATATTGTAAGTTTATTTATGAGCTTAAAGTTTATTTCTCTGATATATTTTGCATCAAAGTGATCAATTTTCAGAGAATATATAAAGATAAAGAATTGTATTTTACATGTTTCCGCTGCAAGGTTAAAGATTATCTTCTAATTAAACTCGAACCAACGGGAGAGTTTAATTTAAAGAAAGTTATAAGATTATTGAGTTTTTCAAATGTTAATTCCATTTACGCCAACGGTGATGTGGAATTAATATAGAAGGATGATGTTTTATTCTATTTCTACCTATCGGTGATTTAGAATACAAAAGAAAGTTTAAAAGTTTAATGGACAAAGGATCTTCGTGTTTTCATTCTTGAAGGCGTAAAGAAATAAGTTGGGTACTTGTGACTCAGATGATGAAAGGCCTAAGGGCAAGTTTTTTGTAAGAAAGAAAGCCAATTGTTTAAGGGATAATGTACTCTTCAAAGAATAGCTTGAAAAGAAAAGTTTTCAGGGATATGACATAAGAAAAGAAGAGTTTAGTTTAATAAGTGTTTTTTATGTTTTATTTTAACAAATGTTTTTTATGTGCTCCTTTTATAAAGAATAAATTAATCTTAAGTTCCGAGCACCCTATGATAAGAGTTGTAATAAGTCATATACATGTCTAATTTGACCAACGTCCGATTAACCATGTGTGTGATATGTGGTACAAAGTATTCGGAATATTTTTTGATTCTGATGATTGAATATGCCCTGAGAGCCATTATGGCACTTATATCCCTTAAAGGGAATTATCTCGCATAGCGAGAAAAGGTTGACAAAGCAACCCATGGCGGGGTAAAGTTAACATAGTGCAAATGTTGTTCAAATCCTGCATAGCAGTAAAATCAACACAAGTACTCATCCCGCACGGCAGAGAAAGTTACGATGACTCGTGTGCTTTAGTGTTGACCGTGCACTTCCATTGTGTCATAGTCATTAAGCACTCAATGAGTTTAAGGAGAACAGAAAGTTACAGATGAACTTAAAGAAAAGAATGACATGCAAGTGTAACTTGCAAAAGTATTAAAGGGTGGAATGAGAAAAATGTACTCCCAAAAAGATTTTAGAAATGACTTTGTTTTGCATGACCCGATCATGTGAATGTAGTAAAGTGATAAATGTTTCCTCATTCCTAAAAGTTATGAATGTTTTCGAAAGTATGGCAACAAAGTTTATGCCATATTTTGAGGGGGAGAAATCTGATATAAATCAGGAAAGGTAATTGATAAAGACGATTGAAAGATATTCCCCATTGTATAGTTTGAATTTAGAGCAAATGTGATCTATAAAGTATGAATATGATCGTTGAGGGAGTACAACGGTCATAATAATGATACCCCAAAAGTAAAGGAATAGCTAAATTGCTGGATCTTTTACAGTTCCGATGAGATTAAGAAATACTAAGATATAGTGCTTTAAGCGCCATATGAGGTATACAGACTAAACCCAAATAAGAAAGTTTGAAGGTACACTATCCTCATAGAGGGTGGAGTAATCCAGGGGAGCGTGATATGAAGATACCTATCGTTAGCTCTCCAGGAAAATGAATGAGTAAACGAGTATCCTATGATATAGGAGACTATAGAATCAATTGCCTCTTGGCAATAACCAAATGAGAGACATAGTAAAAGTCAAATGGAGGGTAATCCCACCTCATTTGAAGAAGCCATGAAAGCACTCGCTTGTCTAAATGGCAATGAGCTAAGCATGCTAAAATAAAATCAAAGATTACCAACGACGTTTGGGATTCCTAAGTAATTTCTAATGGAGCCAAAACAGTAGGCCGTAATGGGTTTACAAGACAAAATATGTGACTCCAAAGGAAATATGTGAAGATATATATATATAGCATGTCTTGAATTGAAAGTTTTACGCAAAGCAAAAGAATGCACTACAATATGTGTTAGCGATACGTTATGATGAAAGTAATGACGGCATTTCCCAATAGGGATTTGTAAGGAATTGATTACGTGCACAACCTTAGAGTTTGTCGAAAGCAAAAGAGCATAAGGGATGTCGCCTAAAGAAGTCAACTATCATAGTTGATTTGAATTAGAAAGTTTGGGTTTTAAAGAGAATGAGGGGACAATTGCTTTTGTGCAAAGTTATAGAATGGGAAATTCATTTCCAAATCCTATATATGAGGATGACATCTTACTTGTTAGTAATGATGTCAATCTACTATAGGAGAAGTTCTTGTCCTCAAGGTTCAATAGGAATGTTCTCGGTGAAATGAATCTTGTTATACGAATTGAATTGAAATTCACCGTGATAAAAGAAAAGGGGTATTAGGACCATCAGCATACCTAGAAAAGGTTCTAAAGAAATAAAGTATGCAAGTGTGAAAACCTACGCTGTTCCTATAGTTAAGGGTAATGGATTTGAGAACTATAATGTTCCAAGAATCGATATGAAATAGCTCAAATGATTATGGTACCATATGCTTCAAACTGTTGTTGGAAGCCTAAAGAATGCAAGTATGACATTACCCTAACACGCTTAACATATCCGGGTTATTTTGGCAAAGACCAAATCCGGATATAGATCACTGGAATGGAGTAAAGAATGTTGGCCTCATGCTAAGTAAGAAAGAGTATGTACTCTCGTTGTGGGTACAAATGTTTGTTTGTGGCGAGATGTGTATAGAAATCCACATTCTAAACACTCGCTTGGAGTTTTATTGTGGAAAAGCTCCAACAAAGAACTATTTTGTATCATCGGTGATGCAAAGTTAAGATATAGCATGTAACAAGGCTACGGGACAGGCAAAATGATTAAGATAACTTATACCCGGAGTTGATGATGGTGCACAACAGCAATAACCATTTAAGTTGTTCACTCCTAAGACAACGAGTCAAATGTGATGCCAAACACATTGACATAAAGATTTACGTTGTAAAGGAGAAAGTCCGGAATCATATTCAAGGTATTGAACGTAAAAGTAACAAGAAAGTGCTTGCAGATCTGCTTACCAAAGGCTTACCACCTAGTGTGTTCAGAACACACAGTCGACATGGGTTTATGGTATAGCCTATGTTTTCCGGACAATAAATGGCCCAAAAGTTAAAGAACTTATTTCGTAACGGAGATATGTATTGTAGTCATGTGAATTCTATCGGCAATTGACCGTGACGATGAAGCGCTTCTATGCATTAATTTGTAATGGAATGTGTAAAAGTGAAAAGGTCAAAAGTAAGGTATATGTTGAGATCAAGGGGGAGAATGTTAGTTGATCTCCTCCGACTCGGTCCAACGACCGAGTCGTGGCCTTTGATCGCCCCCTCGATCGGGGGAGCCCGGTCAAACACCGGGCCGGTGGGCCCCGTCGCACAAAGCCTATAAGAGGAGGTGGGGGCCACCGGCTCGAGTTACGAGGTTCAACGAGCCGCCACCCCACCGTCCAAACCCTAATCCGATCCGAGAGGAGGTGCTTTGCCCGACGGAAGCGCCACCGGTATCTTCACCGTCGCCCCTGCACCACCCCGACGTCCCCGACGTCCACGCCGCCGCCAAGACGTCCGGCTCCACCTCCACTACCGCGACGACCCGTCTGGTATGTCGACCTGCGTTCTCTCCATCTTCCTTACCCTCTCTCTCTCTGATTCGTGCACCACTCGATGGTGCACCACTGCCTTATACCAAATTTAGAGAGTTCCACCCATCTTGATCCACCCTAGATGATCTAAAGATATAACAATGTGATCATTCGAAGATCTAACAACTTATTTGCCAGCGTTGTACTTGTACGAAGTACTGATTATCTGAGTCATCGGTAAAGGCTGCTTAGGTGTAGGGAGGGTACCTTTTGTTTCTTTATTCATTTTACAATTTCAAGTGGCACCCCTCCCTCCCATTTGACCATGGTAGAATCATAGGTCCATCATTATCCCATTCTCTAGTTTTTTGTTTGGTTTGTAAAATAGAATAAGTTGATCCATGGCCACCATATTCCTCACAAGCACATAATTAGTACTAGTATGAGAAATGGGGTCAATAAGATTTTAAATGTTGCCGAAATTTCACGACTGTGATGGCTGAAAGGAAAGCGAAAGTTTGTAATATACTATACATATGCTCATATAACTATAGACTTATTTTTTTCTACTGCTTATATAGCATATTCTTCTATTCAATAGATGTTCAGTCATAAATCATGCTAATATTTGTTTTAGATCTTTTTTTTAAAAAAAAAACTCCCTCCGTCCAAAAATAGATGCCTAAATTTGGTTCAAAAAATACTTAACTTTATAGCATCCCAATATATTATTATGTTTTTTCAATAAACTTTTCTCCTTTTCAATATAGGTGTATCTCCATCTCTCTCTTTTTTTATTTTGCTGTGTACCATATTTTTTTCACTGCTAGAAAATTCCCGGGTAGGATAGAAAGAGTGTAATAGAATTTATTTATAAGAAAGTTTGGTGACAACGTGCGGGAAATTCTTTAGTACTAGATATGTTTCGTTTGAAGACACGTGTTAGTGTTGGCCATAATACCAATCGCCAGCCAAGACCGGACGATGGGATCTGCACGTACACGCCAGCCACACACTCCCATGCGGCATGCCGATTGCCGCGTGCATGCCGACTTGTTCCTTTCCGTGCCCTGCCGGACCCCGACGTTCTCCGCTCTGATGAGACTCAGCAAAGCGATGCAAAGTCGCACAAGAGAAAACGAGAGCCTTTTGCCTGTATGCCTTCGAAAAAGTTCGTTGCTACCTACATGCCACTAAAAAGTTTGGTGATATCTACATGTCCAAGTTGAACTTTGTTTTGCCTTCTACGTCATTCCGTCCGATTTCTGCCGTTTGCCAGCCCTGGAATGTGGGCCCAGCCAGTGAAAACGTCCAAAATACCCCTGTCTCACCCCCATCCTCTACTCTTTCACTCTGTACCAGGTGGGGCCAGGTTGTCAGCGATTCCATCGTCTTCTTCCCTCAGGCGCGAGGCCCACCCCTGCCCTAGGCCACGCGCTTCGCCCCTGCACCTAGCTGCGCGCGCCGAGACCCTGCCCTCGACGCGCGCCTCGCCACCGGCCGCTCGTCCCGCCTCCCGCTCCCGGCCGCGCTCCCGCCTCGCGTCCCCGGCCATGCGCCCCGCCTCCCGCCGCCGGCCGCGCGTCCCGCCTCCCGCCTCGCCGATGCTCCTAGCCGCGCGCCCCCTGCCACTGCCCTGCCTTCAACGCCATCGCCCTGCTCCGCCTAAGTCGTCCGTGGTCGCTCGCCAGGGCGGAACATGGCGAGCCCAGCGCGAGGGCTGGCAACGGCGAGCACGCGGCGTCGCGGCCCGCAGAGCGGCCCGCGAGCGGACGCTACTGCGCGGGCGAGTGCACGCGACTTCGGCGAGCAAGCATGGCGGGACAGCGAGGCGGCAACGCGTCTAGGCAGACGGCGAGCGACCACGGCTTGAGTGGGTGGGCCTCGGCCGGCCTCCACCTCGCGGTGGGCGTGCCAGTGCGCGACGCGAACGGGCAGCCTCGCACGCGTGCCGCGGAGGGCGTGAGACGGAAGACGCCGGTGCCCCTGTCTCCATCACCAGCCGTCGGGAAGACGCCGGTGCGAGATCCATCTTCGCGATTCCCCACCTGCGCGTGCTCCGCCATGCTTGCGCCCTTGCCGGTCATGGCCACGCGTGACGCCGGAGCCGTCGCGCTCGCGTCCTCGCAGGCCGATGCCGCCGCACCCGCGCCCTTGCCGGTCGTGGCCACGCAGGACGCCAGAGGCCGTCGTCCTCGCGTCCTTGTAGGCCGGTGACACCACGCCCACGTGTCCTCGTAGGCGGGCCTCCTCTCCGTCGCCAGCTCCTCCACCGACGTGGCGCAGACGCTCCACTGCGTCTAGCGCGTGCTCGCCCCAACCTGGACGAGCTCCCTCCCCAGCCGGAGCAGAGGAAGAAAGCGAGCTCGTGTCCAGAGAGAGTGAGAGAGAAAGGGCAGATGTATCTGTGGCAGAGAGAAAAAAACGAGAGGATAAAGAAGGGCATTTTGGACATTTTTGTTGGCTGGGCCCACATGTCAGGACTGGCAAACGGTAGAAACTGGACGGAAGGTGGACGGAATGGCGTAGAAGGCAAAACAAAGTTCAACTTGGGCATGTAGGTGTCACCAAACTTTTTAATGGCATGTAGGTAGCAGCGAACTTTCTCGAGGGCAAGGATAGGAGAGAGCAATGGGAATCAGCATCGTCCGTCCGTCCCCGTGCTCCTGCGTCGTGCGGTTCCTTTCGGCCAAAGTCCCATCTCAAAAGCGCCGAGCCGAGGGCCGCGCTGCATGATCACTGATCCTCCTTCCCTTGTAATAGCAGGGATGAACCAGAAAAGGCTGCAGTGACACATGGCGGATGGCGCTGCGCGGCACGTGAGGATGCTTGATTCGGCAAGGAGGAACGCACCACGCATGCTCAGTAGTTGGCTAATGGGGCGGCGGGCCACGCAATGCCATTGCCATGCCCAGGACGCCACGCAGGGGACGTGGATGTGCGCAGGCGCGCCCGGCGCCCGGCGGGTGGGCAGGCCGGCCGTTGTGTGCGCACTAGCAGCTAGCTGCTCGACCGGCCGCCTGCGGTTTCTGAAGAAAGAAACCCAAATGCAATGCGTTTTCGCAAATGTACAGTGCCCAAAAGTGGGAGAGAAGCATGCAGCTCGGTCTGACGGTCTCAGTGCGCTGATAACGTGCTGGCTGCTGAATGCATGTATTCCCTGCGGCCATCAGAAAAGCCAAAGCCAAAGCGACGGCTTTGGTTGGTCAATGCGCCGAGCACTAGCAGCAGCAACCCAGCCCTCGTTCCTGACCTGCCTTTGTGTGCCGTTCCTGACCTGCCTTTGTGTGCCTCGCTACTCATCAAAAGCAACAAGAACATTGGAGACCTTTTTCCGAGTCATGGTTCCGGCAAATCGTGCAAACGACTCTGAAATCAGGAGCAGGTACGACGTACGTCAGTATACTAGCTACTCGCTTTCATCAGCACTCTTTTTTTCAGCGAGGAGCAGGTACTAAGTACTCGTCAGTATATATTAGTTACTTCCTTTCAGCACTCAGGTTCAGCTTCAGGCGGCGCGGTAAAAGAATGCCCCTTTGGCAGCATTTGTAGCTTGTTATTGTTAAATCAAGCTCTACGAAACACTAGCTTATAAAACAGCTTTGTGAGACAACTATAATGCGAGAGAAACTATAATGCGAGAGAAGCCATCTTTTAATAATATAATAAGAGATGAAGCCACCTAATGTTGCTTCTCTGCCTCGACACGTTTACAAACAAAGCCTTGCCAACCAGGGCAGAATAAGACCCACCAGGATATCTCTGCAGGCTGTACAAACATGAAGAGACGCTATGCTATTGCGCCCCTTCACCTGCAAACCCTGTTAGGTTCGTACCAACTGAGACAATCATTTCAAGTACTACATATAAGCACTACGTACCCACCTTGTTCATTGCACAAGTACTTGGATCAGGTGGTGTGGGCACCTGATTTGGAAGCCTTTAGCACCTTGTCTCATCATTAACTCAACCCTAATCTGCGCGCCACCGCCGAATCTCGCTTCCAACGCATAAAGTTTGTGGATTCCAGCTCCGGCCGCATCATCGCGGCGAGCTTATGATTGCCCGTCCGGCGCCACGAACGCAATGCATTACAATAAGCAACAAGATCCTCAAAAGCTATCTGCAAAGGGGTGGTGTACTCCTGCATCATGTCTGAATATAACAGTACAGCGCACTGCTTCTTTCGCAACATTTCCATTTCATCAGTGTGTGCCCCAACTTCCAACCGATCTTACACTCGCTAAAATGATCTGAGCAAGATCTGTCACTTCTTATATTACACATGGGGCTTGATTGATTCTAACTACGAGCCCCGTGGGTACAAGTGTTCATTTGCTCTGTACTGACGCCCAACACATCGGCATCAGCTGCAGGAAGGCTGGCTCATTCACCGGCTACGGGCTTGTGGTACGTCAGCTGCTGACTTCGGCGATGCTGTGGAGAGAAGGGCGCCAATGGCGATGCCTGGCGCCAGAGTGCGCCGCCGAACTTGAGCCGCTCCTTTGGCCGTCCTTTTCCTGCTGTCGCGACAGTTGAAGTTAGATGGCGGCAGTAGAGTAGCCAGAGGATGAGAGAATTTATCATGTGTTGAGCTAAGCTAGTTTAAACATCAGATGACGACTGTAAACAGTATCTAGTTTCTTTTTTTGTCTGTCTGTTAGTGCACATTAGCATTTAGCAATGAATAAGTGGCTTCTTGGCCTTTCCTGCTAGCATCATGCATCCATCCACGCTCCATGCATATTCTTCGCCTATCTGATTGTCTTATTAGATAGCAGAATGTCAAACATAGTTCTCTAAATATATGATATGATATGATATCAGGAGGCACAGCTGAAAACTTTTTTGTTTTTGTTTTGGTGCATCATCCCATCCCTACCATTTCCATGTGATGTTGTGAGCAAAAAGCAAGATGTGACAATGCAAAGCTATTATTATGATATGATATTACCTAGTTTACCTCCAGAATAATTTGCCTGCTTTATTTATAATAACCAGCCATTATATCATGTTTTGAGTAAACTATTCGAATTATTCCTTGTATCTTGATCATCGATTAGATTACTTTATAGTGATATCCTTTGCAATCAAATTGGTTGGTTAGGTAGGTACTAGTGGCGCATAAAGGTTTATACAATTAGGAGGGTGGGCAGCTAAATATAGAAATATATCAATCAACTGGAATAAGCTACGTAAGCCCAGTTACCTAGGCAATTACTAGGTACTTATCAACTCTTATCCTTCCGAAAGGCTATCACCTACTCTTATTTATCAGTCAAACAATACATAATTTGTGGCAGGAAGGAAAATTTGTAGTGGACATGTGTAGTCATAGTCAGGTAAATTCTGAGACTAGGACTACAACCAAAAATTCAGAACAGAACGTCAAGCAGGTAATGATACTGTCAATCTTTTTGTTGGAGAATGTTTTGAGCATGTAGTACGAACTATTGGACTGATTAAAGAACATGAGTGAATGTATGCACTAATGTTGTCAAATAAATGGATGCACTAAGAACATCTAAATTCAAATCCATGGATGCTAGTCCGATTAGTAGAGTAGTGGTCTAGAACGAACAGAGTTGGGACGAACAGGAAAACAGAGGAGAGTCCTGACAGATTGTGCAGCAACCAACCATTGGAATTGGATGGTGATCACAAAGCAAAAGCAGTACCTGATCGAGGCTGTCATCATCCAGCACCTGCTGCGGCTGCGAGTCGCCCGTCCTCCCGCCGGCGACGTGCTTCGGCTGAACTGCTACCTGCAACTGCTGGTGCTGCGCCCTCCGTGTCTTCTCCTCCTTCTTGGCCTGCAGCGCCCTGGTGACCTCGGCGACGGTGATGAGGCGGTACGCCTGGCCGAGCACCAGCGTGTCCCGGGGCTTGAGCAGCTTCACCCTCGTGACGCGCGGGGCGCCGCCGGCACCGCCGTGCTTGTGCTGCTGCTGCTGGGACCGCAGCTTTTCGTCGTCGGGGCGGTGCGTGACGAGTGCGACGTAGTGGCCCGGGTTGGCGCGCATGACCTCGGCGGCGCTGGTGGCCCAGTACAGGCGCTGCACGCGGCCGCCCGGGTGCTGCACCACCACCGTCGCCGCCTCCGCCGCCTGGCAGTTGCCCATCCTCGCTCGATGGATGCTCCCTGCTCCAACTCTGTCGCCCGTGGGTGTGCAGTCCAGGACCAGGGGAGAGGGGAGGCAGGCGCAGGCACGCACAAGTTGGTGGTGGTGGTGGCGGCGGCGGCCGCGAGCGAGCGGCGGTGTTATGATTTATGAAGCGGCGGTGGGGCGGTGGGTGACCGCGCCTGTGGGTTCCGGCCCGCAACGGCGTTTTTTATTTGGCTCACCGTCACCGCTCGCTCTGTCCTGCAACCATGGAGCGTGGCGTTGGGCCGTTGGCTGAGCGAGTTGCGTGCACGCGCGGCGTGTGTGTGCGTCTACGCTCTGGGGGTAACGGCGGGGCTACTACAGCTCCGGGCCGGCCGCAAGCTGAGAGGCTCGAGGGCTCCGTACGTCCCTGAAATGGCAGCTCACCAGCCGATCGGAGGGATCCAGCGCTGAGGAGTGAGGTCGTCGTGCTCGCGCATTGAAATCGGCGCCGCTTTGGAGGCTCGGCTTCGAAGCTTCGGTCTGCCGTGGGCCGTGGCATTGGATTTGTGCGCCGTGTTACCGCACCGATGACTTGTTTGGGTTCGTCCCTCCTTCCCTCTAAACTTCAGGACTAAATTCCTCAAATAAATTGTCTAAAATTAGCTTTGAGTTTTAGCCCACGTCATGTTAAAGCTTTAGAACTCAAAACTAAGCTAACACTGCAAAATTTTAGAGCTCTAAAGTTTAGAGGAGGAGAATCCAAACAAGCGCTGAGTGTAAAAAAAAAAAAGAAAATAGTTACAACTGATGCAAAAACAAATGATAGGTTGTCCTAGCCTATTATGTACCTAGCTAGGAGCCAAGCTGGCTACTAGATAGACTAAGCATATACAAAAATGTCATGGTATTTGGTTGTAGTAAACAACCATTTGTAAGTCGCCGCCACTATGCCGCGGCCGTCGTCGCGCATAGGACTCCTCTCCTTTCTCCCCGCCGAGTCTGTCATATATAAGAAGGGGATTGGTAGGGACCCATATCTTTATTTTTTTTTCATAGTTTTTTAGTTGATTTGGGCTCGGTCTAAATAAATCTTTTGATGAAATTAGATTATTCTTGGTCGGTATCGTGCTTCCTTCAATGATTTCAATGAATGCCACAATAAGGTCGCAGTTGCAGGCGTCGATTTCATTGGCAGGTAGCCAAGTTGTGGTTATTGTCTGCAAGCGGAGGGGTGCCTATGGCCACTCCCAACGAACACAACTACTCCGGGTCATCAATCTCATTGTTGTTGGTTGCGAAGAGAAATTCAAGGTTGGAAGGCGATGAATTTGCATCCTATGATGCTCATAACGATGCAACTATCGATATTCTTTCATCGATTCAGATGTGTTTTGGAGTCTGGTTCTGAAACGTTGAATTTTGTGGAATGTCCAATCTTTTGGAGATGGTCATTGGATTCGACATAAGGACTACACTTTGGTTCTGGCGTTCAAGAGATGCCGTTAAGAAAGAGAACATGTAATAATCTGGATAGAATGTTATGTACTTTTTATTTCAGATTTTTTTCATATGTAATTTGGGGATATATTGTTTCAAGTTTTAATATAATCTCTTTTCATTTGGAAAAAAAAAATTATTTTTAAAAATATATTATTTAGTTTATCTCCATTGTCTTTGTTTAGATGAGATGGTGTTTGATTGCTTGCACAGAAACAAATTTATGAGATAAAAATATATTGAAAATATTCTATAGTCCCGTTTCAAATTGAAGCTCAGGCTTAGTTTATCTCCATTGTCTTTGTTTAGATGAGATGGTGTTTGATTGCTTGCACAGAAACAAATTTATGAGATAAAAATATATTGAAAATATTCTATAGTCCCGTTTCAAATTGAAGCTCAGGCTTAGCCGTCCTGCGTGCTCTACGATGAGAGGAAGATGTCCTTCGTGTGTGTTCAAAAACGACAAATTACGCAGGTTTAACTCGGTGTTGAATACTCTCTCCCACTCGAAACCGATTCCGTCGCAGGCGGTACCAATCCAAGTTGGACATGAACTTGTAAATTTTGAGTCCTTTATAAATTGATGAAGGTCATCCACCTCGTCTCCTCTGTATAGATCTGAGAAAAGAGCTACAACCGAACATTGTCATGGCGTGCATCATCTCGACAAAGGACGTGCCCTATGAGGAGAACATTTTTGTGCGAAGTAAGCTAGAAATCATGGCCTACGTGATCTCCTCGAGGACATACCCTACGAGGATATCTAAATACGTCTCTCCTAATAAGCAAGTACAACCATTATATATGCTTGTGCCGACTATTAGCTTGTGTATTTGGAGAGACGACCTACATATTGTACATAGAGCCACAGTTCTTCTATTTTTTTTTATCTAACAAAGTCTCCTTTCTAAATAGCTTATCCAACACAACCTTGATTTGCTGCACATACAGGTGGAGACCTCCGTACCAATGCAACACAAATACATATGCTGCGATACTTAGTAAGCACTAAGGATAAATAGAGAAGATACTGGGTTCATATATAGCTAAACAGAGAAGAAGGCCTTGAAACGACAGTACATACAGTTCAGCTCACTGTCAGCCCTAAGATACAAGTTCAACACAAACTCCACCTCGTCTCTCATTAGGTCATGCCACGACACCTTTTGATCCTTCCTAACCATGAGACACTCTGACATCAGCCCTGGACATGTCGACGGGAAACTCCAACCCACGGTACAAACGAAAATCTGGAGGTAACAACTCCTTCACCATCACCCATCCAGTCTCATCCTTGATCCACACACAGAGAACACCAGTGATGCAAAATGTGTGATCCATAGCAGGAACAATAAAGGAAGAAAGGCGGGGTCACTTGTAGAACCGAGCACGCATCCGATGCGGCTGGCATCTCCATCTGTCTTTGGGGGCGGTGATATGACCGAGAGGAAGTGATCGTAAGATAACTCAAGTCTTACAAAAAAGAAATGAAATAAAAGAGCTATATCGGACATCCTTGAAGACTAGATCGAGAAGTGAGTGGAGATGGATCCTTTATCCTAAACTCAACTCAATGTAACTCCCAACTATACTAATAATACTATTACATCTTGAGAGATTGGAGACACTTGTACCTTGTAGTGTGTGCTGAATGAGAGAGACCGAGGGAATATTTATAGTTCTAGAAGTGAGTGGAGATGCATCCTTTATCCTAGATAATACGTATTTTCTTTCGGTGGGTACATGGATCCAAGTGCTCTTTACCACATCATCCATTAATTAATTGGAGGACCAAACCGGAGATTAATTAGAGTTGTGCTTCTTTGCATGTTGAACGAGGAGAGGCTTTAGGATCACTCCGGGGTCAGGCGACCATATAGTGTGGGTCCTCCTGCTCTTGTGCGGTTCTTCATGGTGAGGTGTAGGTGTTGTCACATTGAATTATTCATGATTGTGGGTCCATCAGTCTTTGTGAGATGTATGTGACCATCCATGAAAAACAACTTGCATCTGATGGTTGAAAATATTTAGAATTGTGTTTCCTTGCATATCACCTGGATTAAGGGCCAGTGGCGAAGCTAGAGCAAATGAATAGGGGGTGCCTAACTTTATCAAGACTATAGTGATCTTTGTGATGTTCAAGAAAATAGTATAGCTAACCCATAATTTTTAACATCAAAATTCAACTTTTGGTAATGGCAAAGTGATTTTGGTGAAAATATTAGTAAACTAGTAGGGGAACGGGTAATAATAGTCACTGTGGTGCGCAACGATGAAGAAAAGATGTCCCATATAAGAAAATATGGGATGCATCCTAAAGAAAAGAGAACAAATAGGTCAATTAGTTAGCAAAAAAATAATTGTAGAATTATCAATTGAAAGTAGATGCATTGCATTTGTGTTACCCCTTAGAGATCAAATTTACGACTTTTTTCTTCCAGGTCACGAAACGACGAACCACAACCTTATTGCTAACTTTCTTCAGCTGGACATGAAGTTCCGGTACCATCGATCATGTCTTGAGCTTTCCGTTTAAAAAACCTATCCATGGTTACCTATAATTCATTAATTTGTATCAAGACAGTTCACAAATTGAAATAATTAATTGAGGAGAACACTCACTCTACTCAAAATGCTCAGTCGACTGGGACTCTAGGAGCGGCAGCGTTCAGCGGCTGTTTGACGAGGACGAGATCATCGAGATGATTGCCGCCGGGAATCGGATGAATGGACAGGGAGGGCTTCATTGAGTCGTGGAACGCTTGCGCGGCAGCGTGTGGAAGGGCAAGCGACGAAGGGCAGGCGAAGCGGCGACTGATGACTTGGCGAGGGAGGGCAGGTGATGCCTCTCGCACAGTCATCGCCCCGAGAAAGAGGAATCACGAGTATGACACCTGAATACTTGATGCGTTGAGGGCTAAATGAAGTGTGTCGTGGGCTTCAAAGCCTGCTGTGGGTGCCTCCTATTGGGCTGTGGGGCGTTCCTAAAGGGCCAAAAATTGTTGATCTCTAAGAAATTATGGGAATCAAGGGGGTGTCTGGGCACCCACGCCGGCCTACATGGCTTGGCCCCTGTTAAGGGCCAAGGGTCATGAGGGGTGGGGGATCGGGTGACCCTAGGGTTTACCCCCTCCCCCCCTTCTCCCACCTTTTTCTGTATTTCACATGCATACTCAAATGGTCCATGTACATGTCAAACCATGTCATTGGTATAAAATATGCTCATGTAATGCTTATTTCCTTCCATTTCAAGACACGTTGATAGTGTTTTCAAGATGTAGAATCATGTCGTTTTCACCGTCAGGAAGTTGTTGTGGGTTATGAAAGTCGGTTACAAAGCAAATTGAATTAGCGTGTTGAAAGAGTATGTGAATTGCTTGGCTTAGGAATAAGGTCCATACAATAAAAGATACACATAAGATTTTGAATTGTGATGTCCGGGAAGGGTGGCTTCCCCCGAGTAGAGAGGCAGTGACATCTGAGCAGCTTCCCTACAAGAGGGGGTGGCGTCCGATCAGTGCCATCAAACATTTATAGCAAAAAGAGCACATCCAATCAATGCCATTAAGCATTTGTAGCAAGACAAGGAGTATGATTTCTCAACATGTCAAAGAATTCTTAATTTTGAAAATTGTACGCGTTAAAAATTTATACTCTCCTTTTTTGTTTATATGATGTTAGGACGTACAATTAGTTAGTTAAAAATGAATTACTTCCCACCCTATATAAGGCCATTAGGAGACAAATCTATTTGAAATACATCCAGTCAAAGGAATCTGCAATGTTGTTTACTTTCTACTCATAAACCATAATCCATCTTCCAAACATCTATTGATGCATGGTCATCCTTTGATCTTAGGGTTTAGATTGTGAATGTGATTACATTTTGAGCCAATATATATATAAGACACGCGCAAAACTCAAACCTGCTTCAAGATATGGTGTTGGGCAGTAAGCACCTCGACGAATGTCCTCTTCAACTTGTTCTCATCCTCCATTCTTTTGTTGTTGTCTTGGAGGCATGCCTCATAGCTTTGATTTCCATATTGTGTTGATTGCTACCAATACCAGTTATCCCCATATCAGAGTTTGTTAATTTTTGTTTCCAACTATGATGTGTTTACACTCTTACTTAGATAGGAAATTGTTATTTTGGTATCATTGTCTAGAATCGTGTAGTACTCTAGTGTAACTTTACTTGCTGATTTGTTAAGATATAATTATTTGACACTAAACTCTATGATGCATTTACACTTTTCACTGGGATGGCAAATGGTTTACTTTGGTATGTGTTATAGAATCCTTTAGTACACTAGTCTAACTTATATATACACATGTTACAGCATATGAGTATATGACCATTGGCAGAGAGCGGCCACAGGACTAAGCCTAGTCACTGCTATATTTATATTATGCTAACATATATGAACTGTCAAGATATGAATAATGACTCAACTGATAGTACTACAGATGAATACTGGTTACTATATATGCTTCTGTTTTCTTCTCTTTGTTCTGTTCCTCCCCTAAGGAAAAGAAACAAGTGCATGCTCTGACTGTGTGGGTACTGTTCCACAGAGAGTTTGATGCAGATGCAATTTTCATGCTCTTCGCTTTGTCAACAAAATTCAAGAAATTGGTGCAGTTCTAGTAGAGAGGTTGCATGGCCGTAGACCTCTTCGTCGCCTTTGAAGGATAGTATTTTAGGCCAGTTTGCCAATAAGTCACCCCAGTGCGAACAAGAGTGATGCATCCAAATATGTGGTGTTCATCTCTGGTTTGAGATTGATATGGTTGCATACTCATTGTTTTTGGTGGTGGCAAAGACGAGGAAGATGAAGTCCAAGCGTAGCGCCAAATTCACTTTCCTGGTCTGTCAGAACTCAAGAAGACAACAAAGTATGTTTGCAGTTCTACATTACATGACAATAAACCATACTTTCTCCGTTCCAAATTGTAGGTTACTTTAACTTTTTTGATACATATATTTTACTATGTATCTAGATACTATATTATGTCTAGATGCATAGCAAAATGCATGCATTAAAAGTTAAAGTGAACTATAATTGAGAACGGAGGGAGTATTAAACAAAAATGGCATCCAAGTATGATAGGTTGTTGTCTATTTTCATCAACGAGCATTTCTGACAGGATTGTATCTTGTTAGGTTGCTCTCTGTTAAGGATGGCAACGGATCGGGTTTGGGGCGGATATCTGCGGGTTTCGGGTCCTGTGGGTTCGGGTTTGGGCATGGTTTCTCACCCACGGTTTTTGGGTTCGGAGCCCCGAAACCTATCAGGTTTGGTTTTCCACCAGTGGATATCCAATGGATATCCGAAATAAATCATTTGGAACAAAAACTCATATTTTATAATATGCTAATACTAAATATTGTGTTTTTTTCTATGAATACTAAATAGATATGTAAAATAGTAAAAACTATTGAGACATACATTTTTGTATATATTATCATATTTTTGAGGTGTCATTGTATTTTCTAATTCCCCTTAATCAAAAGTCCTTATTCCGTCAGTGGTATCCAAGAATGACACAACGACGAGTGTACGTCATGCAGTGGCGTGGCTAGGGTTTAGTGCAAGGGTGATCCAACTAAATGTAATGAGCCAAATAATAATGTTCTAAATTCAATATTTATTCATTATATTATAGAACAAATATACTGGAGTTTTAACATTTATCCAGATTCTATGGTGGTGGCATTGACGTCATGAGTAGAGTGCATTTCTCCAACCTGCATGAGCACGATCACACGCACTGCTAAAAACCAAAATCCCCCTATCGGGTTGGCTGGCGGGAGATGTTTTTCTCTAATTGCTTTTTGTGAACCTGATATTTTAGGCAAAGACCTTGATCCCGCTTCTGTGAAGCTGCTATAACAACCGGATGCTAAAATTATATAGCTGGAAATTGATGCAAGTTTCTGTCATTCTGTGTGACTTGTCAACTGGAAAAGAAAAACGTGCATGAAAGGCTCGCGGGCTCTCGGCATACATTCCAATCAAGGAGTAGGCTCAGGTCAGCTTGTCAGCCCAGCTGGACCCCGGTTCCATTAGCGTGGCGTGTTCCAATCCTCGTGGGCCACAAGTCCACAACGTCAGAACAGCTGACGCGCGCGCAATGGGTTCCGCGAGAAGCTCTACAGCCCCGGAGGCCCGGACGGGCGGACGGTAAATGTAGACCGAGAGCGTCATGAGTAGACCGAGAGCCCCCGGACGGACGCGCGCGCAATGGATTCCGCGAGAAGCTGACGCGCGCGCAATGGGTTCTCGGTCTTGCTTGACTAGAGCACACTCCGATGAAGCTGCCACCACGTCCCAGTGCCACGATTGCCGGCCGCTGAAACCAGACAGCCTGATCCTGAACGAGTTTCAAACATAGAACGGGCTACTAGTACCTGTTTCGTTTTGAGGCAGAACGGTAGGATGTAGATTTTTTGTAAAAATATTTTGGATCCAAATTTTATTGACAAGTATTTCAGAAAATCAGTCAGAATCTTTTACAAGACTGACCTAAGTACGTATTACTTGTACTGACGGCACGGTGACTTGGACATGGACCACGATCGTGTAGTCCAAGGTCTTAGCCACCTAAAATTTGGGTCAAGAGATTTAAACAAATTAAATAAAAAAATTAAAATATTATTTTTACCCCAATTGATCTTTAGTGCAATGGATTAAAGTAAACTAAAAGGTGCTTATAAAGTTATAAGTCTATATATACTTAGATAATCTTTTTTACACTTAATTTTTAATTTTAGTCCATGTATTCAAACACACTTGTCTAACACATGTTTCACCGGAGCTTTAGCTATACTAAATATTAGTTCGTCAAACTTTAGTTGTAGGTCATCTCTGTTCAACAGGACTTATTGCTGCGGCTGATTTGTAGAGCCGATTTATCGTGCGAGAGAAAAATATTATTTCACGGCTGAAAAAGTAGGATTGATCCTAGCTGAATGGCTCAAGCAAACAGATGTTTAGCTAGGTTGTTTGAACAAATACTACAACACTACTACTTCCCATTCTAAAATAAAGAGAGCGTAATATCCAATCAAATTTATTAAGAAAATAGTTTTAGTAATGTTAAATATCATTTTTTACACAGGGTCCTTGATTTTCCAATGAAATTCCCCGAATGCCTTCTCTTTTTTAAGAGCAAAACAAATCAATTACAGGTAGAATATATGGTTTGTTGTCTGCCAATATGGACATTTTTTTTTTTACAATTTGACACATTTTGTTGAAATGTTTTCCATTACATAAGAAACACACATGCTCGTACATCACAGGTGAATCTGAAGTTTCTTGAGAGAATGAAGATAGGTGAACAGCATATATTATATAACTAATTAACTACGCACAACATCCTATGCAATACGCATTCTCTTGCTCTCCTGCTGCATCATGGCACTATCTTCTACTTGTTCGCCCGCGCACGGCCTTTTCAGGGTACCGATCTCAGCCTTGGCCTCAACGATGGCGTTCGCAGTCATCCTCATCGTTCTTTTCATGCGGACCATGTTTGTAAACGTGCTCTCGTCGCCGTGAAGAACCTCAAACTCATTCCACCGCTTCCAGAATTCAGGGTGGGCGTCCAGATCCGTGAAGCCTGACGCGTACACGTACAGCGTCCTGGCGCGTTGGACTTCGCCGAGGCCCGTCTCCAGGTCGGCGAACCTGATGCACATCGCCGTCGCGTCCTCGTTCCGGAGGCCGCCGCAGCAGATCGCCTGATGGTAAATCTCCCTCGCCTTGAGGGCACCGAACATGGCGGTTGCCCGTGCAATGTACACGTCGTAGATGCCGAGCTTGTCGCGCCTGGGGACGGCGCTCGCCGCGTCCTCGTAGACCTTCATGGCGCGCGTCGCCAGGCCGAAGTCCTCCTCGAACTTGGCGTACCGAAGGAACATCGCCTTCTTCGTCTCCGGCGGGGCCTGCCGGACGGCGTCCTCGAACAGGTCCCTCACCCTCTCCGGCCTGCTCTTCCCGTACCTCTGGACGAACTGCGTCAGGTACGCCGCCCAGATCGGCTCGGCGTGCGGGTGCTTGAACGACCTGACGCCCCTCTGGTACACGCGGAACGCGTCGTCAAACCGCTTGTGCCCTTACAGAAGAGCGGCGTGGTTGAGCACCAGCAGAGGCGTGGTCAGTCCCAAGTCGTGGATCCTCTCGTACACGGCGCACGTAGATTCCAGCGCCCCGTGCGTCTCCATCAGGTCGGCGTACAAGCACCACAGTTTGAGGGACCTGTGCAGTGCCATCTGGGCCGGAACGCCGAGCTCGGCCGGCGCCGCGGCGACGCGTCTCCTGACCTCGACCGACGGCTCCGACGTCGCTTGCCGGATGAGGTCGATGGCCGTCTCGTGGTTGTCGTGCCTCAGCTCCATCTCCGCCCACTCGCACCAGACGGCGGCGAGGTCGTCCACGGCCTTGAAGCTGACCTGCGTGGCGCGCCGGAAGACCTCCCTGGCGCTGTCGAACATACCGCGGCCCTCGTACATCTTGGCGAACGCGAGCCAGAGCGTGTGCGGCTTCCCCGTAGCTTTCATCGGATCAATCGTGCTGACCGCCTCCGCGTACGCCGCGGCCTGCCGCGCGGGGTCCGTGTGGAACATCCTCACCCTGTCGTGCCACGCCTGGACGTCGTGCGGGTTCTGCCTCAGCTGGACACGGTTGAGCAGCTCCGGCCGGCGTTCCAGCATCAGTTCCAGCTTCGCCATGTTCAGGTCGGCGTCGTCTTTGTTGGCCAGCCAGCAGCCCTGGAGGACGGACACAGAGCTCTCCTCTTGGCCGCCGCCTTCGTCGAGCTCAAGCTCCGCGTCAACCGCGGCGTGCTCGAAGTGCAGGTACGACTCGAAGACCAGCCTGAAATCCTTGACTGTCGTCGCGGCGGCGGCGGCCTCCTCGAGCACGTCTCTCGCCTTGTTGTGGATGCCCTTCCGCGTGTAGTGGCCAGCTAGAGTCGTCCACAGCACGGCGTACTCCTCGGGGAACTTGCGGACGGCGCTGCGGAGGATGGCTTCCACGGGCATCCCGGCGACGTCGTCAGGGTGCTTGGCGAAGATGTCGCACAGGTCGAGCAGGAGCTGGCGCTTGGTCGTGCCCTTGGCCGAGCGGAAGCCGTCGTCACTGATGGCCGCGGCGAGCTGCTCGGCCGCCTCCCGAAACCTGCCTGCTGAGACGAGGTAGGCGACGAACTCCTCGGCGTACGCCGGGTCGAACTGGAGGTAGCGGCGGAGGAGGCTGACGGCGGTCTCGGCGGGGCAGCCCGGGAGGTAGGCGAGGCGGAGGGCGAGCGGCCACACGCGGTGGTGCTGCGTGACGGGCAGGGCGCGGAGCGCGCGGTTGAGGGCTCGGCGGGCGCGGGTGAGCAGGCGCTGGTCCAGGAGCGCCGAGGCGTACATGTGCCAGATGCGCGGCATCCGGGACATGCCCGCCGCCAGGGCGCGCTCGAAGGCGGCGTTGAGGAAGGCGGCGTCGGTGACGGCGACGGGCCGCGCGGCGTCCGCCAGCTCCGTGAGGTACGCGTGCCACAGCTTGTACGATCCCGGGAGCGCCCTCAACGCGCGCTCGTAGATCGCCGCGCGCTTCGCCACCGGCGCCTCAGCGCGCGCCGACAGATAGCGCAGCCACGACGAGATCTTGAAAGGTTCGCGCAGAACGTCCTCTTCGAAGGGCACGTCTTCCATCGAGATCACGCACGCCATGACGATGTCGGCTCTAACTTCTTTTCTCAGATTCTTCTCAAATCTATACGGAATCTATACTGAGGATAGGATAGGAGGTGGCTCTCGTCAATTTATAAAGACAAAAAGTTAACCGTTTTCGAGTCGGTGTTCGCCCAGGACTCACACCGTTCGTTTCGGGATCGAGTGCGGTGACCTCGGACTCGGACCTGCGGAGTTTGCCGGTTTTCAACACCAGGAGCCGTCGTGCATGCAGATAAATAATAATTGCAGGGTAATGGATGTAGCTCTGCCGGCTCCATGTTTAAATTTTACTATAAAATGGTTTGCTGCTGGTTACTCTTTCAAAACTTGTTTGCTGTTCATATAAATTATCTCAAAATTGAGAACAGAAAATAAAATTAGCACTTCTGTTACTGGTTTTCTGCCCACATGAATTCCCCTAAATTGAGAGCAGAAAATCAAGTTAGCACTTCCTGACATTTTACCTTTTAGCCTCTATGTATATGTGACAGCAGTTTGAGGGACATAATCTATTCAGACAGCAGTTTGAGGGACATAATCTATTCAGTCAATCTACAAATAAATGATCAGGTAGCTATACTACCTGGATTTTCTATTTGGGTGCTTATTTTCTACTACGTTTTTACATGCTAACAATGTTTATATATCTTTTCTGCCTAAATCATGCAAGAAGAGATTTCTTGAGATATCTCACGGAAATTTACCTGAGATAAGAAGTTCCTAAATGGTCCAATAGAGACAGAAGGGTTTCTTTGTTACTAAAAAAGCTGTTAAAGCAAGATAAAGACGACTTATGGCAGCTGTCACACGCCCATTGGTTTGCTTCCTATCAGAAACTAGTAGTTCTATTTCTGGCTCTTCTATTGTGAATCACTTTAACTTGTCCGATGCTTTTGTGGTTCCAGCGTTGGGTCAGTCCGGTGGACTTTGGCTTTTAGGCTAGTCTCAATGCATATTTTATGGGTGTGTCATGCACATTAAATAGGATGCCACATCAGCAAATTGCTGACTTGGCAAGGTAATTAAATGACAGAGTTTCATCAGATGAGAGAGAAGTTTCATCCCCATGAAACTCATTTGGCTCGGTTACCTAGTTTGCAGTCTTGGTAACTGTGTCATGAAACTATGCATTGAGACTAGCCTTATGGACCCAGCCTGTAGCCATAACCGTTATAGATAGCAATCATCACTACACTCTAGCTTTGTGTAATAGTTCCTCTAGTGCTACTCAGTTTGCTTTAGTTTGTATCTTACCATGATGAATTCTACTCGACCGCGTACTAACAAAGTTTTCCGTTTTGAAAATTGGTGGATTAGGGAGCAGGACTACAATGATGTGGTGAAGCAAAGTTGGGACAAATCTGTTAACCGGCCATTCCACCAAAAAGCCACGTACCTTGCCCAAGACCTAAAGAAATGGAGGAAAGCCAAACCTAATATCTCTTCCCAGCTCAGTTCCATTGAAAATCTTATTCTACAGCAGCAATCTAAGCCCCCAGACCAGCAAGACTTTGATCTACAAAAGCAACTATCCATCCAGCATGAGGAAACTCTAAATAAAAATGAAGAATTCCTTCTGGAAAGAGCCAAGAAGAATTGGGCAAAGCTGGGTGATAGGAACACCTCTTTCTTTCACCAAGCTATCACCAAGCGCAATAGAAAGAATACTATTGCCTATTTGCAGAATCCAGATGGTTCTCAGTCTACCACCCTGGACCAAATTGCTACTACTCTGATAAATTACAGATATCTTTGCAGTTAATCAATCTAATATTACCTTTGCTCAGTCGATGACCATGCAGGATTCTGGACAGGTACCCAGTCTACAGCCTAATCTTCAAACACATCATCCATCAGGTCCTCAAACAGAGCATCCATCGACTCCTCTCCAGCATCATCAAGACCATAGCCAACAGGAAGAGGACTCTACTGATCAAGGTATTCACCATTTTACTAATTCCACACCCACTTTACATGAACTCCACCACATCATTAAGGAGATGCGCAGCAATGCCTCCCCTGGTCCAGATGGCCTCAATGCTGGATTCTACAAATCAGCATGGCCACAGATATCTGCTGATGTCTACAGGCTGGTAAGGGACTTCTATTCCGCAGATGATTTAGATCATCACCTCAATCAAACTTATATTACCTTGATCCCTAAGAATTTACAGCCGATTGTCCCACAGGACTTCCGCCCAATCAGCTTGTGCAATGTCATTTATAGGCTTATCGCCAAAACTCTGGTTGATCGGCTCAAGCCGCATCTCCCTAATTTGATTGATCAAGGGCAGTCTGCCTTCATTAAAAATAGAAATATTTCATATAATATTATTATCACTCAAGAAATCATTCACTCTTTTGGTTTATAGAGTTGGAAACACAGGGCTTTTATTCTAAAAATAGATTTGACTAAGACTTTCGACAGATTGAAGTGGCCTTTTCTAACTCAAGCTCTACATCGACTTGGCTTGGACCATCACTTCATCAGCCTGTTGAAAGCCTGCTATACTTCTCCAGCCATGGCGATCCTGGTAAACGGTGATCCTACTGCCTAGTTTTATCCAAACCAAGGTATTCGTCAAGGCTGCCCCCTGTCCTCCTTTTTATTTACTATTGCTATCAATGAGCTTTCCATCGCTTTAAACCAGGCTATGATCAATGCTAATCTTCATGGAGTAAGCCTTGGCCACAACTGTCCACATATTCACTCGCTTCTTTTTGCGGACGATCTCATTCTCTGCGGAGCTGCTACTATTCAAGAGGCAAACACCATCAAGACCATCCTCTATGATTTCTATCACAACTCTGGTCAAATCCCTAATCTTAACAAATCCTCCATCTATTTTAGCCGCCATGTTGACATTCAAACCAAGGCCACTATCAAAAGTATCTTCCCTGTGACCGATCTCCTTCCTAATACCATTCACCTTGGCCATCCTCTCATTTTCAATCACAAGGACAAGAACAGGGCTTATAATTTTATTTGTAACAAGTTCCTTGCTAAATTAACTACTGTTAAAGCTAACAAAATCAATCATGAAGGGCGCCTTACTTATATTCAGTTAGTTCTCGCTTCCATTCCTATGTATTACATGTCTACTATTCTCTTCTCCAATAATTTTATTGAAAAAATTAACTCTATCTTGAGAAGGTTTTGGTGGGCAGGGGTCCAACAAGATGATCCTACCAATCCTACAGCCTACAGATCCTGGGAGGATATTTGCCAATCCAAGCAGAATGGAGGTCTAGGCATCAGAGACTTACACATGGTCAATAAGAGTTTGCTCATCCACACTGCCTATAATATTGCCAACTCTAAAACCTCCTTCTTAACTGCAGTTCTAAAAGCAAAATATCACCCACATTCATCCTTTTGGACTACATCTAATTCAGGAACAAAATCAGTTTTTTGGTCTTCCATTTTACAGGTGAAACAAGATCTCATGACTAATGTGACTTATCAAGTTCATGCAGGGAACTCTTCTATTTGGTCTAGCCCATGGTGTCCCAACTGGAATGATATCCATAACCATCTTCTTGACCCTATTTTAACTAACCCTCTACCTTCTACTGTCTGATCTGTGGATTCCTTCCACACAAAATTGGAATATGGACTTGTTATCTAACACTTTTGATGCTCAGTTCATACAGGAAATAATAACAATTCCTACAGTACCTGTTCCACAACCAGACATCCTAAGGTGGAAACCCTCAAGCACAGGTTTATGCGCACTACAAAAGCCATTTATACACATCTGGCTGCCCAGAACGCCTCAACATGGATCTAGAAGTATACTCCCTCAGGTCAGCCAAATCATGCAAAAGGTATGGAAATCTAAATCCATGCCTCCTCTTATCAAAACCTTAACTTGGAGATTGTTAACAAGGGCTTTGGCAACTGCTGAAAGGGCTTCTAGATATTCTATCCATATTAATGCCTTATGTGCTAGTTGTGGCCAAATTGAAAATGACTCACACTTATTCTTTCACTGCAATCTTCCAAGAGCAGTTTGTTTTTCTTTTAATCCTCCTATTTGTACTGACAATATTCCTCTAGAGAATGATGGAGTGCATCTCTGAAGACCTTCTTCATAAAGTGTTGATAACAATGTGGTTCTTATGGAAGGCAAGGAATGACAATCACTTCCAAAGGAGAGCATGGACTCCTCTTTAGGTCCACTCTGCAGCTGCTGCTATGCTCGGTTGCATCAGTGATGCTCCTGAACATGAACCTTAAACACACTCAGCATCTGCTACTACCCTGCCAACTACTCCAGTCACTACCAACAATCCTACATGTTTGAATTATAATCTTGCAGGTCACATTCCAAGTGAAGATGATATGGACAGCGCCTCCAACAACCCAACTCCAGGCCCAACTCTTCCCATACCACCCCTCAACCAAGACATTGATCCACGGACAATCACGTGCATCAAATGCTTTGTTGATGCATCCACTGCTCCAGGCAACATCACCATCCAGCATCATCGTCCAGCTGTATTAGGTATATATTTTATAAACTTGCAGGTGCAACCAACTAATATGATCTACATCAATGCAAGGATGGAGGATGCATCCTCTGTAATCATGGCGGAGGCAGCAGCCTTGCTTTCAGGCTCAACTTCACCAATGTTTCATTCCTATCTGACAATTGTGAGCTAGTCTAGTTCATGAACTCGGCTGATCACAATCATCCTCCTGATTGGAGAATGAAATCTTATACTCAGGAGGTGGACAACTTCACAGGAGCTCTTCAGATGCATTTGCTCAAGATTAGTAGGTCTGTCAATTCAATTGCAGACGCTTTAGCTAAGCAGGCTTTCTCTATTAATCCTCAATCTGAGGTCCCTCTTCAAACAGTTTGTTCCTGTGCTGCTCATGATGCTCAGTGCCCCTTGTTTTCGGCACTGCACAATGTAAACTTTAACTCTGTAAGGTTTCTAACAGCCCTGTGCTGTTAATTAATAAATTTGTGTTACTTGTCAAAAAAAAACACTGGCCGTAAACCAAGAGCAGCAAGCATAAGCACAGCCTTCGAACCGTAAGAAAGCAGCAGAGATAAAGCTGGCTTAACGAGCCAGCTAGGCTTGGCTCGTGAAGCTCGCGAATCAGTTAGATATAAATATAAAAAAGTATAATATATGTAGGGAGCGTGTGCTATGGAAACCAGGTTCTCGTGAAACTATGGAAATTCGCACGTGGATCGTTGGATCTAAATCCGATGGATATGGCTAATCTCTTTTTTTTGCAAAATAAACCTGGAGATGGATGAGTGGATTGTTGGATCTAAATTTGGGGTTTAACAATAGTAATAATATAAAAGTAAATCACTCATAAATCTTAATAAATCAAACAAAAATAATATACATTGTGATATTATAATATACTACACCATACATCGTATATAATTCACACTCCATACTATATACAGCGTATCTATAATCTATTATTGATTATCTACACAGTAAAATAAAATAGGGTCATATTAATACTAAATTTATAGTGTCAAAGTTCAGTCATCAACAAATTATAAAGTGTAAGATATAAAGTCATATAACACTAATAAATGTTTAAAGCTAACAACTTTAGCTTGTTAGGCTCGAGCGAGCTAGCCCACGAGCTGGCTCATTAACTACACGAGTGTTGGCTTAGCTTGTTGAAAAATATAAACGAGTCGAGCCGAGTCGAGTCGAACGAGCTACCGAGCTACGAGCTTTTCGTCCAGCGTTAAGCAGAGAGTAAGGATGGCAAAGGGTCAGGTTCGGATCGGGTGGAGTCTCAGTGTACCCAAAACTGAAACCCGAAGTCGAAACCCGAAACCGGAGCACCGATTCGGGTGGAAATTCATCACCAAAACTAAACCCGCGGATACCCGAAACCCGAACGGATACCCGAAAACCGAAGGGATAACCAAAACCCGCAGATGTACATAGACATATTCACATGTATGAACAAGAGGCAACAAATAATAAATATTTTCATGTGTAAACTTTGAATAAATTTATTAATTTAAGTAAATAATTTAGTATTAGCATATTATAAAGTATGAGTTTTTGTTCCAAATGATTTATTTCGGATATCCATTGGATATGGATATCCACTGGTGGAAAACCAAACCTGATAGGTTTCGGGGCTCCGAACCCAAAAACCGTGAGTGAGAAACCATGCCCAAACCCAAACCCACAGGACCCAAAACCCGCAGATATCCGCCCCAAACCCGATCCGTTGCCATCCTTACGCGGAATCCATTGCGCGCGCGTCCGTCCGGGGGCTCTCGGTCTACTCATGACGCTCTCGGTCTACATTTACCGTCCGCCCGTCCGGGCCTCCGGGGCTGTAGAGCTTCTCGCGGAACCCATTGCGCGCGCGTCAGCTGTTCTGACGTTGTGGACTTGTGGCCCACGAGGATTGGAACACGCCACGCTAATGGAACCGGGGTCCAGCTGGGCTGACAAGCTGGACCTGAGCCTACTCCTTGATTGGAATGTAGGCCGAGAGCCCGCGAACCTTTCATGCACGTTTCCTTTTTCTTTTCCAGTTGACAAGTCACAGAATGACAGAAAGTTACATCAATTTCCAGCTATATAATTTTTGCATCCGGTTGTTATAGCAGCTTCACAGAAGCGGGATCAAGGTGTTTGCCTAAAATATCAGGTTCACAAAAAACAATTAGAGAAAAACATGTCCCGCCAGCCAACCCGATAGTGGGATTTTGGTTTTTAGCAGTGTGTGATCGTGCACATGCAGGTTGGAGGAATGCACTCTACTCATGACGTCAGTGACGTAGTTACTAGCTAGGTGCTGTGCCATGGACCACCATAGAATATGGGTAACTGTTAAATCTCCAGTATATTTGTTTCTATAATATAATGAATAAATATTGAATTTAGAACACTATTATTTGGCTCATTACATTTAGTTGGATCACCCTTACACAGTTGCACTAAACCCTAGCCACGCCACTGCATGACGTACACTCGTCGTTGTGTCATTCTTGGATACCACCGACGGAATAAGGACTTTTGGTTAAGGGGAATTAGAAAATACAATGACACCTCAAAAATATGATAATCATATAAGATCTTTAGTTTTTCTTCTGCCTAAACTACAGTAGATCAGATGAACAGTACAACAGTCTCGCCCATCTTATCGGCCGTCCACGTGGCTGCCACCGTTTCAACGTGTCCCTCTGCGTCGGCGACGTCCAGAAGTTTCTCTGGCCCACACCCGAACCTTATCCTCTCCGTTGCCCACAGACCCATCGCCCATCGCCTAGCTCCCGATCCCCGTCGCATCCTCCGCTTTCTCAACGGCTGCCCGCCCTCCTCCTCCGCCGTTGACCTCTGTCATAGCCACGGCCATGCCCTGCTGCGCGCATCGGACCTCGCCTCCTCGGCGGCTGGCTGGGGTTGCGGCCGCGTGTTGCCTCTTCGTCCCCTCCGACGGCGACTTTGCTTGGCGGCTCGCCCTCTTCTCCTCTGTCCCATTGCTTAGCTAGCGCCGCCCAGTCGACAATATCCCTCATCCTCTCCCTCGGAGGTAGTCCGCTCAACGAACGGCTTTGGTAGCAGCCGTTGGAGACGCACGCGCGCACACAGGACAGTACCGGCGGCGGCGCGGCTCTGGTTGTGGCCGTCAGCCACCTCGGGCATGGACAACACGGCCAAGGTCGAGTTCGTCGTCTGCTTATTAAGATAAGTAAATAGCCTTCTTTCTTTGCTTTAGGGTTAAAGGATGCAGTAAGATTTGAGGATTTTGATTCCTATGTTCGAATTTGGGGAGAACATGGGCTTCCTGTGCCCACTGCATACGGACGATGGACACAATAAGATTTTTGTTTCCTATATTGTTTGTTTCCTCTTTATGAATCATGTGCACAGTTAGAAGGAGTTGCATATCATTTAACATTTTCATCCTCATAGTCAAATTTGACTATATCTGTGCTTATTGCAGATGCTCTCATTATTCTTGATCTCAGGATGGCATATATGTCGGTAGTTTGGTCCAAGTTCCTGGCCAGCTTTGCCATGTGTTATACAGATAGGTACTTCGATGTTTAAACTACTCTATTTTATCCCTAATTGCTAAAATAGTCAGCTGATGCTTCCAGATATCACATTTCAATTTGCTAATTGTACACAAAGTATAAATCTCTTCGAAATAAGCTCAATTTAGCAATTTGAGAATTAGTCTATGAAATGAGTGATGCTTACACTATGACTACTAAAATAATGCATTTCATAGTCCACAAAAGGACTGCCTCTACTGCTTTGTGAATATTAGTAGCTTCGTGTTCTTTCAACCAGATGCCACTGCAGTTATTTAGTGACCAGTTCTGGGATGGCTAACCAAAATTGTTTATCCTGTCTTACCTATCAGTACCTGTTTACTGTCTTCATAGCTACGTTAATCCTACTGGTTCTCAGTTATAATGCAAATAAGATACCATCTATTTTTCCCTGTTATCTTCTTTCTGTGTTCAGGGACTTGGTCATTGGTTCTCAGTTATAATGCAAATAAGATACCATCTACCCTGTGAGTTTCTCATTTTTCCATGTTATCTTCTTTCTGTGTTCAGGAACTTGGTCGTTCTCCGTATCCTGTGTGATAAAGTCTGGATTGGAAGACATCATATTTCAGGTATGCGCAAGACAGTTGCTTTCTATGCTGGCATTTGTTATGTTCTGACAAGTTTCTTTGCTTTCCTCTTTAGCCAATGTCAAATCTCTGCTGGGACCTTGTCATGCTGAGTTCATTTCCAAAAGGAAAACATATGTATCTCAAGGTACCTTACAGTTTTCAGCCATTGTTTTGCCTGGAGCGCTTCAGCCAGAGCAATTTGCAACCGATGCTTGCTAAAATTTATACCTGCAATACATATAAAAAAACCGTGGAAATGATTACTCATTTAGCAATCAAGTATACATATCAAACACACATATGAGGCTTTACAATTACTCATTTGACATCAGTATCACTATATGAGAAGAAGCTTGAGATGTTCCATCGGACACATAAGATGTTGCATTGGCCTGTGATGTGATGAAATGAATTAGCTTGAAAGCATTAAAGCGTTGCCATCTATTCATGATTCCAGTTTGCAAATAATATTGAGGATACCTTATATGTTCCAATGCATATTGCCCATTGCACTGCATATATAATTTCTGTATGTTCCGTAGTTTCACTTCACCTCTCTAATGTTAGTAAATAGTGCTACATTTGAATTAAAATTGCTTTTTTTTATAATTAAGCTTAACAATATTTCCAATCTCCTACTATCAGAAATGATGCAGCATTATATGTTGCTTGGTAAGCACAACAGCCATTTCCTCAAATTATTCTGCATTGCATTTTTTCTTCGAGCTTCTGATGTTTTTTTTCTAGCACATAATGCTTTTCCATTGAACAAACATTTGGAAGAGAGTTGCCATCTTTTCAGAAATCAGAGCACAATTACCAATCAAAATATTTAATGAACATATTATACAGCTACCATTTCCCTCAGCAAAGCCTGGTCGCATATGCTTTCTTTTTGGTACAAAAGCCTAATACTCCAGTTCAGAGGAAAATGGTAGATGTATAAACAAGGCAGCGATAACCCCCTGTTGATGCAGACAGGTTTCCACTGCCTCTTCATTTCCTGGTCAGTGCTTTGCTATAAAGCTCCATGTATTTGTTATGCCCACTCTGTCTACCTCAGTTTTATTCATGATTACAATGCTGACATTGTTCATTGCTATGCAACGCATGCAGGGGAGCACATCGTCTTGCAGACTGTCACCTTTTGGGGATGGCACTCCATGTCCCCGTAGTTCCCTCCATGTCTCCACATTGGTAGTGACTTAGGACAACAGTGCAATCATGCTTACCATCGTGTTATTATTTATTAGTTAGCTATACAGGAAATCTGTTGGCACATTTTACATGTGATGTGTGTGTAGAATCATTTAATCCTGTATAACGATGGTATGTTTCAGATCATTAGAAACTACATGGGCCAAGTTGCCAGTGTTCGCCAATGTTACAATATGATCCTCATGTATGTTAAACTTTTCATCCCTTAGGTTGTTCTGTTATTTCACGGGTGGAATAGGTAGATTTATGATTTCCTCATTTGGAGATATATTTGCAAAAAGAAAAGTTGAGTGGATGTTTTTTTTTTCTTTTGAGTGTTGCTATGGACAGGCTCAACTTTTATCTGTTCATATCTGAGAGATTACCCTTTTGTAGCCTTACCTATGCTTGTCAGCTAGCTCTGCCTAGCCCGCGGCAATTGCCGCGGGGTTCTGTCTAGTATATACAAAAATGTATGTCTCAATAGTTTTTACTATTTTACATATGTACTTAGTATTCACAGGAAAAAACACAATATTATTATCATAAAAATTTGGGTGAAAGAATAGTTTTTTTATGCCATGCAATCAAAATCTTATAGAGTATTAAACAATTTTAGGGGCTAGCCGACTTCTAGGTCGGTGATATGTATTCATAGGCAAATACTTAAGTTGTGATAAGTATGGTACACGCCGGTAAGAAGCTAGACCACTTGATATAGGGGCTAGCCAACTTTTAGGTCGGTGGCGCCTATGTTTCATTTGCACTCAAACATTGTGCCTCTAGTGATGAACGCGATACGCACGATATGTAGCCAGAAGAGTGTGATACCCAAGACATGCTGACAAGGTATCTTGAGATCTGAAACTCCACATGCCTAGGCGAACCTGTTGGGGCGTGCAATGGCTATGTGCTGTCCTAAAGCTTGACTGCTCAGTGCCTCTAATCGTTGTTGATTCACTAGCCATGTAGCATTGACGAAGAAAAAGGAGAAAGAAGTAGATGGAAAAATGATGGTAAAAGAGACATAGTTAGCTGGCTAATAGCTTTATTTCGTATTAGCTAGCTACCTATTAGTTGGAGGTGTTTGGATGCACAACTAATAAAAATGTTACTAAATGAGGTAACCTCGTTAACTATTGGAGATGCTCTAAGATAACTATTAGTTGTTATTATCTGATTTGATCCTACTAGTCAGATAGATCCCTCTATCCCTAAATAAGTATCATTTTTGGTTTCTATGTCATAGTTTTACTAGATTTATAGAAAATAAGTGCATTATTGTATTTCTAGATAAATTTATTATGAAAATAGATTGAACAATCTACCTAGTGGTATTTTTATTTACCATAAGTATTAATATTTTTATATATATTTGGTCAAAGTTGTTTTTTAGAAAATAAAACGATAGTTATTTAGCGACGAATTGAATATTATTTATAGATCCAGCTAACAATTAGCTATTTTATTAGGTACTCATGTTTGGATCCAAAAGTGACAACTATTAGGAAATAGCTACTACTATTTTCGGATCAAATAGAACCCTAGCGAGCTACAACTACAAATAATCCTCGGCGGGAATGAGGTCAAATCTATGTGAAAACTTCATACTAAAAATACCATTAAGGTTTGCAGCCATCTCGAGAATCGGTATCCCATCCCGAGCTTCACATAGTATATAGTAGTACAGTCGTACATAACTATAGATTCGCGAATCCTTGACTCTTTAGAATCGATATCCCATCCCGAGCTTCACATAGTATATAGTAGTACGGTCGTACAAAACTTCATACTAAAAATACCATTAAGGTTACCAGCTATTGACTCTTTAGAATTTCGAAGAAAATGAGAGGGAGGGAAGAAAACAGAGATAGTAAGTACACGCTCTCACCGACAGACACTTTGATTATTTAACTTGGGCCGAGACACATTCAGGTTCCAGATACGTAACGAAGGCTGTAAATTGATCCTACCGATGTCAACGCACTGAAATCCTATATGTGCACATCGATCGAACTGGGCAAATGGCCGGTGGTGAGCTTCGCACACTGCAGCTAGCTTGCTAGGTTGCTCGAGATGGGAGGAGCGCACGAGCCACTGCATCCCCACAAGCAGACGAAGACATCGTCTTCTTCCTCCAAAGGCGGCTATTTCGTGCCCAGACCCGTCTGCGCTTGGCTTGTCTTCGGCTTCGTCGCCTTGGCTTTCCTCCACGTCCTCTGCTGCACTCCCGCCGGCACTCAAGATGCCGTCCTGTCTCCCCTGCTCCAGTACGTCGACGACACATACAACTTCGTCTCATCCGGGTAAGCTGCATTGGATTAACCTCTGAGATCTTCATGCATTGCATGATTTGCTACTAATCGTTGCATAATAATGCAGGCAGCAGAGCTGCAACTACACGGAGGGGAGGTGGGTGTACGCGCCGGGGCACGCGCGGCGGTACAACGCCACGGAATGCCACGTGAAAGACAGCCACAACTGCATCGGCAACGGGCGGCCGGAGACGGGTTACCTGGACTGGCGGTGGCAGCCGGCGGAGGCGGGGTGCCGGCTGCCGGCGTTCAGCGCGCGGGCCTTCCTCTCGGCGGTGCGGGGCAAGAACGTGGCGTTCGTGGGCGACTCCATGTCGCGGAACCAGGCGCAGTCCCTGGTGTGCCTCCTCGTCGGCTCCGGCGTCCCGCACCGCGTCGTGTACCGGGACGCCGACCCCCACAAGTTCAACCTGTGGCGGTACGCGTTCCCGACGCACGGCGTGACGGTGTCCTTCTACTGGGCGCCCTTCATCGCCCGGGCCACGGGGAAGGCGCTCAACGACAGCCTGCCGCAGAACATGAACCACGTGCACCTCGACGCGCTCGACGATCGGTGGGCCGCCGACGCCGAGACCATGGACGTCGTGGTGCTCTCCATCGCGCACTGGCCGCTCAATGGCGCCATCTACTACAATAACAGCGCAAGGATCGGGCACCACACGCACCAGGATCTGGATCCGCAGGAGGACATCGGCTACGCCTGGCCGATGAAGGTGGCGTACCGGATGGCGCTGGACCGGCTGATGTCCGGCAGGAGGGCACGGACCGTGGTGATCGCGACCTTCTCGCCGGGCCACTTCGAAGGCAACACGCTGACCACGATGTGCCCGCGGAAGGAGCCGTACAAGGAGGGGGAGAAGGAGCTTCGCCACGTCGACAAGGAGCTCGTCGGCCTCGTCTACGAGGAGGTCGAGGCGGCGAGGGCGAGGAATGGCGGTGGTGAAGCAGGCGGCGGAGCGAGGGTGGAGGTGCTGGACGTGACGAAGCTGGCGAACATGCGGCCGGACGGGCACCCCGGGATTTACATGTACCGCGACCCGTTGGCGTACGGCGCCCCGCAGCCGTGGATGCACTCCGACTGCGTCCACTCGTGCTTGCCTGGGCCCGTTGACACCTTCAACGAGATACTGCAGCAGATCCTCAGGAACAAGAGGTGAAATCATGCCGATTCGGATCGCGGACACTACTAGATTTGTAGATCATGCAACCTTTTTGTTGGTACATGCAGCATGCTGCAGACTACAATTGCTTCTTTTTGTTTGCCCCCTTCAAATACTTGTGCGATGCGTGCGTTACATATGGAAACGAACACACGAATTGTTAAATTTTGCTAGTATAGGAGATGGTTTAATCGACAGTACTCCGTATCATATTGGCATCTACTAGTAGCTCGTACCTCGGAGCAATAACTTGGTTAATTTGAGAGTTGAGTCTGCTGACTGCCAGCAATAGCTGACACTGGATCATAAACAACTCATGTTTGAGATTCTTGTGGTCGAATGGATCCATATATAGATCTTACTCCATTTTGATTGATTTTTTATATACTCCAAGTCACGCAGATCTCCATGCGTTTCGTCACGTTGAGCATTTAATTTGATCATAGATTTGAGGTAAAAATATGTATTTGTGCACTGAACCGTTCAAGGTACCATTTGACCTTGGGGGAATTTTAAAAAGTGAAATTTCTCGAGAACTTTCTTAGGTAACATGATAGTAGTTTTAACCGGCGGTTTTACCCCAAATAAAGCCCACGATCCGCGGCGTCAAACCCAGGACTCGGTCGGATTTACCAGTTGACAAAAGTGCAGCCCCACAAGTCCGCTAAGCAACATACAACCGATCCACCGCAGTGGCAATCGTGTTACTGTAGTACTATATTGCTCCCATGGTGATGTCTTGTCAATCTTAATGAAGTCAAACTCAGCGTCATCTTGTGACTTGTGAGCGCAGCCGATCATACCTCTGTTTTTTTTTTTCATTATTGACAAAACTGGAGGCGTGTAGCCCCTAGTCCCCTACAGACATTTTACTACAAAGACGGGGGAAAACAGAATACAAAAAATTAAGAGACAAAGAAAGAAATAAAGAAAATAAATACAGTAGGTTACAACGTATTTTGGATCCAATGATCAAGTGTGAGAAACTCTAGCCTTTGCCCTTAAGGTGAGGAAAAAAAAAAAAAAAATAGACCAACACATAAGGATATTTTTTTTGAAACGGGAGGGGTGTCAAAGCCTACCGGAATTTATAGAAAACAATCAACATGGAGAAAGAAGGATGAGAGATCTCTGATCTGGAGAATAGCTTCTGGGAAGCTAGTGTCAGGAAGATACCAATCATGTGAATTCACAATCGAGAAACAGGTGATCTATGGTTTCTTCAACCGACAGATGAGAAAGCATACAATTGTATGACAAGATGCATGTTTTTCCTTCTTAGAATGTTTCTATTATAGTTTCAGCACACATTGGGTGTGGCCTCCGCGTCGCTCCGCTCGGCGACTCGGGGGCGAAACCCTACAGCCGCCGCCAGCCCTCCATCCTCCATCCTCCCCCCTCGCTGCCGCCTGAGGAGGCCGCCGGGTGGCCCGCGCGTCCTCCTAGGATTGTGGCGGCGAGGTCCTCTCGGCTTCCTTCCCGGCGGCGAGCGCTCCTCGAGCGGGAGGGGCCTCGCGGCCATCGCGGTGCTGGCGGCGCGGGGCGGCGTGGGACAGGGTGTGGTGGCTGGGTGATGGTGCGGCGGTGGTGATGCGAGCGTGAGGCGCCCCTCTGCCTGCCTTGTTGCCTGGCTATCGCGCTCGCCGTCTGGTGGCGGGGCTACGACGGTCTTGGCGGTTTTTCGGCCGCTGCGGCCCCGATCCGCGCGGATCCGGCGTGGTGTCGGCCGGATCAGGCGCCCTTGTCGCGGATTTGGTGGTGGGGATGGGGGCCTTGTCTGCCCTGCCCACCCCACCCCCCTCTCTGTCGGCCACCGCCGGCTGTTGCTTGCTGGCGGGCCTCTGCCGGCCGCTGGTGGGTGGCTGCCGGCCGGCCATGGTTGGCTGGCGGGCCTCTACCGGCAGCCGTTAGCTCGGGGGTGGGGGTGCTCGGTGCGGATGCAGCTCTTTGGCGGTGTCATGGCGGCGTGGTCGGCTGTGGTTCTAGCAGGTCGGCGGTGTCATGGCGGTGCTGCTGGCCGTGCCGGGTGCAGTGGTTGCTGCTCCGCTCCGGTGGGGTTCGTCCGAAGGACGTGCCGGGTGTGGTGGTTGCTGCTCCGCTTCCCTTTCGGGTGTGGGGGGCGGCGGAGGGGCTCCCTCCCCCTTTGCTCGCCCTCCGCCTCCTCTTGATGGTGACCGTATCGTGGCGGTGGCTGGGGTTGTGTCGGCGTTGGGGGCGGTTTTCGTCTATGCCGTCCCTCTCCCTGCCTCCGACCGCCGTCACAGGGCTGTCGTTTTGGAGATGGAGTCCACGGCGTCCGCGGGGGTGCTGGTCCGGGGCTTCACTCCAGATCCGGCACCTTCGAGGGGTGGTGGTGCTGGCGACGGGAGCTCAGCCAAATGCGGTGGCCAGCGGCGGCTACGGTTTCGGCGAGCGGCTGGTGGAGGTTCACGGTGGCGGAGGGCTGGTGTTCGGCAGGGGACTTGGCAGGGTGCTGGCGCAGCTTTGCGGCTGCTCACGCGGTCGGCACGTCTACTCTGGTGAGAATTCTTCTGATGGCTAGCAGCGATGTCTTGGTGGCTTGTGGGGACCCAAGTTCTTGTCCGCGTCGATGTTGGGGTTGTTTTGGGCAAAAGCCTGGCGACGATGACACTTGTGGGTGTCGTTCCCCTACTGAGGGCGTCGCGTCCTTAGCACATTCCATGGGTGAACCTAGTCCTGCCATGGACGGACGACGGCGGCGCTTGGGCGTCGTACCCTTCTCGAAGGCGTCGTTGTGGAATTCGACTTGGTCGGGTTGTCTTTGGGCAGTGCTACATCGTCGTCTCCATAAATGTGTTCGTGGTTGGTGCCAGTGGTGGTTTAGGCTTAGTTTGTTTTAGTTGCTTAGTTTTTTAGGTTTGTTTGCTTTCTGTTGAGTTGGCGTTAGTGGTCGAGCTCCTAGTGGTTTAAAGTCGGACGCTCGTGTCGATGACCCAATCCGACCGAGTTCTAAGCGGTTTAGAGGCTTGGTGTCAATGTCCTAATCTGACCGAGCGCGGAGCTGAGTTGAGTTGAGTTGGCGCTTTTGTGGCGCAAGTTGCATTGTAACTTGGTATGTGTGCATTGGAGTAGGGTACGCTCCAAATTGTATGGTTTTTCTGGCCCGGTTTCCAGTCAAAAAACTGGGCTGACACTTACCTTTTCTTTTTCTCGTCTAATAGAAATCTCGACAAAGCTTTTGCCGGCCTTTCGAAAAAGAATGTTTCTAGTGCTTAGGCGGTCTTCCAATAGAAGCATGAAAAACAACTTGTGTTTTGGTTGGCAGCAACACTTCCACAGTCTGATGTACTTGTCTGTGATCAATCAGAAAATCATGTCTTTGATGTTGAAGAAGCTCCCAATGTTGAAGTACAACTGTCCTTTTGATTTGTTAAAAGGAAATGCTCTCTGAAAGACTGAATAATTTGGAGGTGTTCAAAAGGCTTAGCTGACAGAGGTAAACTAAATAGGTCCTGGATGTGCTGCTGTGAGAATATTTTACAAACAGTAATTAATTTGTTCTTGGCAAAGGAGAATATTGCTGGATCTAGTATGCAAGATGAGGCAGGTCTGTCCATCCTTAAGTTAAGGACTTAAAGCAACCAAGCAGCTTGAGGATGTCTCTTCACAAGAAGAAGCCCTTTTAATGTGACTTGGCAACTTGCTACTTGGTAATGTTTTCCCCAAACTAAAGAAACCTAGGGTATATCCTTTTATTGAAAAATATTATCCAAATTGTTTTTCTCGAATACGTAAAAGATTTGCGTATCATTGTATTAAGAAGAAAAGCTTGACAAGCATACAACGCACTTACGAAAGCATAGGTGGTTAACAACCGTAGTTGGACCATCCTAAGGGGAATCTTACATAAAGAAACAACCAACATTTACACTATGGCACAACCTAGAGGGTGGCCTTGCGCCTTCGCCTTCGCGGCTGAGCAGCTGGGGCGATCACATCCAGTGCCTCTGCCTCTTCTGCAGTTATATCACCGCCGAGGAGCTTTTCAAACTTCTCGATCGTTGCCGCGGAAGGAGCTTCACCCGGCTTGATGTATCCCATACGCTGTATGGTCAAGACCCCCCCCCCCTCGCTTGAAAGTAGGAACTCGAGAGAGGGGTTGAGCCGCCAATCGCATGCTTCGCTTTGGCAGTCTAGGCTTAACGGGGGCTGCTTTGGAGGTTCACGAATAAGGAGGGTCTCTCTTAGTCGTCACTTCGCTGATGAAGCAGTCGAGGCGGCGCTGGTGTCGTCACTGACCTCACTAGCTGTTCATCAAGATGTGATCACGGGATTCGATCCACGCCGACCATCGCGCCACTTGTACTTTAATTTGAGCCAACATTAGCTGATTACGCATCCCTACACAAGAAGGTCCCCAATCTCTTCCCAAGGTCAGTGCATCCCTATACACATTGGACTTGGCAATAGGATCCCTTGCCAAAGTCTCAGCAGCCATTGCCACAGTTCAATGAGCTGGGCGCACTAGCAACAAGCCCAGAGAGATGGGAGCGCACCAGTACCATCCACTGGCTCCCCACAACCACAAGCCGTCGTCGTCGTCGAGCAAAACCCCCGGCTGTTTGATGTCCAAACCCGTTTGCGCTTGGCTCGCCGGCGGCTTCCTCTCGCTGGCTCTCCTCCACCTCCTCTGCTGCAGCCCCGGCGCCGGCAACCATCGAGCGGCTTTCGTCGTCTCTCCTCTGCTCAACTACATCAACAACACCTACTCCTTCGTCTCGTCGGAGGCAGCAGCCAAGAGCTGCGACTACTCGGAGGGGCAGTGGGTGTGGGCGCCGGGCCACGCGCGCCGGTACAACGCCACGCTGTGCGACGCGAAGGAGAGCCACGACTGCATCCGCAACGGGCGGCCCGACACGGGGTACCTCGACTGGCGGTGGCAGCCGGCGGGGCCGCCGTCGTCGTGCGCGCTGCCGGCGTTCGACGCCGGGGCGTTCCTCTCGGCGACGTGCGGCAAGCACGTGGCCTTCATCGGCGACTCCATGGCGCGCAACCAGGCGCAGTCCCTCGTCTGCCTCCTACGCGCCGCGTTCCCGAGCCTGCTCCTGTACCGGGACGATGACGGCCACCAAAAGCAGAAGCACAGCTTCTGGCGGTACGCGTTCCCGGCGCACGACGTGACGGTGTCGTTCTACTGGAACCCGTTCCTTGTCAGGGCCACGGGCAAGCCGGAGGACGAGAGCCTTCCCTACAACCACGTGCACCTCGACCAGCCCGGCGACCGGTGGGGGGCTGACGCCGACACGATCGACGTGGCCGTGCTCGCCGCCAGTCACTGGCTGCTGAACGGAGCCATCTACTACAACGGCAGCGAGGTGATAGGCGCGCACAACGCGCCCGTGGAGATGAATTACACTGGCGTTGGCTACGCGTGGCCGCTCAAGATGGTGTACCGGACGGCCGTGGAGCGGCTGAGCTCCGCCGGGAAAGGTACGTTAGGATGATCTCAATCTCGAGTTGGGCCCAACGGCCCAACTCGGGCCCCTTGTGAACCTCGCGCCCTGATCGGGGGCGCCCAGCCCATCTATTGGCTGGAGGGCCCCTGTCACCCTGCGCTATATAAAGAGGTGGGCGCCGGCGGCTCTCAGTACGAGGTTCACCGTGAGCCGCCACACCCACCGACAACCCTAATCCGATCTGAGGGGCGCAGCCAGTGACGGGAAGCTCCTCCGCGCCGCCGCCACTGCACTGCGCCGATCTTCTTCTTCACCGACCGACGCCCCCCCCTCTACTTCGACGCGATGGCCGAGGGCAGCAGCGCCGCCGCCGGATCTTCCTCCTCTGCTCCCGTCAAGGCCTCTGGTGATGCACTTCTCCACTCTTCCTCTCTCTCTCTGTCACTCCCTACCGATTCCCAGAGCATATACCCACCTAGATGTCACTGCTAGAAGATCCTAAGGTCTAACAATGGTATCAGCAGCCTGTCTAGTCAGTGGATCTAGAGTTTAGGGTAGCAAAGCAGTTGATCTGATTGGATCAAGAAAGGAAAACCGATCTCAGATCGGCAAAGAACCCTAACCCTAACCCTAGGTTTTGGATCGGGGAAGGGAAAAGGAAAAGGGGACGGGTAGAGGGGCTTCCTTACCTGGGGACTCACCGTCCCGGCCTCGCCGCCGGCCATCTTCATGGCCGGCGCGCGGACAGAGGTGCCGTGAGGCCGCTCGCCTTCGTGCGGGGGCGCTCCGACCTGCCACGGACACCGACGCGGTGCCGCTCGACGGTGGCGCGCTCTCCCAACGGGGAACGCGCTCGCCGGCGAGTGGGCCCGCCGCCGGCGTCACCCTTTCTTCTCCGGACCGCCATGGCCGGTTCCTGCTGCTGCGCGGCGCGTGGAGAAGAGAAGAGGGGCTCCGGCGCTGAGTGGGAGAAAGAAAGACGGGAGGCGCTGCGGCGCGGCCGGATCCGCTGGGGGGCAAAGGCCCTAGGCCGCCGGCGCCACACCCTCTCTAGCACCGCCATGCCTACTCCAGAGCAGGAGGCCGCCATGGCCGCCGCGCCGAGCGGCCGGATGATGAGAGAAGGAGAGAGGAGTGAAATGCCCTAGGGTTTTGGGGCGGCCGCCGGCGCTGGGGTTTTTATTCCACCGAAATTGCCGCTCGACCGTCGGATCGGAAGCAACGGCCGAGATTGGCCGGGCGGGTCGGCCCGAGCGGGCGCGTGCGGGAGTGCAGATTCCCGGCCCGGCCCACGTTAAGGCCCGGGCGCGGGGGGTGGCCGCTGCGCCGCAAGAACGGCAGATGGGCCGGGCCGTTTTTTGGTTTGCTACGCCGGGCCGCTGCGCGAGTGGGCCGACTCGGCTAGGCCGGGCCGGGCCCGCCCGGCCCGGCCCGGCGCCGCACGCGCGACGTGGCGTGGCGTGGAGCCGGCGCGCTTAGCCGGGCCGCAGCGAGAGCGCGCACGCGAGAGGAAGCGGGCCGCTAGCAAGCGCGAGCAAGGGCACGCGGCCGTGGGCCGCGCTGCTGTTTATGGGCCAAAATGGCTGTTTGCATAGTGAAAAGAAGATTTTTTCTTTTTCTAGAAACTGTTTTGAGCATGTAATGCTCAATTTGAAATGATTTTGATGCTAATTTCTGTACAATTTTTTATCCAACGATAATTTTGTTCAGAGATTAGTAAAGTGCCTTTATGTTTCTGGAAAATTGATTATGCAAAGTTAAAGTTTCCGCTGCGTATTTAAAGTTGTTATCGTTTTCATTGTTAAATTCGAACCAACGGGAGAGTTTAATATTTGAAAATGGATAATTTTACTGTGATTATAATGTTGTTATTATTCTGAACAACGTTGATTAATAGCAATATTATGATGTGGATTAATAGTTGTTGCCTACATTAATTCTATTTCTGCACAACGGTGATTTAGAATTATTGCAAAGTAAATTTTACATTATGTTCTCACCTCATATGAATTGTAATTTCAGGTAGTTCCTCCCTGATGTCTGCCCTGAGAGAAATTCCACCACTGAGGGGAGACAACTACCTTGAGTGGAAGAGGAAGATTGACTTCACTTTCACTATAGCTGAGGTTGACTGGGTGCTCACTGAACCGTGTCCCACAATTCCTGTGGAACCGGTGCGGGAGACCAGTGAAAGTGATGAAGCATGGGACAAAAGGGTGAAAGATTTTGGACCCATAAAGATGGCTTATGACATAAAGCATACTCGATGGGTCAGTGACAACAAGAAATGTTGTGCTGTCATTGAGAATACAATTGACCCAGCTGTTACAGGGTCAATTGAAAAGTGTGAAACAGCTGTTGCTTACTTTGAGAGGATCAAGAACCAGTTCACTGGTTCCTCCAAAGTGTATGCTACCCATTTATTCAGGCAATTGACAAATGAAAAGTTCAAAGGAGGTAGCATACGTGACCATATTTTGAAAATGAGTCACTTGGCAAATAAGCCGAAAGGAATGGATCTCGGAAATACAACCACAGCTCCTTATCCATTTTGTTTTAGCTTCCTTGCCTAGAGAGTATGAGAATTTTGTCATAAACTACAACATGCAGCCCGAGAAATGGGACTTAGACAAGCTCATTGCGCAGTGTGTTGATGAGGAGCTCAGATCAATGGCCAACCCGGTGGCCAAGCGAACTGGTCAAAGGGAAGGGCAAAAGGCCCTTCAATCCGGCTCCCAAAGAAAGAAAGGTCCTATGCAACGAAACCACAGCCAAAGAATGGGGGCAAGCCACGGGCGGTGACAACTCGTGGCCGGCACCGTGGTAAGGAGGGGCACAAGAAGACTGACTGCCCTGATTGGTTAAGAGAGCTCATGAGGAAAAAGGGTGAGAATGTTATTTCATTTGTAAATGAATCTCTGTATGCAAAGTTTTCAAAGTCAACATGGTTTATTGACTCGGTGCAACTATTCATGTTGCAAATTCTTTACTGGATTCATTTCGACGAGAACTACGCTAAAAAGAGAAGAGGCCATTATCGTTGCGAATGGCGTACAGTGAAAAGAGAGGCAATTGGAGATGTAGCATTAGATTTACCTAATGGCTATAGTCTTACTTTGAGAGATGTTTTTTATGTTCCCACACTCGCAGCGCAATTTGATAAGTGTAATAAAGTTGGATGATTCAGATTTTACCCGTAATTTTGGACATGGCAAATGTGTCATTTGGTTTAATGATATTTGTGTTGGTCTTGCCTTCCGACAAGACGAATTATATATGTTATCACTATGTGAAAGTGTGAATTCCATATGTAATGTGAATGATAGCGTTTCCTCGTCTACAAATGAGAAAAGAAAAAGAAAGCGAACTACAAACGCAACGGCGAAATTATGGCACCGTCGTTTAGGCCATATTTCGAGGGGGAGAATAGAAAGACTAGTAAAGAATGAAATTCTTCCTCCTTTGGAGTTCGCGAATTAGAGCAATGCATCGATTGCATAAAAGGAAAATATGTAAAGCAAATTAAAAAGAATGCCAAACGAAGCACGGGAATATTAGAGATCATTCACACCGACATATGTGGTCCTTTTCCTATAAAGAGTGTGGATGGCTATGATTCGTTCATTACATTCACGACGATTACCCCGGTTTGGCTATATTTATCCAATTAAAGGAAGAGATGAAGCATTGGATAAATTTAAAATATTTAAGGCTGAAGTGGAAAATCAGCATAGTTTAAAGATTAAGCTAGTCGGTCCGACCGTGGGGGAGTACTATGGTCGGCATACCCCATATGGTCAAGTTCCCGGACCTTTCGCAAGGTTTCTACAGGAAAATGGTATAGTTGCCCAAGTATTCCATGCCGGGTGAACCTCAAGAAAATGGAGTAGCCGAAAGGCGTAATCGTACCCGATGGATATGGTGCGCAAGATGATGAGTTACTCGATTTACCATTGAGTTTATGGATAGAGGCATTAAAAACCTCCATTCATATTCTCAATAGAGTGCCAAGTAAATCGGTGCCCAAAACACCGTATGAATTATGGACGAAAGGGTACCTTCACTAGATCACTTCCGTGTGTGGGGGTGTCCCGCTGAGGCTAAAGTCTTTAACCCAAATATTGGGAAACTTGATCCCAAAATGTGAGTTGCCATTTCATTGGCTATCCCGAAAGGTCAAAAGGTTATCGTTTCTACTGTCCCGATAGACTCACAAAGTTTGTGGAAACGAGACACGCTATTTTTCTAGAGGATGAAATGATGAGGGGAGTATGGCTGCTCGGAAAATTGATCTTGAAGAGAAGCGGGTGTGTGCACCCAATCCCGTGATTCAGAGCCATTTTTCGAGCTACCTATTGTTCCTGCACCAATAGTGCAAGACACTGTGGAGCAAGAACCTGTTGTTGTTCCTCCTGTGGTAACAACAGAGGAAAATGAGGAACCTGTTCATCAGGAACCCATTGAAAATGTTGCCACAAATGAGGGGGAGCAATCTCAGCCTCCAACAGTAGATGTGCCAAATGTAGAGGCCCCTAGAAGGTCTCAAAGAGAAAGAAGGCCAGCTATCTCCAGATATATATGAGTTAAATAATATCACCGAAGAGTATCAAATGGAGGGTGATCCCACCTCATTTGAACAAGCCATGAGAAGCGATCTTTCATCCAAGTGGTTTGAAGCCATGGAAGATGAAATGAGATCGATGAGTGCCAACGATGTTTGGGACTTGGAAGAAATTCCCAAAGGAGCCAAAACAAAAGAGGGCTGTAAATGGGTCTACAAAATAAAATATGACTCCCAAGGGAACATAGAGAGATTTAAAGCGCGACTTGTGGCTAAAGGTTTCACACAAAGGGAGGGAATTGATTACACCGAGACCTTTTCTCCAGTCTCATGTAAAGATTCTCTCGAATAATAATGGCATTGGTGGCACATTATGATTTAGAGTTGCATCGATGGATGTGAAGACGGCATTCCTAAATGGGGATTTGGAGGAAAATGTATACATGGCACAACCGAAAGGTTTTGTCGTGGAAGGCAAAGAAAAGATGGGATGTCGCCTAAAGAAATCGATTTATGGGTTAAAGCAAGCTTCAAGGCAAGTGGAACTTGAAGTTTGATAAAACTATAAAGAATTTTGGGTTTAAAGCAAATGTCGAGGACAATTGTGTTTATACAAAGTTTAAGAATGGGAAATACATTTTCCTAGTCCCGTACGTAGACGATATTTTACTTGCAAGTAACGATATGAGTCTACTACGGAAACAAAAAGATTTTTGTCCTCAAAGTTTGAGATGAAAGATCTTGGTGAAGCTTCCTATGTTTTGGGCATAGAAATTCACCGTGATAGAAGAAAGGGGGTATTAGGACTGTCTCAAAAGGCATACATTGAAAGGGTCTTGGAGAAATTCTAGATGCATAAATGTAATCCATCACCTGCACCTATAGTCAAGGGCGATAAGTATGGGGATTTTCAGTGTCCCAAGAATGAGTATGAGCTCAACCAAATGAAAAGTGTGCCATATGCTTCGCAGCTTGGACATTTACAAAAGATGCTCAAGTATGCACACGCCCGACTTGGCTTATGTAACCGGGCTGCTTGGCGTATTCCAAAGTAATCCAGGTGTTGAACACTGAAAATTGGTAAAGAAAGTTTTGCGATATTTACAAGGAACAAAAGACCTGATGCTAACGTACAGAAGATCTGACTCGCTAAAAATCTTAGGATACTCAGATTCTCGATTATGCGGGAGATGACAAAAGTCCACATCCGGATATGTGTTCACTCTCGCAAAAGGAGCTATATCATGGAAAAGCTCAAAACAAACAGTTACTACAAACTCTACTATGTATGCCGAGTTTGTAGCATGTTATGAGGCATCAGGGCAGGTGAATTGGCTAAAGAAATTCATACCCGGTTTAAAAGTGGTCGATGACATCAATGGACCAATGACTCTATACCGTGATAATAATCCAAATATAGAGTATGCTCACAACAATAGGTCAAGTGGTGCTGCCAAACACATTGACATAAAGTACTATGTTGTGAAAGAGAAAATCCAGGATCGTGTTATAAATCTTGAGCACATAAGCACTGAAAAGATGCTCGCGGATCCGCTTACAAAAGGCTTACCACCTAAAGTGTTCGTTGAACACGTAGCCGGCATGGGTTTAAGGCGAAGCCTATGATTCCTGGATAATAATAATAAGGGCCCAAAGATAAAGTATTTATTTATTTCAAACCGAGATGTGTATTGTAGTCAGAAATCCAACGGCAATAGACCGTGACGATGAAACATGTTCTATGCACAAATCTGAGATGGAATAAGTAAAATGAAAAGGTTAAAGTGAAAGAGTAAAGTTAAAGATAAAGTTAAAGATGAGATAAGGGGGAGAATGTTAGGATGATCTCAATCCCGAGTTGGGCCCAACGGCCCAACTCGGGCCCTTGAACCTCGCGCCCGATCGGGGCGCCCAGCCCATCTATTGGCTGGAGGGCCCCGTCACCCCGCGCTATATAAAGAGGTGGGCGCCGGCGGCTCTCAGTACGAGGTTCACCGTGAGCCGCCACACCCATCGACAAACCCTAACCCGATCTAGGAGGGGCGCAGCCAGTGACGGGAAGCTCCTCCGCGCCGCCGCCACTGCACTGCCCCGACCTCCTCCTTCCTCGACCGTCGCCCCTCACCTCTGCTGCTCGACGTGATGGCTGACTCTAGCAGCGCCGCCGCCGGATCCTCTTCATCCACTCCAGTCAAGCCCTCTGGTAAAACCTCTCCTACTCTTCCTCCCTCTCTCGATCTCACTGCCTACTGTCAAAAGTACCCATCTAGATGTCACTGCTAGACGATCCTATAGCTAACAAGGTCGTCCCCGGACCTTGGTGCTAGCCACGTTCTCGCCAGCGCACTTCGACGGCAGACCGAACGACAGCCCCACGGCGTGCACGAAGATGGAGCCGTACAAGGAAGGGGAGAAGGAGGTGGATTGGATCTGCAAGGAGGTCCGGGACATCGTGTACGGTGAAGCGGAGGCCGCCAAGAAAAGGAGCGCCAGCGCGGCGGCCGCAGGCGGTGCGACTACGAGGATCGAGGTGCTGGACGTGACGAAGCTGGCGACGATGCGGCCAGACGGGCACCCCGGCGTGTACATGAACCGCGACCCGTTCAAGCACGGCGTGCCGGATAAGATGTACTCCGACTGCCTCCATTTCTGCCTGCCCGGGCCTGTCGACACCTTCAACGAGATATTACTGCAGATCCTGAGGAACAGGCGGTGAAAACCATAGTACTAAACCCTCTGTTATTCTGCTACGCTTTGTATAATTGCACAGTATCGTTGGTCCTGGACGTGGATGAAGGCCTTGTTTAGTTTCCCAATTTGGGCATGGCCAAATCACCGTACGACATTATAGCATTTTAGTTTTTATTTGGTAATAATTGTCTAAACATTGATTAATTAGTCTTAAAATATTCGTCCCGTAAAGTATAATAAAATCGTGCAATTAGTTTTTAATATCATCTGCATTTAGTACTCTATGTATGTGTCGACATTTTAATGTGACGGGGAATCTTCTTTTTGCATAGTGAAATTTGGCCCCAAAGTTGGGGGAACTAAGGCCGAATGCGTCCATCACAGGGCCGCCCGATTTGGATTGAAGGTGTTAATTTATTAGCTAAAATCAGGTGTTAAACCATGACCTTAGATTGTTAGGATGATACTATGTACATTGAGTGGTGATTTGGTTTCTATAATAATTTCGAGAAACAAATTGATGTCTTTGGAGAATTAACTGCACATTCTGAAGCTCTGAATGCCCTATACACGAGTACTTCGTATTCATTTAGATGCATTTTGGTGTTGGCTGAGAGACTGTTTATATACTGCACGATCCCATGTCACAATCACAATATAAATATTTTAGAACACTGCTATTCGCAAACTAAGCATTTACTCGAGTAGAGTTGTCTGTCAGAGCAAGTTTAATAATAGAGTCAGGTGCTTAAGAGCTATAAGTCTTATTAAAGCCAAGTTATATAACAGTTATCCTCTATTTATCTAGGTTTAAATTATTAATTATTATATGGTATTCCATTTTACCCAAGTCTCATGTACTATTTCATATTTTTTTCTCATTCACTTCCTATTTGGGCCCACCACTGCATAGGATTTTATGGAGCTCGGCCCTTGCATAAGAACCAAGCTAACTAGCTAACTAGGCTATAAGATCATTATTGTTCTTGTTCCGAGATGATCGAAGTGAATTGTATGGTGTGCCATATCATACTGAACACAAGTTTCTTAGGAGTACTTTTGTTGAGACAAGAGAATGAAGAGAAAAGAGAGAAGAGAGAAGAGAAACATGTTGTGTGCTTACATCCCGTTGATCGATGTACATACTCCAAGAAACTTTGTGAAAGAATGATGAAGACCAAGTGACCAAGTGTTAATGATGTAGCATATATCAATTGCCAACTATTGAGTTATTTAATGGGCTGTATATGATATACGAATAACATATACCACTATTTTTCCTCGAAAAAAACATATACCACTATGAGTTGGATAAATTATTAACCATACTATTAGGTCAGTTTCTAAAAAGTGCTTCTGCTGCTGCTGCTGCCAAAAAAAAAGGTACCACCCAGACAAACCAAGCTACCAGAAGCAACTACTTTCACATAGTATAATTTTTTATAACACTTTGGATCTTGCTTTCGGCATTCGGATTTTCTAAATGGATAGAAATATAGTTGTTTCACAGCTCAAAGGAGATGGAGGGAGGAGGTAGTAGGTTTTATGGTTGTTTCAACCAAACAATTTAGTTTTTCCACAGCACACATATCAGCGGCGAAGCCAGGAAAAATGGCCGCTGGGGTCGGCACTCAAAACTAACCGAGCATTAACTTATAGGTTGCGATAATATAATACCATATGTAGCATAAATTAACATGGTAATAACAGCATATTGTGACAAAATAAACTTTTACAAATCACTATAGTAGTTACCTATCACAGTGTCCCTCGACGGCTACGATCCTCCATCTTGTGAAAGCGAACTATCACATCATCAATTGGAATTTTGGCCAAAAATCCTTGTTCCACGAAGCATATGATACAATCATTCATAAATCCATCTCCAATACGATTTCTCAGTATTGTCTTCACAATTTTCATGGCCGAAAAGCACCTTTCCACCGATGCAGTGGCAATAGGAAGAACTAGTACTAACTTGAGAAGCCGATAGACCAAAGGAAAAGCCAAATGTTTCTTTTTAGCCACCATCAACCTAGCAAGCTCAGAAATAGTGTTCAAGTTGGCAAATCTTTCATCAGCTCGTATGTTGTCAATGTACAAATTAAGGTCACGGTGAAGATCCTTCAGTTGTGTTGAATTGAAATCATCAGGATATAACTTAGCTAACTCCATTAAACTCTCAACTTTGAAAGCCTCAAAACAATTCTTGGGATTGAAAGCAGCGATATGAGTAAGCAATTGAGAGTTTACCTCATTGAAACGATCATTAAACTCGTAAGCTGCAAGTCAATAATTGGGTTCAAGCAGTCATATCTATAATGCTGATAATTGGTGCGATTAGTCTTTTTCCTTGGCTTATGGCGATCAATATATTCCTCGTCCATATCCAACTTAGCAATGCCATGCTGTTCACAAAAGGAGTATACAGACTGCAATAAAGAATCCCAACCATCATCTCTAATTTGCTGAAATTTTTTCTTGGTTAACTTCACCTCTAACATGGCCTCTAGGATGTCTTTGTCTTGCCTCTCGCAAGGACAATGACAAAGAATTTGCATGGCCTAAAATAAGCAACATCAAGTGCAAGTGAAACACAAAGTCAAAATCCTTCATGTAGTCTAGGAGACCACGAGCTTGTCTTCTCTTTGCATCAGTTGGACCTTCTTTTTCAACATATTGGAGAACTTCAATAACTTCAGGGAATAGATTGCTTATGCTCTTGAGGGTTTTATAATGAGAACCCCAACGTGTGTCTCCAGCTCTTTTAAGGGATTGTTCTTGATTTAATCCAGTTCCACTACTGAGTTGTCCACTGCCTATGGCTTTGCTAACTCTCTTGCTGACTTTCTCGAATCATATCTTTACGTTTGCAAGAAGCTCCTGCCACACTAAGTAACAGAGCTATCATATCAAAGAAATCACTAGCATCATCATTCTTTTTAGCCACTGCGACAATGACTAATTGCAGTTGATGGGCAAAGCAGTGTATATAATATGCTGAGCTGTTCTCTCTTGTGATTAAAGCCCTTAATCCATTGAATTCACCTCTCATATTGCTGGCTCCATCATAACCTTGTCCTCTAATTTGTTTTATGCTCAAGCCATACTTAGCAAACAAATGATCAATATTAGATTTCAGACATGAAGCCGACGTCTCTTGCACATGAACCACACCAATAAGTCTCTCCTTTATTACCCCAAGCTCATCAACGTACCGCAAGACAACTGCCATCTGTTCCTTCCCAGACACATCAGCTGACTCATCCACTAACAAGCAAAACACATCACCACCAATTTCTTCAACAATAGATTTAACTATAATCTAAAAAAAATAAACAGGTAGCCATTAGCTTGTATACTATGAGATGACATAATTTGTAAAACAAAAATAAAGAAATAATTTGACTGACCTCAGCAAAACAGTTGGCAATGTCTCTTTGAATTTCTGGAGCAATCATCTTATTATTTTTAGGAGCATTACTTCCAACAACTTTCCTGACTTCCTCATTTTCATCAGCCAAAAGGTCTACTAACTCTCGAAAATTTCCTTTATTTGTGGACTCCTCTGATTCATCATGGCCACGAAAAGCTAAGCCTTGATGCAACAAGAATCTAGCAGATTTAATTGATGTCTTCAATCGAGTTAGATGTTGCTCTCTAGCGATATTACTTTGCTTATTTAAAGCATCACCAATCGACTGGCCAGGCTTCAACAAATTGTCACATCTTTTCACAGCTGTGTTATGAAAACTATTGCATTTGCTGCCTACATGAACTCGAAGCCTATCACATTTGTTCCAGCCATCCCAGCCATCTACTACAAATGCATCATTCCCGCCTTGGCCCATGTTGCAATCTCTGAACAAGTAACAGTATAAACAAAAACACCTATCCTCCTTTTCACTGTACTCAAGCCAATCATACTTAGAGAACCATTCATCTTGACACCGCCGTGGTTTTCCCGCTATCATCGTTGTTGGAAACATAAAACCAGGTGGAGGCTTACAAGGACCTCTAATCAAATATTTTCGCCTAACATCATTTTGTAGCTTTTCACCTATGTAATCTGATATCTTCCTTCTATCTGCCGGATCATACGGAAGCTCATCAAAATTTACCTCATGCCGTGAGATTCTTCGTGTGCGTTGAACAGTACAGTTAGTGTTTGCTGCAGGTGCAGGGACATCTCCATCTCTTCTTGCTCTTGAAGAGTCTCCATTATTATTTTCATCATCACCGGCTGGTGGCAATTTCCTTTTATAAAACCCTTCTAGTTTGCTTTGATTGCCTATCAAATTAGACAATTAGTCATATCATGAAAAATTATAGTAGATGCTAATGTGCAAGACATACTGAACTAGTAAATTGGCATACGTAACGTACCTGGCATCTTGATCCAAAAGACTGGATGCTGGACGCCTGGACTGGATCCAAATTCCAAAAGACTGAAAGCACGTCGTTCTTTCTTTGCTGGAACTTTGGAACGCAAGGATGAAAAGGAGAAGGAAGAGCTTTTTGCCGGCGGCGGCTGCCCTCCTGCCCTAGGATTTGTGCATTTGAGATGAGAGACTACGAAGAGACGAAAAGACCGGGCAGGTGCGCCGTGCCGCCAGGCTGTATCGGAGGCCACATTTGGGCGTTGGCGTTTGGCATTCTGGACGAGAAAGAAATACGATGGACTGTGCTAATGGGCTGCCGGCCTGCCAGGCCGCTGGGGTCGCAACTTTTTTTTACTGGGGTCTGCCACGGCAAAAATTTGTCCGCGTACACGTACGACCGCAAAGTCGTTGGTGTCGGACGACCCCATCGACTGAACGTAGCTTCGCCACTGACACATATCTCACAATAGTTCTTTACCGCTGACAGTTTATACATAAAGCAAACAAGCCCTTGGGGTTTAGAGACGACTAGAAGGTTCCAGCAACCTAGACCACATATTAAAATTAGTTACTGATCAGTAATACTTATTTAATTTGAAGGTCATACCACTCCTCACCGTCACACCGACAGCCCATTAACTTATCTTAGCGCTTACTTAATTTGTTTAATTTGCATAGGTCGTCTACTAGACAATACTTATAATGGTACATAGAAGTTCAGAACTATTCTTTGCAAGGTTAAATCTTCTATATATGTACATGGAACGACGCAATGGAACCCGTTAATAAGCAGCCACCACCTTGCTGGTGCTAGTGCTCGTAAGCTTAGTGCAGTGGCTAACTAGTGAGAGATGGGAGGAGCGTACCTGCAGCCACTGGATCCCCACAGCCACAAGGCGTCGAGCAAAAATCCTGGCTACTTCCTGTCCAAACCTACCTGTGCTTGGCTCACCTGTGGTTTCCTCTCCTTGGCTCTCCTCCACCTCCTCTGCTGCTCTCCCGCCGGCACCCAGCGAGCGGCGCTCTCTCCTCTGCTCAACTACATCAACAACACCTACTCCTTCGTCTCCACAGTGTAAGTGATCGATCTTAAACGCTTAGATCTTCACATTCATGCTGTTTTAGCGAGCTCCTATCTTATGAGTTCTGTTGTATATATGTTGATCGATCTGGGACTTGCAGTCCAGGACCTCCATCAGTAGAAACCCCAGCTTCTGAAGAGAGGAGCTGCAACTACGCGGTGGGGAGCTGGGTGTGGGCGCCGGGCCACGCGCGGCGGTACAACGCGACCGAGTGCAACGTGAAGGAGAGCCACGACTGCATCCGCAACGGGCGGCCGGACACGGGGTACCTGGACTGGCGGTGGCAGCCGTCCGACGGGTGCCCACTGCCGGCGTTCGACGCCGCGGCGTTCCTCTCGTCGGTGCGCGGCAAGCACGTCGCCTTCGTGGGCGACTCCATGGCGCGGAACCAGGCGCAGTCGCTCATCTGCCTCCTCACCTCCGCGTTCCCGTACCGCCTGCTCTACCGCGACACGGGGCCCGGGCCGCGCAAGTACAACTTCTGGCGGTACGCGTTCCCGGACTACGACGTCAGGGTGTCCTTCTACTGGTACCCGTTCCTCGTCAGGGCCACGGGCAAGGCCGAGGACGAGCGCGAGCCCTACAACCACGTGCACCTCGACCAGCCCGGCGACCGGTGGTCCGCCGACGCCGACGACATCGACGTCGCGGTGCTGGCCGCCGCGCACTGGCTGCTGAACGGCGGGATCTACTACAACGGCAGCGAGGTGATCGGCGCCCACAACGCTCCCCCGGAGATGAATTACAGTACCGGCATCGGCTACGCGTGGCCGCTGCGCGTCGCGTACCGGGCGTCGGTGGAGCGGCTGATGAGCACCGCCGGCGCCGGCCGGCCGCGGACCGTGGTGCTGGCCACGTTCTCGCCGTCGCACTTCGAAGGGAAGTCGACCCGGGACCCCACGTCGTGCAACAAGACGGAGCCGTACAGGGAGGGGGAGAACGACATGGAGTGGCTCTACAGGGAGGTGCGGGACGTCGTCTACGACGAGGCCAACGCCGCCAGGGCGAGGAGCGGCAACGACAGCAGCAGCGCCACGAGGATCGAGGTGCTGGACGTGTCGAAGCTGGCGTCCATGCGGCCCGACGGCCACCCGGGCATGTACATGCACGACCACCCGTTCGCCAACGGCAAGTCGACGGAGGGGATGTATCTCGACTGCCTCCATTTCTGCCTGCCCGGGCCGGTGGACACATTCAACGAGATATTGCTGCAGATTCTGAGGAAGAAGACGCGGTGAAACTACCATGAATCGGTTCTTGCGGCAAGTTTATTTTGATCGTGCATGGGGCAGCAAGTTTTGGTCGGATTGTTCATTCAAATTAATTCTTGTGTTGAATTATGTATACTTGTACTTGAAAGGGAATTCTCGAAGCGATTAAACCGAATTTTTGCATTTCCATACGAGGTGATTCAGTATCATCTTTGCACGTATATTTTAGGATGTGGTTTGGAACAGCTTGCTCGAGATTGACTGTGATCAGTTGACCTTGATCATTAACTTTAGTGATCCCGAGACTGACAAAGTTGAGATTCTTGCAACGATCTTTTTAAGAAACGATTCTTGCAACACTTGCTGCCCAGATCAGTGGACGGGGATGTCAGTTGTCCTGAACAGATCAAAATGTTATGAAGGCCAATTTAGGACCACCAGAAAATAAATGAACCATTTCTCTATGATTGAAACAATAAGGGACTGGAAAATGCACCCAAGTGCAGTGGAAAATGATATACCACGTATCAAACCTTCCTATACAAAGGAAGTAAGTGTTGCAAAACATAATGACTCTTTTTTTTTCTTTCACGAAGTCACCACACAGGAATGTTATGAAGGCCAATTTAGGACCACCAGAAAATAAATGAACCATTTCTCTATGATTGAAACAATAAGGGACTGGAAAATGCACCCAAGTTTAGTGGAAAATGATATACCACGTATCAAACCTTCCTATACAAAGGAAGTAAGTGTTGCAAAACATAATGACTCTTTTTTTTCTTTCACGAAGTCACCACACCGGCGCCTCGCTGTCGACTGGAACGTTCTACCACTTAATGCATAGCGCCGAAAAATTCTAGAATAAATCCAGAATAATGTGTTGCACTCGATTTGAACTCGGGTTGGAGCCCCCCCATCCCCCCCCCCCCCCTCGCCCCCCACCCCACCCCACCCCACCCCACCCCAACCAATGACCTTTGCCATTGCGCCGTGAACCCCTTGATAAAACATAATGACTCTAACTTATAAGAACAAGGAGAAGCATCAAAATCGATTTTGTTTTAAATATCTGGATAGAAGAATAGATCTATGTACCCTTTTCTCATTCGAGAATTGTATTTCCACTTCAGCTTCCTAATAATGGAATTGCAGAAGACGACTTGTTTTCAATGCTGTATTTTTCAAGCTATAATGAAGTAAACGCCAGAATAATTAAGAAGAGAAGTGATGAAATTTCATTTAGTTGAAGGACTTGTTTGGCTTCATTCAAGGGTTATCTTAGTCTATTGGCTATATGTGGGCTCTTATTATCTTTTAGTTTTGTTAGGACTATATATATACATGTGAGTTGTATATTAAAAAGAATGGCAACCGTGCTGTGATTTGGTTAACAAGAAACAAAGTGGTTTTTGATAAATATAGACCAAAATGATTCTTGCAGGTACTCTTTAGGGGCACACACTGGCTACGTCAGTGGGTAATTCTGCAACGACATGATGACCAGAGGGATCAACTGGTCAAAGTCGGACAATACCTAGAGACGTCCGCACTTCAATTTTTTAGTTCCAATGATTGGTTGTCGTCAAGATTCATTGGTCATGTTTAGCTCAAACTTTATTTCGTGTCGGTTATCATGGTGTTGGATTGTAAGTGGGAGTTATTTGCAGTCCGAATTTGTGTCTATGGGCAAGACTTTGTAATAATTGGTCTGATTCTATCTTTGATAGAAGAAGCCGGGTATAATATATCCATTATCTAAAAAAAAGTTCCGCCACCTTGTATGACACTAGTAATCAACTAACGATGATCGATGAGACAACCGATGACTTCCCTTTTTTTTTGGGAGAAAATGATTTCCATAACTTTTCTTTTTTTTGGAAAATTAAAAGTTATACTCATAAATTTGTGTATAATAACATTATACAAAACAATGCTAGTCACTACAATTTTGTACAAGGTACAAAATTATACTCACAAATTTTAGGAATAACATTTTGTAAGGTGAAATATATCACCACAATTATTTTCATAACTTTTTATATAATTCTATATACAATTTATCATGATCCCTTTTTCACATGACATTTATAAAATTATGTAATATAGTACATTCTAGAGATTTTAGGACAAATTATGGCTTGTTTGGTAGGGGTCCTCCATAGCCCCTCAAGAGGAGTCTTACCGAACGTTTTGTAGAACAAATCGATTTTAGTAAAAAAAAAAAGAAATAGAAGAGTAGGAGCCATTTCGGAGGACCAAACAATGCCTCAAGAGAGAGCACTTAGACATATGTGTCATCACTTCATTTTCTAATCAGACGGCAGACGCTATCATCAACATGACATGGTGATGTTGCTCAAAAAAAAACATGACTCATGGTGATCGGTTGATAAATGACAAGCAACAATACAATACAATTAATTAAATTGTGCAACTATTTTCATGCAAAACTATTTTGTCTTCATAGAATCTCTTATGTTTTGATACCTATTGTTTAGTGGCACAATCTTCTTTACACGTATCTCAGAGTAACTTGCTCAATGTTGATTACAACAATTTAGAGACTGACTTCTTGAGATTCTTAACTCTAAAAAAACTTCTTGAGATTCTTGGAAGACTTGATTGTATTATATAATTAGCTAGACGGGTCGGTCGAGGCCTCGAGGGATCATGGATCTCAGTTTCTCTGAATACATAAAAAATTCTCCCCGCGCATAGATCTCCATGCACCACATCGTTCAACTAGCATTTAATCTGTTCATTGATTCGAGTGAAGCAACAAGGACGCTCTAGTCTTCTACACTCTGTTCTGTGTGCACGGTGCCATTTTTGACCTCGGAGATGTATATAGTATACCTAAATCCAACTTTAGTAGCCATGACATGACATGAGCCACGCACATGCATGTTAACCCACAATATATATTCCTCCAAATCTCCAGGCTCACCACGCGACACGCGTAGGTCATTAAATGGTAGTACAAAAGTCTACGAGGTAATTTTGGCTGCAAATCATGCAATTATCATAGAGCTAGAGCAGTGAACGCGTAAAATATCCTTGCGGTGGAAATTGCTGGCATATCTTGGTTTGTGTCAACTCAGTACAAGTTCTAGTTATGGATCATCATAATTTTCTCACATGGTGTGCCTATCGAGAGCAGCAAGGTGTGCTTATGATGACTTATGATATACGTATCAATATCATAAATGTGCGCGCAAGTGTAGGATCGATGTACGTTCATATATACGGGTGATATATAGTATGTTGATGCATAGTATGACTACATCTACATGAGTATTTGTATGTCTTTGTTTTTACCAAAAAAAAGGGCAAAGGCCGCCGGTAGAGCATATATAGGAATATCGCAATCACTACTTGGTACATTTGGAGTTCTTCATTACAATCATAAAACTTAAAAAACATTGTTACTTCCTCCTTTTTATCCAAATATAATAATTCTATTTCGACTTGAAGGCACAAGAATCATGTTTTGCCTTTACCGCACAATAACCCAATTTACATGTCAATTATAGCCACATCTAAGATAGGTGGTAAAGTTAGTTACACTTACATTTTGGGGGAAAAAATGAAAGAACAATAAATAAATAGCTACATACTTGAGCAAAGAGAAAGCTAATTGGAAATGTACCAGAAAAGCCATATCAAACTGGCCTAAAACAATGAGACTATTCCCCTCTTTGGCAGCACTCTTGCAATGATTTGCAGTAGAGATGTACCAAACAGTCAACTGAAAAACAGGTTCAGATTAAAAGTAGCCTTGTGGATGCAGCAGGTTTTGCACTAATGGTAATCATTTTGCTTGCATATATACCTTGGTTTAGTCAATACAAGTGCCCGTATGCCTTATGGTAATTATTTTGCTTGCGTATATATCTTGGGTTGAGTCAATACAAGTGCTTGTATGTATCATGACAAATTAGCATGGCACTTGTACCAACTTAAGGTACACAATGCCAGTATCATAAATGTGCTCATAAGGGTACAAGATGCGTTCACAGATGGGGTGATTGTGGGTCTGTTTGTTTCCCTAGACAGTTTTGACTCCTATGTACTCCCTATGTTTCAAAATAGATGTCATTTTTGTGTTCCACCGAGATGTGGCTATGCCGCGCATAGCGTGCAGAGGACGGAGTGAGTATGTGGCTATGCCGCGCAGGGCTGGTGGCAGCTGCAGGCTCTAGTTCAGCACCTTCGCCACCGCAGAGGACGGCAGCACCCTGCTCGCGCTCCACAAAAGCACCTGCACACTTTTGTGTTCAGGCGACCGACATCTCGTTCCACTTCGAATGGAGTTTAATCTTCAGAAATGGAGTAACCAAACAATATCTCATCATGCAAAAGCTTTACTTCATGAAAGAATAAATTCATATAGATTTGATAGTGACCAAATGAAACTAAGTCTTCTTAAATCAGATCAAAAGTTAACTTTTCCACATGACGCTACTTTGAGAAACGCTAAGTTACATATTGAAGAAGCATGCATGGTGTCAAAATTGTTAAAGAATGTAGCAGACAAAAACATGGTTAATGTTTCATTGAAAAAAAAGTATAACCGATTAATACTGCATATAGGTTTCATGTGTTCTGTCACTGGAAGCTATATTTTATTCAATACAAACCAGTTCAGAACGCGTGTTATCAAACTGGTATTATGTCAAGAGTCATCAGGTATATACATGCCGATATCTAGCAATTTTATAGCCTAGATGGGCTCAAGTTGGGTATTGATTCTATAATACTTGGCACATATAAACCAGATATTCCCACAGATTAATACATCCACTACCATACCCAAGGAGAAAAATAAATATCTGACTACACACAAAGACCACAATGTTCAAAAAGGAAAACAAAACACAGGAGAAATTAATATTTGAGTGCATAATAACTCACAATGCAAGACAGAGTACTGCAAAGAAGAGAAATAAACAGAGGGGGATAACATTCATATCAGGCATTAATCATGGTTCGGGTTCCACAAATGGTGATAACATACACTGTCAAGTACTAAAAGCTACCAGTGCCACCTCATACACAAATGATAAGATAAAAGACAGGTAGAATTATTAAGTTAACTGAAACAACTAGCCCCGTAAAGTGAGGGCATATCAAACCACAAGTAGTAGCTGCAGCTTTGACTGAAGACCATGCTACGAAACATCAGCAAAGGTCTGTTTCGGGACATCTGGCAATGACATTGAAAATAAGGGAACATATGGTAGAAAACATTCAGACGTAATGCCTCCAAGATTACGAATGACATGCACTCTCCCGCTATCCATGTCATAAGACATTAGTGTTCTTTCATGGCCAGAGACGAAGAATACCATGTTGCGGTCTGGATGGATAGCAACAACAGTAAACTTCCTTCCGACGAGATGCACATAGCTGACTGTGTGCTTTAAGGTCCATTCATCACTGTCTTTATTCTCAAGGACCCAGATTGCTAACTTATCCCCGACCATATCGTCACCATTTGCAAGATGCAATCGCCCCTGGGACAGATCAATGAACCCAGGACCAGTACCAAGGGATGGTGAGTCCTTGCAACGTGGAAACTTAATGATCCTCCAAGTTTCCCCCTTCACATCCACTGCCCCAATTACACACCCAATGGTGATCACATACAGCATACCATTGACAAATACACTCTTAAAATCATACAATGGTATAATCTCAATATTCCAGTCACTCTGCTTGTTGCACCAAACTCCGGTTTCAGATGAGTATATCTTCACTCCTAGGACATGCCCATCCCCATCCTCATCCTCATCCTCATCCAACTGAAACTCAAAGATGTAGAAGTTTGGGGAGAACGCCGGGTCGAACCCGAGGCGAACCATCTGCACCTTATAGGACCAGCGCCATGAGACTGGCACGACGACCCACTTCTCGGTAGCAGGATTGAGGACGAGGTAGTCGAACTCGTCCTTGGTACCGTACCTGAAGCCACGGCAGAGGACGAGGCCGTTGCAAATGTCCTTGAGGACGAGGCGCTCCCACACGCGGTCTGGCAGGAACGAGAAGGAAGCGTCCACGAGCGGAAGGCCGGCCCCGGACACGTCGGTGAAGCGGCAGCCTGCCGGCCGCGTCGATTCCGAGGACCCGCCGCCGTCGTTGGAGACAATGATGATGGGGCTTCGGTGGAAGATGCCGGCAAGGGTCTGGGGCAGCCTCGTTGGGTAGTCGGGGTGGGAGACCAGCGCGCGCCAGCGCGTGGAGATGCACCGGAAGCGGCAGAGGGACCTGTAGGGCACGCGCGACAGGATCTCGACGAGGAGGTCGTCGGTGAGCTCCGTCGCGGGGTTCGGCCCCCGCTCCCGCTTACGCTTCCTCCGGATCCTCTTCTTCGAGCTGGATCCCCCACCCGCCATCGCCGCGGGCGGAGGCGAGGAAAGGGGGCTCTGCACTAGCTGCGAACAGAGACAGAGGAAAGAGGTTGAAGGCCGGATCCGCCGCGGGAGGGACTAGGGAGGGGGCGGAGGAGGAGGAAGGATGGAAGGAAGGGGATGCGCGTACCAGAGGTGCTGCTCCTGACGGCGAGCGGGAGGCGGCGCTGCCATGGTCGGACGGCGAGGTGCAGGTGTTGTCGCCGGTCGTGAAGAAGACGACGCGGCGGCATGTGACGGTCAGACGGTGCGAGTCCACACCGGTTCTCGACCCTGGCGTGGGCCGTCAGGACTTGGAGGCCCAATCTCTGTTTCGGTGGGCGCGAGAGATGGCAATGGGCCACGGATCAGCCCAATCCTAGAAAGTTCAGAGAAGCCCACTTGTCCGCTGACGGGTATGGCGGCGATTCTCCGAATAGTGGCGTCGGAGAGGAGGATTCGCGGGCGCCCCAACCTCGTCGTCGCCGCGGGATCGATCGAGCACATCCGCCCCAGCCGCCAGCCGCGGGCCGCCACGAGGTGAGTGACTCCTGCCCCTGTGCAGCCCCTTCCTATAATCATAGAACGTACTACTAGATCATTATTGATGGGTTGATCGAAGCGACCGATTTTGCGGCCAGAATGGAAAAGGCCCTAGCTAGTTTTGCTTGCATTTAAAGACTAAACTCAAGTCCCCTTTCCCCTCCCCGAATTAGGGCTACAGTGCCCAGGGGCGACCGGGGAGGCGATTCGGTCCCCGCGCCGGCGGGGTCGCCGTTCCCCTTCACCTCCGGCGGCCGTCGGGGGTCTCGGAGGGGTGGGGAGCGGCGGCGCTCCGTCCGGGCGTCGTAGGGTAGGTCCTAGTGGGTCTAGGTCTAGGTCTCCGGCGGCGGCGGCGTGGCGGCGGCGACGACGGCCATGGAGTGAAGGTCCCCGTGCTCCTCCCCGTCTCGGTGGCGCTTCCCTCCGCGTCGACGACGAGCGCGTGGAGGTATGTGTACGAATCCGTGCTTGCCGATGTTCTTCCGTCTTGGTGAGGCGACGGTGGCGGCATGGGATTCTAGGAGATTGCGGCGGCCGCAGCTTCGTCGACGAGGCGGAGAGGCGGTGCTCGTGCTGCGAGTTAGGGCAAGGATGCAGGGGCGGCTGAGGGATTGGAGGCAAGATGGAGGGCGCCGGACCGAGCTTGAGCTGCCGGCGACGCAGGTAGACAGCGAGCTTCGGTCCGGGGCGGAGCGGGTCCGGCTCCACCGCGGCGACGGTCAGCGTCGGAGCCGCCATCGTCGATCCAAGCTGAATAGTGAGCCTGACGGACGGGCGCTTACAAACTTCTTCGCTTATGCGAGAATAAGCGTTCGCTGCAGTCCACCTCCATGTCGACGGCTTCCTTCGGCATCAGGTGCTTCAGATTTGGTGATGGTGGTGGATTCCGACGGTCATCGGCGGCGTCGGACGAAGCTGAGATCTGTCCTGGATAGGGATAAGGTCCTATGTGTAATTGTTAGATTAGTGGAGGGCCTTTTCGCAATTAGTCTGGACAGCTGTATTCCGTATCCTTATACGGTGTATTTGTATTTGTACTGTACTGGTTTCCTGGTTTAATACAGATATACTTATCAAAAAAAAAAGTTTTGCTTGCATTTCTCGATCGGTACGTCGACCATCCCAAATGGCAATATATGATGGGGACTGCTGGATTAGTAGTCGCGATTTGGATCCTCCTCCTCAGATTGTGGAAGCCAGATTCTAAAATTTGTATTGTGAAAAACTGGGTTGTACACATTGGGAGGCTCTTCTGATCTTTGGATCGTTAGTGTCTCCATATTGCTGCCTTTTGGATGTTAATTGTTATGTTTTGATGAAAGATGTTAATTATTGTCCATATATAATATATAATGTTCTTATCTTTTGGATGGGATAGGTGATGGCAATAATGTTTTACTTTAAACAAACTGTTGTGAGGATTTTTTTTTTTTGAGCGAAAGAAATGACTGGGTCACACAGAAAGGCGGAGGTAATTAATTAAAACCACATCAACAGAAAAGAAGAAAAGACTGAAACAACGCCTAGCCAGCTACCGGTCTGCCGCCTTTTAGTTGTCACCGTCAGTATTTTCTTGTGCTGTTGCAATGTCCTCGCACATAATTTGGACCTGATTTTTGAGGAGAAATGCTTTTTGTTGAAATTTAAAGAACAAAGCCTTACAAAGAGTTTCAAGAAACAAAATAGGAAATATAAACAATTTGAATGATTACACAAGCTTCTAGCCATCGGGTTAACGAAGGTGCTAAACTAACTTTTGCTCTAAGAAGAACCTGAGCAGACTCTCTCTTGAAGATTGACCTGCATTGAAGAATAAATGGCTGCACTTATGGAATGCGACCTATATATTGTCCACTATCGACTGTTATTCAGTAATTTTAGTTTGCAGTATTTCATATTGTAGGGCATAATATAGTGATTTTTTGTTTGCAGATTTTACAGTACACTACGATGTACATATAAACACAACCCTCCTCTGCTCAAGTTCTGGCGGTGGGTCTTCCCGGCGCCGCATAGCGTCAACGTCAGCACGTACTGGTCGCCGCTGCTCGTGCGCGCCGAGGGCAACTCGGACGACTACGCCATGACACAGCAGGCCGTCGTCCTGGACGCGCTCACCGAGCCGTGGACGGCGGACGTCGGTGCCATGGACGTCGTGGTCATCTCGGCGGGGCACTGGTTCTCGCGCCCGGCATTGTACTACAAGGACGGCGAGGTCGTCGGCGTGTACTCCCGTCCGGACGTCAACAAGACCGACACAGGATACCTCGGCGTGTACCGCAAGGTGATCCGGAGGACGCTCGAGTACGTCGGTGCCAGGTCGTCGTCGACCGGCGGCGACAAGCTCATGGTGGTGGCGACTATCGCGCCGGCTCACTTTGACAGCAAGTACGGCTGGAACCACCGGGATGCGTGCTCTCGCACGAAGCCGTACGAGGACGGGGAGGCAGAGGTGGCGGCTTCGGACGCCGAGCTGAGGAAGGTCGTCCTGGAGGAGGTGGCGACGGCGGCGGCAACAGCGAAGACGTCGCGGCGGCGGGGCAGTGTGCGGTACGAGGTGCTCGACGTGACGAAGATGGCGACCATGCGTCCCGACGGGCATCCCGGGCCCTACCTCTTCGCACACGCGTACGACTGGCGCCCCGTGCCGGAGACCGTGGCCAACGACTGCCTGCACTGGTGCGCGCCGGGGTTGGTCGACACGTTCAACGACATACTGGCCAAGATGATTGCTGCCGGCGTCTGAATGGAGGCGATGCGCTCGACTTGGTGACCGTTCAAACAGCCGATAAAACACACGATACAAAATCGAGTGTTCTTAGCTTTGGGGACGCACGAAATTTGCATTTTGTTTTTTTTTTAAAATACTTCATTAGCAGTATATAAGCCGGGAGAAAACAATGGCAGTGTCATCGCTTTACAGCAGCGGCTCCGACGAGATGTGTGCGAGCCTCTGGAGCAGCATGCCGTTCCACATGTCGGCAGGCCCGGGGAGGCACCAGTGGAGGCAGCCGCTGGCGTTCCGGACCCACCGCTTGTCGTAGTGCCCGCCAGGGTGGCCGTCGGCACGCAGCATCATCGCCTTGGTCACGTCCAGCACCTCAAAGCTCGTCTTCCTCCTGGTCGTCTCCCTCACCCTCGCCACCTCCTGCCTATGTATCCTCCTCAGCTCCCACGCGATGCTCTGCAAGCTGATCTCGCCTTCCTCCAGCGGCCGCGTCGCCGCTGAACCAGGAGCTTGTAGGGCACGCGCAACAGGATCTCGACGAGGAGGTCGTCGGTGAGCTCCGTCGTGGGGTTCGGCTTCCACTCCCGCTTCCTCCGGTTCCGCTTCTTCGAGCTGGATCCACCCGCCATTGCCACGGGCGGAGGCGATGAAAGGGGGCTCTGCGCTAGTTGCAGACTGAGGCAGAGGAGAGAGGTTGAAGCACAGTCACACAAACAAAAGTTCCCAGTACGTTGGTATGGGAACATGGTACATGGAACATGTATCGATAAATTTTAAGTTCCAGTTCATAAGGGGTATACCTCTTCGGGACGTTATTTGGGACGATGTACCCGAAACGTATTTTTTTTAGACCAAAGACCACTTGGCCCCAGTTTATATTGAAAGCGATAAAGATCTGCTGAGGTTACCGGCTTATGTACCCGAAACGTATTGGTATATATACACAATAATATAATGCATAGTTGAATTATTCTTTGTTTTCTCGGTTCAAATCAGCACACACCGTTAGTAGGCCTCTTTGTGCCCCTTCCAACGCCAGCAGGCTGGCCTACAAGCCCCAAAAGACATGTACACTCTACGCTAAGCCCCTTGGGTTCTACGTGTTCCAGCTCCACGAGCCGGCAGGGGACGAAACGACGTCCCAGCGACGTTCTTGCGGCTATACCGTGGTGACCCCGTCCCTGATCCGGAGCAAAAAATTCCGGACACGGGGAAGACGGCATCGTCCCGTGTTCCGTGTGATTGTGGGTTGAAGGCCCAGGTCGGATCCGCCGGAGGGACTAGGGAGGGGGCGAAGGAGGAGGTAGGAAGGGGATGCACATACCACAAGTGCTGCTCCTGACGGCGAGCGGGAGGAGGCGCTGCCATTCGGACGGCGAGGTGCAGGTGTTGTCCCCGGTGGTGAAGAAGAAGACGCGGCAGCGTGTGACAGTCAGACGGTGCGAGTCCAAAGTTCTCGTCCCGAACCCGAAGCGTGGGCCGTCAGGACTCGGAGGCCCAATCCCTGTTTCGATGGGCGCGAGAGATGGCAATGGGCCACGGATCAGCCCAATCATAGAAAGTTTTTTTTTCTTTTTTAGAATAGCCCAATCCTAGAAAATTTAGAGAAGCCACTTGGCCGCAGACGTAGTAGCGCCCCAACCTCGTCCTCGCCGTGGGGATCGATCGAGCGCATCTGCCCCAGCCTTCGAAGGAGGAAGAGCACTTCTGCCTGCGCTGACGCCCCAGCCGGCCAGCCGCCACCAGGTGAGCAACGCGCAGGCCCCTCCTAATCCTGTAAGAGATATAATCGCAGATCATTGATGGGTTGATCGGAAGCAGCCGATGTGCGGCCAGAATGGAAAAGCCCTAGCTAGTTTTGCTTGAATTTTTCCATCGGTCGGTCCCAAATGGCAATAATGGGGACACTGCTGGACTAGTAGCGGTTTGGATCATCTTCAAATTGTGGAAGCCAGATTCTAAAATATGGATTGCGAAAATTTGATTGTACAAATTGGGAGGCTCTTTTGATCTTTGGATTGGTAATGTCTCGATTGCTGCTTTTGTATGTTAATTGTTGTCCACAGTGTCCTCATCTTTTGGTTGGGATAGGTGATGGCTTATGTTTAATTTAAACAAACTGTTGTGAGGATTTTTTTTAGTGAAAGAAAAGATTCAGTCACACAGAAAGGAGGAGGTAACTGAAACCCACATCAACAGAAAGAACAAAAACTGAAGCAAGTCCTAGCCAGCTACCGGTTTTTCGCCTTTTAATTGTCACCGTCAGTATTTCCTTGCGCCTGTTGCATGTCCTCCCATATAATTTGCACAAGTTGCTGTGCGGATTGCGACATGTTGTCAACTGGCGAGTGCGATTTAGTGATTTTTTTTTTTTTTTTTAGTTTGCAATATTTCATATTGTAGGGCATGATATAGTGATTATTTGTTTGCAGCTTTTACAATACACTATGATGTACATATAAGTGCATCCCTCCTTTATCTATAGCAAGAGCTTCGCATCAGACATGGGTGCAATTGCAACCACACAAGAGCTAGCAGATCATGGCCGATGTTCCCTCCCTAACAAGCTTCTGGGTTGTTTTCTGTTTGCCCTCTTCACCTTGACACTAGTTTATTTCATCTTCTACTCCCCTCCAACTTCTTTCATCTCTTACACCGATACCTTCGTCCAGTTGAAGCCACATCATCAAACAGCTAAGAACTCTTCTGTGCCATCTCCTCAAGGTAATTCAATTTATGGTTTCTTTTGAACATATACGCGTTTAATTTGTGTATATCACTACAAGTTTCTCTGCATGCAAGGCTGCAATATAACACAACTGCATTCTTGATCGATTTGATTCTCTGGCATGACCAGCATTGTTGCTATGTGACTACACCGACGGTAAGTGGGTGTGGGATGGCAGCGTCACCAGCCCACGGTACGACACAGCGAGAACTGCGACATGCAGAGCACGGAGAAGTGCGTGGTCAACGGCAAGCCGGACAAAGGCTACCTGCACTGGCGCTGGCAGCCCGCGCGGTGCAACCTCTCGGCGCTGAACCCGGCGGAGTTCCTCCGGCTGGTGCGGGGCAAGCACCTGGCCTTCGTCGGCGACTCCACGGCGCGGAACCAGGCAGAGGCCCTGGTGTGCTTCCTCTCCTCTGTGGCGCGGCCAGAGACGGTGCAGCGGTACGAGGAGCGGCCGCTGGGCCGCAAGTTCTGGCGGTGGGTCTTCCCGGCGCCGCACCACGTCAACGTCAGCACGTACTGGTCGCCGTTTCTCGTGCGCGCCGAGGGCAACTCGGAGGACTACGCCATGACGCAGCAGGCGGCGGTCCTGGTCCTGGACGCGCTCAGCGAGCCGTGGACGGCGGACGTAGGCGCCATGGACGTCATGGTGATCTCGGCGGGGCACTGGTTCCCGCGCCCGGCATTGTACTACGAGGACGGGGAGGTTGTCGGCGTGTACTCCCGCCCGGACGTCAACAAGACCGACATAGGATACCTCGGCGTGTACCGCAAGGTGATCCGGAGGACGCTGGAGTACGTGGGTGCCAAATCGTCGTCGACCGGCGGCGACAAGCTAGTGGTGATGGCGACCATTGCACCCTCTCACTTTGACAGTAAGTACGGCTGGAACCACCGCGACGCGTGCTCGCGCACGAAGCCGTATGAGGACGGGGAGGCAGAGGTGGCGGCCACGGACGCCGAGCTGAGGAAGGTCGTCCTGGAGGAGGTGGTGACGGCGGCAGCAGCGACGACGACGCGGCAGGTCGGTGTGCAGTTCGAGGTGCTCGACGTGATGAAGATGGCGACCATGCGTCCCGACGGGCATCCCGGGCCCTACCTCTTCGCTCACGCGTACGACTGGCGCCCCGTGCCGGAGACCGTGGCCAACGACTGCCTGCACTGGTGTGCGCCGGGGCTGATCGACACGTTCAACGACATACTGGCCAAGATGATTGCTGCCGGCGTCTGAATGGTACAAAATCGAGTGTTCCGAGCTTTTGGGATGCACAAAATTTGCATTTTTTTTTTTAAAAATAATATTCAGTATGTAAGCTTGAAGAAGACACGCCAATGTGATCCCTTTACAGCAGCGGCTGCGGCGAGATGTGTGCGAGCCTCTGGAGCAGCATGCCGTTCCACATGTCGACAGGCCCGGGCAGGCACCAGTGCAGGCAGTCGCTGGCGTTCCTGACCCAGCGCTTGTCGTAGTGCCCGCCGGGGTGGCCGTCGGCGCGCAGCATCATCGCCTTGGTCACGTCCAGCACCTCAAAGCTCGTCGTCCTCCCGGTCGTCTCCTTCACCCTCGCCACCTCCTGCCTCTGTATCCTTCTCAGCTCCCACCCGATGCTCTGCAAGCTGATCTCGCCTTCCTCCAGCGGCCGCGTCCTGTTGCAGTAGCCGCCGCTGAACCAGGAGCCGTGCTCGAAGTGGTCCGGCGTGTAGGTGCGCAGGAACGTGACGAGTCCGTCCTTGCAGTCCCGGCACCGGCCGATGCCCTCGAGCGCCGCCCTGACGACGCGGCGGACGGCGTAGTCGATGCCGAGGTCCGTGAGCCCGGGCTCCCGGCAGTTGACGCAGCCGATCCGGCGGCCGCCTTCCCAGAGGTAGTTGACGCGGAAGAACCAGTTGCCGCCGGAGATGATGGCGTAGTCCAGCCCCGGTAAACGGCTGGTCCAGTTGGCGTTGAGCCTGTCGAGGTGGATGTCGAAGGACGGCGTCGGTTTCCCGTCGGCGTCAAGCACCGGTTCGGCGTGCGCGTAGAACTCCGTCCACATCACCATCAGCGTGAAGTTGTGCTCGGGGAAGTGCCACGTCCGGAACTTGTCGAACGCGTCGCGGTACACGTCCGTCGGCGTCTCGGCCTGCGAGAGCAGGCACAGCAGCGACTCCATCTGGTTGCGCGCCAGCGAGTCGCCAATGAACGCCAGCGTCTTCCCGCGGGCCACGTCGAGGAACCGCTCCGGAGCGAACCGCGGCAGGTCGCAGCCGTCCGGCTGCCACCGCCAGAAGAGGTGCCCCGGGTCCTTGCCGTACTTCTGGCAGTTCTTGAAGTCCGGCAGCGTCGGACACGTCAGGTTCGTGTACACCGGACCCCGTGGCTCCCTCACCCATTTGCCCACGGACATTTCGCATTTCTCCTCAATATGCGCCGTCGCTCCTGCGGAACATAAACATTATGACGCCATCAAACAATTTGTATAGCACGGAAATGTCGAACAGTTCACTGTAAAAGTGCACTTACCCTGATCACCTGTTTGATCTGCTCTGCTCGACGCAGGAACCGTGGGAGCTGTCGATGTGTTTGCTGATGGCAACGAGATGTCTTCAGGTAAGCTCTGTTCTGGTGCTTCATTGTTCTCGGCAGGGGCTACTATCGGTTCACCGGCTTCCTCCTGCCCCGGCACAACACCATCGATTGCTCCATGATCCGTGCTCTGCCTCTGCGTGAGCGCCTGGTCAGCCGTCGTCGTTGCGCGGAAGCCGGGCGACGAGTAGAGGACAGAGAAGACGAAGACGGTGGAGAGCACCAGGAGCAGCAGCAGCGAGGACTTGACGTTCCTCTGCACCACGGCGTTCCACTCTTTGCTGTTGCTGCGCAGGAGTCTTGGGCTCGAGGAAGGAGAGGTAGGAAGCGGCATCATGCTGCTCTGTTCGATCGCAAGTCGGAACTAAATTTTCGAAGCATTCCAGCTTTAATCTTGTTCTTTTTGAAGGATGTGTGGCCATTTTCGGTTCGGCTATTTTATTAGTGGTTGTTTCGGCTGTTGCCGGAACGTTTCAGTTGGTCACTTCTGGTAAGCCATCTGACGAGGTTGGTTGGTGACTTGGTGTGGCAGAGTCGCGCTAGTAGCTCACCAAACTGCACAGACACACGGCTAGTTTCTACACACTGGTTGCCTCTCTGGGTTCCGTACCGTTCGTGGTTAACACGACATCTCAGAGCATGAATTAAACTTGCCACGATTATTTATGTCCAAAAAGAATTGTGCCGTGCATCTATGGCATGCTGAGGCGTGACCGCGTGAGCTCAGGTGTCAGGTGGCAAGTGAAAGTCTGCACTTTTGTTCCAGTGAGAGACACCGAAACAGGTTTCGATGGTTGAGGTCGGTTGGCCTACGCATTTAGCTAGAACCAAACGGCTGGTGACACCGACACGATGGCTTCGTGGGCTAAGGTCTCACCTGTCAGATTATCGATTGGATGTACGGAGGAAAAGGTTCACCCGACTAGTGCAATCAAATTTGCTAAACAATGCTGACGACAAAAACTAACAAACAACAGTCTGAACATGAGCATAGAGCAATTGACAGCTTATAGAATGTGCAAGCCGTCAAATAGATCAGCACGACACATGATTTTTTTTTTTTTTTTTTTTTTGGGTTTGCAACGTGCACCTACCGTACACAGTTCGAACAACATAAGTTATACGTGAGCACAGCACATGAATTTAAGCGACTCCAAAAGTCTATATTCTTCCTTATTGATAGGAGTAGAGATCTTGTGAAAAAATACCATCCAACAACCTTTTTAATCAAATCTCCAAGTATTGTCATCCTCCATTCTTGATTTCTCTCTAGCTTTCTAGAGCGTGAACAAACTATATAAAATTGTTAGAGGGTGTAAAGATATATGGAGTGATTTTTATTCAAATGGCTCCAAATGATGATTTACGGAATCAGTTTTTGAAAACCTTCTTGGAGCAGTAGAAGGAAATTGCTACTCCCTGTCTAGAAAAGAATGCAATTATAATTTCTTTGTCTGTTAGAGTAGTTCAAGTTTGAGCCAGTATACCATGAGTACTGTTCATATTTATGTCTCCACATCGATTTATTCAAATGGCTCTCCAAATGATATAATTTTTGTAATTAATCTAATAATGTTTATTTTGTATAATTAATGTTAGTATTTTTCTCATATACCTTTGCTCAAACTTGAAAGTATTTGGTTTCTCGAAATATGAGAATTGCGTTCTTTTATGTATAGATAGAGTGAGTATATGTTAGATAAGTCATAACAACTTCATGAGGGCGCCGACAAATTCTAGACCTTGCGGTAGGACAAAATCTCAAAAGAAAATTTGTTCATCAACAAGAAAATATTAGGGCCTGATTGGTTGGTTGCCAAAACTTGTTGTATCAAGAATGTGGCAAGCCATGATTTTGGCTAGTATTTGGTTGGCTACCAAAAACTTGCTAACTTCACACATTTGTCTCGTCAAATATTTGATAACTTTTTTGTCTAACTTTTGCCTTGCCAAATCCTTGGCATGGCAAATTTTGGTAGCCAACCAATCAGGCTTTTAGATACATTGTTGTTCCAAAAAATATGTAATTCTAGAATAGTTTTAAAAGGTATTAGATTAAATGGTGTGCAATATCGCTCAACCATAGACCACCGGTTATTGGATCTAGTCCTCTGTGAAAACTAAGAAATTTCGCATATTTGGACCAATTCAAGGTGAAAAAGGGGGTTGCTCCTTCGACAAAACTAGGATAAAGTTGAGCCAAAAGGTCGCGATTCAAGATAAATTCATGTGGAAGCGGTATCTCTTTAGGATCAACCCCAGCGTCGAGAAATTGGTTAATCGGTAAAGATACATGGATTTGGTGTCCCACCCAAGAAAGAGACCCAAGTCCTAATAACCCGGCTAAGTGGTGATTCAACATGGATTCTACATCTTGGAACCAGGCCAATTTGGGAGCGGCTTTGTGATAATGGAACCAACCGGCAAAAAGCATTAACGATGCAAAAATCAATGCACCAATTGCAGTACAATTGAGTTGTAATTCACTAGTTATTCCGGATGCTCGCCAAATCTGAAAAAAAACCAGAGGTTATTTGGATTCCTCGGAAACCCCCGCCTACATCACCATTCAAAATTTCTTGTCCTACTATTGGCCAAACTACCTGAGCACTGGGTCCAATGTGAGTAGGATCGCTTAGCCATGCTTCATAATTGGAAAAACGGGCACCGTGGAAGTACATGCCACTCAACCAAAGAAAGATAATGGAGAGTTGGCCGAAATGAGCACTAAAGACTTTTTGGGAAATCTCCTCTAGGATCTTTCGTGTATAATCCTGCATAATCTCGAATGTTATCAGTTCCGGTACGTAGACCAAATAATACAATGCAAGCAAAAGTTCCTAGATCCATGGAGATATAGAACAACATATAAGTTATCATGGACGGATATGCAAGCATATGTTTCATGCTTGTTTGAGTAATAGCAAGGAGATTCCCCAATATCATGCTAAGAATAGCTAGGATTTCCAGAAAAAGATGCCATTCATTTGATGTTTGTAGTTTGGTCAAATTTATATAAAAAGATATCAAAATTTAGCATACTAAATAAGTATTATTGGATTTGAAATATATTTATCACAGTATGCATAAGTGAGGATATAGGTGAATAAGTATTATTGGATTTGAAATAAGTGTTTATTGGATTTGAAATAAGTATTATTGGATTTGAAATATATTTATCAAAATTCAGCACAATAGATGAATGCAACAAGAGTGGACTGGGGTACTTGCAGTGCCCCGCATAAGTGAGGATGATAGGGCGAGTGGAGTTCCTGATGAGTCAGAACTTTCCTTAAGTCTTTTAGACTTGAACTTACATGAATAAAATCTAGATGTTATGCATTGGATGTACGTGCCTAGAACACATACTAAACCCCAATTGTATGAATTTGTTTTGTAATAAAAGCATGTGAAACCTTTTCTCTACTAGTATGCCTATTTGGAGTCATACGCATATGTTGAGACGATTTCATATGCGAACACATGGCTTTTCCATAGCCTCTGTGTTGTGCTGAGTGATTGTCAACATGGCAACACAAAGTGTGTGTGTGTGCGCGTGCGTTCTACTAACCGTGGCATGCGGATTCGTGCCAAACAACGGTGTCTCTTGGCTTGTGTTGTCTGCAGGTGTCGAGCTCAGAGACGGTGGTCGACGGTGCGGTGAAGGTCAAGTAGGGCGTGCCGTGCTGACGGACCGGGTGCGGTGAAGGGCGGACGTTAGGCTTGGACTGAGGGACCTTGAAGCCGGGCGGCTAGCCGTGGTGGCTGACAACTGGGACATCGATAAGCGCAAGTGTGCACGGCGGGGGATGCGTACGGGCTACGCTACTCGCGGATGGTTTGGTGGTTTGTCCTCAAAACCATCGACGACGGTTTGGTGGTTTCGCCTCAGAACCATCGACGGAGGGTTTCCCGGGCTTTGCCTCAAAACCCGGGCGGAGGTCCCACGCGGACGGACGGCACGTGGCGGCATCGGGTAGATCGCTTGAAAGCGAGGCTACCGGTGAGGAGGCGCGGTGGCCGTCGAATCAAGTGAAGCTTGAGTTGGACCCTTATGCCCCTGGCTGAGTGGTTTGGCTCTTCATGTATCCAAGGGCAAAGAGGGAATGTGTAATAGGCCCTATAAATAAGGGTGATGGGTTCCCTTCCCCACTACCTCTTTCATTTTACATTTCTCCTTTAGGGTTTCTTCTTCTAGTTTCTTGGTGAGAGAGAGGTCTGCAAATCTACGATTTGTACTCGAACCAAAGTTGTGTGGCAAGCGGGCGCCGAGTCTCGTTGCTTCCTCCGGGATTAATCACCATCTTTGTTTCCCGTGATGGATTTTTGGTTCTTCCCGAGTTTTCACTTCCCCGTTAGTTCTCGGTGTGTCTTCTTTGATTCGAGATCGTTTTAGTTTGGTGTGCTTTACGATTGCTTCTTCCGGAGCCTTTGCACACACTTCGCCTCGCTTTGCTAAGAGCCTTCACACCTCGCTCCCACAAGTCTGCAGCCTCGCTTTCAACTCCCGCAAATCTGCGTCTAGCCTTCGCTTTCGGCTCCCGCAAGTCTCGTAGCCTTTGTGTGTAGTCTTTGCAACCAGCTCCCGCAAGTCCGCACCCTTCGCTCTGCTTTGCTTGGGGCCTTCGCACCCGGCTCATTCAAGTCGCAACCTTTGCTCTCGCCTTGCTTAAGGCCTTTGCACTGGCTACCAAGAGTCGTAGCCTTTGCTCGCGCTTCGCTTGAGCCCTTCGCACTGGCTACCATAAGTCTGCAGCCTTTGATCCCACTTTGCTAGAGACCTTTGCACCTGGCTACCAAGAGTCTGCAGCCTTTGCTCTGCTCCTGCTTTGCTTGGGGCCTTCGCACTTGGCTCCCGTAAGTCTGCGGCCTTCGCTCGAGCCTCTGTTCGTTTGAGCTCCGATTGTTTTACCGCTTCTTCCGCGTTGTGGTGATCCGCTGTGTTCCTTGGGAACATCCACCCTTGCAACAGGGTCGTGATCATCACCGGTTTGCTTATCGCTTCTTGGGGTGCTGTGTAGAGCCAAGGACCAAAAGTTTCAAAAGAAATTTTGAGGCTCCCATTCACCCCCCTGGTCGCCGTTCACTGGTCCTTCAATTGGTATCGGAGCCGGCTAAGGATCACTTCACCTTAATCGGTCCGTGATCCCCGAAGGCGACATTATGGAAAACCATGGGCTTGGCAAGCCACCGCACTTCGATGGCAAGAACTATCCCTATTGGAAGATACGCATGTCGGCGCATCTCCAAGGGATTGATTCGCGTGTATGGGAGATCTGTGAGAATGCGAACTACGTGTTACTTGCTGCCCGTGTTAACCAAGCACATATCGACCAACACAAGGCGAACAACACTGCCAGAACTATTTTGTTCTCTGCTCTTTCTATGGAGGAATTTGAGCGTGTTTCTGATTGTGCTACTGCTCGAGAGATCTGGTCTAGACTGCAGAGCTATCATGAGGGTACTGCCCATGTCAAGACCAGACTCTATGAGACACACAAGCGAGAGTATGAGAATTTTGTTCAAACCGATGGTGAATCTGTTGATTCTTTGTTCACTCGCTTTCAAACCATCGTGAACAAGATGAGGGCAAACAACCCTCAGATGCCCTATGATGATCATCAGAGAGCCCTTAAGCTTCTATATGCTCTTGATCAGAGGGTTTGGGAAGTAAAAGTCTCGGCAATCACCGAATCGCCCAGCTATGAGACTCTCACTGTGGATGAGCTATTCAGCAAGCTCAAGTCCACCAAGATTGACCACCAGACGCAGGCGAGGATCAGAAATCCGTCTGCCCCTACCATAGCTTTGGTCCCAAGTACAGGAGGTTCAAGTTCTTCAGTTAACCCTTCACAGTTACCTCTTGCTTTGTCGTCTTTGGTCTCAGCTACAGAGGAGCAGATGGAGGCCTTTGGGGACGACGAGCTCGCTTTGGTGATTAGCCGGTTCTCACGGTTTCACAACAACCGTTTGAATCGGCGGCGTGGTATCACCAAGCCGGTATGCTTCGGGTGTGGAGATCCCGACCACTACATCGCCAACTGCCCCAAGGCCGACAAGAACTCTGACAACAAGAGCGACTACGGCAAGCGCAAGGACAAGCACGAGTCCTCCGCACCCAAGTACAAGTACAAGTACAAGGGAGGATTTGACAAGGAGGCTGTCAAGAAGAAGTACCTGGAGAAGCAAGAGGTGAAGTAGCGAGCCTTCCTTGCATCCCTCAGCGATCTCGACGACGACTCCGACAGCGGCTCACCCCCAAGCGATGATGAAGCCAAGCGGAAGGTCGAGAACCGGTTCAACGGGTTGTGCTTCTTCGCTGACTCCAAACTTGGAGGCTACTGCACCATGGCACTCGACGAGTCTACCCCAATCATTGAGAAGAACGACGACACCGAGCCTGAGGTAGAACAAAATCTCAAGTCCCTTGCTGCTAAGGTTGATAACTTGACTACCACTTTGCTTAGTCAAGATGCTTTGCTTAAGCGTGCTGCTTGTGAGAGAAAAGAGTTCAAGGCTAAGTGGGAGCTTGCTGTCAAAGAGCTAGAGTCTGTTAGGGAGTCTGTGCACATCTCTGATGAGTCTGAGTGTGATGCTTGTGCCATTCATATGGCAAACTTAGTTGATGTGCAGTCCAAGTACGTTGCTTTGGTAGATGAGTTTGATGATGTTAAGGCTAGGTCTGTCTTTGTGAGTCCTTGCAAATCTTGTAATGGTTTGAAGTCTGAGCTAGATGAGAAAACTGCTAGGATTGCTTTACTTGAGAAGTCTAGTCTTGTTACTAGATGTGCTTGTTGTGAGGCTTTGGAGCTAGAACTGGACTCTTGTAGGCATGACAAGAAAAGGGCCAAAGAAGAAATCACAAATCTTCGGTCCATGCTCAGTTGGTTGTCTTGCAGTGAGCCGCAGCTTGGCATGATGATGAGTCGGTTCAAGAGGGAACCGACACAACGGGTTTAGGCTTTGCTACGGTGGGAAGGGTGAAAATGTTTTTGGTAAGGTTGGTGATCACGGTGGTCCGAGTGCATCGAAAAATCCACCAAGCCTTCCACTACTCCCAAGTTGATCAAAATCACCCCACCACACCCTTAACAAGCCAAATGTGAAAGATGGTGTGTTTGAGGAACCTCCCAAAGCTTCACCTCCAAAGCAAGTGTGGACTCCAAAACCAAACCACCTAAGGAACCCGCTTGACACACTTCCCGACATCTCTATTAAACCCTCCAAAGAACAAGCAAACCCAAAGAGTGACCCATACCCATGAGAGAGTGAATCAACCACCACCCAAGAGAGAGGTGTATCACTGTGATTATTGTCACCATGATGGTCACTTGTTTGAGTTCTGCTTTCGGAGGAAGAGAGATGAGCGGCATGAGTATGAGCTTTTCCATAACTCTACTCATGGTGTGTTTGCTCCACATTTCCAGAGGCACAGTGCTAGGCCAAGAGGTGCAACACCTCAAGGACCTAGGCCTCAAGGTGTGAGACCACAAGGTGGTCGTGCCCGACGGGTTTCAGGTTTTGCTTATGACCTTGGATCTCGTGATCGTGGCTTTCAGTCTTATAGGATGAGCGGACCACGTTTTTCTCGTCGTGGTGATCGCTCTACTCAGATGGGACATGGCATGTATGGTGCTTTTGATGATACTTCTCGTGGGCAAATGAGTCAACACTGGTTCCCTTCTCGTTTTGCTAACCCCAGTGTTGGACCATTTGCACATCCCATGTCTTATTACTGATGCAGAGTGTGGGGTGGAGAGCATGTGCTTGATGGAACTTGATCTTTTGGTGTGATCAAGTGTTGATGGCTCTCTACACCTATTTTGTTTGCCTTTAAGAGGCATGTGTTATATTGTGGTGACTACTTACACTTTGTGCGCTATCTTATACACTCATACCTTGTTCTTTAAAGCTTTCTTACTTGTGGTATGAGTTTGATTGGTTAGTTGCTCACTTGTATAGTTTTAGCATGTATTTTACTTGTTTCATGCTTTTATTTCTAGTCTAGCATGTTCTTTTCTGTGTATCATATGCCATGCTAGCTTTGTGTATATATTGGTGGATTAGCCACTTTTCATGTTAGTGTGGGATCCTCATGAACATTTTGCCATGCTTTTATCATGTGCTTTAATGTGTATAGTTGGTATGATGTTCATTAGGTATCCTCTCTAATTGCTAGTTCTTGTATAGTTACATGTATTTCTATGACATATTTTGCTAGCTCGAGTCTTTAGTCTTTCTGACTAGTTTCATGTTACATGCTTTTATTTCCAAATTGATATCTTCATTGTGCATCATAGCATGTGTTAGGATTGTGGTTGCTTTTGGGCTTGGTGTGTCTTGTCTTTAGTTGTTTTTCTCAGCTTTCATGGAGAAGGCATCCTCTGCGACTTGGAAAATTGCCCATGGTGAGTCTTTTTCAGGTGTTTGGTTACAGGTGCTTCATTCTGAGGAAAGGTAACTTAGACAAGTTCAAATCTAGATCTACAGAGGACATGTTTCTTGGTTATGCAACTTATTCACATACTTAAAGAGTAATTTAACCTTGAAACTAACCATGTCACGAAGACTTATGAAGTCATCTTCGACGAAACCACACCTTGTTTGGCTCCTGTTTTTCAATATGCAGGTGATCAGGAGATTGGCAAGAGCAGTTGTGTGGAGGAGGAGTAGGACGATGCTGATTGGGATGATTCCAAACTCACTCCACTGGCTGCCCCAGTTGACCCTGCGACGACTACTTCTGTCGACGGCCCAAGTACTTCTTCCTCGACTTCAAATGGGCCGAACGACCACGTTCCTCAGCTTGCACCAACTGCACATGAGGGAATTTTAGCTACGCTTGAGGGAAAGGCCGACTTCATCAAAGGAAGCACCTCAGCACATTCAGTAACGCCATCCCCTTGGGATTTTGTTCGGTAACACGCAATCGATCTTGTGAATCTTCGCAATTTGCTCTTGCTGCTTTTGTTACTAACAAGTTTGCCCACTTGAGAGCGGAGTTGGGCATTTGCTATCCTTTTTAGAGTGGGGTAGCTGTATCTTGATGTATAGTATGATCTTTGGCTTTCTTTTTTGCTTTTGTTTGTTTGGCTTTACATGTGTATCATATTGCATATCATCATGTATCATATTACCTTTATTGAGCTTCATGACTATAGCAGTTTTTGATTACATTCATGCTCTTGCTAGTATGTCTTGTGTATGTCACTTGGAGCTTGCGGCTTAGGCTTCTTCTGATCATTTGTTATATGTTATGAGCTAAGCCTGTTTTCTAAATGTGAACCTGCTTAAATCTTGATGCAACTCGAAAAATGTTCACCTTTGAGATGGCAACTAGCATGTGTAGGTTTTGTGAGAACCTTGTTGCTTTCATTTGTATGCTTGAGTTGCTATGTCTCATGTTTCTTGAGTCATTCACTTAGCTCGGATCTCTTGATAATCTTGTGCTAAAACTTGATGTCTAAGCTAAGAAATGATGAAAAGTTTTGAGTTGGATCTTTTAAATCCCACGGCAATGTCACGAGATTGCTTCTCATTCATTCGAGTGAGATGAAATTGGGCATTGTAGTGCTAGTCCACAACCACTCGTGACGAGACAGCTTCCCACTTGCACTAAGGGATGAACTCGGCGTGGTTGAAAAACATGATAAAAACAATCTTTTTGGCGGACAGTTTTTGATCCTCTCGTATACACATGTCTAAATGAAACCTTGTTAACTACTGTTTTAACTCTGATCAATGTTGTAGTTACAAGTGTTGTTGAGTGTATCTTTGAGACATGATGTGTGACCGTTATATGGGGTAGTTCACTCTTGTATACATGTGTTAGCACTTGTTTGATCTCCTGCTTATATGTGCTAGGTGCTATTCTTTTTGGTGAACACCTTTTATAAAATGCCCAACACCTGATCAAATGCTTATGTTTCATATTCCATACCACTTGATCAGCTTGAGCATTGGGTTTGACTTGTGCTTGTTGCTATACACTTGCCATACTTGCTAGAGCATCTATGTACTCGGATTGCTATACTCTTGAAGCTCTGCATTTTGCATCTCTTTCATGGCATGCTTTGAGGGGAATTTGAAGTTTCTTTTGCTTCTATCTTGATAAGTGCATTTGCCAACAAGGGGGAGAATGATTCCACAAATCTAGAGAGTTCATTTGTGAGGATGCATTTGCAAAGGGGGAGGATGCCTTTGTCAAGGGGGAGTTGCATTGTGAGGATGCATTTGCAAAGGGGGAGGATGCCTTCGTCAAGGGGGAGTTGCACTCTGAGCTATTTTTGAACTGCTTTCGCTAGATGTGTTGAGCCTTTGCCTCTTCTTGAGGGTCTAGCTGTGTTGAAGTGAGAGTTGCACTCTTAGCTTTTTTGAACTGCTTTTGCTAAGATGTGTTGAGCCTTTGCCTCCTCTTGAGGGCTAGCTTTCGCTTTGCTTGGTTGCGTAGAGCCGTTGCCTATGTCTTTGGGGACCAAGTTTTGATCTTGCTTTGCTCATGGCAAGTGACCTATTTTCAGCTTCTCTTTGGCTTTTGGTCACTTGGATGAGTTGTCTCTGGTTTTGTGTTTGTGTTGACAATGCACTCATCAAGGGGGAGATTACGAACACATGGCTTTTCCATAGCCTCTGTGTTGTGCTGAGTGATTGTCAACATGGCAACACAAAGAGTGTGTGTGTGTGTGTGCGCGTGCGTTCTACTAACCATGGCATGCGGATTCGTGCCAAACAACGGTGTCTCTTGGCTTGTGTTGTCTGCAGGTGTCGAGCTCAGAGACGGTGGTCGACGGTGCGGTGAAGGTCAAGTAGGGCGTGCCGTGCTGACGGACCGGGTGCGGTGAAGGGCGGACGTTAGGCTTGGGCCGAGGGACCTTGAAGCCGGGCGGCTAGCCGTGGTGGGCGACAACCGGGACATCGACAAGCGCAAGTGTGCACGGCGGGGGATGCGTACGGGCTACGCTACTCGCGGATGGTTTGGTGGTTTGTCCTCAAAACCATCGACGACGGTTTGGTGGTTTCGCCTCAGAACCATCGACGGAGGGTTTCCCGGGCTTTGCCTCAAAACCCGGGCGGAGGTCCCACGCGGACGGACGGCACGTGGCGGCATCGGGGAGATCGCTTGGAAGCGAGGCTACCGGTGAGGAGGCACGGTGGCCGTCGAATCAAGTGAAGCTTGAGTTGGACCCTTATGCCCCTGGCTGAGTGGTTTGGCTCTTCATGTATCCAAGGGCAAAGAGGGAATGTGTAATAGGCCCTATAAATAAGGGTGATGGGTTCCCTTCCCCACTACCTCTTTCATTTTACATTTCTCCTTTAGGGTTTCTTCTTCTAGTTTCTTGGTGAGAGAGAGGTCTGCAAATCTACGATTTGTACTCGAACCAAAGTTGTGTGGCAAGCAGAGCGCCGAGTCTCTGTTGCTTCCTCTGGGATTAATCACCTGTCTTTGTTTCCTGTGATGGATTTTTGGTTCTTCCCGAGTTTTCACTTCCCCTGTTAGTTCTCGGTGTGTCTTCTTTGATTCGAGATCGTTTTAGTTTGGTGTGCTTTACGACTGCTTCTTCCGGAGCCTTTGCACACACTTCGCCTGCCTTGCTAAGAGCCTTCACACCTCTGCTCCCACAAGTCTGCAGCCTCTGCTTTCAACTCCCGCAAATCTGCAATCTCTGCTTTCGGCTCCCGCAAGTCTGTAGCCTTTGCGTGTAGTCTTTGCAACCAGCTCCTGCAAGTCTGCACCCTTCGCTCCTGCTTTGCTTGGGGCCTTCGCACCTGGCTCATTCAAGTCTGCAACCTTTGCTCTCACCTTGCTTAAGGCCTTTGCACCTGGCTACCAAGAGTCTGTAGCCTTTGCTCTGCTCTGCTTGAGCCCTTTGCACCTGGCTGTTGGCGGTACTTAAACTCATTTCTAACCCCGCCAACTCTAGTCTAGGCAACACTAAATTTCACCTAGAATAGGCCTCTACTCTAACTATTTCCACAGTGTGGTGCAGAATCTTTGTTTTGCAGGACATACTTAATGTTCACCTAAAATGGACCAATACATGAAGAAAAATACATGGGTAAAAACATCTTTTATTTTGGTCCAAGCAAAACAAGAGAAAAAGAAGGGAAATCCAATTTCGAGGCCAGCCCAACCAGAATAACCAGCATGGGCCGACCAGGGGCCCAACAAGGAGGCAACCGACCAAAGCTGAAGGCCGGCGGGGCCCGGCCCGGCGAGCGCGCTGAGGCGCGCGCGCGCGCCCGTCTGAGCGCGGCCGGGCCCGGCCCGGTTGGTCGGTTTGTTTGCCGCCTCGATGGTCGGTTCGGGGTGTTTTCGACATTTGCCCTACGGAAACCGACCATCCCACTCCTATATAAGCATGGGCAAGCCTCCCCCCTTCAACAACAATTTTCATTATTCATTTTAGTTCTCACTCTTCACCATACCTCCATTCCACAAGTGTACAATAGAGAGAGTAGAGCCACTCTACCTAGCCTAGCTAGAATAGAAGTAAGGAGTGAGAGAGGAGCAAGAGTAGAGCATCTCTTCAAGAGAGCTCTCGGGAAGCTAGTCTTCCACGGGCGGAGTGCCGGACTTGTCGGCTCCTCCTCGCTTGTACCTCTACGGCGTCTTGCTACTTGAAGTAAGATATCGTGTTTATCTTTCGGTAATACCTTTGAGTAAGTTATTCTTGCTTGTTATCTTCTTACGGGTTCGTCGTTCGTCCCGTGACGGAAGCTCTAGTAAGAGGACCCCGATAGAGACGGGAGCTCCCGGCCACCGCTAGAGTTGTAGCAACCGGCATAGACGTGGTGTCTAGGCTAGGACCTACCTTCGTTTGCCTCGTAGTCCACGGTTGAGGTGGTAGGCGGCGGGTGGTGACGCCACTGTCCGTCCCTTGTAATCCCCCACGTCCGGCTACGGCGTAGAGCTACTGCCGGCATCACTTGGCGGACCCGGTGTGATCCGGTGCCCGAAGTAAGAAGTTTAGCAACGAGTTTAGCCATCTCCTAGGCCCATTACCCTAGAAAACCTCATTACCTAAGCTATCCTACTCCATCTCTGGGCAACCTCTGGTTAGAATTAACTCACAACCCGTTCTTCGTGAAAGAAATATGATACCCGATTACTCACCGGGTGAAGTGCTATAACGGTGATTTCCGTGCGCTTGCGGATTTGGCTGCACACGCTAAGAAACGCCAACAAGCATTTCGCGCGTTGCTTGGGGAACGGTTGTCGCAATTAGCTCGAACCTAGATTGCCCGTGTACCTTGACCTACCTTTGCTCCACTTCTTTTATTTTATTTTAGAAAACAAAAATACCCATGGAGCAACCAACCATTTACAACCTATCCGCTCCGAAGGGCGAGCTCATTCAAACACCCCAATCCTCGAAGCCTATCACAGCTTCCGAGTATGAGCTCCGCCCTGGCTTTATAGCCATGGTTCGGGACCAAGCCTTCTCAGGCTTGGAATATGAAAACCCATATGATCACCTATGGGAGTTTGAGCAACTCTGTGCATGCCTGACCATTGCGGGCATGTCACAAGATACATTGCGGTGGAAATTGTTTCCCTTTTCCCTCCATGAAAAGGTGAAGCAATGGTACACCCAAAACGTAGGGAAAGTAAACGGAGATTGGGAAGAATTGCGTAAGCATTTTTGCTTCACATTCTACCCCATTTCTCGTGTCGCTTCTCTACGACGGGGAGGTGCTCAACTTCCAACAAAAAGAGAACGAAACCATAGGTGCAGCACAGGGAACGCTTTTTGATCCTAACACGATCGGAGCCCGGACTGTCTATTCCTAACCATGTACTCTTACAACACTTTTGGTTAGGATTAGACAGAAATTCTGCCCTATTACTCGATTTAGCTGCTGCCGGAGGGTCGTTCCGGACAAAACCACCGAAGAGGGGCAAGCTCTCTTGGATCGCATCCAAGAGAATGCTCCTCCCTTAGAACCCATCCGTGTAGAACCCGAGCCAATAAAAGAGGATGTCTCTTCAGCATCAGCCGAACCTTCCCAATCCATAGAGAGACCCTCTCCCGAACCAGAACCCAAGACGGGAGAACCCATGGATCTTTCGGCTTTCGAGGATGAGCTTTTCGAAAGTTTAGGAAATACCTCGAAATATGAGTGTCGCGCAACGCCACCAATTCCCGTTGCTCCTAGCGAACCCCTCGATGAATTTTTCCTCAAGGAGTCCGTTAGAGAATTAACTTCTGTTATGAGCTCGGAATGGTTGGCAGAAGGTGAGCTCGCGTCTGAAATAATTCAGATTCGCGCTCCATCTTCTACCCACCGCTGCAAAATCCAGCGGAAATGGGTGGATGTTTTGTACAATCCTACCGTTGGAGCAAATATAATGTCCTACTCCTATGCACTTACATGTCTAGGAGTAACGTCATTTACCCCAACAACATGGTCCTTAAGAACACCAGATTCCGTTCAAGAAGGACTAGGGATTGTACATAACGTGACACTCCACCATGGAGATGTCGAAATGGCCCTGGACTTCATTGTCTTTGACATCCAGGTATTCGACATACTTATCGGGCATCCCCGAAAACACTCTTTGACAATCCGTCAAAAACGGGGGAAATTAACGTGAAACTAGGGCGAGAAACATTCCCGATTCAAGTCACTAGAGCCAGGAACTCAGTGACCGAGCCTCCCCCTAGTATGCCCATAGAGGTTCTAGCGGTTGACATGTTTGAGTCACCCGAATCGTCTTTAGATAAGGATGCAGAATTCTTTGTAGAAGAAGAAGACGAGTTCGGGGAGACAGTTGATCTTCCTATAGGGGAGAAACCACCTAGACCTCCAGTTGAGCTTAAGCCCTTACCCAAAGGCTTACGTTATGTTTTCCTGAACGGCGACACCCAAACTCCTGTCATCATAAGTGACCAACTTAGTGATGAGGAGGCGACCAAACTCATAGCCGTCCTAGAAAAACATAAGTCGATCTTCGGGTATTGCTTAGACGATCTTAAAGGGATAAGTCCAACGCTTCTGTACCCATCGCATTCCCATAGAGCCATCTAGCATACCTTCATGAGAACCTCGCGTAGGCTAAACAATGCGATGCGGGAAGTCGTGAAAAAGGAAGTCCCGAAACTTTTTCACGCCGGGATAATCTATCCCATACCACACGGTGATTGGGTTGGCCCGGTCCAAGTGGTTCCCAAAAGGGAGGAATGACAGTCATTGAGAACGCTAAAAATGAACTCATACCTCAACGAACCGTCACCGGATGGCGAATGTGCATTGATTACCGAAAACTTAACAAGGCAACAAAGAAGGATCACTTTCCGCTCCCCTTCATTGATGAAATGTTGGAACGGTTAGCGAAACACTCCTTCTTTTGTTTCCTTGATGGGTATTCGGGATATCATCAGATTCCCATCCATCCGGATGATCAAAGCAAAACGACCTTCACATGCCCCTACGGAACGTACGCATACCGTAGGATGTCGTTCGGGTTGTGTAATGCACCCGCGTCATTTCAATGGTGCATGATGTCTATCTTTTCGGACATGATCGAAGAAATCATGGAAGTTTTCATGGACGATTTCACCGTCTATGGAAAAAATTTTGATCATTGTCTGAACAACTTAGACAGGGTCTTGCAAAGGTGTCAGGACAAAGATTTGGTACTTAATTGGGAAAAGTGCCATTTCATGGTCCGAGAGGGCATTGTCCTGGGGCACTTAGTGTCCGAGAGGGGAATCGAGGTAGATAAGGCTAAGATAGAGGTTATCGAGCAACTACATCCCCTCGCGTAAAGGGAATCCGTAGCTTCTTAGGTCATGCGGGGTTCTATAGAAGATTCATCAAGGATTTTTCACAAATCTCTAGACCCCTCACGAACCTATTAGCTAAAGATGCTCCTTTTGAGTTTACCGATGAGTGCTTGAAAGCATTTAACACTCTCAAGCAAGCACTCATCTCTCGCACCTATCATCCAACCTCCCGATTGGTCTCTACCTTTTGAGATCATGTGTGATGCAAGCGATTATCTTGTTGGTGCGGTCTTAGGCCAAACCAAAGATAAAAAGCATCACGCGATAGCTTATGCCGGCAAGACTCTAACAGAGCTCGGCTCAATTATGCCACGACGTAAAAAAGAGCTTCTTGCTGTAGTATTCGCTATCAACAAGTTTCGATCTTACTTAGTGGGCGCGAAAGTGATCGTTTACACGAGATCACGCTGCCCGAAATTCTTGCTCACTAAGAAAGATGCGAAACCACGCTTGATCCGCTGGATTCTTTTACTCCAAGAGTTCGATCTAGAAATAAAAGATAAGAAAGGAGTAGAGAATACCGTAGCGAGATCATTTGTCGCGTTTGCAAGTCACTAACATGCGGATCTGCCCATCAATGACTTCCTTCGCGACGACATGCTATTGGCGATAACGGACTCCAACCCCGGTATGCAAATATTGTGAATTACATGGTTGCGGGTCATGTACCACCCGGCGAAAGCGAGAAAAAGCCGGAGGTTGAGAGCCATCGTCATCGTCGGATGACCCGTACTGTATCGAGTGTGCTCGAGACGGCATACTAAGAAGATGTGTGCCGACAACGAAGGGATGCGAGATCATTGAAAGCTGTCACTCGGCACCATACGGAGGCCACTATGGAGTATTCCGCACTCAAGCAAAAATGCGCGGTGCGGATTCTTCCGGCCGACTATGTATGCTTGACACCAAAGAATTCATTCGGAGGTGTCGGAAGTGCCGATTCCAAGGTGGCATCACAGGCTCGCAATGCAATGCCCTCCACTTCAACCTTCAAATAGAAATATTTGATGTGTGGGGCATTGATTTCATGGGGCCTTTCCGAAGTCCCAAGGCTGCGAGTACATCCTTGTTGCTGTCGACTATGTCTCCAAATGGGTGGAGGCCATGCCATGCCGAGCAGCTGACGCAAAGCATGCTCGAAGGATGTTCCACGAAATAATCTTCCCTCGCTTTGGTACACCACGCATGGTGATCAGTGATGGAGGATCACATTTCGTTGATCGAACCTTCAAAGCATTCCTGAGAGAGCTGGGAGCCAAACACAACATCGCCACACCTTACCACCCACAAACCAGTGGCCAAGCTAAGACCTCGAACAAGCAGATCAAGAACATCCTACAGAAGACGGTCGATGACATGGGGAAAGGATGGAAAAGTAAGCTTCCTGATGCACTCTGGGCATACAGGACTGCTTACAAAACCCCCATTGGCATGTCACCGTTCCAGCTCGTATACGGAAAGAGCGCCATTTACCGCAGAACTCGAGCATCGAGCCTCTTGGGCAATTAAGAGCTGGAACATGGACCTCAAGCTAGCCGAAAGAAACCGCCAAAGGCAAATCTCCGAGCTTGAGGAATGGCGAGAGAAGGCATACCACAGTGCCAAGCTCTACAAAGAGCGAACAAAGAGGTGGCACGACAACCGGATAAAGCCCAAGGAGTTTCAACAGGGCGACAAGGTCCTACTATTCAACTCCAAGGTGAAATTATTCGGTGAAGGAAAGCTTAGAAGCAAATGGAAGGGGCCATATACCGTCGTCAACACATCGTCTCATGGCGCAATCACGATCCAGGACGACAACGGTAACATCTCAAAGGTAAATGGCCACCGCTTAAAACCTTTCCTTGAGCCTTCTTATCGTGCAAGGTTAGATCAAGAAATTGATAGAATAGATTTAGTCATGCCAGATAATTCCTTGATCTAGTTCAAGGCATGACTTTCATTTATTCTATCTTTCTTGTGTCTCTAAAAAAAAAGGGGGGTTTATATATTCTTATGTTTATGTTTTGTGTGGGAACCCTCTAGTTTCCCTCTGAATTTTTTCTAGGATTTTTTTTTCCACACAAAAATAATTTTATGTCCAAAATATCCAAAATCCTCTAGATTTTCAGTCACAATCAAATTTTAGCGCCATTAGAATCAAAATCACCAACAAATTCGAGAATCAAACAGCATCAGCCTGAGATGGAAGAAAACCGGGCCCGAGCGGCACCCGTGCGGCGCGCTCGCGCCTCGCCCGCGCGCGCGCGCCCGACCGCCCTCTCGGTGCCCGATTTTCTCCCATCTCTTTTCTCAGTGCCGATGCCGATGATCATGGTGATTCGATCCCGATGCGCAAGAGATGCGGGATGGCTCATTCTCTCCTATAAATACCACCCTCCTCCTCTCATTCTCTTCACACCAAGACAAACCTTGTCTTCTACCTCTCTCTCTTACTTTCCAAAGCATTTCTAGCTTTAACCATGGCCTTAGTCCCTACCAATACCGGGTTCAATAGGGAGAAAGCTCTTTCCTTCGCTAGAAAGTTCCTAGAGAGGAAGAATGAAGAAACTCCGGAGATTGACAGTGCAACTCCATTGAAGGGCAGCAAGGGTGGCGATGCCTACCCAAGCAAGCGCTGCAAAGCCACGCCAGCCGGATCTTCGTCTTTTAAAGCCCCAAGTTTCTCCTACAACGTAGGAGGAACGAATCTGCCAAACGTAAATCCGGGGGTCGCTACCCATGTGTCCCTCGCCTCGTTTGCGACCCACCTATCCAAGGGCAGCCTGACGGCATTTTTGGAGAAGATCCTCTGAAAAAGAAAGAGCCTACTAGAGCGAGTTGAATAGGAAAATTAAGGAAATCTCTAGTTACATTCGCCACCTTAGGGAAGGTCCGGCGAAGGGCGGACTTATGAGGTCCAACTCCGGGACGAAATCAACTCATACCATGTAGAAATGTTTGAGGAGTTGAAAGAGATGGCTCGTAAGCACGGAGTCATGCATGCCCTCGAGGAACCTCGTCTCTAGCAACTAGGCGCACACACGCTCTTTCCCTTTTAATCATTTCCCTTTTCAAATTTTAAATTCCCTAAAAAGTGTGCCTCTTGTATCAAGTTCGGATTATCAATGAAATATTTATTATATATATCTATTGTGTCTTGTCTCCACTTGTTTTTGTGTGCATTTTAAGAAAAAAGACAGGTAAAAAAACAAGTGTGGGGGAGGCACCTCGCTCCTTGACGCACAAAGATTTTCGACACGACAAGTTTGCGCGCACTCTCACTCCCTGCTAACTCCCTTTATTGCTGAAAATAAAATAAATAAAACTAAAAATGTTGCAAACTCCATCTCTTATTTTCACCAATTGAGAAACGACTTGCATACTTTTTATTCCTTGCTATCTTGATTGTGTGAACAACTTGTGCAATAGGGACCCCATGTTTTATCTAAGTTATTGGCAGGTGAGATATAGTAGAATGATATGATACTTACCAACTCGTGCAATGGACTTGGGTATTTTTATGCAAAAATTCAAAAACTTTTTAGCAAATGATCCTCATGTGATAAGTGTTATGTCCTACCAGAGCCAAACATCTACGCTTACGCTTACAAAACCTGTTTAGCCACTTATAGCGATGTCAAGTCTTGAGATTCTTGCTAGAGATGGCCTTATCCCCAAGATCATTGCATTCACCCACCAAATAAATATGCCGACTCTCACATTGAGAGCCGCGCATAGCATTCGCCCGCCAAATAAATATGCCGACTATCACAGTGAAAGTCGCGCACTCATTTCATCCACCATTCCACCAAAAACGCTCAAATTCTTACACCGAGAATTGAGCACATATTTTCCACATTTTCTCCCTCTTCCACCAAAATACTCCTGTCAACAAGTCATGCATCTCTCTCTCCCCATCATTCATTCAAGAAAGGTATGGACTGTTATTAGAAAGTCCTACAAAGAGAAGCATGGTTCGTGAATAAGGAAGAGTTCTTTTTCTCCAAGGTCTTGAGATAAAAAAAAAGAGAGAAGAAAAAAAAAAGAGAGAAATAACGCAAGTCTTAGAATTGTTCTTCAAAGTCCATACCTTCTTGCATTTTCATTCAATCAAGAGAGAAACATGATCAGGAGTCCACAAATATTTTCTACACTTGCACTTGCACTTGCATCATCTAGGGATATGGCCTTCTCTTCATGACATCCAGCTGGCTTGACATTGAGACTCTGTTTATCATCCATACCCAAAACTCTACATATCAGCCTGTAGTGGTAGGATGATCAAGAACACCTGGATAGGACTAGCCACCTGAAAAAAGAGAGACTTGAGAGTATCACATGAGGAGCTAAGGCTAACTTTTGCGAAAATTCTAAAACCCCAAGTCTCAAAGCATGGGTAGTGTGAGTTGACTTAATTTCAAGCTATTCCTCCTTCAATAGCAATAAGATAACTTGGTAGCCACCATGAATGTTCACAAATGCAGGAAAAGCTTGGAATAATCTGTATGCAGGTCAACTCTTGGGAGAATACAACCACCTAGTTCTTCATCCTTTACTCGAGGACGAGCAAAGAGCTAAGTGTGGGGGAGTTGTTGGCGGTACTTAAACTCATTTCTAACCCCGCCAACTCTAGTCTAGGCAACACTAAATTTCACCTAGAATAGGCCTCTACTCTAACTATTTCCACAGTGTGGTGCGAATCTTTGTTTTGCAGGACATACTTAATTTTCACCTAAAATGGACCAATACATGAAGAAAAATACATGGGTGAAAACATCTTTTATTTTGGTCCAAGCAAAACAAGAGAAAAAGAAGGGAAATCCAATTTCGAGGCCAGCCCAACCCGAATAACCGGCATGGGCCGACCGGGGCCCAACAAGGAGGCAACCGACCAAAGCCGAAGGCCGGCGGGGCCCGCCCGCGCGAGCGCCTGAGCGCGCGCGCGCCCGTCTCGAGCGCGGCCGGGCCCGCCCGGTTGGTCGGTTTGTTTGCCGCCTCGATGGTCGGTTCGGGGTGTTTTCGACATTTGCCCTACGGAAACCGACCATCCCACTCCTATATAAGCATGGGCAAGTGTTGACGGTCGTTAAGTATCAATTTTATACCGTCAACGCAGCAAGAGAAAGGACTAATTTGAGTTCACCTGTTAGATATAGGGGTTACACCGATGTAATTCCATGAGTTTTGGTGATTGTCTATTTCTGCGGGGGTTATCGAAAGAGAACCAAAGGAGGCCCACATGTCATGATTACATAGAGATAAAGACCGAACGGGTAAAATTGTATAATCTAGAAGACTCCGGAGGCAAACCCCGGAAGCCGGGGCCCACTGCGGGGTGGCCGGTCGGCCGACCCAGTAGGGGAGTCCCGACTCCCCACCTCCACCAATCGTGGAGTCTCGTGGATCCCGCCTCCACCGCCTTTGAGGATGAATAATTATCGTCCATTTAGGTCGGTTTGATCCGAGGGCTGTGGTTAATCCTAGGGGGCTATATATTCGAGCCCCGGCCCCCGGGTGAAACCCGAATTCAATCCTAATTCATTCAAGAGTTCATTCTCTCATCGAATTCGGAGAAGCCAGAGCCACCATCTCAATTAGAGCTCCATAGTTTAGTAGCATAGCTACATAGGAATAGATCTAGAGGGAATCAAGCCTAGCTTGGAGTCCGGATCTGTCGGAGTTCTTGGTAATTCCCCTCTACATTCTTGTAATATTCATCATTGTTCGTGATACTATGAGTAGTACTTTATTCTATTCTATTATATCATACTTGACTTTGCTCTATTTGATTATATTCTCAATTATATTGTTCTTAGTTTACTTTGATTATATGTTTAGCATAGTTGGACTAGAATTATGTTTATGCATAGGATCGTATAGCGCTTGCTCATTAGATCGATGGGTAAGTGGTAAATATTGTGTAGGCGTGGTGTCTAGACCGTATTTATCTCGCGATTACACCCTATTGGCCGGGTCGTGTGGTAGATCGCGGAAGTGACAGTTCCTGTTGAGTCCTTTGTATTCCATCCCCGTTGGTAGGTCTTAGTAGAACAACCTATTACATTGAAGTCATTGCTATGTCTCTTGTCTTCTCGGTAATATCACTATGCATAGATGTAACCTTTTCCCGCCATGATTGCTAGATGTTCTTGCACTAATCATTGTATGCTTTGACCTTATAGTTAGAATAACATAGGATTATACCCTAGATCATCCTAGTCCATGCTAGTGTTATAAGCTTAGAGTGCTAAGTTGAGATGGCTTATTACTATTATTTTATGTGGCTAATTGCTCTCATTTATCTTATGTCATTTATCATTCATTCCTATATTTTATGTGACACTTACCCCGTATGAGATGATTGATACGACAAGGTTAAAGCTCTCCATTACAAAGATGTGCATTGCTCATCACTCATTATCCAAAGTGCATTCCCTTCCCAAAGTGGTAAAAATATAAATAACGATACCTGGATACTCCCGGTTAAAATGCTACATCGGTATTATCTCGTGCGCTTGCGGATCCCATATTTATTTCTAGTAGCGGTTGCATTATTTAGTACCAAGATTTTTGGCGCCATGTTGGGGATGACAACCTAACACCGAGTGGCGTTAGAAATGTCAACAAGCATTTTTGGCGCCGTTGCTTGGGAAGGTTGAAAGCCAATGGATAATGAGCAAGCATTGCACTACATAATGAGATTGAGCACTCACCATTCTCTACTCATACAAATTACCCTTGTTTTTCGTCTATTCTTATATCTTATGCGAGGTAATGTATGAAAAAGACAATTCTTCCCGATAATTATATTGACGATCCGTAAGCTTTATTCGGGAAGGCCGGAAGCAAGTTGAAGAAGACCAATCAATCATCATCATCAACTCAACTTGAAGCTTGTCGGAAGCAGAAAGTCGACCTTTCATTCGAGACTTGACACCAGCATTTGAAGCCATGGCGCACAAGTCACTCCGCGAGTTCTCAGCTCCAACTACGGACAACATTCGTACTGGACCAGCTGCGGACATCGAAGGAGCTTTTGAGCTCAAGCCTGCGCTGATCAACATGGTGCAAGCAAGCCAGTTCTGTGGGAAGGCCCATGAAGATGCTAGTGCTCATCTCCAACACTTTCTGGAGATTTGTAGCACATTCACTATCAAGGATGTCCCCAGAGATGCTATACTACTTCGCCTCTTCCCATTCTCACTCTTGGGGAGAGCGAAGCGGGGTTCTACGCCAATAAGGAGAAGAATCCTACGTGGGCACTATGTTCCACCAATTTCTTGGCGAAGTTCTTCCCAATGGGCAAGACAAATGCTCTTCGTGGGAAGATATCAAGCTTTTAGCAACATCATGATGAGACTGTCCCAGAAGCTTGGGAGCGCTTTCAAGATTACATCCTCGAGTGTCCTCATCATGGCATGGAGAATTGGCCGCTTATGCGTACATTCTACCATGGGCTCAAGAACAAAGACACGTGAGACGATGGATGCCGCTGCCGGAGGTGCATTCTTATCACTCACTATTCCTCAAGCCACAAATCTTGTGGAGAAGATGGCATCCAACCAAGGCCGGAGTGAAGAAAGAACTCGACCCGCAAAAGAGGAGGAGGAATGCACCAATGAAGGAGGTAGACATGCTCGTCTGCCAAAATGGATCTCGCTAATGAAGAGGCTTGATGAGAGAGCCCCGAGAAGAAAGAAGTCATGCATATACATGATGCTCGCATGACATGTGAAGAGTGTGGAGAGACCGGGCACACAGTGCTAATTGCCCAGAGCCGAAGGAGGACGTGAACTACCTCAACAACAACAACAATAATAATTACTATCGTCCTCCGCGGAATCAAGGTTGGAATCAACACAGAGGGCCTAACTACTCGTGCAATTATTCGGCAACTATCAAGGTAACAACTCCTCCTACAATAATTACAACCAGCCGCCTTTGAGAGAGTTAGTGCTTGAATCAAGGCAAGATGATGGACAATCTGTCCAAGAAGCCGACATCAAATGACAAGGTCCTAGAGACACTCGGCAACGAATGGATGGCTTTTCCAATGCCATCAAGAGTCGGCTTCACTTCAACAAGATACTTGAGTCGCAGGTACAACAGCTTGTCAACCTTGCTCCCTCCACCGGTCAAGGTAAACCGGCAGACAACCCGAAGAGCTCGAGACCGCAAATCTTGTTGATATATTCAATGTAGAAGATAGCCGAAGTGATCCATCGAAGGGGTCATGGATTGACTCAACTCGCCAATCAAGAAGGGCGATCCAGGAGACCCGTCGTTCCGATCTCCATTGGAAGTACTAACTTTAATGAGGCAATCTGTGACTTCGGTGCAAGCATCAACATCAAGCCAAGAGTGATATATGAGAAGCTATTCGATGCCCCTTAGCATACACAACCATGTGCTTACGGCTTGCAGATCGGTCACTCCGTGTTCCTTTGGGAGTGCTTGAAGACATATGTGTACGAGTAGGCAACTCATATGTTCCAAACAGACTTCGTGATAGTGGATACAGGCGGTGATGAAAGGTCCCCTATCATTTTGGGACGACCATTCTTGAACACCGCCGGAGCCATCATGTATGCCAACACTCGCCAAGATCATCTTCAACATCAAGGGCAAGCGAGAAACCTTCTTCTTCAAGAACAGTGCCGCAGCTCCCAAAGACACCCTCATCAACGAGAACAGTGAGAAGAAGAAGAGTCCACTAAGAAGAGCAAGAACAAGAATAAGAAGACCAAGAAGACAGAGATGCAAGGATGGTCACCGCAGGTCCACAAGGAGCATGACCACTTACTCAGTCCCCACGTCGATCAAGAAGGATGACCCAGTGTCCCAACCATTCAATGCTCCATCAACAAGCTCTTTCAATAAAGGCTGTCTGTGACACCGGATCGGGCGTCAACATTATGGCCAAAGTAACTTATGAGTATCTATATGGCACTATGCCTTTGGAGCCTACCTATGCACAAACTGCAGATGGCGGATCGGACATTCCGCTTCGTCGAAGGAGAAGTGAAGGATGTCCTCATCCAGATAGATGACCATTATGTCCCTACAGACTTCCTAGTCATTGACATGGGAGATGACTACGATCCTCCAATCATCCTAGGAAGACCATTCCTAAACACCACCGAGCTATCATCTATATCGGGACAGGGAGAGATCCATTTCCACTTTCCCACCGAGAAGGTACGCCGCTACTTCAATAATAATTATATAATCACCGAGGAGCCCAAGAAGAACGTAACAAGGAGAAGGCAGCGTACCCGTCGCGTAACAAGAAGAACATCACTAAAGATGGATGGGCCGACTATGAGGGAGAAGTATTCGAGATATGAAGATCGGTACCCGAAGAAAAGAACATTGTAGAAGAACCCGAGAAGGTGTCTTTGTCATCGAAGAGAACCAAGTGCCCCAAGAAGCTTCCCCCTCGAGGTCACCCTCTCCAACGAAGAAGGTGTGGAAGGTAAAAGCAAAATCGAATCAATTCCTACACACGAGGCGACATCATTCGAGGCGCCGGCCAATGCGCCCTTGAAAAATGAGCGAACATGACAAGTCCCGTTCGGAGGACTTAAAACCACCGAACGCCACGCCAAGAGGTAACTTGGTATTTATCAAGCAATTACTTTCCAAAGATTGCATTTTTACCTTAGCATATTTATTTTCCTATTTGAATATTAGTTGCATCTTTACCATCTCGCATTAGAAAAGAAAATAAAGATGTTGTGCATTCGCATCCAAAAAAATCGTCGAGCCCCATGTGAATAATCATTCACCGTGGTGGCACAAAAATAATTTCTCAAATATTTATTTCCCCGTCTCGCATTCCTTAAATAATAAAAAGATAAAAATATTTCTTGTGATCCCGTTAGAACAAGTCTAAGTTAAGAAAGTTCTAGACAACCAGGGCCTAGAGGTTTTATCACTACCGCTTAATCGTTCCACAAGCTTTGTTGTCTATTTGAGCTTCACAAAACATCAAGGATCATGAAGAGCTAACAGGCAGAAGGACATCCAGTCCCCTGTCGGAGTACTGCCCGCGAAAATTGAATGCTGTCTCCAACAGCAACTATCTACGACACTCCTGGAGGACTAGAACGTCTTCGATGCCTGTCAGCAACATCAGCAGACTATGTCAACATCCAGCTTGGGGGAGAGCATCCCCCGTGTACCAAGCTAAGTGTTTCCAACTTATCTATTTGTGCTTTATTAGAGTGTGCTTTGATTAAAACAACTAAAAAAAAATGCATAACCATAGAAACCCGTAAAGATTTCCTTATTTATCTTTTCTACTTTTGGAGAGCTCTTGCAACTGTTTTAAAAGTGATCCCTAGAATAAACTCTACATGGAGATGATGAATAGTTGCTCTGCCGTAATTCCTTTCAAGTACCTAGTTTTCAACCTTGCACTCTCCCGAGTTTTGGACACAACTGTTTAGATTTGAGATTTGCTCAACCCGAAACTTGTGGGTAGCAAACACTTGATCTAAGTCTAGGTGGTTGACGGGTATGATATGGGAAGGTTTTGAGCTGCTATTTATCTTGTTCCTAGAGATACTAGAGTTCGGAGAATTTATCTCGTGAAAATATTAAATTCCTGCATGATGAGTTCCTTTATGATGAGAGTTCAAATTCCTACCACAGCCATATATTCATGCTTACTAGATTAGGAAAACCCATCTCGTTTAAATAGATCATATTTTAGGTTTGAGTGTAGACTTTATAGGCATTGAGTGTGGTTATGCTGTGGACCCATAAGGAATTAGTCATGCAGTTAAAGTCAATACTATGTGCTCTCCATCCATTGATCTATGCTACTTCTGTCCTCAGAAGCATGCACCCATTTTATAACTACTACATTCATTTTTTGTGCTACTTCTGTTCCTCGAAGTACCACCCACATATAGATCCATATCCACCACATATTGTGCTATCTCTACCCTGGAGATACGCACTTATGCTACTCCTACCCTAGGAGTACGCATTCCCCACTTACTATGCTATCTCTACCCTGGAGATACGCACTTATGCTGCTCCTACACTGGGAGTACGCATCCATTCATTCATCCACATATATATACGCCATTTATTTCACTTCATCCAGAAAGGTTCTACTCCTATCCTGGGAGTGAACATCTAGACATAATCATCGCCGTTCTATTTGTCTACATAAAAAGCTCCAGTCATTATCATTTCAAGTTATACACTCCCCGTGCTAAAGTTTCGTTTCCGTGAGGATTGGTTGCTCTAAAAAAAAAAAAAAAAGAAAGAAAGAAAAAAAAAAAAAAAAGAAAGAGTAGCCAAGTCCTTCCATTCAAGAAGTTTCAAGGTTTCCGAATAAAGGGAGTCATGTTATCCCCGAAGGAGCAAGTGTAGAAGTAGATGTTCACCAGTTGAGTACCCCTCATAATCATTTCCTTATCACCATCATCCTATCATCTTTTCATCCATTCCATTTCCTCATTCACATGCACATATGACTTTATTATTATTTTAGTTCCTATTGGATCCATGTCTTAACCGTGCAATATATGCAAGTGAGTTTGAGTGTCTCCCCACCTATGAGCTCCACATAAGCCTATTAGAAAGTAGGGTGAGAGAGAGAAGGCACTTTCCACTATGCCTTAGTTCCACAAATACCACATATTCTTGAGAGAAGAGAGAAAAGGCATACACTACTCATGCCTTGGAGAGGATCCGTAAATACCACAAATGAGAGACTTGAAAGGTTCATACAAGGAACTCGAGTTTTATTTCAAAACCTTGCAAAAACTCCGGGATAATAGTTGATCAAAGAGCGAGAAACATGGCGCTTGACTTGACCGTTCTATCTTTCAACTACTCAAGACCCAAGTGACGGTTACAAGCCCCATGGTGAAAGGTAATATGAGTGAGTTTTGAGTCGATAGCTCACTCTAATCCGGAGGAGAGTTCTTGTTTGAACACATGTGTACTTGTGAGGAGTGAAAGTATTATAGCAACTCCCGATCCATCATCGAGTCTATCTTTGCTCGGGGACGAGCAAAAGGTAAGCTTGGGGAGTTTGTTGACGATCGTTAAGTATCAATTTTATACCGTCAACGCAGAAGAGAAAGGACTAATTTGAGTTCACCTGTTAGATATAGGGGTTACACTGACGTAATTCCATGAGTTTTGGTGATTGTCTATTTCTGCGGGGGTTATCGAAAGAGAACCAAAGGAGGCCCACATGTCATGATTACATAGAGATAAAGACCGAACGGGTAAAATTGTATAATCTAGAAGACTCCGGAAGGCAAACCCCGGAAGCTGGGCCCACTCGGGGGGTGGCCGGTCGGCCGACCCAGGGGGGAGTCGGCCGACTCCCCACCTCCACCAATCGGGTGGAGTCTCGTGGATCCCGCCTCCACCGCCTTTGAGGATGAATAATTATCGTCCATTTAGGTCGGTTTGATCCGAGGGCCGTGGTTAATCCTAGGGGGCTATATATTCGAGCCCCCGGCCCCGGGTGAAACCCGAATTCAATCCTAATTCATTCAAGAGTTCATTCTCTCATCGAGAATTCGGAGAGAAGCCGAGCCACCATCTCAATTAGAGCTCCATAGTTTAGTAGCATAGCTACATAGGAATAGATCTAGAGGGAATCAAGCCTAGCTTGGAGTCCGGATCTGTCGGAGTTCTTGGTAATTCCCTCTACATTCTTGTAATATTCATCATTGTTCGTGATACTATGAGTAGTACTTTATTCTATTCTATTATATCATACTTGACTTTGCTCTATTTGATTATATTCTCAATTATATTGTTCTTAGTTTACTTTGATTATATGTTTAGCATAGTTGGACTAGAATTATGTTTATGCATAGGATCGTATAGCGCTTGCTCATTAGATCGATGGGTAAGTGGTAAATATTGTGTAGGCGTGGTGTCTAGACCGTATTTATCTCGCGATTACACCCTATTGGCCGGGTCGTGTGGTAGATCGCGGAAGTGACAGTTCCGTTGAGTCCTTTGTATTCCATCCCCGTTGGTAGGTCTTAGTAGAACAACCTATTACATTGAAGTCATTGCTATGTCTCTTGTCTTCTCTCGGTAATATCACTATGCATAGATGTAACCTTTTCCCGCCATGATTGCTAGATGTTCTTGCACTAATCATTGTATGCTTTGACCTTATAGTTAGAATAACATAGGATTATACCCTAGATCATCCTAGTCCATGCTAGTGTTATAAGCTTAGAGTGCTAAGTTGAGATGGCTTATTACTATTATTTTATGTGGCTAATTGCTCTCATTTATCTTATGTCATTTATCATTCATTCCTATATTTTATGTGACACTTACCCCGTATGAGATGATTGATACGAGACAAGGTTAAAGCTCTCCATTACAAATGTGCATTGCTCATCACTCATTATCCAAGTGCATTCCCTTCCCAAGTGGTAAAAATATAAATAACGATACCTGGATACTCCTGGTTAAAATGCTACATCGGTATTATCCGTGCGCTTGCGGATCCCATATTTATTTCTAGTAGCAGTTGCATTATTTAGTACCAGCATTTTTGGCGCCATGTTGGGGATGACAACCTAACACTGAGTGGCGTTAGAAATGTCAACAGCAAGCCTCCCCCCTTCAACAACAATTTTCATTATTCATTTTAGTTCTCACTCTTCACCATACCTCCATTCCACAAGTGTACAATAGAGAGAGTAGAGCCACTCTACCTAGCCTAGCTAGAATAGAAGTAAGGAGTGAGAGAGGAGCAAGAGTAGAGCATCTCTTCAAGAGAGCTCTCGGGAAGCTAGTCTTCCACGGGGCGGAGTGCCGGACTTGTCGGCTCCCTCCTCGCTTGTACCTCTACGGCGTCTTGCTACTTGAAGTAAGATATCGTGTTTATCTTTCGGTAATACCTTTGAGTAAGTTATTCTTGCTTGTTATCTTCTTACGGGTTCGTCGTTCGTCCCCGTGACGGAAGCTCTAGTAAGAGGACCCCTGATAGAGACGGGAGCTCCTGGCCACCGCTAGAGTTGTAGCAACTGGCATAGACGTGGTGTCTAGGCTAGGACCTACCTTCGTTTGCCTCGTAGTCCACGGTTGAGGTGGTAGGCGGCAGGTGGTGACAGCCCTGTCCGTCCCTTGTAATCCCCCACGTCCGGCTACGGCGTAGAGCTACAGCCGGCATCACTTGGCGGACCCGGGTGCGATCCGGTGCCCGAAGTAAGAAGTTTAGCAACGAGTTTAGCCATCTCCTAGGCCCATTACCCTAGAAAACCTCATTACCTAAGCTATCCTACTCCATCTCTGGGCAACCTCTGGTTAGAATTAACTCACAACCCGTTCTTCGTGAAAGAAATACGATACCCGATTACTCACCGGGTGAAGTGCTATAACGGTGATTTCCGTGCGCTTGCGGATTTGGCTGCACACGCTAAGAAACGCCAACACTGGCTACCATAAGTCTGCAGCCTTTGATCCCACTTTGCTAGAGACCTTTGCACCTGGCTACCAAGAGTCTGCAGCCTTTGCTCTGCTCCTGCTTTGCTTGGGGCCTTCGCACTTGGCTCCCGTAAGTCTGCGGCCTTCGCTCCAGCCTCTGTTCATTTGGGCTCCGATTGTTTTACCGCTTCTTCCGCGTTGTGGTGATCCGTTGTGTTCCTTGGGAACATCCACCCTTGCAACAGGGTCGTGATCATCACCGGTTTGCTTATCGCTTCTTGGGGTGCTGTGTAGAGCCAAGGACCAAAAGTTTCAAAAGAAATTTTGAGGCTCCCATTCACCCCCCCCCCTCTGGTCGCCGTTCACCGGTCCTTCATCATATAAGCTTAATTAAGCTTAAGGTAGTCGACTTTCACATGACCCAGAATTGCACCTTTTTAGGACAATGTAGTATATGCATCAGTATGATTTTTTGTGGTCATGGCATTGATCATCAGATATCTTGTGTATGGAAGAACATGGGTGGTTCGGGCTAGAGCCCCGCTACCGTTGCTGGAACCATGGAGCCCCTCCTATGCCCCTATTACCTTTGTAGGAAGTCTAGGAAGAAACATAGAGTACATATATATAGATATACCTTATTATTGGTGATCACAACATTGGCCATAAAATATTCTGTCAAAGGATGAGCCATGGGTTACATATCTAGATATATCTGATTATGATCCATGCCTTTGTTGTAATCCTCTATTATTGTATAACAATAACTAACACATGGCTACATTAAAAATTGTATTTTTCAACATGCTTATATGTTTAAAGACCAAAATATCTTATTTATGGAAAGTCATACGTTTTTCAAGTGTCATCTCCTCTGTCTAGCCCACAGAGATCCCCAGGCGGCAATTGAGGTTAGTCGTGATTCCCAGAGGCCAATGGATGACACTAAGGATGATAAAGCTCAATCCGAGGATTCCTCAAAGACAGTGTGGGTAGAAACTGTATTGTCAAGCAAATAGCAAAGTGCACTTGTTAACTTCCTCTGCACCAATAGGGATGTCTTTGCATGCAAACCCTACAACATGCCAGAGATCCTAAGTGTAGTTGCCAAGCGCTCCCTAAACATCCTTCTGGGTGCAAACATCACTTTGATGAAGAGAAGTGTGTTTAGACAATAATTTCATCATATATTTGTATAGTCAAAACCATCAACAAAACAATATTTCTAGTATAGGAGGTAATAAGCAAAGTAGTAGTGTTTTTTTAAATAACATCGTTCCACATGTATATGTCATTATTTGATTATAGGAACATATTGAAGGACTTTGGGTGGCTCTAGGCCTACATAGGGAGTCAGTCGACCAACCTATGGGACCAGTGCCCCCTCTCAAGCCATGGCAATCATCCCAAAGGCCCCTTGGAGCAATATTAACCTTTTTGTCTCAAGAACCAAAGTGCACATAGATTGAAGAGCCCAGAAGTCAAGAAACCAAAGTGCCAAGGTGAATAAATATCAACACATACACACTCAAGAACCACCCAATAAAAGGGGGTGGGCCCACCTATCATAGGGGGGTTGACCAACTCCCCTAGTCGCCCGAAGGTGGATTTTCCACCAACCATCGTCTCTCTACATGCTCCCATGCAAGGAATCACACTCTTACTTGATCTCCGCCATCAATCTGAGGTCGGTTTGATCCAAAGGCTATGAAGATGTATCACCGAGGTCGGTTTGATCCAAAGGATATAAAGATGTATCACCAATTCACCATCACATGGATCCATGGGACCACCTAGAGTTGCTATAAATACCTCCTACGCCCTCACCGAATACGCCTCCATGTGTTCCCATTCCTTGTTGTAATTATGTTTTTATATTGCCTACTAGTAGTACTAGTAGCAACAGAATTTAACTGCGGAAGACCTTCCACTCAGATCAATAATTTTTTCCTTCATGGTATAGTTTTGATACATGTTGCTAGACAAATAATAATTTTCTAACACTTAAAACGATCAATAGACAATTTAATTATTCAATAAATTTGTTATCTATGCCACTTCTGCCATAGCAACAGGTCATGCATTGTCAAATCAAAGTTTGGTTCTGTGTTCCCATCCAAAATGTCAATTATTGCTTGAAAATATAGCAAATGGATAAGATATATATATGTGGTGTGGCTGTAAAAGTCCTAATAGATATTGGCCAAAAAAATTGTGATTTCTCTATATGTGTGTGTGATTGTGCTATCTATATGATGTTCTTATCTCACGTAATCTATGCTACATTCTCTCCTTATTCACAATAAGGAACATAGAGCCAGGCATGTTGTTAGATCAAGGGGAGAAACCTATGGTTTTAGCCTAGGGTTTGCTCTATTGTTGGTTTATCGTTGGATCAAGCACATATTTTATGGATCACAAATGCTAAATGATATTTTTTTTTCCTGTCAGATGAGCACAAATTCCAAGGATCTTACACATACAAATAGTTTGGATTTAAATAATGGGTTGAATATGTTGTTTTCTACCGTAGAGCAGAGTTTTTTTCCCACGCAGCCACATCGGCAGGTCTGTTCTGGTTTTCTTTCATTCTCCCATATGTCTTAGCCATTATATTCCTCAAGATTTTCTATTGTTGGGATCATGTGGCAGGTATATGTTAAATGAGATTTTTTCAAGTCATAGTTATTTGTCTCTTCTATTTTACTCTTGCGCATATTTATCGTGTTCACTTGCACAAATGTTACAAGAGCAACATATCTGATACACGGGCCTTCTTTCTTCTTACCTGAAGTTACAACTGTAAGAAATTACAACTGCAATAGATTACAACTACAACAAAATATGTGTGCTACTTTTTCCTAAAACACACGATTTTTTTGGAATTCGTGTGTTATCCAACAAGGTAACAACTATGTGTAGTTAAAGAAAAAAACACGGTTTTTCTTCTACACAATTCCTAAAAACTAGTCGTCTGATTGATTTCAGGCGATGCTTTCCTTTAGTTGTGGATGCATGCGATGCTTTCCTTTTTTTTTTTTTGCCGTCGAGGCATGCAGAGCTGTGAGGAAAACACGTCGCCTGGGTAGTTAGAGAAAAGCCAGGCGACTGTGTTATAGCAAAACCCTTTCTTCTATGCTGGAACTCATGTGTTATCTAGGATAGCCAAATAAAACATGTGCTAAAAAAACACACAGGGTTTTGTTGGGTCCTAGAATTCGTGTGTTTTGGAGCTAAAAAACACCTGTGTGCTAGCTTTTGCTAAAACACATGGTTGTTGACTAGACAAGCTCTTGTGCCCTTTCATTCCACTTCATTTCTTCATCATGTAATAAGAGAACCAATGTTCCTAAGGCTAATGAAACAAAAACGATTGTGAACCTATCTAGCTCGTGCGTGCCGTACGTGCCTATTGACTAGTAGCTTTTAAATCTCCAAAATTTTGCATTGAACTAGCATTGACCGTTTTGGACTGCCTCTAAAAATAAGATTTTTTTTTCTAGAGGTGGCCAGTGTTTAGAAGATGTCTTTACAAATATATGTTTTTAGAGGCGATTCCTAAGTTGGCACCCTTTTCCCTATTTTCATGTATGGCAAAGATGCAACTGTCGTATCATGAGAAGAAAAAAGGATATGTCTCTAAAGCCCTTATAGTAGTGTGAGTATCACCCCTTATTCAAAAATCGATTCTAAAGCCAGATACTTTTAGGAACCGAGTTTAGAGCTCTTTTCGTCTAGTGTTATTTAACCCGTAGCATTCACATATACCTGCAAGAAAGCTGAAATCTAAGATACTGATTATTCGGGCCAAGACTTCATTGTTCCGACATGGCAGCACATTGTACTTGGATGTACTGAAGTTGATTTCTCCCAAACCTCCAAGAAGATCTATTGTTTTTCTTTCTGACCCAGAACAAGTCAATTTTATTAAGAGAGTGGTCCATAAATGGTTCATGAAAATCTGAAACTGAAAAAGGCATGTCGGCGAATTCTTTTTGTTGGGCTGCAGGGACAATCAAGCAGCTACGGAGCCCACCGGGGATCATCCACAAGCTGGTGGCACATTTGCTACACCTTGCCTCTGCAACTCGCCCATGACACTGTCTACTGAAGGGGGCTTCAAACCCAGGGGCAGTGGCAGCCACGGTTTCGTTAAAACATCACCTATTGCTGCATCTATGCTCTCACTTGACTGAAAATAAATACAAAAAGGAAAAGAAGGTCCAAGTTGAGGATGCCGCAGAAATATGAGTGTATTATTGCCGGAAACATGTCAACAATATGCAACTACGACGCTTACTGGTTGTGTCTGTAGCTGAAGCTGCGTATCGAGTGTTGGAGTAACGAGAGGTCTGTACATTGGGGGTGAACATGGCAAAGCACCCACGGGTGGAGCAGGGAAACGCTGAAAATTAGGACATCACAAAGCTCTTATTAGAGAAAAAAATAATTATCTATGAAGTGCCAATAATTTCCATTATTTGAGCATTGTTAGTTAATGAACATGAACCATTACCGCTGCTGGCATTGGCACTGCCATCACCTGGCCCGGCATATTGGCAGGTCCCTGTTAAAACGAAATTCGGCCGTCAGAACACTAGCCAATCTAGCTCCCTAATAAAGTCAACTTATGATGCATCGATCTGTAAACTTGTGCACACATACCCTCATGTAAGCGTGGTGCCAGAACGCCGGGTCAGATGGCGGCGGCGGAGGAGCCCACGGCGGCGGCGGGGTGCGGGGGACGAGATGCCGAGGCCACATTGGCACTCGGGGTGACTCCACCATTGGCGGCGTCGGATGGCCCCAGACGTGCAACGGCCTCCCGAAGTGTTGCATCGGATGAGGAGGAGGGGGCGGTGGCGGCGGCGGAGGGAAGCCGATCGTCGGCACGGTCCACGCGTTAGAATCGGGCCTCTTCACGCCATTGGGGGCAGCGTACATCTGCCGCCGCTGCGTCCAGGTCGCCGCCTCCACCTCCCTTGCAAGCATGTGCTTCCTGTGCGAACGGTACTTCTGCTTCAATTTAAATAGCAAATCGATCGTTAGCTAGCAAAAAAACAAAGGAGATATATATTGGTACAATGGTACTCCTAGCTACGAGGCCGAGAACATGATGCAAGAACAGAGGCTGTGAAAAAAAAACGTTGGATCGATGATGCTATATAGTATATGGAATTATATGGATGGAGGACCCAGTGACGCTACTAAGCTTCACGGGCGGCACGGCACGGACCTGCAAATGACTGGCAATGTTATGGCGCGTGAGGGAGTCGATCCCCATGATCTCGAGTATCCTGGACGGCACTGCCTTGTCGATGCCCAGCTGCTCTACCGCTTGAACGAATTTCCGGTGAAGCTCCGGCGTCCAATCCACCTGTAAAAACATGTCACCACATATATAGTGTCACGAGACTCGACCTTTGAATTGAATCTCATCGTCGTTTAATGTTTCTTTAGGGCTTGCACTTGCTAGCTAATAACATGCATGCGTAGCGTACCTTTGCTTTCTTCTTCCCATGGGAGTGTTTGTGGGACGATTTGTGACGGCTCTCCGCCTCCTGCGAGGTCGGCGAAGACGGTGACTTTTCGCCGGCCAGAACGGTTCCACAGCCACCGTCACCGGAGTCACCATTACCGGCGACGACCTCCTCGCCCTCGGCATGGTAGTTGCACTCACCTTTTCCTTCCTCCACATCTTGGCACGTCGTTACGACGTTGTCGTCCTCGCCGCCAAGGACACCAGGACAGTCACAGCACGGATCCACGGCACCTATGTGCACCGTATCTGCTAAGGGCAGGACGCTGGGCACCTCCTGATCCAAGACGACGCCATCATCGCCGGCGGCGGTGGCGATTGCGTCAAAGTCGGTGATGAAGATCTCGGCAGGGTCGACCTCGAGGTCCGGCAGCGCGTCTCCGTCGTCGTCGTCTAGCCTGAGGAAGAAGTCGCCGAAGTCTATGTCGTCGACCGTGAAGTCGAAGTCCAGGTCCGACACGACAGGCCCGACGACGATCTCCTCCATCTCCTTGCTCTTGCTGCCGGCGCCGGCGCCTCCACCGCACTCCTCCACATCGGCACACATCTCACCGGCGACACTGCAAACTTCACTCAAGTGTATAGCCACACTAGGTGCACATGGAGCTGGAGCTCAGCTAGGTAGCTCACGAGTGCAGTGCAGTGCAGTGGAAGGAATGGCCGGCCTGTTAGGGTAGGTTGTTGCAACCTGTCTTTGCACTGCTGTTTTTCAGTTGAGCTAGCTAGCTAGGCTAAGCTAGTACTGACCATTTGGTGCGATGGCAAGTCAGTACTCGCTCTCGATCGATCTGGGGAGTATTTGGGGGCGAACGGCGAAAGGGAGAAGGCATCTCGACCACAAAGCTCGCAAAGATTTCTCTGAATCCTTTGATGGGTGGCCTTGTCCGCGAGCGCAAGTGCAGCTTGGTGGCTTCTGCGAATTATTGCGGTCTCGTAGCAAGCGTATGCCTGTGTGTGGACGAGTGTTTTTTGGAGCCAGTTTTTTTTTTCTCTTCTTTTCGGTGATGCAACACTGGGAGAGAGGTGGACTCGATCTCGTGAGAGAGAGAGGTGACAAGAAGAGTACAAAAGATGACAGCGGCTGCATGTATATCGGCTGGAGACTGTCCTGCTCCTGCTGCATGCTCATCGGTCCCTGTTCATGGGCGTTTTGAATATATAATGTGTGTGGACTGTGAGTTTAGAAACGCGTTCAAATTGTTAACTTTTGGATATATGCGAGGTGACAAGCTGACAAGGGCAGCAGAAAATGAAAAACATGTAAATCGAGCACTTCTTATCTACAAACTGTTAACTTTTGGAAGTTTATAGCTAGCATTGGAAATTGGGAATGGCACAACTGAAAGCTTAATTATATGCATGAATCCCCATTGAATAAATGTATTATCATTGATCCACTTATTAATATCCAGACTGTTTTGAATCAAGTGCACGTGTGGTGTGGGTGTGGGTGTGGGTCTATAGAAAAAGGTCGACAATGCACTGTTTCTAGAAAAGCCCTAACTTCTCCAATCACAGTGTATATCAATAATTGTAAACTAATAATGTTGATGATGATTACGTGTACAACCAATGAAACACTCCGTCCCATTCCAAATTATAAGTCATCATGCGAACATATGGTTTTTTTTTTCCATAACCATGTGTAGCGATTTTTGTAATAGATGATTGTCAACATGCCAACACGTTGGTATGTGTGCGCGTGTTTCATCTAACCTAACACAAGGAGTGTGTCGAACAAACATGTTTCTTGGCTTGTTTTGTGCAGGTGTCGAGCTCAGAGGCGGTGGTTGACGGTGTGGTGAAGGTCAAGTAGGGCGTGCCGTGCTGACGGACCGGGTGCGGTGAAGGGCGGACGTGAGGCTTGGACCGAGGGACCTGGAGGCCGGGTGATCAGCCGCGGCGGCTGACACTTGAGACATCGACAAGTGCAAGTGTACATGGCAGGGAACGCGTATGGACTATGCTACTCGCGGGCGGTTTGGTGGTTTCGCCTTAAAACCATCGGCGGTGGGTTTCGCGGGTTTGGGCCTCAAACCCGAGCGAAGATCCCGATGCAGGATGGATGACACATGGCGGCATCGGTGACTTCGCGTCGAAGCGAAGCTACCGGTGAGGAGGCGTGGTGGCCGTCAGATCAAGAGAAGCTTGAACTAGACCATAACGCCACTGGCTAAGTGGTTTGGTGTAAATATATCTAAGGGCAAAACGGAGAATGTAAAATATAGCCCTGTTAAATAAGGAAGATGGAGTTTCCCTTCTCCTTCACCCCTTCCATTTCCAGCATTTTGTTTCTTCCTTGCTAGAAAAAGGTCGACAATGCACTGTTTCTAGAAAAGCCCTAACTTCTACAATCACAGTGTGTATCAATCAATTGTAAACTAATCGTGCTAATGATTATGTATACATCCAATTAGATACTCCATCTGTTCCAAATTATAAGTCTATTATAAGAATCTTATATATAGTATCATTGTGTTTCTTTAGAACCTCAAAACAATTAAGTGTTGTCTCTATTCTGTTACTATGACCTACGTTACACGAGTACGGGTATCCGATACAATACGTATCGGATACGTGGATACGCACTTTTTTAAAAGAAAACCCATGTATCCGAGTATCCGTATCCGTGTGTATCCGACGAGTATCGGATACGGATACGTCACCCCCCTTGGAGTATCCGTGTAACATAGACTATGACAATGGATAATAATATTGTTCTAGTTTTCTAGCCATAGTTACAGTTACAGAGCCTAAATTATCATCGTGTTGGTTCTATTCTAGGAAAGTACGCTAGGACCAAAGCAACAAAGTCAATTGTTCGATTTTAAACGCTTTATTAGCTAGGTGATTTGTTTGGCTGTACATCAATCCACTCAAATCCACGAAGGTGGAGAGGCATTGGTGTGAAATACCTTCTAAAATTGGATTGGATCGCCCTGGTTTGATGCGTCTACTCCGTCTATTCACAAAAGCATGCAATTCTCACTTTTCTAGGAGTTAGACAGTTTGAACTTTGACTGAAGTTGTAACAAAACATACTAACATTGTTGATATAAAATAAATATTATTAGACTAGCAATATAATAGATTTTTATAATAAAATTATTTAGAAATATAAATACTAATACTATTTACTATAATTTTGTTCAAACTTAAACTAATTTGATCAACACGGATCTCGTAACTACATATTTTGTGTACGGAGGGATCGAAGTTTTTTTTAGGAACAGGAGGGTTTTACCCCCTGCTGGATTTTATTAAAAAACCAAACATATAATATAAAAAGAATTACAAGCTCCACAAGGGAGAATTAAGAAATGAAAAGGGAAATGAAAAAAATAAGAACAACTATACAAAGGCTTCTAGCCATGAAGACAAAGTTGGTTGAATGTCTTGTTTTGCACGTAGGATAACCTGAGCAAATTGCTTCCTGAAGATTGCTTTGCACAGTTGGAGAGAATTATCAATACCACGAAAAGTACCTTATATTATGATGATGATATAACAACTTCGTCAGAATGATTTTTTTGTTTCATCTCTTTTTGTTAGTTTGCTGTCATCTCAATAAAAAAATCCCAGGCATCTGATAAATGAGTACGATAGGGGTGTCCAATAGTGTGAGCGACGATAGGACCTTCCCGATAAAACAAAGAGAGGGCCAGCAGGGTCGCCATGAAATTGGATCGTTGCCGTGATCAGGGGCGGAGCTAGAGGGTGGTCCTTGTGGGCCGCGGACCACCCTGAGTTTTGGTCCAAAGCTCAAAAGCGATTCTTGTTTCTGCCACGAACTCTGCTGGGCCGCTCCACTGCAAAGGCCGTATAGTAGTCGAAGCGAGTCAAGTGACGTCCGTGGTCCATCCATCCGGGTCTTCCAAAGTCGAAGCGACCAAGCCACGTCTCTTCTCCCACGACTCGATGGTATCTGGCGGCTCTCTGCTATTCAACGCCGCAGCGGCCGCGAGTAGGACGCTGAAGAGTAGCATGCTGCCGTCCGTCGAAGAGTAGCAGACTAGCAACAGAATGCATCACATATACGATCTTGATATGCTTTCTTTTATCTATGATCCGTCCTGTTTCTTTTTCTATCTACTATCTCAATTGATTAAGCCCTAAAGGGGAGTACAGGACGGCAACTATTCATTTAATTAACTTCACGAGATCACAGCAACTTGCAAAAGCTCTGTAGTACGGTATGCAAAAATAATTAATTTTAAGATCCAAGAGTCTATTGTACTAGTGAAATGATTAATTGAAACATTATATCATTATATATCCATTTTATGGACTCTATATGTCCTTTTTATCTTTATTGCATTTTGGCGTTCATATAATTGTGTACCGACATGTTAAACTTATACTAGTGGTTAAAAAAAATTAGACAATGGACCACCATAGCTTCAAATTCTAGCTACGCCACTGCCGTGATGGGGCTCGAGAGAGAAGTTCCTTTTCCACAAATTGCGTGGCACATCTTTTCTCGCGTTTCGCAATCACATATTTGAAACTTTCTCTGTGTTTTATAGTTTCACAAACAGCGAAAATTTGTCCAAATCTGGATGGACTATTTTCACGTTGAATATGCGCAGAACTGCAGAAGTTCATGTATGTGTACATGTTACTGGACGCTGGTTCTTTATTTATGAGCCTATGTTTTTCTTTTCCTTTTTTTTTTTAAATGGAACCGGCAGGAGAGCTGACTAGAAAGGCACTGTGTACAAACATATACAATTGTGAACAAAAGCCCGACATGCCACGCAAGCCTATGTTGTTCGTTTATAGGCTATAATGGGAAATAATGTTGGATACAACTAACGACGCCGCCTTTCATTCTCATTCTTTTCTTTAGTTGGATGGTTATTTTAGTTCCTCTGAATTTTTACTGACGTTTTAAAATGACCGTTTCAATTCTCAAATTTTACTTTTAACCTCAGTTTAATCATAGGACTATCAAAGTGACAAATTGCATTTTGTGCTCAAACTTTTCTTTTTGACTTAACTTCATCCCATGTCCTACGTGGCTCGCCGCACCATCATGTCAGATAAAAATGATATTAAAATAAAAATATCATTCCTATATTACCTAAAGCCTCTTTGGTGCGGTTATGAACAAGTCTAATGTCTCATTCTAAAATTACATTGTTATGGTATAATTTATATATATCCTATATTGCTTTAATGAGAGTAATTATAGCTGCCACAAATGATATTTACTAGACTATACCTTGAGAACAAATTGTGAATTAGAACAATAGAAGATCTATTCCTAGTTATTTGTAACATCAAGCTCAACTAATAACCGATTGCTAATAAAAATAATAATATGATAACGGTTCATCGGTAGTCCTAGAAATGACAAGGCGAGACATCACATTGTTTCATGCCACAAGGGACGAAGTTGAGTCACAAAAAAATTAACGACTAAAACGTATTTTGTAGTTTATGAATGAAATTGAGTCCAAACTAGAAAGTTTAAGGACTAATATGCACCGTTGGATTTAATGATGATCTAAGGCAAAGTATAAATAGAGTGTCAAATATAAGGCCTAGAAATTAATTACGAGATTAATCAGAAAAACAGAAAAGAAATATGCATCATTGGATTTTACGAGATGGCCTATTGACCGAAACATACAAAATCTTACATCCAAGCATGTAGAAACTATGTTTAGGAATGAACATGCATGCTCATGCATATATGAGCACATTAGAGTATTTAATTAAAGATCTTAAAATTGATGAAATCATATATAATGGAATGGATGTCTCGTTGAGTCGTTGTTGAATACCACTTAATTGCTAATGCTATTTTCTTTTAATAAAGTCAAACTAATAGAAGCACCGTGCCAATTCTAGCTTAAAGCCAGGTGGACATATTTTTTATACACTAGGAATCTAGTCATCAGATGTACACTGACGCACAATCCTACTTTGAGAAACAAGTTCAAAGTTTGGCTGTTCAGGTCGCTAAAAATGCCTTTTATCGGAGAACCGATGTACTAGTAATGTTTAGGTCACTGTGTAAACACCTAGCGGGTGTTTATGACTGTTTCACAAACTCCTCCACGAATTGGACTCAGGAGCAGCTTCACAAAAAAAAAAAAAAAAGAAAAAAAAAGTAGACTTTTTGGAGTATTTGTTTAGATGCTCTTACAACTCAACCTTTTTTCGGGAGTACAAATACCCCTTAGGTACAGTGACATATTAAAATACAAATTTTGAAGATGCCCCTTATTCAACGCGTATTTAAGCTATTGAAGTCCATATAGGAGTATGAAGCGAGCAATATTTGTTGTAGCGAGTATATTTGTTGTATTGTACTGTACGCATTGAAGATATGTGCACGCAGCTACAAGTACAAACTTCACGTGCGAGAGGTAAATTAAAACGCAAAATTCCAAGAATGGGCCAGGCACCATGACCCTTGTGAACCCGACGGCAGCTTTAATTGGGCCATAGGTACACCGTGCTTGTACGGAGTTTGTCCAAGTATTATCAACCAGTACAATGAGATTTTTTTCTGAGCTGCGTTCTGCAAATGCTTTGTTGTATTATTTCAAACATTGGTCTACCAGCCAAACCAAGAAGCCATCCATCCATATACGCTCTATGTACTGAAACGATAGACGTATTTAACCAGAGAAAATAATAATAATCATCATTTTAACTAACAGATAATCAAATTATATATCCAAATTTATTTCTGATAATAAAATACAAAAGGATGTTTTCATAGTAAACCTATTTACAAGCATAAAATTCGATAATACTTTTTAGAGTATCTCGAAGAGTTTGTCAAATTCTACTTTGCAAATTTTGTGATTTGTCAACTCCCAAAACTATATTTCAAATAAAAAACAGTCCCTCTTCAAGAGTTTGACATTTTTTTACTTTGTAAAATAAAAACCCCACTAACAAAACGAAGAGCCCAGCTAATGAAACAAAAATCCCTGCTAAGCGAACAAAGAGCCCCATTAAACAAAGAGCCCTTGATGCCAAGATTTATATGTGCGCATATATTTGCGCGCGTGGAAGGAAGATATGCCAAGTTGTGTTTGCTAAACTGTTGGATGCTATTTTTTTCTTGTTTTATAAAAATTATATGTATGTCAAGTTGAAATAACAAACTCTTTAAGATGGTCTTAATAAGTTAAGGTAAATATAACAAAATTTGACTTGGTCGAAACCTTTGAGTTCAGGATTGTCCACAGGGCAGAATTTTTTACGGTAAAACACGTTACACATGCATGCTTCCTCTGGTCTTGCATGGTGAGCACACGAACGTCCGTCTGCCAGGAGGTTGTTGGCGAGGTGATAAGTTGGTACCGGACACTGCCGTCGTTGGCTTCGTATACCACAAGATTAGCCAGTGGTATACCATAAGAATGAAACAACCAACCATGCAAACGAAGCGGGATTAACGAGAGATTCTGGCGGGTTTCACCGGGCGTGCGGCAGCCACAAGTTTTGTGCCGCCCGTGTCCTGCCTGGCCCGTCCGTCGCGGCCACAGGAGACACGAGGTAGGCGCCGGAGCCGTCCATGTCCGTCCGTGTCGCGGCCACGCGCGCCGACGGCACACAGAGGCCCCCCTCCTCATAAATGCAACCGCTGTACAAAACCGTCTGGCGGATCGGTGGCACACGTGATGGCGAGAGAGACAAGGACGTCGCGCAGGCAGGTAAGAGCGTCTCAATCACAAGCGTCTGAATCAGAGCGAAGGAATGAATCACATCGCCCTTATAAAACACGGTCATGAAGTGGATTAGAGAGAAACAAAATGGATTTTCAACATATTCCTTTTGTCTACCTAGCTCCTTTCTCTATTCTCTCTCTTAGATATCTCCGGATGGTTCGACTAAAATTTTTTTTTGTTGAAGATAAACCGATTAATGATGTTTTATTAAGAGAAAAACAGTGTACCATGGCTAAGTGAACAGGGCAGAAGTCATCTCGCTCAAACAAGGACTACTCTCTACCCTCTTTCCTTCTGCCTTGTTTCAATTGAATTTCACCATGAGGTTAGCCATTGGCCTGAATCTTCCTTCTATAGCATTTTACCTGTATATTCTCTGAGATCGTGCCACCGTCTTCGACATTAGCAAATAACAACCTTCTACCACACACGACCACTTTGCCTCTCCGAGCCTCTGCACCCAACCCTTTGCCTCCACTACCAACCACGACCCCAAGGATGAAATCTCCATACCCCTCGAGGAGGAGCATGCAATTGTCTACAATTCAACTCATGCTCTAGACTTTTTTTTTAGCAAATAGTTCTATTTTTTATTTTGGTTTTCCATTATATTCAATGAGCTGATATTAGTTTTAAGTGCAATATGTACAACCTATTGTATATATGATGAATACTGAAAGGGCCGATGTCTCGCCTAGAGGGGGTGCATAGGGCTTTCTTAACACATAACAAGTTTGGAATGTATTTTCGGTCAGACTCAATTTACGAGCCTCCAAAGGTCACAAAGTTAGACATTCTCATCTTGGTAACATGAAATCTCAAATCAACATAGATTATACCTATATAATTGGTTGTAATTGTTGGAACTTAGGTTCCAACGAGAGTGAGAGTGTTGGCTGAGGATAACCTCTGTCCTCCAAATAATAGGGTGCAAAGGTTATCAAGAGGGGATAGCTCACTTAGAGAGAAGTAAAAGGTAGCTAGGGTTTTTTTAATTCATCCACCAACCAACCTTTACACGGGGCTCACCCCCCCCCCCAACCCTCTTTATAGAACGTTGTACATGGGAATATTTTTTTACTTCTTTGCCCCTTGTAGGCGCAGAAATATTCTCGGGATATCCTAGATCCTTAGTTAAATTCGTAAGGGTAGAGTGGACTTTCTTCTTAGCAACCACCTTACTTCATGGGCCTGAGCCAAAGCCCATCAGTGGCCCATTAGTAGACATCTTGGTGAAACCTCCTCCAAGATTATGGGAATCTCCTCCATCTTGAGGAGGCTCCTCTATCTCCATCATCTTGGGAAACCTCCACCGTATTAGCTACCTAAGGTGAGGCCCAAGAATATTCCTGTACTTGTGTCTCTAAGTGAACTATCCCCTCTTGATAACCTTTGCACCCTATTATTTAGAGGACAGATCAGGTTATCCTCATCCAACACTCTCACTCTCGTTGGAACCTAAGTTCCAACGGTACTTGTTACGGAAGGTTGCTAGATATGTAGTGAGTTGATTCCTTGCAAAGCCTACAATCGAAAACACAAGAACAAGTAGATCACGAGACCCTGCTCCTTCTTCTTTCTCATTTGCCTCTTTCTTGATCGTTTAGTTCTTGGCTTTCATCCCGAGTGAGTAACTACGGCACGAAAGAGTAACATATAACGTGACGATCCTAAAAGAGAACTAAAAGCTAGGCAGAAGAAGAGGAAAGCAAAAGAAAAAAAGAGAGACAGGTAGTTTATTTATCTCCAAATAGAGATGAATATTATATGATAGCAGCAGGTTATCATATGAAATGGGTTCAACGTCCAATTATGAAATCCTTGGAAGAAAAGGATGAACCGAAATATAGCTGCTACGCCAAAACTCGGTGCAAAGAACCAACCAGATTGTCCCAATGGATAAATAAGGAATACGGAAACGAAAATAGCGATTGGACCAGAGAATGAAATTGCATTATAAGGCCGCAATTGAACAGACCGAGCAAGTTCAAATTGAACTTAAGGAAGACATATCACAAAAGAAACAAAGGCTAAAGTAAGCGCTAATTGCCTTTGGCTTAGGAATAAAAAAATCCCATATACATTTGTTTCTTCTATTTTGTTTGCGTATTTTCTCATTTTCTATTGAATCCGATTCTAAAATCATTCCTTAGAAAACCACGGTGAAATGCCTAAAAGTAAATCTTGAAAAAACAAGAAACAAGAACAAGCAAAAGGATACACCTAATTTGTTTACCGAAGTTCAGGCCTCTACACATGAGTTTGTACATCTCCATTGTGGAAGCCATGAATGGTCACTCCAAAATGCACTCTAGTCGGGTCTCTTTTAACCACTTTTTCGATCCAATAAAGTTTGATCTCTTCTCTTCACAAACTTTCCACGGCTCACCACAAGCATGGAGCTCACAGAGCAACTCCTCGGCGTCTAGGAGGTTTCGTCTTACTTCTTAAAGTAACAAATACTTCATCGAATGATGAACAAGCTACACAAGTGATCAATGGTGCGATTGCTCTCAAACACCCAATCTCTCAACCCAAATCTCTAGATCTCAAAAAAATCAAAATCAATTCTCACAAAGAGGAGCTGGCGAGGGAGTATTTATACTGAGCCCATAAAATTTAACTCCTATGTTACTTTTCTGCACATGATTAAAAATTCAAATATACCTCAAAATTTCAAAAAATGGCGTGCTTGCATTAGCTTTATTGTGTGAAAATGATTTATGAAATTTTTTGTGAGGCTACGAAAGGGTTTTATTGTATTACTAATTTGCATTTCAATATAAGTTAGAACATGAAAAGTTCTTTAAAAAAAAAAACCCTCCGTCAAGGCCATCCTTCTCAGCCCATTAAACCTTCTCTTCCTTTTTTTCTCCTTTTCCTTTTCAGCCCACAGCTCCCTCTATATGGGCCAAATTCTATGTTGTCCATCTCATGGTAAAATCAGACTTCCAAAATTCCACCTATCCTATATGTCCATCTCATAGAAAAAATGCAACAAAATTTTATATGACCATATCATGTTAAAATTTTGGGATGCCTAAGTCATGATGATTTATGGTTACGGTTCAATTTAGAGGTTGCATCCATGATTCATGACGCCGGGTTCAGCGCCATGGTCTGCAGTATCAAGCTCGACGTCGTGAATCGTGGCACCGACCTTAGCCACATCAGTGCTAGCTAGATCGCCAATCACCCTCCAACCTCAGTGCCATGGCCTGTGGCACCGAGACGTGTTAGCTCAGCGTGGTAGGCCACGACCCGGAGCTCAGGGTCCAAAGATGCGTTTTTGACATCTCAGGAATATAAATGTGAAATTCTAAAAATAATAAAGAGCTAAACTTGAAAAAAAAATAGGCAATTTTCTCACGTATTTCATAACTGCCCTGTGTGTTTGACAACAATTCATAGAAAATTGCCAATTTTTAGGGATATTCCGGTTTTCGGTAGCAAAAGGACAACTTGATGTAGCAAGTTACAAAAAAAAAAAACCCTTGTTGCTCGGAAAATTAAATGATTCAAATAAAATAAATACATTAAATAGAATAGTAGACCTAGAAAAGCATTCAACCCCTACAGGGTTGATAATTATTTTTTTGTGGACCACATACAGAAATATGTAAACTACAATGTCAGGCAATGCATTCCAAACCCAGGCACCCAATCCACATGCTCCAAATCACCCTTCTCATCTGAAAAGTATATATGACAATCATTTTGTGAGAAAAAGTCGAGTTTTGGCAATATTTTTGAGTTGAACAATGGAAGTGGATGATTCCCAGTGTGCTAAGCAATAAATTAAAATGAACTGCAGTAGGGGATGGGGCAAAACTATAAGTATATACCTTTCTAGGTTTTTGGCATAGTGGTGGTTGGGGCACTTTGTACAGGTCCTCATCCACAGCTTTACTAACACTAACCTCACGCTTCATTTTGTATGCAACAACTTCGTCAGCTTGCACGCCGCCGTCCTGCGATTCGTTGCCGTCGTCACAGTGCTTCTCCACTTCCCTCCTTATCACCTGACATGCATTTATTCAATTGACATACGACGACGCTGAATTTAATCAATCAACTCCGATCTAGTAAAATGACAGTTGCAAGCAACAAAGCATACCTTGATCTGGGCTGCAGGCTTGCGTTGAAAAGAAGGGGTCCTGAACAAGACAAGCTGCTCCCGGCAGGCGGCGACGCCTGCTTTCTCGGCAACCACGACGGCGGCGGTGGCGTCGCTGCCGCGGCGGTTCCAGCAGCGCTTCATGAGCCTGGCCTGCATGGCCGAGTCGAAGTACTGCGTGATGGAGAGATCATTGCAGTAGTTCCACATCCCAAACGCCGGGATCTGACACCCCATCATCTTCTAATAGACAGAGAAATCAAAAATTCAGTAGAAAAAACGATGCTATAGCTTCATATGAGTGTTCCTGTTCGAACAATCCGGTTTGGACTCACCTCCATCTCCATGTCGTTGGATGCTCAATCTGTGTGGTTTAGTTACTCTGTAGAGAGGACTAGAGATGAGGTGGTCAGGTCATAAGTATGCAAGTTTAGGCGGCCGGTGAACTGAACCGGTGATGCAGCGCGTGCACATTTAAATGGACGGGCATTTTGCCGTGGTCATGGCGGTGGCAGTGCAGAGTGCACGCAGGAGGAGCGTCAGCCATTGATGGCACGTAAACGGAAGGGAGCAAAAGGCTGGGCATCATGCAGATGCAAAAGCAAAAGGTTCGCTGCACGCAGATCTGCTGAATGATTTGGATACAGGAGCAGCAATGCTACTTAACAGGATTGCAGGAAAAGTAACGCTATGTGTAAGTATAATTATTATTGGCGGGCATCCATGTTGCCAGCGGTTACGAAAAATGCAGAGTTGAATTTGTTTTAGAGCCCTTTTATAATGGTTGGAAAAGCATCTAGATGCCTCCTAATGCCTCTCAATGCCTCATCAGAATTACTATTTTCGTTAATTAATTTCCTGAAGGGCAGTATGGTCTTTTCGCAAAGCATCTAAACCCTAATTATATGTAAAATTGTTAATCTTTTTTAATAAAGCAAATACTAGTCAAACATCATTATTACAATTATAAAAGTACTTTTGTACCCTTGGTTAAAAAAATAAACTATAAAAAGCAATTGTGACTCTTTTATTAGAGTCCTAATTTCTCCCAAATCCGGAGGCATCACGATGCCTCATGACTTATGGGCCTACAAATCATAGACACATCAAATGCCTCTTGATGCCTAGTCATTAATGCCTCACGACTTATGGGCCCGCAAATCATAGACACATCAAATGCCTCTTGATGCCTCTCCAACCATTGTAAATTTGCTCTTTGTTTTAACAACCCTAAGAAAATGGTACCTAGCATGGGTCATATGTCGCTTTGTGTTTGATTTACAACATGGTCAAATGGACCAATGTGTTCGCTAGCATACAAGGGTTTAAGTTTATTTGGATGCAACAAGGATGGGTTGGAATTAGGGCAACATGAACATCAAGAGATCAGCACCTCAAGGATCGTTTCTGCCGACTGGTAATGTTTTGTTATGAGAGAAACATTGCACCATGACTGATAAGCCGGGATGATAAGTTAGTGAAGAGACTTTGCTAAGAAAAGCATAAAATACTTGCTTGAAATTTGTGCCATCAAGTAAAAAAAACTGGTTGAGAAAGATGAAGAAATTGTGCACTTAACAATGATGCACACAGAGCACCAAATTTATTTTGATAGTGTCCTAACACGGAACCAAAATTTAGGGTCAGGAAGACCTTATAGTCAAATCGTCCAACACCTTTGGAAGATGCATTTATAAAAAGTGGTGGTTTATTGGGACCAAAGGGCCACCATTATAGATGTGTTTCTGATTGAACCATTTGTATCTTAAAAAACTCTATTTTGTAGTAGTAAAGCTAACCACAACGAAGTGATACACAAAAGGGTAGTGCTTTTTTCACAAAGAAACAACATAATTGGTTTGTGAGCTCGATGGCATGCTTAATGTGTCTTGGAGATTTTGCGTGGTGTCGGGTCAACGAGGAGATGATACCCAGTGAGAGAGTCAACAATTTTAATATACATAAGCTGATTATATAGGGCATGTTTGGATGGCTCCTGGGCCGAGCAACCCTTAGAGCGTTCATAGTGTCTGTGATGAAGCCGGTTCTACTATGCATTTAATGCATGTAAAGGAGTCGGTACGTTACAAACATGGGGCGGTTTCGATGGAGAACCAGATGCGAGGTATAGAACCCACCTCCTTCTACAATAGGAAAATATATCACTTTGACACATGACACAGCTCTAACAGCTCCAACTGTCATGGGCTAATGAGCATTCAGATATCATCGGTCAAGTGTAATGCGGCGTCACTTGACTGTTGCCTTCAAAAAAGGAAAAAAAAAACAATGTTCTTGTTGCTTGCTCCAGTATAACAATGCTTCTTCAAAAGGAGTCCCAGCAACATACTTCCTTTCTTCCAACAAGCCTCCCCTACCTTCATGTTCCCATCGTCCTTCTCCTTTGCTCACAACAATCTTTTCCTGCCTCCTTATTCCCAACACCTACACAAAAATAGATAAGCAGAATCAAAACAATTCAATATTGATATTTCTTAGTAGACTCGCCACTTATTCCAGAAATCCAAGAGCATATGACACAAGTTTTCAACACATCCCAATTTCGCACCCAACACTTTCAACTAGACTCAGTTCCACCCCACTGTCACCACCATTCAACCAGACTTAGTTCCTCATCCCACCAACACCATTCAACCATTCTGATTATCCCCGACATAGTTACCTACTCATGTCATGAACAACTTGAATCCCTTTGGTGGTCAGGCAACCTCCAACACAGTATGTCTAGTTTTCACCAAGTTATGAAGGTTTTCAACCACTACCTAACTTTGGCTTCCTAGGTTGAATGTTTGTAGATGTTGTTGGTGGTGGTGAATCTTCGCATGGCTTAGAATCAACAAACCCGCAACCGTAAAAAAAAAGAGAGAGAGCTAGAGCAAGATGAACAAAAGGAATAACCAAGCGGTAGTTGTACGGATGAAGGAGGGCTATGAGAACTAATTATAATTAGGACAAGAACCTACGCCATGTAATTCTTTGGATTAAGCATTCAGTAGATCAAATTCATGGCACAAATCAGAGTGGAGAGGCCTACTGGAAGAAGAGCAGAAGCGTTCAATTCGGGTCTAGTTGAAGGTAAAAGAAGGTCAAAAGGATAGCTCAAAGCCATTGGAGAAGAATTAATGCATTTGTTACCAAGTTCAGTGGGGTTTATGGTCAAATGACATACTGTAGTGGGGAATTTGATGACATGCTGATGGGCAAAACACCATATTCAAAAGAGAAGATAAGAAAAGCCCCTCACACTTGACTATATCTCGAAGATTCTGAGGAAGGAACCCAAACGCTATAGAAGTAGATGAGGTAGGGGTGCCGCACTGGGGAGATAGTGTGCTGCCGGATGGGGCAGGGGGCACCGCATATTCAATTTGGTTATGATGTTTATGATGTGGACTTTAGGGTGATTGTTGTTCACCTAGAACGAGATTTAATTTTCTTGTTGGCGTTATTCTTCAGTTCAAATGTATCCTCGCTTGAGAGAGGAAAACGGAACAAGGCTCCTCCTATGGTTCATTGTTCTACTCTTCCTTAATGTAATTATGACTTAGGAGGAGGAGGAGATTATAAAAGGCATGGGAGAGTTGCGAGGGAGGAGGGTGCGCTCTAGTAGATCGTCCGACAGCGGAGGAAGGGACAAGTGGTGAGGCCGTGCCCCTGACTGGTGGGGACCGTGTGTAGAGGTGGTTTCCTTTAATTGGACTTCAGTTGTGGTCTTCTAAGACGTGGGAGCGATAGATACCTGCTGGCTTTAATTTGATATAGTATAGTGTTTTCTTTTAATAAACCATCGAACACTTCACGCCTCGCTTTTTAGTAGTTTGCCCCCAAATTCCACACTTAAAGAAACTTTATAAAAACATAAAAAAAACTGTAAACAAAGCCTAACAAATGATGATTCAATCCATCATACTCTCTTATCTTCAACAATATAGCATGCGATTTGACTTCTTGCCCTGCGCGGAATCACATCATTACATTACACAGAACACGAACTCATCTACAGTTCCTGGCTCGGACAGAGAAAGCTTGGATGTTGCGATTTTCTGCATGCTTGGTTTTGACACTTGCGGTCGTCAATCATCGTCGTCGAAACGCATGAGCTCTTCGCCGAACGTGATCACGTCGAAACTGGCACGGTTGGGGTGGGCATCCGCGGCGACCCTCAACGCCGCCTCCGCCGCTTCAGCCTCGGGCTCCGTAGCCTCCTGGCAGCCGACGTAGACGACGGCTTCCTCGAGCGACTCGAGGTTTCCCAGCCCGAAGTCGAAGCCACCGTTCCCAAGATCGACGGTGTTCCTCACCCGGAAGCAGAACTCGAGCCTCCGCAGCCGCGGCGCAGCGCCGCGCCGGAACACGGGGCCCAGGTCCGAGTCCCGGAACCTGCACTCCGTCAGGCGCGGGAACGCGCCGCCGGGGACCACGAGGGGCTCCTTGCTGGCGTAGGGGTCCACGCGGAGGACCCGGAGCGCCGGCAGCCTCCCGAGCGCGTCGACGTCCCGCTGCCGCAGCTCCTGGAGCTGGACGACCAGGACGGCGAGCCCCGGCGTGGCCGGCGCGTCGATCCACGCCGGCAGCACGCGCAGCGGGCTCGAGTGGCTTTACATCGCCCGCGCGTGGAACTCGCGGAGGCTCCGTGGCGGCTCCCAGGCCTCTCTCACCATGTCAAGCCTCTGGGAACAATCGCCGCCTCCGCCGCCGGTGACGTAGACGTCGAGGACCTGGAGATTCTGCATGCCGCGCAGGGACTGCAGCAGAGCCTCCTCCTGCGTCCTGGACGGCTTCCAGAGCGTGATCCTGAGCACCCTCAGCTTCGTGAGCCTGCCGAGCTCCTCCACCACGTCCGGCGCCTCCCGCGTCGAGACGTCGGAGAGCTCCTCCAGCGCCGTCAGGCTCCTGATCCCGGTTGGCACCCTGGTGCTGTAGTCGACGCGCAGGCACATGAGCTCTTTCAGTTGAACCACGCTCGCCGGCAGCTCGTCCACCTTAGTGTTGTCTGCCACGTCTAGTGTCTGCAGAGAATGCAGCTTGCCGATGCTCTCAGGGACAGAGGCAGGGACAGAGGCAATGCGTGTATCTCGCAGTCCAAGGTACCTCAGGTGGATCAAACTTCCAATGTGATTCTGCAGAAGTTGACTCCCAGAAAGATCACATCCGAGATCCAACACACGAAGAAATCTAGCCGTGCTCAGATCGATACTTTCGGCATTGCCGGGGCTGAAGACAGAGAGAGACCTCAGCTGAGGCATGCTGCTGATGCTAGCCAGAGAAGAGGAATCCTCTGTTTTGCCTCGTCCTCGGAAGGATACGCTGCGAATCGTCTGCTGACCCGATGGACATGCCTGCTCGTCATCCAGCACAGTGATGAAGGTTTCTTGGCTTGACAGGTGACTGATGAGATCCATCACCGGAAAACTCACGCTGCAGCAGCACTCGTCTCGGCCACCATCGTCAGCATAATCCGCATCTAGCAACTGAATCATGCTTGTGTTGGCGAGCTCGTCGACGTAACTCTCCCCAAGCTCAAATAAGGACTCCACTTTTTCATCATCTTGAAACTGGACAAAGCCTTCGGCGATCCACCGCCACACCAATCGGCCTCGCCTGATCTCATAGTCCTCCGGAAATACACTCATGTACAACAAGCAAGCCCTCAGATACGGAGGGAGATTGTAGTAGCCAAGAGAGGTGACCATCCTCATATTCTGCACATCAGGTGTGTTCTCAAGTCCATAACCAATCACCCTGTGCCATTCTCTCTTGTCCCCCATCTTCGTCTTGCAGGGCAACATTTTGGCTAGTGTGACAATAGCTAACGGCACACCACTGCATTTCTTGGATATCTTTTCTGCTTCTTTGGTGAATTCATCATCAGGTTCAGGACAGCTCTTGTCTTCATGATGGCCAAATAGTGTCCTGAAAAACAGTGTCCTAGAATCCTCTGCAGAAAGGGCCCGCTTCAGTTCATATGGAATCCCAACTTGATCGCCTACATCGAAGTTGCGGGTAGTCGCGATGATTCTACTTCCTTGGTTGTTGTCGATCAGAGCAAATTGGATCTTGTCCCATGACAGTCTATCCCATAAATCATCGACAACGATTAAGTACCTACAACTACAACTAATGAGTGCACAGTAATACATACATCGAGAGCTATGCGAAAATGATTATTTTCTTGTAAGATAAAGTGAAAAGCACCTACATACACTAGCAGTAACAACTCTGAAATTGACTGTTGCTCTGTTTTCTCTGAAGTTGTCTTGAATTGTCAAAGTTCTCTCTGAAATTTCAGCTAACCTCTTGTTCTGCAGGAATCCAGAGAGCTGATCAACGAGCTTCCTCTCGTCCCTTGGCTCTTCGGTAGCAGCAGCATCGCCGTCGCCGGTGAAGCCAAGCTGCCGGAGCAAACTCTGGAGAACCGACTCGATCCGGGGACGAAATCCGACGGAGACAAACGCCGCGCAGTCGAACTGCGGCCGGAGCACGCCGTACGCCGATCTGGCGAGGGCTGTCTTGCCCAGCCCCGCAGACCCGACGACGGCGACTGCCTTCACCTTCCGATCGACTTCGCCGCCGCCGTCGTCACTGTTGCCGTCGCCGCGCAGGCGCAGCCTCCTGATGAGCGCGTCTCTGGCGCCATCAGCGCCGACGAGTTCCACCTCCTCCTCCTCGTCCGGCAGGTCCGGGTGGGTAACGATGGCCGGAGCCAGAGAGACGAGAGCTTCGTCCTCTGCAATCGGGGGACGAGACGCGGAGAGGTCGGTGGCCCTCTGAAGAAGCCCTTGGAGGCTGATGGGCACTGGAGGACAGGGCAGGTCATGTCCGCCGTCCGGCTGCTGCAGCGAGGATGTGACGAGGAGGGCGGCGTCGATGGCGTCATCGACGTCGTACGCCAGCTCCCTTGCTGCGCCAGCCCAGGCCCTGCTGCCCTCCTGCTCGGGCTGCCCCGGCGACGCGTGGCCACGGGCGGCAGCGTCGCGGACGGCGGCGTGGATGCTCGTGAGCTCCCGGCTAAGGAGCTCCGCGTCGTGGCGGTCGCCGTCGTCGTCGTGTTTGAGGAGCAGGTAGGCCTGCAGCTTCGGTAGGATGCTGCCGACAGTGGCCGCTGCGATCTCCATTGGAGACCGGTTGACTAGCTGTGCTTCGCTGCGCTGCGCGCGGCTCGCCTCTCTCGCGTGCTCCTGCAGTGACGACTGACGAAGGTGGTCGAACCGCCCTCGCCGTCTCGTGTCGTGGTCGTGTACTCGTGTGTCGGCAGCTACTCCGTCTCCTACTACTTCTATTGTCTATTTGCTCAGGTCAGTAATAGCTCGCCATGTGTGATGCTAGACACCGACGCTTTTGCTCCGCCTGCACACGATTGCATGATCTGTCTGCACGGTGTCGATAAATAACAGAGAAAAAATGGCAATGAGAAAGCTAGGGAGGACAAAAGAAACCCCTAGAAGCCTACCACGTCGGCGGCGACACGGCGTATCTACTCCGCTAGGATGGCCAGTTCATAGGTATAAGTTTGTTGGAAAAACTAAACAGAATTTCTAATCATCTTCTGAAGATTTCTTGTACTGCTATCTTCCATTTTTTAAGCATGAATATAAATTGGCATGGCCCAGCCCAAATCACCCCATGCACACGTTTCTGTTTTTTTTTTTTTTTTTTCAAGCTTCATTTTTTAATATTTCTTGTATTTGCTATATTCTTTTAATTTTTATTTTAAATATTTCTTAGTTCATTTCTGTCTTCATTTTCTGTTGTTGCAAATTGTTCTTAATGTTTTTATGTTCTATCATATTTTTAATAATGATTGATCTTGATAAGAAAAATATTTATAAATAAAATCTAAATATATCTATGCGAGATCTTGTTTTGAAGGATTTATTATAACGAGTTCAATGGTGTAATCAGAATTTAATTTGAATGTTTAGTTTGTTAGTTATAAATTTTTTAAATTCATGAAAAAGTGAAAGATAGCTAATAAGAAAATCTCCTAAATATGTGTAGGCAGCGCAAGTAGCTCGGAGGAAGCCCAAAAGCCCAATACATGCTATTGGGCATGGCAGAGACATGCTAGTCCTACCGTGGGACAGACAAGATAACATATTTTTGGGAGAAACTACCAAAAAAAAAAAAAACATCAGAAAAGATATTGTTACTTCTTAGTATGTATTGGACTTCCTAGCTCATTATGAGCCAAAATGGTACATAAACAAAGTGCTTAATATATCTCCTAGATGTCAATTGGTAAAGACTAAATATACACATTACAAGCACAAGTGCGCAAGCGCAACAAGCACTTAGAAACTTGGAGACGAACTACACATGATCTCGATTCATCTTAGAAACCTATGACGTGATCGTTGAAGGCCTTCGATCACTTGAAGCATCCTAGTCTCCTTGTGTGCATGATACGGCTGCAACTGCAACAAAGAAACTAAAAGTTCAGTCCACATTTACAATCTAAACTGAAATCCAAAGAAATTGTGTGTACAATCTTATTGTAATGGAACATAGTTGAGAGAAATTGAACTTATGATTTCCCAAGCAATCATAAATTGATGTACTACTGATTATCTGAAGCACCTATTCACCTTTGGACAAGAACACATGAGTACATAGACATGAGGAGCATAAAAGGACTTGCTAACTTTAGTAGTGGTCTACAAGGCACCATTCTATGCCCCAATTCCAGCTTAACATAAAATCTTCATAGCTTCACATGTTAAGTCAAAGTAAGTCCTACTAGGAATCCAAAGAAAGCTTTATCTTCGCATAGTAATTTCAGAGAGAAGGCTAATATCAGATAAAACATCTATCAAGAAGTTACTCACAATATTGAGCATCCTCGCCGTGCTTTCTTTTTCTTCCTTTCTCGCTGCTTGGTCGGAGGCCTGATTACTACCTTGATGGCAGCGTCAAACACAGCTTTCACATTCTATACATACATCAGAAAAATATTCTGGGGTTAACTGATGCACTCACTACAGCAGAGCAGGGATAAATACTTAAAGCCTCTAGATACCCCAAAAAAGTTGCACAGGATTCGAACCAGAGCAACTGACCTGCTGAGTTTTTGAGCTGCACTCGATGTAACAAGTTGCGCCAATGTGCTTGCGAAGTTCCTCCCCCTGCAAGGTGAGGTAGAAAGGAAAGGGCAAAACTATGAGATACTGATGAGAGGCATTTGTATCTCAAAATTGCTAAAATTATGACAAAGTTCAGCTGCTGCAATTTCCCCAGTTCTCAGCAGTTAGCATGGGAACAAGGAATAAGACCTGTGCTGTAGTAACAGGTACCGCGCCAGGATGGTCAAGTAAGTAGTGCTTGTCTTCACGAAGATCTGTACACAATATATTCCTGTGTAAGATACTAACTTCTTTCACAAAAGTTATAATCCACTCAAACAAAACTCAATCCTTTAATCAAGAATCCTCTTTTCCAAACAGTAAAACTATATGTAAGATGCTAACTTCTTAAGAACAAGTTGAAATATAAGAAAGCCTACACTAACAACATAATAAAGAAATGAGAACCTGACTTCTAGAAAACATGACAAAGAAACTTCAATTAGACGAAAAGGATGCCTGGCATTTCCAGATGATACCAGAAAAAAAAAATCGTAGAGGCAGAATAATGTTTCAATTTTTCAACTCCAGTTTCTTCTTTTTGAACATTGCCTTAGGCTCTGAGTGAGGAAATATTGAACCTGAGACTACAACTAATACGGTTCATCACTTACTTAGAAGGAAGGTATTAAGTTGATCACATAAACTCGGTGGAGGATCCAAGCTTTCTTTTCAGCAGTTAATTTAATGGAAATGCTAGAACTATACAGATTTAAAACATTGAAGTAGCTGAACTATATAATATGGGGCGAAATGATTGATAACAAACAATTATGTTTGGGAAATAGTGTTGAACAAAATCGATAGATGACAAAGTAGTATGTTGGTATTGAATCAAAAGAACATCTTTTTTTAACAAATTGTGGTTGAAGCCTTGAAGGTGTTTAGTTGTGCTTCGGAATGATGGGTTCAGGATAGACAGCTTTGTTAAACATTCAAAAAACCTATTAAGAATAGAATCAAGGCTCAATGTGAAGCTTCCATGAACCACTTGGTTAACCACATGCTCCATGCACGCACCCCAACTATACTTAATGCTTTGAAGCATTTAAACATGAGAGTGGATTTAGTGAGAAATAGGGGCAGCTGCCCACCCACGGACACATAGCTCAACCTCAGCCATCAGGTTGGCACTGGAGGGCTCAGTGCTGAGATTGAGCGATATAACCAAAGGGCTGAGGGTGGTGTGGCTCAATCTCAGGCAACCGGTGCTGATATAATGGCTGAGAGTGAACCATGTCAATTGATGGGGCGGCTGCCCCTATGCTCACAAAGTATTATCTATTAAACATACAAAGAGGAAACAATTTAATACAATACAATCCCTCCAAACTATAGATGGTTCTTGGCAAACTAAAAGCTAACGCAATCCCAGCAATGCAATGACAAATATGTCCTAACCACCACTAGGGTCACCAACAAGTTGTCAAGATGGTCTACTAGGTAGAATGTACACCTCAGTAGTCCCATTATTCCACACAACTACAAAATGGAAATACATCGTTGTCACACAACTCACCTAGTTTAGTTCCAGCCAACACTATGGGGACACCCGGTGCATAATGCTGAAGCTCCGGTAGCCACTGAATGAACAAGGACATTAGTACAACGAACTGAAACTCGGAATACATGGACAGTAGTAAAATAAACTGAAGTATGAATCATTTTGTGTCATGTGGGACAAGGTTTCTGGAAAGTGGAAACTGGAAGCTGTGATTGAAATTCTCGAACCAATTAATCAAAAATGAGAAATGCACCTTCTTCATAACATTCTCGTAGCTAGCTCGGCTGACAAGCGAGAAGGCGAGCACAAACACATCAGCTCCACGGTAGCTCAGTGGTCTCAATCTGTTGTAATCTTCCTGCCCTGCAAAAAGTTCATGTCCACATTATCAAGATCACCAACTGCAAATCTGAATTGAAGTAGAACTGTACAAGCTCTGCAAGTTCATTAACAAAAAGAAAGTTTGAAGTACCTGCAGTATCCCAAAGGCCCAAATTCACCGTGGTACCGTCGACTACCACGTTTGCACTGAAGTTATCGAAGACAGTGGGTATGTAATCCTGCAAAATGGAAAACACAAGCGAAAATCTGTAATGATTCCAGGCTAGTTATTATTATAACGAGTTTCTCGGAACCCCCAAGATGGACTGACCAGATTAAGAGAACCAATCGTACAAGCACAAACGAGAAATCCCAAAAAATTTACAAAAGAATCCACGAGAATCCCGAATCTCTACTACAATAAGTGATGTTGAACATATATAGAGATGGAAAAAGAGGGCGCCTTAGCATTACAGTGGGGAACTTGTTGCTGGTGTAGCAGATGAGCATGCAGGTCTTTCCCACGGCGCCGTCCCCCACTGTGACGCATTTGATGAACCGGGAGGCGCTGGACGCCATGGCCAAGGCCAAGGCCAGAGGTGGAAGAGAGAGGAGACCAGCAGGGTGATGAAGGGAATGAGAGAAACAGAGAGGGTCACATGTGCTCACTCTTCTGCTGTTTGGTGGTGTTGCGGCTTCTTGTAGAAGACGAGAACTGAGAGAGAAACAGAGAGGGTCACATGCTCACTCTGTCTCGTCTCTTGTCTGCTAGAGGGATGTCCCTGCTAGAGTCCCTCTGACCGTTCTCACCTAGTCCTGCTTGAGCTGGCCGTGTGCCCGTGTCCCTCTCTTTTATCTCGCTGTCCTTGCTGCTTCTGTTTCCGGTAATTCAATAATATTTTATAAGAAAGAATAAGCCAAAATAAATGGAGACTAAAATAAGAAAAACATAGTATTTTTTCAAGACCAAATACCTACAGAGCTCTTCATCCTCTCTAGGGTGTGCTAATGCTAGGACTGGGAATTGCACGAGTTCTTGAGCTCCGGAATACTCCATCCATTCCAAATAGTTGACGTTATTAGTATTCAAATTATCTTCAATAGGAGAACTCATCATAAATAAGTTGATAAGTCCCTTGTGGTGAAACTTATCCACCCGGGTTCAAGTCCTCGACTTGGTATGAGTGTTTTCATTTTTCTAGATCTATTCCAGGATTTTCTAGCATTATGTTTTACGTGTTAAGCGACGTTCCTGTCGACAACGGGACGTCAATGGTGAGTTTGGGAATCTCCGGATTTATCGGCTCAGTCCTACCAAGATGCTCATAGGTTAAGGTTTGCGTACATATATTTCATAGGGGGTGGGTGTGCGTGCGTGTTGTGGACGTTTTGTACTGTGTGATTCTAAAAAAAAATATCTCCAATAGTCTCAAAACAACTCTCAATCCATGATTTTTAGCAAGATTGAATAAGATACATCTCCAATAACTCTCAACTCCACTTTCTAATCTTTTAGCACTTAGAAAAAGATCCCGTCACGCGGATAAATCACGAAATCTAAGGTGAAAGAACGTGGGATAGAATAAGAAGTAGAACACGGTTCTAGTACAAATGTACAAGAGAGAAAGAAAGTATATAAGTGGTTAGGGCAATTTAGAAATAGTTTGAGATTTCTAATGTAAAATTATGTTCCATCTGTTAGAGTGTTTTTTGGAAACTATTGAAAAAACTTTTCTTTGGTGCTCCAACATTTTTTTTTCACTTGGAAAACTCAACGGTTTTGGTGAGAAATTTGGATACCCATGGAGATGCTCTAAAATACATGAGTTTCTCTTCTCCCAATATACCTTTCATTTGTTTTCCGATACATCCCTTCTCTCCTTGTTATGAGGGTATTTTGGTATTTTAGCTACAACATTGGTAGTCATGCACAATCATACAATGTTCACTATTTTGAGACGGAGGAAGTATATAATTTAGTCATTTAACAGTAGGAGGTTCTAAAATTCATGGTGTTATGTAATGCATTTTAAGAGAATTTCCCATTGAATGTGTAAGTCATGGAACCAAACATAGAAGATTTCAAAATAAAAATATCATGAAGATGCTTCAAATTCTTATACAATTCATTCATGAGTACCGAAATGGCCCATGACTTTTGGGACATGAGTGGACATGTTTGGTTCGTGCCCTAAGTTTAACGTGCCTAACCTTTAGTAAACTATTTTTGTCACATAAAGTTGATGAGCAAAGTCGAATTAAGTCATACTTATGACAAGTTTGAGTTTTAAGACATGTGAGATAAGGTGCCAAGAAAGTGTGGCGCACAATAGTTTCGATAGTAAGTCAAACAAATGCCTAAGAAATTGTGAGTAGTGACACGTCAAACTTGTAGCATGGCAAGTTGTAGTTATTATCCAACTAGGCCCGTAGTGTGAATGTAAATTGCTTCATTGTCAATTGTCCATATTCATTTGATAGAAGACGGTTCAGTCCATAAATTTAGATTATCCGAGACAACTATAAATTCTATAAGCACAACTCCAAAATAGTACAAATGATTATCGCACTTTCACAATCGTATTTGACCCTCTAAACCCTATGTTTCTTGCCCTACACAAGAATCTAGTGTAATAGAACTTGTAGCCTAATTTTCTTGAGCACTCCAAATTGCTCCTTACAAGAATTGAATAAAACTCCTGTGTCCAAAGTCCTCTATCATGCATGCAAGTAGGAGCCATATTTCTGGTATGACTCTACACTCAAGTTCTAATATTACATATTTCTTGAACTTTAATCAAGTAGAATTTAAGTCATCACACAACAGAAAAGAGTGGAAAAGGCAAAACCTGCAAACTTTGTGGAAAAAGGAAGTTTAGTGACCACATTTAATTTTATATATTTTTTAGTTGCAATTTTCTTCAGCATTTTTTTGAAAACGCTGTTTGGCTTTCCTGCCAACTCCTACTACTACTTGTAGTGATTTATTTTTCTCTTGGTTGTCAGGCAAGTGCAAAATGGCTAGATTGTTAACATTGTGGATACTTTGGAAGACAAGGAATGACCTGGTGTTTAACAATGCTATGATCATTTTGGCCTTCAAGCTAGTGGTAGTGCTACAAAAATAGATGGCGATGATGATCTAGAGACGGTAAAATAAGAGGTGATGATAGAGCAATTCTCCATTGCAAATTATAAGTTATTTTATTTTTTATAAATATGTTATTTTTACTATATATATCTAGACATAATATGTATTTAGTTGTGTAGCGGGATCTATATGTATCTAGCGTATCTAGAACGCCTTGCAATTGGGAACGGAGGGTGTAGTTGTCGAGTGCACTCAAGCATAGCATATTAGACGACTAGATCGAGGGTCACCCCTACACGATTAGTTACAAAAGCTTTTTGACAAGCACTCGCTGCAATTGGCCGCGTAAACCAAAAGCCTATCAATAAATAGGAACACATTCCGACAAGTTCCAAAAAAAAATAAATTTGTATCAAATTGGAACTAGTAACCAACCCCAACATGGAAGTATTAAAAAAACTTATATAAACAAAAAATCTCAAATATCCTTCATCATGAGACATATAATCGTCACTATAAATAAGAACTAAGATTCCTACATTAGTAATTAGTATTAACATAATAGACGTAAGGGGGTCGACCAAGTATCCAAATTCTAAGGAAAAATCATTATTGATGGTCCAAGACCATAGATATTGATAGATAGAGTTAGGCGTTGAAATTGCCTAGACTATGTGAATCTTTGTGTTTTCTCGGTGATGGTTGGTGCATTCGAGTGGTGGGCCTGTGGTGAGTCAGCTTAGTAGATTTTGAACTTTAGTGTGGCTGTTTAGTGGAGTTACGTTTTGTCTCTTTTGTTGCTTCATTGTAAACTTTACTAAACTGGTATCCCATTTCATTTTCATCTTCTGTAAACTTGTTTATAATATAGCTGGACCATTGGTGTTTGGCTAAAAGGAAAATGACATGGCAACATAACCAAATTATTCACGTACAAAAGTTAGCAAATCTCCTGAGTTTGTTTTCAGTGCAATTTTGCATTGGCTTCCGGACAAAAGAACTAGCGCAGCTGCCATTTATGAAGGGAAAACAATTCTACTCCTGAAAGCCAAAAGGATAAGCATTTGCAGATTTGCTACCCAAAGCCATCTTCAGCTTGTGATTTCTGAAACAGCGTCTGCTCTGTACAACTGCATGCCAGGACAAGCGGTGTCTCCAGTCACCTGGCGTTAATACTGGAGCGCTCCAGCCCTGGCGTGGCCGGTGGCCGGCGCCATAACTTTTTTGGCAGTGGCTGCATGCATGGCACCGGCAGGGCGTCGGCGGGTGCTGCGGGTGCAGCAGTGTCACGCACGTGGCGAGGGCACCGCGCGCCGGTGCGCCAGAAGAGTGTGCGTGCGGCACGCCAAGGCGATCGATGCACCGATGCGGGTACACGACGCACGGCCGACGCATGGGCATCAGCCATCAGGGCATGTGGCATTGCGCACCTCCGGATTCGCATTTCTACGTCGGACAGTGCTCTCCCTGCCGGCGCGCACTCCAAGGAGGTGTCTTGGACTGTAACGCAGATTGTTACGGCTCAAGGCAGACCCTGCTGGAGCGCTGGCTGTCACAGCCCTGGATCGGTAAACAAGAGTACTTTTTTATTCATAGCAGTCCCTCGTGGATGTTCATCGTATTTTTCCAGATTTATTCATCAATCTCAATATGCTTAATTATCAAAACCGATGATATATATTTCCTAGCATGATCCTACTTTATGAGCTTTGCCCTTTCCAACAGAGCTCGCATGCTATCGCTACCACATTGCCAGTTCGAGCCAGAGTAGCGACCAAATACCAATGATACAACATACAAGCATGCACAAAGGCTACGTAGATACCAAGCATTTCATATCCTATCAACGCCCGTATACTATTGCTGGATGGGCACAAACGAGGGCAAAAGGGAAGGGAATCACACATTCTACCAACCAGGATCATGTCAACAGGGACAAGGCATGGCGGATTTGCTTGCAAAGGAAGGGATACAATACACCAACACCAGGAGAACAAAAGAGACGCGTAAGGGACCAAGCAAATCCAGTTCCCGTGATATCGAAGCCAGGTCCCCTTTGGATGCAATTGACATCATAACAACTGAGTCTCCAGATATCGAGAACGTCGAAAGACTGCAAACTGGGGCAAAAGCCACATCCAGATACGATTTTTCCTCGGTGAACTTTGAGTACTCCACACAACAAAGAAATGATGATACAGAAAAGTATGCTCTTGACAACCGGACCACACACGTCTAAAGTGAAAGTATCATCAGACCAACCATGGCAAATGGGTATATGCAAAGTTACTCATGATGATTTCCATCAACTCAATAAATGGAATATGGGCAAAACTTTGTTTTTTTAATCTATCCTGCTACTGACTCGGGATGGCTCAATGTGCCTTTTGAGTGTATGTAATGTGATGCTTGCTACACTTTCTTTGGTGCAACCAGGTTACATTCCAGCTTCCACTCCTCGACATGCAGAATCTCACCTGCAATGGAACTCTTTCAGCCCTTCAAGGGGAAGGGCAGATGTACTCAACAAAACCAAGTGTTTGGTCCCAGAAGGATTGTAGGATCTTTTGGCTGTACCAGCCGACAGCCAGCACCTTAGCTTTCCTCAGCTCTTCAGGTCTTCTGAGACGGCAGAAGGTATACAATGTGTTGTCAGAATATCTTGAGTTGCAGCCTTTGCAGTTTTCGTCTCCAGGACAACTACCTGTCAGATGGTAATAAGTAGAACCAATAAACAGTAAGAACGTCAAATTTGACAATGGATCAGGAGGCGAACATAACTAGGGTTTGTTTGCGCGCCAGATACCTGATCGTAGTCCAGATCAAACTTTAAGAACGGCTCATCGCACTCTTCCACCATGGTCACTAGGTGCTTCAAGTTCTTAACCGGTGTGCCATTGAAGGCAAGAACCTATACACAAAAAGAAAACAATAATTAAAAGGGCACTTACACTACACACTCAAAAACAGAAAATATTGGTTTAGCTTCATGTCATTAATAATCACATATGGCACTAATAAAGTTTATATAGCCATATTAAACAGGCACTGGTATCACTGCTGAAATATAATCCCTCCCGTTCCAAAATATCGATTTAGGTCCATGCCATTAAGAATCACAAACAGCACTAAGAAAGTTTCAATAACCATACCAGACTTCATACAGGCACTGGTATTACTGGTGAAATATAATCCCTCCAGTTCAAAAATATTTTTTTTAGTTGATGTAATCTGTGTATTTATTTTAAATGCTGGTTTTTGCTATCTTGCACAAAAAAAATATATTATTGTGAACATGCTGTTCACAAACATGTTTATGTCTTGTTCTTGTTTTACCTTAACAAAATAGCGTTTTCAAAATTTCATGTCAGACTGGCATGCAAACAAAAGTATTACAGATCCATTGATGCAGTGGGAAGATATCCATGCAATGCAGATGGAACAATTAAGTAAGGCATCTTGGTTTTACTATAACTGAAGTTCCTATAACTGAAGTTCTGTTATAGAAGCTATTATTACCTGAATGTTCATTATATCTTCATAACCAATGTTTATATCTGCCACAAGAACCTGAAGATTAATGAAGAAATAAAATTAGTGTTAAATTGTACAATAAGCTACAGAGCCAATAGAGATGCACAGATGTGTTTATGTAAATCAAAGTTTTCATGACACATCGTATAGAAAAAGAGACCTGAGACACCACCACAAGCTGCTCATCAGATGATTGAGCCATTGCATGCAAATGCTTGTCCAACAACTTGACCGGGGCATCATATTCATAGTCTTTTCCATACTGACAGATAGCAATTTAGTTAGTCAATACTCAAATCGAAAAAAATTATACACCGCAAATCTAAATTAAAAAAGAAACTGCAGCAATTTACAGTGGATATTGCCATATTGCCAAAGCATGATTACAAGGCTATGACAAACAGAACAGGGGATGGTATTGGTTACTCCATGATAAAGAATTGCCTAAGCTTAGTACAATGCAGATAGCTGCTTCAAAAATAGATAATTCCAGAATAGAAAAGAACTTAAAAGTGCAATATAAAAACAAATGTCCCCTTAAAGTCAATGGTTATAGATGGCTTCTGTAGCAGGCTAGTAGCTACTGAGTTGTCTTTTAAATATCATTGAGATACAAAAATGCATATTATACTGGAAGTCCAGATGAAGATTTCCAGGATTACAACAAAGTCAGAGGTGAGCAAGCACATTTCATACCTAGGCCTAAACAACAGAGGAGAAGACATCATACCTCAGATCGAAGATATGGAACAGACACAACCATAAAGACAAATCCAGCAACAATGTAATATGACGGCGGCCTTCCCTTGATATGAGCTGGAATGAGTCTTTTGTGGGTTGCCAGCTTTATGTTAAATTCATGAATTTTTGAATTGCGAAGTATTTTCACACGTGCCTTCTCACCAGTATACTTCTGAGAAACAAGGTAGCTGAATCCAATGCGCTCACCATGCCTAAAAGGAACTGAATGACCAAGCAGTGAGAAAGAGCAAGAAGAAATCAACTCAATTTTCCTTGCTGGATTGTAAGTGGGTAACATGAAAAGGTAAGTTTGAACTGGATGAGGAAGTACAGAATTTACAGATTTTAAGATTGCTAAGTGAAGTTTCCTTGTCCCAGGAAAATATTTGGTGCAAACCACCTCTTAAGGGAAATGTGAAAACCACCTTAAAAACATACTTAGAAGCTTTTAAAATAATTGGAACGATGCATAGGGTAATTGCTTTACATGAAATACTTCATGACACTAGAATTAAGAAGAGAGTTCTGGTCCTAAAGCTAGACTTTCAAAGGCCTATGATAAGATAATTGGGATTTTTTTATAAAAGGACAAGGCTAACCATTTATGTTGAAATGAAAATAAACACAACTTCAAAATAATCTGGAAGGCTAAACTCCCTCTAAAATTTAAAATCTTTATGTGGCTTTTGTTCAGAATGTCATTCTAACTAAAGACAATCTCACAAACTGCAATTGGGAAGGAAACGAATCTTGTGTCTTTTGCACAGAAGAAGAAATTACTAGTCATGTTCTTTGAATATACAATGGCCAAAGACATTTGGAGTTTGTTTGCTTACTCTTTTGGGACTAACTATAGCCCAAACAGTCTAGGTCAATAATTGATTCAGATTAAGATTAACCTACCTCATGGAAAACAAGTGTATACAGTGGGCTTAGCCGCTATATGTTTTGCACTATGGCGCACAAGGAAATCTGTTTTGAAGGCAAGAGAACCAAATCCCCAACAGAAATCATGTGTATGATTTGCTATTTTTTCTTAACTATTGCCCAGGTCTACAGCGCAAAGAGTTCATCTCCCAGATGGAGCAAGGTGTGGAGTCCGTGAAGAGGATGGTAAAGCCTCAGAAAAGCAAGTGTGGTTTTGCTTACCCCTACTGTCAGCCTGCATGGTGAATTTAGACCTTATACCTTGTCACTCACAGATTAACCATGTTGAAGTACTTTGAGGCTAGCTGAATACAGCTTTAGCTTGGGTGGTTTGTTCTCACAGCGTCTGATCCTTGGTGATTAGAGTTGTGAGGATATCTGGGTGGGGTCTGTTTGTATCGACTTTTAAATTGTGCTGCTTCAGTAATGAAATTTGGTTTCACCGTTGTGGAAAAAAATTGAAACGATGCACATCCATAGTGCATCCATAGTTCCATCATCCATTTTGTCGCAAAAGTATGAGATGTAAAGTCAATCTAGAAAAAATCACACAAGGTTAACAAATTTCAGGTGCATGTGCAATAAAGAAAAAATAATCCCTGAGAATTTATCTCCTAGTGCAAACAACTGAAATTTGTTTTTTATGTATTTTCACAAGAAGTTTGCATCTCAACTTTGTGAATAACCACACCTATGGGTGCACTATGAATGGCTTTTTTTTGAAATTTTTCTGAGTATATTTTCAAGGGGGTTTTCATGTTTCTACAGAAGAGGTGGTTTCCACTGAATATTTTCCCACATATCCCATATCTGTGACTGTGAGGGTGTTTAGGACTTCAACACACAGAGAAAGAGCATATTTTGAGTTGATACAAATGGAATACAACTTCTAATAAGCTGTCTAAGAGAAAATGAAACGATCGTTGGAGAATATGTGATGACAGATTACAGATACAGACTTGTCATATAATATAACACCTCTTGGACAGTGCAGACAAGTTAAATAACAAAAAAAATGACAATTAGCATATCCAGTCATGTGAAGCAAGGACTAACCTGTACCATCATTGGCAATATCAATACCATCAAAGCTAAGGAAGATATCAGAAGGTTGGAGGCATCCAGATTCAGGAGCAGTTGGCTCAACCCTTCGTATCCGGACACCCTTTTGATTAGCTTTCATTCCCATTGCCTTGCGGAGATCAGGATTTTCCATTTTTTGCCATTCTATTCCAATTATAGGGAAACCTGCAAAATGAAAAAGGATACTTACATACCAGATTCAGAAAATAGGTGTCACTAGAGTGCACATCATAATCATAATCATAATATATAGTAAAATCTGAAGTAAATAAAAAATGACCACAATATAATTTATTTTATTGATGTAAAAAGGATTGCCACCCATGAAAAGGAAAGAACAACCAAACCATAGCTGAGAAGTTAAATTCCTCATGTGGAGCACAAAACTGAGATTAATGTTTCTTCAAAATAGGGGTGCAGCTTGAACTGGCCCCCATTAACAGGCTTGCTGATCCTTATTCTTTACCACTGGGAAGCATCTCAGATGTTCAAATGAAATTAATATTTTGTAGTTTTAGTCTCATGATCAAACTCAAATCAGTTTGTCATACCTCAAAAGGTTACGGTTCACTATATAGCTGACAATACTAAATCCATATTTTTCCAAGATGGCAATCAAAGTTAAGCTACATTTTCATGCAGATATTGGTTCCATTGCTTTGTAATGTGTGCACACCCAATAATTCTAGAGATTCATGTTTCATGATGGATTATTCATTGTTCCCTCTAAATGACTAATGTATAACATTAGTCCCCACAATCATATAATGCCATGACAGCTGATAGAAACCTAGACAGGTCTTGTTCCTAAGCAAAATAAACATTTACTGGATCCATGCCCCATCACATATACACCATTAATACATGTCTCAAGAGTCAAGACAATAAATTGTATACAAAAATAGAACAGGAAGAAACCTGTGTATTCTCCGGATTTTTTGTAGTCTTCAATAAAGTGGTTAATAACTGGAGTGGGTATAACATAGCCTATGTTCTCTGCATCTTCATGTTTCAGAGATTGAAAAGCTATACCGACACATTTTCCCTTATCATTGAAAGCAGGGCCCCCTGAGTTCCCTGAATTTATAGCTGCATCTATCTGTTTATGAGTAATATCCAGGGCAACAGAAATTTACATAAGTGAGATTAGTCATAGTTCTATGTATAAAAGGCAAATATATATAAGTAAAAGTATGCAAAATATAATAGGATACCTGTAACCCAAGAAGCTCTGTAGAACCATGAACATATGACAGTATTTCTATCCTCGAAACTACACCACTAGTCACTGAGATAGTATCGCCTCCAATTGGGTAACCAACAACAGTGACGGCATCCTGGAGTGCTGGCAGCGGCCCAAACTCTAAAGGTGAAACGCCTTTCCAGAATTCATCATCCTCAACAGTCAACATTGCTGAAATTGGAAACACCCTTGTGTTAAAATTAAACAAGAAAATTCACCTCTTGGGACTTTATTTGTCAGAAGAAGCTGCAAATTTTGTATTGAAGTGTTATTTGAACATTTGATCCAACCTAGTTAGTTGACAACACAGCTTCATAACAGTGCATTAAGGTCACAGAATTGAGGATGCATACAAACGAGGTTAGGTGGTTTTTCTCTATAATCTTCTTATCCTGCCAGAACTATTACAATATTTTTATTAAATTTTTTAACAGAGACTTTTCCATGTGATCTGTTCTGCTTAGGCTTGCCCCTAGACCTAGTAGCATGCAATTCTATATGAACAAAGATAAACATGCCATGTACAGCACTCAGAATGTAGTAGGCATACGAAGTTAACAGTGCACAACTTGATTCTCTATTCCAACATCAACGCTATACGAAGGAACAAAGCAGATATATTAGATTCAAAATGCACTTGAAGGTCGATAGCAATCAAAGAGCTGCTACATTCTAGGCCTTAAATCTAGAGGATATTGGCATTTGTCAGATACCGCTACCATTTAGCTGCTACGTTTGAGGCCTTACATCATAGGATATTATCATTTTGTCAGATACCGCAAAATTTAGCTTCGGTTATTGCAAGTACAACTACAACTAGTTCACATTACAAGGCATGTCGATTTTACAATCTTTCACAGGCAGGAAAAAATGGTGCGAGTCTAGTGAAGCATACCAATGTCACACTCCGTGCCTATGGCAAGAACAGTCGCAAGGTACTTGGTGTCGGAGCCACGCTTCTTCAGCTTGACCTGGGTGTAATGCTCAACCGAGTGGGCGTTGGTGAGCACCCTACGCCCCCCAATGATAAACCCACTGCTACTCGAGCTATACTGCCGCTTCCGCTGCCACGGCAGGGAGAAGTTGGGCTCCGGTGTGGACGCAGAACACCTTCACGACGGCGTCCATCGACGGCACCACCTTCACCACCTGGTCCCACCGCACGGGCTCCACAACCGCCGCGGCGGCAGGGACCTCGACCACCTCGCCATTGGGCGCCGCCTTGGGCCCGCCGCGCGCCCGCGGCGGCGGCGAGGGCGAGCGGGCGGCGGCGTCGGCCTCGGACGCCGCCGGGGCCCCGTTGCGGACGCGCCGGGACTTGCGGCCCCGCCGGTGGGGAGCCGGGGAGGAGGATGCTGGCTCCGGGTCCGGCGGGGAGTCTGACGCCGCCACGGCGGCGTTCGAGAGCGGCGAGGAGGATGGTTGGGGTGTGGGTGTTGTCGGGAGAGGCGGGTGCCGGCGGCTTTGGCTTGCGGCCGCGCTTGCCTTTGCGCTTGCCGCCGGAGGCGTTGCCGTGGCTGTCCATGGAGGCGAGCTAGGGTTTCGCCCTGACGGTAGGGGCGGAGGTGCTAGAAGGAGCGAGACCGGAACCGGCTGGCACGGGTGCAGTCGGGTCCGAGGCCGAAGCGAGCACGAGACTCGTTTACGTTTTCTATCTAAGAACGAAAAGCGGAAACTTCGGCCCACGGTGTGCTGCGCGTCTCCATCCCGGGCCGGGCTGAAACTACAGTAGACTGAGTGGGCCGGGCTGACATAAGAATTAGCGATGCAAGCTAGGGCGGCCCTAATTCTTATATCTCCCTTATCTTTTCTTCGCTATCGATTCTAAAAAAAAAAAAAAAATCTTCGCTATCGGCGCCGCCCTAGTTTTTTGATCTTGACGAAGCAATCGGCAATCGCAGACTTGGTCCACGCAACCGCAGATCAGTGGTTACACACTGTATGGTAGCCTCTCATTGGAAAGGAGAAGAAACCACCCACATTTGCAGGTAGATTTTGCTTCTCACACCAAGACTTGGGTAAGCAAGTTCAGCAATCTCCTTCAGGCAAAATCTTCAAGGATCAAGAAGTCCAGGTCCAGTCAATCTGGTAGAAACCGGATGCAGCGGCAAGATAGGATCTATCACAAGGGGAGAGTATAGTGGAAGTACTTTCCCGTGGGTCAACCACTGCTGCGCGGTTGCTGTGCCAGGTCCTTTTCTCTGGTTCGTACCTTGTGTCCACCCGGATTTGCGAGCGGCAAACTTGTTGGTCAAATCAACTGCAGACGTGCTGCTGTCTGTACTGATCGCCGGTCAATTCTACTGCAGAGCTGCTGTCTGATAGCTGCATTGCTCGCTTCGACGTTGTGCGGGGTCGCATTAACTGGACTCCGCATGTCCGGGCGTCCAGCCAACTGATAGTGTTCCTGTCAGCCACGCAGGTCCTCCATCTCCGCTCTGAAGTCTGAAAGATGATTCTATGACTGAGGGAGTTGCTCTCGCGTAGTATGTAGCTGGGATGGTGAATTGGTGATAGTCAATGAGTCATTACGATTTTGCTGGCTGATGCACTCATGGCCAGTATCACCTGATGAAAAAGTGTGTGGGCGTTTAAAATTGCCAGCAATTCAGTTGTTTTCTTAATGTTGAAGAGCGAGTTGTGAATTTCCTCAAGGACCGAACGGCACTACCGAAGGGGGTGAATGGGAGCCGTAAAAATTTCTTTCGAAACTTTCACGTCCTAGGCCCAAACAAGCAACCCCAAAATGCGACGCCAAATTCGTAATGATCACGACCCTAATGAGAGGTGGATGTTCCTCAGAATACGCGGATCACTACTCGGATAGCGGAAGAAGCGGAAAGACAATCGGAGCACAAGCGATCGCAAACCGAGAAACCAAGACTGCCGGTTCAACGGCGACTGTCCGAGCTCTCGACCGGACAGTCCGGTCGGACTGTCCCAGTATGGGTCGGACTGTCCGCAGCAAACTTCCAGAAATCAAACAATCGGATAGAATCTGACGAACACCAGGTTTTGCACGTCGGACTGTCCGCGCTCGGAGGCCGGACTGTCCGCCTATAATTCCGCATCGGCGTCGAACGTACACCGAGAAAAAACCGGCGAAGACCCGGACTGTCCGCACACGGCCGGACTGTCCGCGTTCAAATCTCGAAGAACAGAATCGCTGGAATGATTCTCGACACAGTCAAAAAGGACCGCCGATCGTCCGCGCCACGAGGCCGGACCGTCCGCGGTACAACCTGGGAAAACGGACCGAAAGAGACCAGCTTCGACTCGCTTGACCAAGACCTGCGGACTGTCCGGAGCACAAGGTCCGGATCCGAGGTCCGGACTGTCCGCGTGTACAACGCCGGACTGTCCGCGATCCCAGAAACTGAATCGCCCAAAAATCACCTCCTCCAAGATCCGTCCCTAACTCATTCAAATCGAAACCTCTTGCAACCAAATTTGGAGATGTTGTTGCTTATGCAGAGGAGAGCCTATCTTCAAAAGATCATCGGCCAATTTGAAGTGAGGAGGGAGAAATCAAGAAGGGGGTGGAAAAACTCGTTCTTGAGCGACCGGAGAGGAAATCGCGTGGATCTTTGATCTCAAGAGGAACTAGCACGATTCCTTCGGTGGAAACATCACTCTTGTGTCATAGATCGATCCAACGCAAGAAGAATGACTCGAATCGGTCTAGAAACGAAGAAATCATGCGAAGAACAAAGTGCCCAAAAGTCAACTCGGGAAGAACACAAAATCCATCACGAGACACAGTACGATGATTTAATCACAGAGAAACAACAGTGAGACTCGGCGCTCAGCTTGCCATACACGCTGGTTCGAGTACAAATCACAGATTTGCGGACTCTCTCTCTCACAAAGATCTAGAGGAAGGGAAAACCTAAGGGAAAATGGAAATAGCCGAGGTGAGGGGAAGGAGACCTCATCCTTTATTTATAGGGGCAAGTCTATTTTACATTCCTTCTTTGCCCTTGGATACATGAAGAGCCACACCACTTAGCCAGCGGGGCATAAGGGTCCAACTCGGGCTTCACTTGATCCGACGGCCACCGCGCCTCTTCACCGGTAGCCTTGCTTCCAAGCAATCTCCCCGATGCCGCCACATGTCGTCCGTCCGCACCGGGACCTCCGCGCCCCGGTTTTGAGGCGCAAACCGTGGAAACCCGCCGCCGATGGTTTTGAGGTGAAACCACCAAACCCTCCGCGAGTAGCGTAGCCCATACGCATCCCCCGCCGTGTACACTTGCGCTCGTCGATGTCCTGTCGCCGCCCACCACGGCCGGCCACTCGGTCCCTCAGTCCTCGATCCAAGCCTCACGTCCGCCTTTCACCGCACCCGGTCCGTCAGCACGGCACGCCCTACTTGATCTTCACCGACCGTCGACCACCGTCTCCGAGCTCGACACCTGCAGACAACATGAGCCAAGAGACACCATTGTTTGACACACGCCTTGAGTTGGCATGTTGACAATCACTCATCACACAAAGGTCCACACAATGGTTATGGTAAAAACCATGTGTCCTCAATCTCCCCCTTGATGAGTGCATTGTCAACACCAACACAAACCAGAGACAACCCATCCAAATGACCAAGAGCCAAAGACAAGCGTAAAATAGGTCATTTGCAATGAGCAAAGCAAAGTCACAACTTGGTCCCCAAAGACATGGGCAACGGCTCGACGCGACCAAGAAAACCAAAGCTAGCCCTCAAGAAGAGGCAAAAGGCTCAACACCACTAGTCGTGCAAAGAAAACCCGAAGAACAAATAGACCCTCAAGAAGAGGCAACGGCTCAACACATCTAGCAAAAACAGCTCAAACCGGAGTGCAACTCCCTGACAAATGCATCCTCACCAATGAACTCGGATTTGTGAATGTTTCTCCCCTTGTTGGCACATGCACTTATCAAGATTGAGACAAAAGAGACTCGCAACTCCCCCTCAAATCATGCCATGAAAGAAATGCAAAATGACAAGAGCTTCACAAGTATAGCAATTTGAGTACATGGATGATCTAGCAAGTATGGCAAGTGTATAGCAAATGGCACAAGACAAAACCAATGCTCAAGCCGATCAAGTGGTACGGAGTATGAAACATAAGCATTTGATCGTGTTGGGCATTTTATAAAAGGTGTTCACCAAAAAGAATAGCACCGGCACATATAAGCGGGAGATCAAACAAGTGCTAACACATGTATACAAGAGTGAACTACCCCATATAACGGTCACACATCATATCTCAAAGATACACTTAACAAAGACTTGTAACTACAACATTGATCGAGTTAAAAAAAATAGTTAACAAGGTTTCATTGAGACATGTGAGAACGAGAGGATCAAAAACTCGTCCGCCAAAAAGATTGTTTTTATCATGTTTTTCAACCACGCCGAGTTCATCCCTTAGTGCAAGTGGGAAGCTATCTCGTCACGAGTGGTTGTGGACTAGCACTACAATGCCCAAGTTCATCTCACTCGAATGAATGAGAAGCAATCTCGTGACATTGCCGTGGGACGAAAAGATCCAACTCAAAACTTTCCATCATTTCTTAGCTTAGACATCAAGTTTTAGCACAAGATTATCAAGAGATCCGAGCTAAGTGAATGACTCAAGAAACATGAGACATAGCAACTCAAGCATACACATGAAAGCAACAAGGTTCTCACAAAACCTACACATGCTAGTTGCCATCTCAAAGGTGAACAATTTTCGAGTTGCATCAAGATTTAAGCGATTCACATTTATAAAAAGCTTAGCTCATAACATGTAACAAGTGATCGAAGAAGCCTAAGCCGCAAGCTCCAAGTGACATACACAAGACATACTAGCAAGAGCATGAATGTAATCAAAACTATAGTAATGAAGCTCAACAAAGATAATATGATACAAGATGATATGCAATATGATACACATGTAAAGCCAAAGAAACAAAAGCAAAGAAGAAAGCCAAATATCATACTATACATCAAGAAACAGCTACCCTACTCTAAAAGGGTAGCAAATGCCCAACTCCGCTTTAAGTGGGCAACCGGGTTTGATCGAGGGGCTTTGAAGATGTCGCAAGCTGTTCATGGGTTCTTACAGTGAAGGTCTATGTCTCCTTTCTCTTGGTGGTCTCTCAAGAAGTGATACCGGATCTCAATATGCTTGGTTTTTGAGTGGAGGACGGGGTTCTTAGCAACGCTAATGGCACTAGTGCCAGTTTACCGAAAAGAGGCACTTTCCTAAAGTTCAACCCATAGTCTCTCAAGGTAGCAACCACCCAAAGCAACCGAGAACAACACGCAGCGAAAGAGCGACATACTCAGCCACAAGTGGATTGGGAAATAGAAGACTCGTTTGCGAGAAGACCAAGAGATCAACGATGAACCCAAAACTCACAAGTTCCCGAAGTGGACTTTCTCTTAATTCGATCACCCGCATAATCGCATCGAATAACCCGAAAGAGAAAGAGATGAAGAGGTCGAGTACCATAGACCAAGCTCGGAGTGAAGCGAAGGTACCGTAAGATGCGTTTGATGCCGCCGATGCGAAGTGCGCGGTGAAGACCGGAAGCGTGCGCAGCTGCGGCGGCGAACCGGATGTCGGGCCTTGTCGCCGTGCACAAAGAATGACCCGATCATGCCGCGTTCCTCCTTCTCGTCCACGACTTCTCCTTCTAGATCGGCATCCAAGGTCGTGGTCGACATGGGAGTTTGAAGTGGCTTGGCATCACCCATGTCGAAGCGCTTCGAAGATCCTTCGTGTACTTGCCTTGATGTACAAATGTCCCTTCTCGAGTTTGCTTGATTTGCAAACCGAGAAAGAACGTCACCACCCATCATGCTCATCTCGAACTCCCCGCTCATCATATCTGAAAACTTTGCAACAAGAGCATGTGACGAACCACCAAAAATGATGTCATCGACATAAATCTCGCACCAAGAGAGTGTCACCGCCATGCTTGAGGAGAAACAAGGTTTTGTCAACCGACCCCATGGTAAAACCCTTGCCCAGCCAGAAAGGACTTCGCCGCTCATACCACGCCTTGGGCTTGTTTGAGACCATATAGGGCTTTGTAGAGTTTAAAAACATGGTCGGGATGCTTGGGATTTTCAAAGCCCGGGGTTGCCTCACATACACCTCCTCATCTATGTACCCATTCAAAAGCACTCTTTACATCCATTTGATACAGCTTGAAACTTTTCGAAGCCGCATAGGCTAGGAAGATCCTAATGGCTTCTAAACGGGCAACAGGTGCAAAGGTTTCCTCATAATCTATCCCCTCTTCGCCGACAAGTACTCGAGCAACCAACCTAGCCTTGTTTCTCACCACAACCCCATCCTCACTCGTTTGTTCTTGAACACCCACTTGGTTCCTATGGGATGACACCGAGGTGGAGGTGGTACTAAAACCCACACTTGGTTTCTCTCAAAGTTCTCAAGCTCCTCATGCATGGCATTTACCCAATGGATCAGTTAATGCCTCAACCACTTCTTTGGGTTCGAAATTTGCAACAAAAGCGAGAATGTGCAAAGTGCGAAATCTCATAAGATCCGCTGCAGTGACCCGCTCATTTATGTTACCGATCATGATTGAAGGAGGATGGCGATCTTTGAATGTGTCGTGGTGCTTCCCTTGATGAAGACACCTCCCCTCAACAGCAAGTCGGAGCTCCTCGAGTGTGCGGGGAACAAGCCGAGGAGCCCGGTCGTACGGCCCCCATGTGGTAGAGGATGTAGCAGTGGGGCCGTCCAACCGAAGTAGTCGTCGCGGTCAATCAACTGGGGCAGCCGGTGGAGTCGGCTCGGGATCACCCCAATCGGCATCGTCCTGCTGCTCCTCCACAAAAATACTCTTGTTCATCTCCTCATCACCTGCACTTTCAAAGACAGGAGAAGAACAAGGTGCGGTCTCGTCGAAGGTGACTTCACAAGTCTCCATGACACGGTTAGTTTCAAGGTTAAGTACTCGATATGCATGCGAATGAGAAGCATAACCAAGAAAAATCCCGTCGAAGATCTCGATTCAAATTTGTCTAAGTTTCCCTTCTTCAAGATAAAGCACTTTACTTGACCAAACACGCGAAAATGGCTCACTTTGGGCAAACGACCAAACCGCAACTCATAAGAAGTCTTCTTTGTAAAAGCTCAAGGAAGATGCGATTTGAAACATGACAAGCCGTGTTGATTGCTTCGGCCCAATAGCGCCTAGGAGTCCTATGCTCATCAAGCATCGTCCCGGCCATCTCAACAAGGGTCCGATTCTTGCGTTCAACAATCCCATTTTGCCGTGGGACATATGGCGAGGAAAACGATGTTCAAGACCTATGGATGAGCAAAGGTCTCAAAATGAGTGTTCTTAAATTCGGTGCCATTGTCACGCGAATAGCTCGCATGGCATGCTTTGGCAACTCATTTTGCAACCTCAAGATCAAGTCATGAACATGAGTAAAAACCTCATCTTTACTTTCCATGAAAAAGACCCACGAATAGCGAGAAAAGTCATCAACAACAACCAACACGTACCACTTTCCACCATCTGACCGAACCCGAGCTGGACCTACAGTGTCCATATGTAAAGCTCGCCGGGTCCCTTGGTCATCACTTGGTTCACGGAGAATGAGAAGCTGCAATCATCTTCCCGTGACGGCACGGGTGACAAACAAGATCCTTCTCAAACTTGAGCTTGGGCAAACCTCGAATTAGATCAAGTAAGCTCAATCTTGCAAGCAAGTCGAAACTCAAGTGACCAAGTCATGCGGTGCCACTTCCGAGCTCGAGGAGGAGCTAGCAACCAAACAACGGGAAAGGCCAAATGATCGAGAAAAATCAGCACGAAACACTTTCCCAAAAGGCACAATTTTGCAAACGAGGTTCTCCTGAGCATCAAGAACACGACAAAGTCTTGGCTTAAACCGAACCTCAAAACCGTCATCAAGAAGCCGAGAAACAAAGCAGATTGAAGTGCAAATTTGAAACTAAGGCCACATCCTTAAGCACAAAGTTCTCATTCGACGGATGGACCCACGTGAAAGCACTTTACCCTTACTTTGTTATCCCCAAATGTAATGTATTCACTACACTTCATTTGGGTGAGGCTGAGAACCATTTTGAGTTCCCGGTCATGTGTCGAGAGCAACCGGAATCAACTAGCCACGTGTTCTCCAAACTTCATCCCGCATCAATAGCGAGACATGGGATGAGCAAATGATCCAACACCGGGGTTAGTAAACCGAGGAGAAAACCGGTGTTGGCTCATTCGCCCACGAGAAGTGTTAACAAAAGCATCATGCATGCCATGTCCCATTTGAGTAGAGCGATCACCACGACGAGAAAAACATGGTCCGCTCATCCCGTAAGACTCAAAGCCACGGTCACGAGATCCAAGGTCATAAGAAAAACCCGAACCCCGCCGGGCACGACCACCTCGTGGTCTTACACCTTGAGGCCTAGGTCCTTGAGGTGTTGCACCTCTTGGCCTAGCACCGTGCCTCTGAAACGTGGAGCAAACACACCATGAGTAGAGTTATGGAAAAGCTCATACTCATGCCGCTCATCTCTTTCCTCCGAAAGCGAACTCAAACAAGTGACCATCATGGTGACAATAATCACAAGTGATACACCTCTCTCTTGGGTGGTGGTTTACTCACTCTCTCATGGGTATAGGTCACTCTTTGGGTTTGCTTGTTCTTTGGAGGGGGTTTAATAGAGATGTCGGGAAGTGTGTCAAGTGGGTTCCTTAGGTGGTTTGGCTTGGGAGTCCACACTTGTTTTGGAGGTGAAGCTTTGGGAGGTTCCTCAAACACACCATCTTTCACACTGGGCTTGTTAGGCTGAGGTGGAGTGATTTTGATCAACTTGGGAGTAGTGGAAGGCTTGGTGGATTTCTCAGATGCACTCATACCACTGTGTTCACCAACCTTACCAAAAACATTTTCACCCTTCCCACCGTAGCAAAGCCTAATCCCGTTGTGTCGGTTCCCTCTTGAACCGACTCATCATCATGCCAAGCAGTGGTTCACCGCAAGACAACCAACCGAGCATGGACCGAAGATTTGTGATTTCTTCTTGACCCTTTTCTTGTCATGCCTACAAGAGTCTAGTTCTAGTTCCAAAGCTTCACAACAAGCACATCTAGAAACTTGACTAGTTTTCTCTAGCATGGCAATCCTAGTCATTTTCTCACCTAGCTCGATTTCAGCTCATCACAAGATTTGCAAGGATGCACAGAGACGACTTAGCCTTAACCTCATCAAGCTCATCTACCAAAGCCACATACTTGGACTGCACATCGCCTAGGTTTGCCATATGAATGGCACAAGCATCACATTCGCGACTCATCGAGATGTGCACCGTCTCCCTACATCGTACTCTAGCTCTTTGACAAAGAAGCAACCACTTAGCCTTGAAATCTTTCCTCTCACGAGCAAAAGCAAGCTTAAGCGAGCATCTTGTCTAAGCAAAGTGGTAGTCAAGCTATCAACCTCAAGAAGAAGAGATTCAGGGAGTTTGTTCTACCTTAGGCTCGGTGTCGTCGTTCTTCTCAATGCTTGGAGTAGACTCATCGAGCGCCATGGTGCGAGCCTCCCGGCTTGGAGTCGCCAAGAAGCACGGCCGTTGAACTTGTTCTCGACCTTCGCTCGGTCTCATCATCACTTGGAGGAGAGCCGCTTGTCGAGTCGTCGTCGAGATCGCCGAGGATGCAAGGAAAGCTCGTTGCCTTGCCTCTTGCTTCTCAAAGTACTTCTTCTTGACACTTCCTTGTCGAATCCTCCCTTGTACTTGTACTTGTACTTGGGTGCAGAGGACTCGTGCTTGTCCTTGCGCTTGCCGTAGTCGTTCTTGTTGTTGTAGTGGTTCTTGTCGGCCTTGGGACAGTTGGCGACGTAGTGGTCGGGATCTTCACACCCGAAGCATCCTTGCTTGGTGATGCCACGCCGGCGATTCAAACGGTTGTTGTGAAACCGTGAGAACCGGCTAATCACCAAGGCGAGCTCGTCGTCCCCAAGAGCCTCCATCTGCTCCTCTGTAGCTGAGACAAGAGAAGACAGGGCAAAAGACAGCCGTGAAGGGTTAGTCAAAGAACTTGAACCTCCCGTACTGAGACCAAAGCCATGGTGGGGGGTACGGATTTCGATCCTCGCCGCGTCTCGGTGGTCAATCTCGGTGGACTTGAGCTTACCGAATGTTTCATCCACAAGGAGAGTCTCATAGCCGGGCGATTCTATGATCGCCGAGACCTTTACTTCCCAAACCCTCCGATCTAGAGCATATAAAAGCTTAAGCGCTCTCGATGATCGTCATAGGGCATCCGAGGGTTGTTTGCCCTCATCTTGTTCACGATGGTTTGAAAGCGAGTGAACAAAGAATCAATAGATTCACCATCGGTTTGAACAAAGTTCTCGTACTCTCTTTGTGTGTCTCATAGAGTCTGGTCTTGACATGGGCGCACCCTCATGATATTTCGTAGTCTAGACCGATCTCTCGAGCGTGCACAATCGAAACACGCTCAAATTCTTCCATAGAAAGAGCGAGAAAACAAGACAGTTCCGGTGTTGTTCGCCTTGTGTTGGTCGATCTGTGCTTGGTCAACACGGGCAGCAAGTACCACGTAGTTCGCATTCTCACGCATCTCCCAAACCCGCGAATCAATCCCTTGGAGATGCGCCGACATGCGGATCTTCCAATAGGGATAGTTCTTGCCATCGAAGTGCGGTGGCTTTCCAAGCCCACAGCTTCTCCATGATGTCGCCTTCGGGGATCACGGACCGATTAAGGTGAAGTGATCCTTAACCAGCCCGATACCAATTGAAGGACCGTAACGACGACGGATGGGGGTGAATGGGAGCCGTAAAATTTCTTTCGAAACTTTCACGTCCTAGGCCCAAACAAGCAACCCCAAAATGCGACGCTCAAATTCGTAATGATCACGACCCTAATGAGAGGGTGGATGTTCCCTAGGAACACGGATCACTACTCGGATAGCGGAAGAAACGGAAAGACAATCGGAGCACAAGCGATCGCAAACCGAGAAACCGGCACCGTCGTTCAACGGCGGATGTCCGAGCTCGACCGGACCGGTCCGGGTCTGACCGTCCGTGTATGGGTCGGACTGTCCCGCGTGCAAACTTCCGAAATCAAACGGCTCGGATAGAATGCTGACGAACACCAGGTTTTGCACGTCGGACCGTCCGCGCGGAGGCCGGACTGGCCCGCCTATAATTCCGTACTTGGCGTCGAATGTTTCACCGAGAAAAACCGGAAGACCCGATCCGCGTCCACGGCCGGGACTCGTCCATGATTCAAACTCGAAGAACAAACCGCTGGAACAGATTCTCGGACACGATCAAAAGGACCGCCGGACCGTCCGCGTCACGAGGCCGGACCGTCCGCGGTACAACTGGGAAAACGGACCGAAAGAGACCAGTTCGACTCGCTTGACCAAGACTCTGCGGACTCATCTGGAGCACAAGGTCCGGATGTTCGAGGTCCGATCGTCCCGCGTGTACAACGCCGGACCGTCCGTGATCCTGCAAACCGACCGCCTAAAAATCGCCTCCTCCAAGATCCGTCCCTAACTCATTCAAATCGAAACCTCTTGCAACCAAATTTGGAGATGTTGTTGCTTATGCGAGAGGAGAGTCTATCTTCAAAAGATCATCGGCCAATTTGAAGTGAGGAGGGAGAAATCAAGAAGGGGTGGAAAAACTCGTTCTAAGCGACCGGAGAGGAAATCGCGTGGATCTTTGATCTCAAGAGGAACTAGCACGATTCCTTCGGTGGAAACATCACTCTTGTGTCATAGATCGATCCAACGCAAGAAGAATGACTCGAATTGGTCAAGAAACGAAGAAATCATGCGAAGAACAAAGTGCCCAAAAGTCAACTCGGGAAGAACACAAAATCCATCACAGAGACACAGGCACAGATGATTTAATCATAGAGGAAACAGCTAAGACTCGGCACTCGGCTTGCCATACACGTCGGTTCGAGTACAAATCACAGATTTGCGAGACCTCTCTCTCACAAAGATCTAGAGGAAGGAAAAACCTAAGGGAAAATGGAAATAGCTGAGGTGAGGGGGAAGGGAGACCCTCATCCTTTATTTATAGGGGCAAGTCTATTTTACATTCCTTCTTTGCCCTTGGATACATGAAGAGCCACACCACTTAGCCAGGGGCATAAGGGTCCAACTCGGCTTCACTTGATCCGACGGCCACCGCGCTCCTCACCGGTAGCCTTGCTTCCAAGCAATCTCCCGATGCCGCCACGTGTCGTCCGTCCGCACCGGACCTCCGCCCCGGTTTTGAGGCGCAAACCGGGGAAACCCGCCGCCGATGGTTTTGAGGTGAAACCACCAAACCCTCCGCGAGTAGCGTAGCCCATACGCATCCCCGCCATGTACACTTGCGCTCGTCGATGTCCCACCGGCCGCCCACCACGGCCGGCCACCCGGTCCTCGTCCTCGATCCAAGCCTCACGTCCGCCTTTCACCGCACCCGGTCCGTCAGCACGGCACACCCTACTTGATCTTCACCGACCGTCGACCACCGTCTCCGAGCTCGACACCTGCAGACAACATGAGCCAAGAGACACCATTGTTTGACACGTATCCGCGTGCCATCGGTTAGTAATAACACACACACGCCTTGAGTTGGCATGTTGACAATCACTCATCACACAAAGGTCCACACAATGGTTATGGTAAAAACCATGTGTCCTCAATTTCTTTAGTCAAGTGCCGTGATAATTAACTAAACTTGTTCTCGTGAACACAGGTCTGATCTTTTTCAATTGAACTCCATTTAATGTTTCTTATGCACCACTGATAATATTGTTCCTATTTACAGGACACGGGATGACAGGAATAAGATTTGAGGCTTCGTCACAAGCATCAACTCCTTTGGTGCAGTGGTCAGAATTTGAGTAGTTGCCCCTTCCATGAAGGTAATCACACTTCAGACATTCTTATTAAAAAAATAGATAAAGTGGTGGTGTTATCCTACTACCATGAATGGTCAAAAATCCTTTGATTCCTCATCGACAATACACGTAGCAAGTTGCTTTGTTTCTGTCAGCAATGGTAAGGCAGGAATATCAAGACAGCTGGAGTAACAAGCCTCCTGAAAGTGATGCCATTTTAACTTGTGAATGACAATCCGGTTTGTAAGCGCTCTGGGGTGGCGGGCTGTGTTTCAAAATTGTTAACACCCCAGAAAAACTTGTAAAACTCTCTTCTACTTAATACAATGATGCGCAAACCTTTTGCGTATTGGAGAAAAAAACTTGTGAATGACAACAGGCAATGCTATCCAGCCCAGGTATGATGATTGCAACTATATCTTGAAATAATTACTTTGACGATCAGAATTAAATGAAATGGCGCCAGAGTAGCAAGTACTAATAACCACTTGACTGTTTGTGGTACAAGGTTTGGTCTTGGTCATTATGATACTTATCTATAATAGCTTAAACTGTTCTCTGAATTTCCTGAATCTTCTGAACCGCTTGTACCTCCTGTTGGGCTGTCCCTCCACATGGAGGATGACTTTGGAGCCCAGCAATGCAGCCCAAAGCAGCCACAAACCCAGCACGTCGATCTCAAGAATGGACGGTTGAGAATGCTTCTTTGGAAGAATAAAAGAGGGCAAACCCTAGCCTCCATCAGCTGAAGCATCATTTGTGAGAGCTGCTGCTATGGGAGAGAGCACACACAAGAACACCACAACAAGAGAGAAGAGAGGAAGGAGCAGGAGAAGCAAATCTGTCCAGATTTCATCACTCTGAACCGGTCATCTTCAAGCCGGTGATTGGAGGCTCAAACGTGGTTGGATTGGCACCAAACTTGGTGAGCTCATTCCTCACTTAGAGTATTTCGATCTGTTCAGTGGGTTTGAGGATTGGTTGAGCAGAGGTTTAGATTTGAGAGGGGTTTTGTCGGTTCGGGTCTCAGTGCAGTTTCAGAACAGCAGTTTTTGTAGATGAATTGTTTGAGGGGTCAAACGGTGTCTGATTGAGCTGAAATTTGGTCAGTGGTTAGAGGACTCGTGGAGCTATCTGCCTACAAAAATTTGTGCATATTGGAGTTGTGGTTTGGGAGATACGAACTGATTACCGAGGTGGACAGAATCTGTGTCTTCTCTGTTTGGCTGCTGTTATTCCTCTTGTTAGAAGGTTGTGGGTGTTGCCAAGTTGTAACATGATGAGTGTGTTGTTGCTGGTGTAATCCTCTAGATGATCTAGAGAAGACTCCTTGTACCCATTTGATTATAGTGGAAGTTTGGCTGGGAGTGGACCGGTTGGTCCCGTGGTTTTTCCTTCTTACCTTGAGAAGGTTTTCCACGTAAATCGTTGTGTCTATTGTGCATTGTGTGCTTGATTATTTCCACTGCAGATCTGATGGTAGATGTTATCCTCACGATTCAGCACAAGTTGAGGGATTAGTTGTGCTTGGTTTTGCCCCTAATCCCAACAGAGTGGTACCAGCTCTTTGGTTCAGTTTGTGTTCAGTCTTTATTACTTGCTGATTTGCCTTGTGTTGAAGATGGAAACAAATACCAGCAGAATGATCTCTTTGAATGGTACAAATTATCAAGCTTGGAAGGGTAAGATGGAGGATTTACTCTATGTGAAAGAGTATTGGAAGCCAGTGTTTGCTGAAGCAAAGCCGGATGACAAATCTGATGATGAGTGGCGGGTTCTTCATCGTCAAGTTTGTGGGTTCATTCGACAGTGGGTCAATGACAATGTTTTGAACCATATCATTGAGGAGACACATGCACGTACATTATGGCAGAAGCTAGAAGAGTTGTATGCCCGAAAGGAAGGTGCAAACAAGATGTTTTTGATCAAGAAGTTGATGCATTTGAAGTACCGGGATGGTACTCCTGTGGCTGATCATGTGAATGCATTTCAGGGCATTATAAATCAGCTTTCTTCTATGGGAATCTCATTTGAAGATGAGGTTACTGGCCTAACTGCTACTTGGCTCATTGCTTGGACACTTGGGAGACTTTAAAAGTCACTTTGTGCAATTCAGCCCCTAATGGTGTTGTCACTTGGAACCTTGTCAAGACCAAAGTGATAAATGAGGAAACCAGAAGGCTAGCTGAAAGGGATAGTTCCTCCTCTAAATCTGAAGTGTTGGTCACTTAGGCACGGGGGAGAAGTAAGAACCGAGGTCCGAAGAAAGGGAGAGCTGAAAGTAGAAGCAAGTCAAGAGGTAGAAATGCTGATGTTGAGTGTTGGCACTGCCATGATAAGGGACACAAAAAGTGGCAATGTCGCAAGTGGAAAAAGGAAAAGGGTAAAAAGAAACAGCAGCATGAACATAAACAAGACAGTGATAGTGACAGTGATGGTGGTCGTATTACTTCAACAGTTGAAGGGGTTATGATTCTCACTGCAGAGGGAGGTAATGATGGTTGTTCTAGTTCCACTGTTGAGAGGATCACTGTAGTTTCTGATGATGCAGCCATCCACCATGTGAATGGTGATGAGATGATTTGGATACCGGACAGTGGTGCTACCATACATGCTACATCTCACAGAGTGTACTTCACAAACTACACAGCAGGTGATTTTGGTGTTGTGAAGATGGGCAATAATGACAAGGCATCAATTGTTGGAAAGGGAGATGTGCATCTAGTGACGGCAAATGGTACCAAATTGGTCCTCAAGTCTATGAGGCATGTTGAAGCGCTTCGGCTCAACATTATTTCAGTTGGATTGCTTGATAATGATGGGTACTCTAGCAATTTTGGAGATGAAAAGTACAAGCTCACCAAGGGCAACATGGTTGTTGCAAAAGGTAACCAAGTTTCAGTTCTATACCATGTTATTGCTAACCTCTCTAGTGTTTCTGTTAATGCATTAGAGAAAGAAGATTATTGTGCTCTATGGCACAAGAGACTTGGGCACATGAGTGAGAAGGGGATGACAGTGCTAGTGAAGAAGAATCTCCGAAAGGGGTGAAAAGTGTGCATTTGAAGAAGTGTACAGTTTGCCTAGGCTGGGAAGACATGGCTGCTTTCAAGGGTCTACCTCCTCACAAGAAGCCTGAGTTACTGGACTTGGTTCATTCTGATGTTTGCAAAATGTCAGTGAGATCAATGGGTGGTGCTAAGTACTTTGTTACTTTCATTGATGACTTCTCCAGGAAGGTTTGGGCTTTTCCCTTGAAGTCCAAAGATCAAGTGCTAAGTGTGTTCAAGCAATTCCAAGCCTCAGTTGAGAGATAGACTGAGAAGAAGATCAAGTGCATTCGCACTGACAATGGAGGAGAGTACATTGGGCCATTTGATGCATATTGCAAGGAGCAAGGGATTAGGCACCAATTCACACCTCCAAGGACACCACAGTTGAATGGTATTGCTGAGAGGATGAACAGGACAATTGTTGAGAGAGTGAGATGCTTGCTGTCACATGCAAAGCTTCCTAAAAATTTCTGGGGTGAGGCTTTGATGACTGCAGTTTATCTTATTAACCTCTCACCAAGTTATCCTTTGCAAGGAGATGTTCCTAACAGGGTTTGGTATAACAAGAACGTCTCTTATGACCACGTGAAAGTGTTTGGGTGCAAGGCCTTTGTTCATATTCCTCAAGATGAAAGGTTGAAGCTTGATGACAAGACACGACAGTGTATCTTCTTGGGCTATGGATTAGATGAGTTTGGGTACAAGCTATTTGATCCAATTGCCAGGAAGGTTTTGAGAAGCCGTGATGTGTTTGTTGAAGATCAAACAATTGAGGATATTGTGAAGACAAAGGTGCAGGTTCCTCAGTAAGAGCCATTGGTTGATTTAGACCCAGTTCCTGCAGCTCCAGCTCCAGAACAAGCTGATGGTGATGTTGCAGATGATGCACATGCTGATGTGCATGGTACAGGTGATGATAATGCTCCCTAACAGCATGAGTTTGATGCTAAAATTGATGATCCGGATCAACAGCTACCAGTACCATAAGATCAACCAATTCCACTCAGAAGATCTAGCAGAGATCGAGTTCCTTCCACCAGGTATCCTTCAGATCAGTATGTGGTGTTACTATCTGATGGTTCAGAACCTGAGTGTTATGCAGATGCAATGGAAGATGAGCATAGGAAGGAGTGGATGAAAGCTATGCAAGAAGAGATGGATTCCTTGCATAAGAATCATACTTATGATTTGGTGAAGTTGCCCAAGGGTAAGAAAGTGTTGAAAAACAAGTGGGTCTACAGAATCAAGTAAGAAGAGCACACGCCACATCCAAGGTTCAAGCCCAGGCTTGTTGTGAAAGGATTTGGCTAGAGAAATGATGAGATCTTTTCTCCGGTGGTGAAAATGACATCAATTAGAGTGATCCTTGGCTTGGTAGCTAGTCTCAACTTGGAGGTTGAACAAATGGATGTGAAGACAGCCTTTCTCCATGGTGATTTGGAGGAAGAGATCTACATGGAGCGATCGAGGGGTTTCTTGTGAAAGGCAAAGAGAAGTATGTGTGCAAGCTGAAAAAGAGTCTCTATGGCACGAAACAAGCACCAAGACAATGGTATTTGAAGTTTGATTCAGTTATGGGGGAGCAAAGCTACAAAAGGAGTAGTGCGAGACCATTGTGTGTATATCAAAAGGTTCTCGGGTGATGATTTTATCATCTTGTTGCTCTATGTTGATGATATGCTAATTGTTGGCAAGAATGTCTCTAGGATTGCGGAAATTGAAGAAGAAGTTGAGCAAGTCCTTTGCTATGAAGGACTTGGGGCCAGCAAAGCAAATTCTCGGGATGAGAATTGAGAGAGACAGGAGTTCCAACAAGCTGTACTTGTCTCAAGAGAAGTACATTGAGAAAGTCCTTGCAAAATTCAGGATGGACAAAGCAAAAGCTGTGAGTTGTCCTCTTGCAGCTCATTTCAAGTTAAGCACCAAGCAATGCCCAACTACTGATGAAAAGAAGAAGGAAATGTGGAATGTTCCTTATGCCTCAGCAGTTGGAAGTCTCATGTATGCTATGGTGTGTACAAGGCCTGACATTGCTCATGCGGTTAGTACTGTGAGCAGATTTATGTCTAATCCAGGAAGACCACATTGGGAAGCTGTGAAGTGGATTTTGAGATACCTCTGGGGCAGCACTAATCTGAAACTTTTTTTGGGAAAGGTGCTCCTGTGTTAGTTGCATACATAGATGCGGATTGGGCTGGAGATGTTGATAGCAGAAAGTCTACTTCAGGCTATTTGATTACCTATGCAGGGGGAGCTGTGTCATGGCAAAGCAAGTTGCAAAAGTGTGTTGCATTGTCCACAACTGAAGCTGAATTCATTGCAGCGACAGAGGCAAGCAAAGAGCTATTGTGGCTGAAAAAGTTTGTCAGAGAACTTGGTTTTCAGCAAGGCAAGTATGTGTTGTTTTGTGACAATCAAAGTGCAATTCACTTGAGTAAGCATACTTCATTTCACTCAAGGTCAAAGCATATTGATGTTCGTTATCATTGGATTCGTGATGTCTTGGAATCTAAGCAAATGCAGCTTGAGAAAATCCACACCGATGACAACGGGGCAGATATGTTGACCAAGGTGATGCCAAAGAAGAAGCTTGAAGTTTGTTGCCCGCTCGCTGGCATGACTGCCGGTAGGCAGTGAGACCCTCCATGATGTCGGGAGGGGGAGTTTGTTGGGCTGTCCCTCCACATGGAGGATGACTTTGGAGCCTAGCAATGCAGCCCAAAGCAGCCACAAGCCCAGTATTTGTGCACCGTCGATCTCAAGAATGGATGGTTGAGAATGCTTCTTTGGAAGAATAAAAGAGGGCAAACCCTAGCCTCCATCAGCTGAAGCATCATTTGTGAGAGCTGCGGCTGTGGGAGAGAGCACACACAAGAACACCACAACAAGAGAGAAGAGAGGAAGAAGCAGGAGAAGCAAATCTGTCCAAATTTCGTCACTCTGAACCGGTCATCTTCAATCCGGTGATTGGAGGCTCAAACGTGGTTGGATTGGCACCAAACTTGGTGAGCTCATTCCTCACTTAGACTATTTCGATCTGTCCAGTGGGTTTGAGGATTGGTTGAGCAGAGGTTCAGATTTGAGAGGGGTTTTGTCAGTTCGGGTCTGTGCAGTTTCAGAATAGAGCAGTTTTGGTAGATGAATTGTTTGAGGGGTCAAACGGTGTCTGATTGAGCTGAAATTTGGTCAGTGGTTAGGGGACTCGTGGAGCTATCTGCCTACCAAAATTTGTGTATATTGGAGCTGTGGTTTGGGAGATACAAACTGATTACCGAGGTGGACAGAATCTGTGTCTTCTCTATTTGGCTGCTGTTATTCCTCTTGTTAGAAGGTTGTGGGTGTTGCCAAGTTGTAACTTGATGAGTGTGTTGCTGCTAGTGTAATCCTCTAGATGATCTAGAGAAGACTCCTTGTACCCATTTGATTATAGTGGAAGTTTGGCTGGGAGTGGACCGGTTGGTCCCGTGGTTTTCCTTCTCACCTTGAGAAGGTTTTCCACGTAAATCGCTGTGTCTATTGTGCATTGTGTGCTTGATTATTTCCGCGGTAGATCTGATGGTAGATGTTATCCTCACGATTCAGCACAAGTTGAGGGATTAGTTGTGCTTGGTTTTGCCCCTAATCCCAACACCTCCTAGTCCTTTGCACAATCAATAACAAGGTGAGAATGAGTCTACTATCCAGAGTAAAATGTAAATCTCATTGTCAGAATGAGTACTGTTTTGAAGTTTCATACTGAGTCAGGCAATGCAAAATAGTTCAGTCCCAGCTAAGTGAGAAAGAGCACCAGGAAATGAATACAGATGAAGAAGTCAATTGCACACCTCATTGCTAATCTCTATCTGGAGATTCATGTAATCATATGCATGCGCCATGTGCATTTCAATAAGATTTGACTCCATGCAAATCAGTCCCTAACTTCAGTAATCTATATAAGCAAAAGCACAACTCAACTGATGGCAAGAGCTGAAAACAATGACCATTCTGTTAGTATGTTGATGTTAACCTTGTAGAATGGAAATTCTCTACTCTTTTTAAGTTGAAAAAAGTGCATCTTCGAGCATGAGAATGGTTTAAGGCCTTTTCTCGATAATAATAACACTATAAGAGCACAGAAACGGCAGGATCACTGGACACTTTTGTCAAAAGAATAAGATCCGGATAACTTTCATTTCGTTTCCAGCTGTGGAACAGCAAAACACGCATTTGCATAAAGCAAGAAAAGCCTATAGCCCTAGGTTTCACAAGCGCGCATGTGGGTGTTGCCGTGCTGCTTAGCTACAGCCCTCTCAAACTATGCAAGCATATCATTCTCACTGCCTATGGTGCCTCCAAATAACTGCCCAAGCAAGCCGAAGCGGCGTCGTCTTTCCTGAACCAAATGAAGGCTGTTATTTTGCAGGGGCCGGAAGACCTGTTTGTTTTCGTCCCCTACCACGGTGACCAACCAAACCCCATGGACTTATGCCGGCATCGTTGCTCCTTGGTGAGGAATCCATCTGTCAGGCTCAGGCTCAGTCGTCAGAGACGACCCAATGGCGAGACGAGAAGGAACCAGCCAGCCGTGATGCTGATGCTCCCCCAATAATGCCTCCCTTTTCCATGTGCACTCCCCTCTGTAAAGATGGAGAGCCAAACAGCCAAGGGAGAAACCTAGCGGCAGCAGGATCTGCGTGGTGGTGAGGTGACATTCGTGTCCCCATGACCATCATTTTTCAGCACATATGACCGTAGTAGGTGCTGCTGATGTCCAGTTCATTGGCCGTGCCCGGGAGCACTTTGCACTTTGATTTGAGTTGAGTTGACGCCCTGCTTGTTTGTGGTATTGTTGTTAGCGTGCATTGGTCATTGGTGTACTGTCTGTGTGGATCCCCCACTTGACCCCCTTTCTTTCTTCGAACATGTCAACAATGGAACTTTGGAAATTTCCCACCTTACAACCTTGTGTCATTTGGTGAGGGGAAGGACTCTCAGTGACCATGGGATCATTACCTTACCTTCGGTTGGTGTAACAAAACTCCTTTCTGCTTAATAAAAAACAAAACACGCTTAGGCATGATCTAAAAAAAGAACAACTTTCTTATTTCTACTACACCACATACAAAGGCATCGCATTTATACATAGCACTTTGTTCTTTTCTCTTAACACATAGGAGATCGACCTCCATCTACACCATATATAGACACATCGTGATTGAGATCAATTTGTACTGATCATTCATTCAAAAGAAATTATGATAATCACAAAGTACATTGGGTGACTACTAGTGTAATACTCGTGCTAACGCCACAGTTTTATCTTGAGAATTCTCATGAAAACAACCTTTTTTCATTATTCAAGTTTTACACAATAAATCGATCATAAACATAAACTAAATTATAAACTAAAAATAAGTCAACTCGTTAAAGAAATAGAGAGCATCACAAAAAGAACAACAAAAATCCCATTAATACTTTATTTCATAGCTTCTTTTTTATTATATAAAAAACATGAAACTACATACATACATATATCAAAAGAAAAGTGTCCCATGAATTCAGTTTGTACTCCAACAGATTACCATAAATAAGGCTCGATCTAATCCGCCATCAGGGCAAGTCTGAAGGTGAAGATGGACACGGGAGCTGGCCCATCAGACGGCCACACCTGCTGTATATCTTCCTTAGTGCTGTATGGATCATCTGGTATATACAAAACCTTTTTTTGACCATGGGATCCTTGTCGTATTAAGAGAAAATAAGGCACGTAAATTCGTCCGAGACGGGGATCAAACTCAGGAGCGGCAGTGTCGGTGTTTCGTACCCCGGGGGGTGTCACACCAACGAGTAAATTTCTAAGCGTGCTCCCTAATCCGGATGGTGATGCAAGAAGGACACGGGCGATTTATCCTGGTTCGGGCAAAGAAGGCCCTACGTCCAGCAGAGGGAGAGAGTTCGTGTTATCTTGCACCGAAGTGCTTGTATAGGGGTGAATACAAGCTAGTCCTGGGACTTAGGCGTTGTGGAAGAGTGTTGTGAGTGTGTGTATGTTGTAACGTGCCCTATGCTATGCCCTGGCGCCCCCTTTTATAGGCCAAGGGGAGGCTCAGGGTTACACTGTAGTTAGGGCGATCGTGGGCGTGACGTCGAGGCGTAGGCGTCGGGTCAAGTCATCGAGACTGTAGATGCCCTCTTCAGTCCGGTTCGAGCCTGTGGATTCCTGCTTTGGTCCGGTTCGAGCCTGTAGCAGCGTGGGTGATGATAGCCTGCTCGTCCTCGCCTGACGTGGGCTGGCGTAGTCGAGGCGTGGGCAATGATGACCTGCCCGGGAACCCCGCCGCATGGCCGTCGAGGTGGGATAGACAGGGCACAACGCGTCCCATGCTCCAGTCACGTCCGTCATCATTCCTCGAGCGGTGGAAGACTGCTTCGAGGGGTAGGTGGCCCGAGCGACGGGACTGAACAGCGGATTTGGTGGTACGGAGGGTTGACAATTGCGTTCCGAGGGGGTGCCGTACGAGGCATAGTGCGCGGCATGGCGTAACAGTGGTACCTGCCATGCCCGAATCCCGGGTATGGGCGGTAAAACAGTGACAAGTGACTGGCGTACTTCTCACTGCTTTGCGCGCTGTAGCCATGGGGTTAGGCAGAGCAGGCGTACCTTTCCCTGTTACGAGCCCTGTAGCCACGTGGGCGTCCAAGGAAAGCGATCTCGAGAGGCCGACTCGAGCTCTCGTTCGCTCGAGGGGTTTCCGTCACCATCTCGAGCGGTCGTTCGCTCGAGGGGTTTTCGTCATCTCCTCGAGCGGGTGAGCGGCCATACCCCGAGACGGCTTGGTCTAGTTGTTTGGCCGTGGGCCTGGTCGTGGGCCGGCCCAGTGTGGCGTGAGGAGGTGAATAGGGACTCTCTTTAGTTAATCCTTGGGGCTTAGGGGAGAGCAACACAGGGTTGGCTTACTTCTAAGCCCCTAGATTTGAGACCCCCTAATCTAGGTACCCGACAGTAGCCCCTGAGCCCTTGCTTGAGTGTGAAACTTCATGCAAGGGATTATGAAGTGGAGTTGAAGTACCTAGACTTTGGGTTTTTTCACTTCCTCGCGAGAGGGTTGATTCCTTTTTCCGTGGGGGGCGCGCGAGCGTCCCCCGCGGGGGGGGAGTTGTTGTTAACTGGAGTTGTAGCGCTCGTTATGGGTGGTTTCGCTCGATCTCTCGAGCCCCCGAGTGCTTCCTGATCCTCCCTTGTCGAGGGGTGTCACCATGTAACTCGAGCCCCCGAGCCTCGTAATGCTGGGCTATAGTCTCACTCGAGCTTTCCCACTGGATTCCCCGGATTGGATCCAAGTGGTGGGAGGGCTGGCACTACCCGCGGTTGGGCGAGCACCGAGCCTCCCGTTGAGCTGGTAGTGGGAAAATCCAAGTGAGAGTCCGTCTCCTTTCAAGGGGAGACGGCTTCGAGGCTCGGGAGCACTCTCATTAAAGCCTGGCACATAGCTTCTAGAGGACTGGCCCTGTTTGATAGGGGTCGGCGGCTCGAATGCCTCCCGTCGATGGGGTCTCTTAGAAGCCTAGCACCTTGCCTTGGATACGCCTTTGGGGTTCGAGAGTCCGTTCTCGAGTGGAGCCTTTCGAGGGCCCCCTCCCAATGGTCGCCCCTGACTCGGGTGCTCGAGGGCGACTGTTCGAACCCATTCGTGGGTCAGTCTTCGCTCCCTCGAGACTTACATGTGGGACCAGGGTCCCGGGTTGTCTTACAGTGTAAGGAACCGTCTGTTCGAGACGTCCCATCGCTGCGGTGGCCGAGGGAATCCACCCGTGGGTCTGCGGCGGTTCTGCTTCGCCTCGCGTTTCGTGTCTGCGCTGAGTGGAGGTAGGTGGCGGTTAGCAGGGGCATTAAATGCAGTTACCGTTCTAGGCGAATCCGCCGGGATCGCGTGGCCGTTGGATCGTGGAAGCTGGGCCGTCGGATATACGGGCGCTGCTCGGCTCGGGCTCTATAAATTTAGGGGAGAGGGTTCCCGGCTCCCTTCTTCCGCATTCCTCGCCTTCTCGTCTCTTGCCACCGCCAGTTGCGCTCCCATCTCCTGCCCTAAGCGCCGCCGCCGCCGCCGCATTTGCCTGCAGCAGCCGGAGAGATCAAGGAGAGATAGCGAGATTGTTCGGGTGTGTGTGTTGCCGGAGCCGCCGTCCTTCACGCCTCGCGCCGCCGTCGCTTCGTCGGATTCCGCCGCCGCCGTCATCGTCATGGGGAGGAAGCCCAGCAAGTCCACTGGCAAGGGGGCCGGCCAAGCCGCCGGAAGCAGCAAGGCCACCGGCAAGGAGGTCGCCAAGGCCCCGACGCCGCCAGTGATGCTCCCGGCGCTCCCGTGGCTACGGTCGACGGTGGTGGAAGCAGACCTCGTGCGCCTCGTCGACGAGGGGCGCGCCCGAGCCGCTTCATGCGGGCACTCCCCCACCACTTCGGGGTCGAACTACAACACTTCAACCCCAATTCCATCTCTCACGCCGCCAGCTTTGTCAGCGTATGTGAGGGATATCTGGGGATGGCACCGCAGTGGGACTTCTTCCTGCACGTCTTCAAGGCGCAGCTCTTCACCCTGGCCGTGAGCGGGGCCGATGACCAGGAGAGCGCCCGCTGGTACGTTCGAGCGGGCTCCTGCACGCTCGCCGTGAAGAGGAGGGATAATTGGCTTCCCGGCGCGATGACGACGAACAACGCTGGGTGGACTATGGAGTGGTTCTATCTCCGCAATGAGGGGAATCACTTCCCGGAGTACACCGGCAAGGTCATCACTGCGCCCGAGCACAACTGGAGCTACGGCAACCCCACGAAGTACCACCATCGTCTCGACCCCCTGACCGAGGCCATGGGTGTGCTCCATGGCTTGAGGGTCGGCGAGGTTTCCTTCAACATCGGGCATGTCATCGTGGGATTCCACAACCGCCGGGTGCTCCCACTAGTCGAGCGCCGGCTGCGGTTGGATCAGATGACCACCGACGCCGACCCTCTTGCCCTCGAAGCCAGCCGGATGTCGAGCGAGGCTCTCTCGGCCACCTTGGTCGCCACGCGGGTGCGCAAGGCGATCGAGGGCAGGAGCTTTGGAGAGGATCAAGTCGACCTCTTCCCCATGCGCCCAGATGCTGACCTCCTAGGCAGGGTATGTCCTCTTCGAGGCCCCCTTTCCTTTTGATTTTGCTTTCTCTCTGTTTCGCGTCTGCTTTATCGAGATGTGCCTTTGCAGGACATCAACGATCACGGGGAGTCGAGGCCCCCGGTGAAGGAGGATGCGCCCGTCCGCGAGGTGAGATGCCTCGACTCTTCCCAAAAGCACGCTAAGAATCTCTCAAAAAAAGAGGAGAGGGCACAGAAGGCCGCCGCGCTTGTCGAGAAGCAAATGCGTGCAAGGAAACGCCGCCGGGAGAGGGAGCAACGCCTGATGATGGACCCAACCGTCTTGGGTTCGAGCTTGGAGTCGAGCGAGGAGGAAACGGACCCGGACGAGGAGGATGAGGAGGACGACGAGGCGACCGACAGCGATGGCGTCACCGCTAGTCGAGGCCTGACGCCCCCTCGATCTCGCGTGCAGGAGGAGCCCCTGGCGCAACCGCAGGTCGATCAACGCGGGGATCCATCATAGGCTCAAGCGGGCCAGCGGGAGGAGCCGTCCCGCCAATCTGGCCGTGACGCTCGAGCGTCGTCATCGTCACGGCGGGAGTCCTCATCTTGTCAACAAGTTTCAACATCGGGCGCGCGCACCCGGCAGCAGAGGACTGCAGATGCGCACAAACCTCCATCAACTCAGGGCGGCGAGCGCCCTGACACGCGCCGGGCTCCTTCCGGCGACCGCCGGCCTGGGCAGGGCCCGACGCGCCGGGCGCAGGAGCCCGTGAGAGGTCCGGTGAAAGACTCGGCCAAGGAGCCGGTCGGGGCGGGCAAGACCGTCGAGGTCATGAAGCCCACGAGCAGCTCGGGCCAACCCACTGAGGCTCGGAAGCCCCCAAGTGGCTCGAGCGAGACCGCCATGGCTCGGAAGCCCCCGAGTGGCTCGAGTGAGGCCACCACTGCTCGGAAGCCCCCGAGCGGCTCGACTGAGTCGGGGTGGTCGCCAATCCCCTAGGCGGCTCAAGCGGCACCACCATGGGCACGGCTGTGGCCACGGGGTAAGTTTGCTGTCGAGCCCCTCCTTATCGCGTTTTGTTCTGTTTGGGAATTTCTGTCTTCATCCTCTTCCCGTTTTTGTCTTTTAGGGTCAAGCGCGCCCTAAGGTCACTCCACCCCGTCCTGCCTTCAAAGAAGCTGAAGGTTGTGGGGGGTTCGAGCGGGGCTTCCTCCGGTTCAGGTGGTGTGACCCTCCCTTGCACTGCTCCGATTTGGTTGGCACGAGCCCAAGAGGCAATAGCGCGTGGGAAGCTGATGGCGGCTGCGTCTCGTGCAGGTGCCGGGGCCGTGACCGCGATGGCGGGAGGAAAGGTCGTCTCCACTGCTTCCTCCTTGGCCGGTGCCCCGCTCGAGACGCTGTCGCCCGCCGCTCAAGGCGAGATGGCGGCTGGCGCCAAGGAGGTGGTGACCGAGACAGCGGGACCTAAGGCAGCGGTGGCTGGCCAGCAGGGGGGGGGTTGGGTCGGAGCACCACCCGATCACCCTCGGCGACGAGAGCTCGAGCCCGGGCTCCCGCGACCGGGGTCCCGGTGGCTCGGCCCAGGCGTGGCCTAAAAGCCTGCGTCAGTTCGAGGAGGAGCGCAAGGAGAAGGAGGAGGAGGTGAGCTCCGCGGCCACCGAGCGGCCAGCGGGCGACGAAGAGATGCTGGGGTCGAGCCAAGTGCCGGATCCCCAGCCGGGTCAGGCGTCAACTCCTCCCCGGGATATGGAGCTCGACCCCCTCGTCGAGCAGCGGGTCGAGGTGCTGCAGGAGCCGTGGGTCGAGCAGGAGGAGACGCAGGAGGAGCAGCATGTCACCGCGCAGGAGGAGGAGCAGCACAAGGAGCTCCCCATGGTGGAGTATCGAGCGCCGCTGCAGCAGGGGGAGAACCTCGTGCCCCACCTCATGCCCGACTCGACGACGGGTGAGGTGGTGTATGCCAGCATGTCGGATGCTGAGCAATGGGAGGAGGCGCAGAGGAGGGCCAAGACAGGCGAGGTGATCGACCGCCATCTTCACACGCTCGGTTTCCAGCCCGCTATCCATGAGGCCACTGAGGCGGAAACTTTGGAGAGGAAAAGGAGGGAGGCGCAGGAGCTCGCCCAGGGGGCGTCGACGTCGACGAGCCAAGCCCAGGGTGCGCCCCTGGGGCCCCCACCTCCACCGATCCCCACGCTGGCGGACCGGATGGCGGAGGCAGGTGCCGACCTGGCGTTGGTGCAGAAGGTCCGCGACGCCGTCACCCAGAAGATGCAAGAAGAGTACCCGATGTGGGGGAGGCCGCCGTTGATGCTTTGAAATCCGGCCGATCCTGAGGCTCCTGCGGTCGTGATGAACGACCAGCATGAGCTTCGGGTCAACGTGGAGTCCGTGGAATATCGGTGCTGGCTCGAGAGCTCCTTGCGTCTCGCGTTGAATGTCGTCTCCGAGGACATGCCCCGGCTATCCGCTGTGAGTATTCTCGAGCCTTGTCCATTTCTTGTTTTTCCTAAATTGCCGTGGTTGCTGCCGTTCTAACCTTCCTTCTCGTGGCTCAGTCGGCGCGGAGCCAGTCCCACGCTAAGTCCGTCCACCTCCATGCTATTTACGAGAGCGAGGAGGAAATTCGGCGGCTTGTGAGTTTGGGCCACGACGCCGAGGCGGAGCAGCACCGAGCCGCCCGACTTCTTCAAGATGCCATGGCCGAGTCGACTGCCGCCAAGGAGGACACTCAAGCGGCGAGGGAAGAGCTGGCCCACGTCGAGAGGGAGGCCGAGGCCACTCGGAACGAGGTTGAGCGGCTAAAGGGGGTTGCCGCGCAACTCTCGAAGGATGCGAAGACGGTGTCCTCGGGCCTTGCCACGAAGACGCGGCTCATCGAGCAGCTCGAGAAGGAGAAGGCCACTGCCGTCGCCTACGCCAAGGAGTTGCAAGCGGCGGTGAAGCGAGAGACCACCGCGCGTCAAGCTCTCGAGAGCGTACTCGACGCGGAGAAGAAGTGGTCGACCGACCTCCAGACAGAGGTGGTCAATCTCCGGCAGAAGGTGGTGGAGAAGGAGGGTGCAGTGTCGGCCGCCAGCAAGGCTCTCGAGGAGATGCGGACGGAGAAAACCGACCTCAGCCGCGCCCTCAAAGGGAAGCAGACAGAGCTTTCAAGCGCGCTCGAGTGTGAACAGAAGTTGTCATCTCGCTGTACTGGTAAGTGCTCGAGTTGCTTGTTATACCTTGTGCTGTTACTTTCTCTTGGAATTTGCTCCTCTGACTTGAACTTTTTCCTTCAGCTCTCGAGGCCGATCTTTCCACGGCGCGCGCGGATCTCCTGCTCACTCGAGAGGTGTTGGACGCCGAGGTGGTCACCAAGGCTCGGATTACTGGTGCCATCAACACCCTCAGTGAACGCTGGGGGTTCAAGCCCGTGGTGGATGCTGAGGGGCCAAAAGCCGACCGTGGCTACGCCGCTCGCGTCTTCGCCTTTGGCCTTTCCCTGCGGGACCGTATCCGCGAGGCTCTCCGTCTTGCCGCGCGTCGAAGCCTCGCCATCTTCTACTCCGGCTTCGACCTCTCGAGGGCGGAGATCCAGGTCGGGATGGAAGCTGTCTCCGGCGGCTTTGTCTTCGCCGAGGACGAGCAGGAGGGGGCCGTGAATCCGCGGCACGAGCAGCTCCTTGTCGACGCCGAGGATCCTGGAGCGCGGCTGGCACAGAGCTTCGAGCCCTTCGTCCTTCCTCCCGAAATGCAGTAGTAGTTGCGGTACCTGGCCTGCGAGCCAAAGTTTGGGTGAGAGGCCCATGTAAACAAATCACCTTGGTCGTGAAGTGGCCTGTGCGGCCTTTAAACATTATGTTTATGCAACTTCTTTTAGCTTTTCCCTATGCTCTATGCCTTCTTTCTTTCTTGCCTGGATTTGCTTCCTGTTTTGACTAAGTGTGGGTGTCGCACTTTAGACGCCTCGAGGGGAGGTGAGTTAGGGTACCATAGCTCGGAAGTGTAGGATGCCTTAGGCTCGACCATCCCGACTCGGGGGTGTTCGAGGCGACACGCTTACTTGGTCTTCGAGGGAGCGTTCGAGGTGAGAAAAAGGGAGAGCGCGTCGAGCGTTTTGAAAAACTAAAGGTATTTTTCGGGGACTTCAGGGGGTTCCCCCCTGGTCTAGCCCCCGGGGGGGCTTGACTCTGTGATGACAGGGTCGAGCCCACCTTGCATATGAACGAAAAAAAGATGAGGAAGCTAACTCGTAGAGCCTTTATTTATTCGTACTAGCGGTACATTATATGAGAAATGTACAAGGCCTCGAGGCCTAAGGGGAAAAACGACGTAGCTGTTCGATGTTCCATGCGTTGGTGAGGATCGAGCCGTCTTCATCAGCTAGCTTGTAGGTCCCTGGTTTCAGCACCTCGACCACGATGAATGGGCCTTCCCAAGGCGGAGTAAGCTTATGGCGCCCCTTGTTGTCTTGGCGTCGACGGAGCACGAGGTCACCGACCTCGAAATCCCTCTTGCGCACATTCTTCTCGTGATATCGCCGTAGTTTCTGCTGATAGCGCGCGGAATGTAGGAGCGCCATGTCTCGAATCTCCTCGACCTGGTCGACGGCATTAGTTAGCGCCTCGTCGTTGGTCTGCTTGTTGTAGGCCTTGAGTCGAGGGGACCCGTACTCGAGGTCGGTGGGGAGGACAGCCTCCGATCCATAGATCAGGAAGAACGGAGTGAAGCCGGTGGCTCGACTCTCTGTTGTCCGTAGGCTCCATAGGACTGACGGGAGCTCGGACGCCCACTTTTTGCCGTGCTTGTTGAGGCGGTCAAAAATTCTCGGCTTCAATCCTTGCAGGATCATGCCGTTGGCGCGCTCGACTTGGCCATTAGTTCGAGGATGGGCGACTGCCGACCAGTTCACATGAATGTGGTGCCGATCGCAGAAGTCCAGGAACTTTTTGCCCGTGAACTGAGTGCCGCTGTCCGTGATGATGACATTAGGGACTCCAAAATGGTGGATGATGTCGGTGAAGAACTCGACCGCTCGTTCCGAGCGGATGTTGGTGATAGGTTTGGCCTCGATCCACTTGGTGAACTTGTCGATGGCAATGAGCAAGTGGGTGTAGCCTCCCGTTGTCTTCTTGAGGGGTTCGACCAGATCGAGCCCCAGACCGCGAACGGCCATGTGAGGGGGATCATCTGGAGCGCGTGTGCTGGAAGGTGGGTTTGCTTGGCGTAGAACTGGCATCCTTCACACGCTCGGACGAGCTTGATGGCGTCTGCTGCTGCGGTCGGCCAATAGAAGCCTCGACGGAAGGCGTTTCTGACGAGGGTCCTTGGTGCAGCATGGTGGCCACAAGCCCCTGAGTGCATGTCCTTGAGCAATCTCCTACCCTCCTCGATGGAGATGCATCGTTGGAGTATGCCCGTTGGGCTACGGCGGTATAGCTCCTTGTCGTCCCCATAGAGGACGTATGTTTTGGCTCATCGAACTAGCAGTCTTGCTTCTGTTCGGTCCTCAGGCAGCTCCCCTCGAATGAGGTATTCGATGAAGGGCGCACGCCAATCCGTTGGCGGGCTTGGGGGGACTCGATCGTAGGAGTGGGCTCGATGGCCAGCGAGGCGCCAGCCCCCGAGTCCCACTTCACGGATGGCTCATGGAGGTCTCTCGAGAAGACGTCTGGGGGGACCGGTGCTCGAGACGATGCAATCTTGGCGAGCTCGTCCGCGGCTTCATTGAAGCGTCTGGGAACATGATTGAGCTCGAGGCCGTGGAAGCTTCCTTCCAGCTTGCGTACCTCATTGCAGTATGCTTCCATCTTCTCATCATGGCAGCTCGAGGCCTTCATCACTTGGTCGATGACGAGCTGTGAGTCGCCTCGAGCGTCAAGGCGTCGGACCCCGAGCTCGATAGCGATGCGCAACCCAGTCACGAGCGCTTCATATTCTGCCATGTTGTTGGAGGCCGTGAAGTGGATTCGAACCATGTAGCGCATGTGTACTCCGAGGGGTAAAATAAAGAGCAGGCCCGCACCCGCTCCCATTTTCATGAGCGACCCGTCGAAATACATGGTCCATAGCTCGGCTTGGATTTGTACTGGGGGGAGCTGGACGTGGGTCCACTCGGTGACAAAATCGGCCAACACCTGAGATTAGATAGCTTTTCGTGGTGCGTATGTGATGGTCTCGCCCATTAGCTCGACCGACCATTTAGCAATTCGTCCCACTACTTCCCGATTCTGAATGATCTCCCCGAGCGGGAACGACGATACAACCGTCACCGGATGGCTAAGGAAATAGTGTTGGAGTTTTTGGCGTGTGAGCATGATCGCATAGAGCAACTTTTGGATTTGGGGGTATCGGATTTTGGCATCCGAGGGCACTTCACTGACAAAATAAACCGGCCGCTGGACAGGGAGCTCGTGCCCCTCTTCCTGCCTCTCGACCACTATGACCGCGCTGACCACCTGAGTGGTAGCGGCGATGTAGAGGAGGAGTGGCTCAGCTGGCTTATCAGGTTGAGCTGGTCTGGGTGGCACGAGTACGGGAGGAGAGGTGAGCATGCTCTTCAGCATCTAGAGGGCTTCCTCCGCCTCGGGTGTGCACGCAAAGTGCTCGGATTTTTTGAGGTGTCGATACAAAGGCAAGGCTTTTTCTCCTAGGCGCGAGATGAAACGACTAAGGGCGGCCAAACACCTCGTGATCTTTTGCACTCCTTTCAGGTCTCGAATCGGCCCCATTCTCATGATGGCGTGACCTTCTCGGGATTGGCCTCGATCCCGCGCTGGGAGACGATGTAGCCTAGCAACATGCCTCGAGGTACACCGAAGACACACTTTTTAGGGTTCAGCTTAATGTTCTTGGCCCGGAGGCACCCGAACATTAATTTGAGGTCCTCGACGAGGTTTTCTACTTTTTGTGTCTTGACAATGATGTCATCGACGTATGCCTCGACCATTTCTCCTATGTGCTTGCCAAAAACATAGAGCATGCAACGTTGGTATGTTGCCCCGGCATTTCGAAGGCCGAAGGGCATTGTAACATAATAGTACATGCCCACCGGGGTGATGAATGAAGTCGCGAGCTGGTCGGACTCCTTCATCTTTATTTGGTGGTACTTCACAACCCGCAGTGGAATCAACGATTTGATCTATTCGAGGCAAAGGAAATGGGACTTTGGGACATGCTTTATTTAAACTAGTGTAATCTACACACATCCTCATTTTCCCATTCTTTTTCTCTACTAATACAGGATTAGCTAACCACTTAGGATGATGTACCTCCTTGATGAATCCGGCCTTCTCGAGCTTCTCGACCTCCTCGCGGATGATCCTGCGCTTCTCCTCGTCAAAGCGGCGCAGGCGTTGCTTCACAGGTCTCGAACCGGGACGGATCTCCAAGGCGTGCTCGGCGACATCCCTCGGAATGCCAGGCATGTCCGAGGGACTCCACGCAAACATGTCGGCATTTGCGCGGAGAAAGTCGACGAGCACTGCTTCCTATGCGCTGTCGAGGGAGGCACTGATGGTCAGCGCCTTCTCGCCAGAGGTGCTCGGATCGAGCGGGATCTTCTTGGTGTCCTCGGCGGGCTCGAAGCTGCCGGCCTGTCGCTTGGGAGAAAGGACGGCCGCCTCGGCCGCAAGACAGTCGAGCGTCTTGGCTAGCTCCTTGGACACGATCAAGGACTCCCCGTACTCGACACACTCTACGTCGCAGGAGTATGCGTGCTCGTACGTGGAGTCGATGGTGATGACCCCCTTTGGCCCGGCATCTTGAGGTTGAGGTAGGCATAGTTGGGGATCGCCATAAACTGGGCGTAGCACGGACGGCCAAGGATCGCATGGTAGGTCCCCTCGAAACCGACCACGTCGAAGGTGAGGACTTCCCTGCGGAAATTCGAGCGCGTGCCAAAGTAAACAGGGAGGTCGATGTGGCCGATCTTGAGTGCCTTCTTGCCGGGGACAACGCCGTGGAAGCCCCCGGCGCTCGGCTTGAGCTGCGCCCTCGTGATGCCGAGCAACGTGAGGGTCTCCATGTAGATGATGTTGAGGCTGCTGCCCCCGTCCATGAGGACCTTGGTGAAGTGAGTGTTGACGATGATTGGGTCGACGACGAGGGGGTAGGCGCCCGGATTGGTGACGTGTTCCAGATGGTCATCACGGTCGAACGTGATGGGTGCATCGGACCAATCGAGGAGCTAGGGAGTGCCAGGCTTTACAGAGAAAACTTCTCTGCGTTCCTGCTTCCGCTCTCGACGCGTCAGCTATGGGTCGTCGGGCCGCCGTAGATCATGAAGCAATTGGCAATGGGAGGGAACCCATTGTTGTCATTGTCGTTGGCCCCGTCGCCGCCCTTATCTTTCTTCGGCTCGTCCCTGTCGATGCCTAACCTCTTGAAGTAGCCTCGAAGCATGCGGCAGTTCTCGAGGGTATGCTTGGCCGGTTCCTTGTGGTACGGGCATGGTTCTTTCAGCATCTTGTCGAAGACGGCCCCATCCGGAGGGGGTCGAGGCTTCTTGCGCTCGGCCGCGGCGACCTCGTCTTCCGCGACCTCGCGCTTGCCTTGCTGGTTGCCCATTTTCTTCTTGCCATTCTTCTTCCGGCCCTTGCTCGAGCCCTCCCCGTTGCCAGGGGCGGTTTGGGCTTGCTCCCATCTCCGCCGAAGAATGCTCCCACGCCCTCGTCGCCGGCTGCGTAGTCGGCGACGACGTCCATGAGCTCATCAACGGTCTTTGGGCGGTTGCGCCCGAGTTCCCGCACGAGTTCCTTGCACGTGGTGCCCGAGACGAACGCCAAGATGACGTCGTGGTCGGGGATGTGCGGTAGCTCGGTACGCAACTTGGAGAAACGTCGAGCAAAGTCTCTGAGAAACTCTCCGGCTTGCTGTTTGCAGTTTTGGAGGTCCCACGAGTTACCAGGTCGAATGTAGGTACCCTTGAAGTCCCCTCGAAAATCTGTACTAGGTCGGTCCAGTCGTAGATCTGATTGGGGGGAAGCTCCTCGAGCCACCGTCGAGCAGTGTCAGAGAGAAACAGGGGGAGCTGCCGTATGATGGCTTTGTCCTCTCGAGCTCCTCCCAGCTGGCAGGCCAGCCGAAAGTCGGCGAGCCAAAGCTCTGGCTTGGTCTCCCCGTTGTATTTGACCACGCTTGTGGGGGTCGAAACGGGTTAGGCAATGGCGTGTTGCGGATAGCCCTGCTGAAGACTCGAGGGCCCAGTGGCTCGGGAGCCTGTCGGTCCTCGTCGCTGTCGTAGTGTCCTCCTCGATGGGTGTTGTAACCATGATCCTCAGCACCCGCGGCCTTGCGCCGCCGATTGTCGTTGATGTCGTGACGCGCGTCTTGAGGCTCGCGGTTGTCGACGATGCGGTTGCGAATCGGGCTCCTACCAACTCGAGGGGGTACCTCTTGATGGACAGAACCCTTTCTTTCGTGCCGCGGCGGATTGGCTGGCTGCTCCGAGACCGCCTCACGTCGTCTCGAGGCTGAGCTTTCGGCTTGCTGGGCGGCCGCGACTTGGAGGAGTCCTTGGACCTCGTCTTGTATCCGCAGGGCTTGCAGATTTGAAGGCGCGGGCATGTCCCGTAACAGCATGGCTGCTGCGAGAACATTTTGGCTTGCTCGAGGGAAGCGGGCCTCGGCTCGGCCGTGCCTCGACGCCCGTCATTGACGATGCGGTTGAAGATGCCGTGCCTTTCCTCGAGCGACAGGGGCTCGAGCTGGAAGAAGGCGGATTCCCGCTCAAGGGCGCGTTTGAGCAGATCCAGGTTCGCACGTTCCGCATCCATCTTGGCCTCGATCTCCCGGAGTTGGGCCCATTGCGCAGCTCGGGCATCATCTTCAAGCCGTGGGTTGGCATGCTCCTGCGGTGGCTCCTCGCGAGGAGGAACCACTTGCAAGGCTCCCGCCGCTGGCGTTCCGGCCGGCTGGTTGATGGTGGTAGCGGCGTCGTCTCGAGTTTCTGTGTCCGACGAGGCATCGCCCTCGAGGCAAAAGCACTCGCGAGCCGGATCATAGCACCCTGAATCTGAGTCGTCGGAGTCCGGGTCGGCGCCGGACGGCGTCCAGGGTCTTCCCGTGCTCTCCTCCTCGATCCAGCGGCGCATGTTCCCGACTGTGGTGTTACGTCGTGGACCTGACGCTCTATCAAATTTGCGGTCCACGGACGCCGGCCATATGATCTCCAAGTTCATGGCGGCACGCAAGAGGGGGCCAGGGCTCTCCTCTTGTGACCCCGTTGTAGACTGGATCTCGTTGGCGCATGTGGTGGCGGCGTTGGTTAACCCGAACCGGAGCCCGCGGCGAGCTCGGTAGAGCCCGTGTGGTAGGAAGTTGGGCGACGTTGGCCGTGTGCGCGTCCGTGGCGCCGCGTCGGGCACTCTTGGCGAACGCATGGCGAACGTGAAGTCAGGGTCCGCGTCAAGCACCACCTGCCCACGAGCCACACCCTGTCTCGCGCTTGGTGCCCCGTGAGGGTGTACCATGGCGTTCGACGGGAACGGCGCGTGAGCAGCGCGCTCAGGGCCCTGTGTGGGCAGGCGATGAGACTGGTGCCGGTGGCGCCTCCGCCTTGGCGGTGAGCCATGGTAGCGCGACCAGCGCGCAACCCCGCTGGAGCGTGGTGGTGAAGCGCGTCCCCCGCTCGGTTCCCCGATCGAGAGCAGGGCCATGTCGTAGCCTGTGCCAAGCGACACGAACTCCAGGCTCCCGAACCAGATCACCGTGGCGAACGGGAGCGATGAAGTGGGGGAAGCCATCCGGAAAAATGGCGGGAAATCGAGTGAAAACATGCAGTACCCCTACCTGGCGCGCCAACTGTCGGTGTTTCGTACCCCGGGGGGTGTCATACCAACGAGTAAATTTCTAAGCGTGCTCCCTAATCCGGATGGTGATGCAAGAAGGACACGGGCGATTTATCCTGGTTCGGGCAAAGAAGGCCCTACGTCCAGCAGAGGGAGAGAGTTCGTGTTATCTTGCACCGAAGTGCTTGTACAGGGGTGAATACAAGCTAGTCCTGGGACTTAGGCGTTGTGGAAGAGTGTTGCGAGTGTGTGTGTGTGTGTGTGTTGTAACGTGCCCTATGCTATGCCCTGGCGCCCCTTTTATAGGCCAAGGGGAGGCTCAGGGTTACACTGTAGTTAGGGCGATTGTGGGCGTGACGTCGAGGCGTAGGCGTCGGGTCAAGTCATCGAGACTGTAGATGCCCTCTTCAGTCCGGTTCGAGCCTGTGGATTCCTGCTTTGGTCCGGTTCGAGCCTGTAGCAGCGTGGGTGATGATGGCCTGCTCGTCCTCGCCTGACGTGGGCTGGCGTAGTCGAGGCGTGGGCAATGATGACCTACCCGGGAACCCCGCCGCATGGCCGTCGAGGTGGGATAGACAGGGCACAACGCGTCCCATGCTCCAGTCACGTCCGTCATCATTCCTCGAGCGGTGGAAGACTGCTTCGAGGGGTAGGTGGCCCGAGCGACGGGACTGAACAGCGGATTTGGTGGTACGGAGGGTTGACAATTGCGTTCCGAGGGGGTGCCGTACGAGGCATAGTGCGCGGCATGGCTGAAAGTCCCTAGTTTGGTTTTGGCTAATTGATGAAACCTAGGACTAACTTTGTTTATCTAAGTGGTTGATTTAGAGAAAGGTTGTCCACATGATGAGCTTATTGCATATGAAGCATGACACATGTCATGTGATCAAAGATGAAGATCAAGACGATGCTTGGCTCCATGGACCGGTGTTGAAGGTGAAGGGCTAGTCGAGGCTTCGGAGTGAAGGACCATGCGATGGTGAAGCTCGGGCAAGACTAGGCGCCGATGGACCGATGCATGGTGAAGGGCAAGTGAAGTCGAGGTCGATGGATCGAGACGGTCACATGATGGTGTGAAGTGTTCATATCATTTGGAGGAACAAAATGGGCTCAAGGCAAAGGTATAACCGATAGGGCCATTTTGTTTTGCACTCAAGACACCATAGAGGGTGTGAGTGGTTTAGGATCGATAGCCGCACTATTAAGAGGGAAGTCTTATCGGCTATTCGACGCACGGGTGCCACTAGGTGAATTCATGAAGTGCATTGCATGTAGGGCCTAGTGAGCTAACCTAACCTTTGGGAAATGTTTGTGAAAAGCTAACACACAAGCACATGGAGTTGTACACTTGGTGGTGTTGGCACATTTACAAAGGTGGCGTTTGGACGCGCTGTGGTTTGCAGGGTAGAGATGGGTTTGGGTCCCTCTCTTCCTCCCGCCGAGCTTGTGAGCGGGATTCGGCGCTTTCGGGAAAAATGGATGCATATTTTCTATTGCGCCGGATGCAAAATTTGGTTGAAATCATGCTATCTCTGTTGATCAAGTTGGTATACTTGTTGGATAGCATGTTGGAGAAGTTGGCGTCACGACGGGCTGAAAAACAGAGTTTGCGGCGCGCCGGACGCGCCTTGGCGCGGCGCGCCGGACGCGTCCGGCTAGCGCGGACGCCGACCCGGAAAGTTCCCCAGTTTCGGCCGTCGGCCGGGCGTCGCGCGGACGCGGGACGCGGACGCGCGCGGCGGGCGGACGCTGTTTCTGTCTTTGCGTCCGGGCGTCTTGGGCCTCGGCCACGGCGTTCTTCGAGTCGAGCGAAAAGCGGCGGACGCGGGGCGGTCGCGTCCGGCGTAGGCCGGACGCGGACCAGAAAGTCTCGGGGCACCACGGCTCTCTCGGACGCGAGCCGCCGGGGCGCTGGCCGGACGCGGGCGGACGCGGAGGTTTTGAACGTTGGGCGCCAACGGTCGGGCTGGGAAGCGAGCGAGGAGCGCCGGACGCGTCCGGCGCTTGGGCCGCGGACGCGTCCGGCGGGTTGAAATCGGCCGGCCGGGGTAACGGTTGGATTTCGCCTTGGGCTTATAAATAGCCCCTTGGCCGGCCATGGGAGTGTCTCTTGCCCATTTCTACTCACTTGCTCATCCTTTGTGCTAGAGAAACACTCTCCCTCTCATCTCTCTTGCTTGTTTGTGAATCCAAAGTGAGATTGAGAGATCACCTAGTGCATTGCATTGCTTGAGAGCATTCTAGTGGCACTTGTGGGTGGTTTAGCCGGTGGATTTCTTGTTACTCTTGGAGAGTACCGCTCCTAGGCGGCTTGGAGATTGTTGGAGGCGTTGGCAAGAGAAGGTGATTGTTCTTGGCCACCTCCGGTTGTTTTGTGAGAGGTTCTTGTGCTCACCTCGCGGGGATCGCGAAGAGTAACTCTATTGGATTGCGCGTGTCGTTGAGTATCACACTTGAGAGTGGCGCCTTGTGGTTTCCTTGCGGGGAAGTGCCTTGCGGGGCAAGTGGCTTGAGGGTCACACCAAAGGACCATCTAGGTGTTGATCGACACAACGGGTGACGTAGCTTGGCGGTGCCCAAGTGAACATCCGGGGATAAATCATTGTGTTCATCTTGTCTCCGGTGATTGGTCATCATCCTTTGTGTGTTGCCGATTGTGATTGATTGTTCATCTTATTGGTGATTGGCAACCTTGACTCTGGCGTTGGTATAACAAGCTCCTACCCTCTCTTGTATTACTTTGATTACATTCTTGCATAGTAGAATTGCTTGCGTGGTCGGTCGGGAACCACAACTTGTGTAGACTAAATCCCGTGGGTAGAATTGCTTGTGTGGTCGGTCGGGAACCACTTCTTGTGTAGACTAAATCCCGTGGGTAGAACTCTTGATCACTAGTGGTAGCTCTTGTGTGTACTAGTGATCACATACTAGAATTGTTGGATAGGAGGCTTGCAACACCTAGTAGGCTAAGCATAACTTGTTTTCCGCCGTTTGTTTATCTAACGAAGTTTGCTTAGTGAGTTTGTAGAAATTTTTATAGGCTATTCACCCCCCTCTAGCCATCTAGGACCTTACAATGGCGTAACAGTGGTACCTACCACGCCCGAATCCCGGGTATGGGCGGTAAAACAGTGACAAGTGAGCGCGTACTTCTCAACGCTGCGCTTGCTAGCCATGGGGTTAGGCAGAGCAGGCGTACCTTTCCCTGTTACGAGCCCTGTAGCCACGTGGGCGTCCAAGGAAAGCGATCTCGAGAGGCCGACTCGAGCTCTCGTTCGCTCGAGGGGTTTCCGTCACCATCTCGAGCGGTCGTTCGCTCGAGGGGTTTTCGTCATCTCCTCGAGCGGGTGAGCGGCCATACCCCGAGACGGCTTGGTCTAGTTGTTTGGCCGTGGGCCTGGTTGTGGGCCGGCCCAGTGTGGCGTGAGGAGGTGAATAGGGACTCTCTTTAGTTAATCCTTGGGGCTTAGGGGAGAGCAACACAGGGTTAGCTTACTTCTAAGCCCCTAGATTTGAGACCCCCTAATCTAGGTACCCGACAGGCAGCTTCCACACTGGGAAGCCAACCAACTGGGCTATCGCCCAGTCCTCCAGTACTGATGATCACAAAGTACATTCGGTGTCTATATGATATGATCCCGATTATGCAGCGTGGTATATTCGATTCATCATCCGAAACCGTACCGTGAAAATTCCCGCTTTAATCATGAGTGGGGTTATTATATACTAAAGGTTCAAACCAATAATTCCAGGAATCCATCCGGCGGTAATAATAACCCCAAAGGTACCACCACCCCCAGCTGCCTGTGTAGCTGCAGTGAACCCCAGCAAGAATACAACGGCTCGCCATGTTCACTGCCATGATCCCGCCTGTGTGGAAGCTGTTGGTGGTGGTCTTGTGCATCCCATTTACACCTGGAGGAAGCATCTCAAGAACACAATTTGCCACAACTATTCCCTAACAACGAATGCAGGCAGGGATGTGCGCGTCTTATTCTAGCACAACTTGCCAAAAATTATTTTGAATGTAGCACCTTGACATTTCTTGGACTCTGATACAGTTTTTTTAGAAAGGCGGCAAGAGATTTTGAGAACACATGGTTTTCACCATAACCATTGTGTGGATCTTTGTGTGATGTGTGATTGTCAACATGCCAACACAAGGCGTGTGTGTGTTTTTACTAACCGATGGCACGCGGATACGTGTCAAACAATGGTGTCTCTTGGCTCATGTTGTCTGCAGGTGTCGAGCTCAGAGACGGTGGTCGATGGTCGGTGAAGATGAAGTAGGGCGTGCCGTCTTGACGGACCGGGTGCGGTGAAGGGCGGACGTGAGGCTTGGATCGAGGACCCGAGGACCGGGCGGCCCGGCCGTGGTGGGCGATGCAGGGGATATCAACGAGCGCAAGTGTACACGGCGGGGGATGCGTACGGGCTACGCTACTCGCGGAGGGTTTGGTGGTTTCGCCTCAAAACCATCGGCGGCGGGTTTCTCTGGTTTGCGCCTCAAAACCGGAGGCGGAGGTCCCGATGCGGACGGACGACACGTGGCGGCATCGGGGAGATTGCTTGGAAGCAAGGCTACCGGTGAGGAGGCGCGGTGGCCGTCGGATCAAGAAGAGAAGGCCGAGTTGGACCCTTATGCCCCTGGCTAAGTGGTTTGGCTCTTCATGTATCCAAGGGCAAAGAGGGAATGTAAAATAGGCTTGCCCCTATAAATAAAGGATGAGGGTCTCCCTTCCCCCTCACCTCTTCCATTTCTATTTCTCCTTTTAGGATTTCCCTTCCTCTAGCTGCTGTGTGAGAGAGAGGTCTGCAAGTCTGTGACTTGTACTCGAACCAGTGTGCGTGGCAAGCTGAGCGCCTAGTCTCAGTTGTTTCCTCCGGGTTTAATCATGTGTGTGTGATTCTTGAGTTGTTTTTGTGGTTTTTGAGATCTCGTACAGTCAGCAGGTGTATACGGACGGTTCGAGCTCTCTTTTGCCTCTTGTGTTCAATCCTGGTGTCTTAATTTTGGATCTTGAGTTCCAGTTCTTCACTATTTTTCTTGGAATTTTTCCTTTATTTTTGTTGAGTTGTTTTGTGTTTTTCGAGATCTCGTACGGTCGCGGTGTATACGGCAGACCGTTTCGAGCTCTCTTTTGCCTCTTGTGTTCAATCATGGTGTCTTGATTTTGAATCTTGAGTTCTGTTCTTCACTATTTTTATTAGATTTTTTCCTTGATTTTTGTTGAGTTGTTTTTGTGTTTTTCGAGATCTCGTACGGTCGGCGGTGTATACGGCAGATTCGAGCTCTCTTTTCCTCTTGTGTTCAATCATGGTGTCTTGATTTTGGATCTTGAGTTCATGTTCTTCTTCACTATTTTTCTTGGATTTTTTCCTTAATTTTTGTGGTCAGCTATTCCCCGTGTTTGCTTGCTGGACAGATAGCCAAGCACAATACTGTGCTGATGGATGAACGAATTTTCTGCTGTTTTTCAACGAATTTTCACTAGCTCGATTTCCTGTTTTGCGTGTAACTTGGTTTTCTGGACTCCGATTTCAATTCCGTCTGTTGCGTTGGGTTTCTATCGCTCTAAAGAATTTATCAAGATACTCACATCACCGGTTGGTGCGAGTATCTTAGATTTGGAGACTTTATTTGTTTGGTGATGATTTTGGGACATAGGCCAAATATTTTAAAAGAAATTTGAGGCTCCCATTCACCCCCCTCTGGTCGCCGTTTTCGGTCCTTCAGATTTGCCGGATTTTTATTGTAAGCTACGTTTCGATCGTCTGCGTCTTTGTCGCTCTCCGTACGTACATGGCGATGCGGGTGTCGACAGATCCTTCTGCGTGCTAGGGGGCCTGGACTCAGAATCTTAGCAGATTATGCGATAAGCTTGGACCAGTTTGGCGCAGCATTGATGCGGCACAAGCTTTGATTGCTTGCCCTGCGCTGCGCATGTAGCACACACTGGCGTATCTATCTATCAATCATGAAGTATATAGTTCCATACTGAAGACGAAAGTATCAAGCATATAACATATAGTCCTCTATATATATATGTACTTCTGCGGTTTTTAAAAGTACCTAGTTTGAGGGGTCGCAAAGACACTGGCTCTAAGTTCAGTGCCTATCCCCCAGAAATGGTGTAAATTAGCTAGCTGATGGATTGTGACTCTTGCCATCATCTTCCTTTAATTGGCCTAATGGAAAAGCTGATTCAGTTAGAAAGAATCAGGAATGGCTTTCATTCTTTAATTACATCTAATCATCTATCACTCTCAAGAAGCTAGCTAAAGCCACAGCCCAGAGCCCACATGCGGCGATCGATTGAGCTTGTCTATACAAGGACGCCACTGCGTTGAATTCCATACGCATTATCATGCTCCGTATAAAACAAAAGGTCGACTGTTACTACATGTACATGTACATATGCTTCTTTATGTCGATCAAAATGCCTTTCTTTACGGCTGGTCGTGTCTCATACGTCGCGTATATGCTTATGAGCTACTGTTGTCTTATTGTCTAGCGTCCTCAGGCAAGGGCACGAAGTTAGTGAGATACAGTGTGCGGTCACCATGAGGTAGGTGTACAAATTGAACCAAGATGTATTCATGTATATATGTAGTAGAATTTTTCTTTTCTACTACAACCCTCCGCTTCAGTTTACGTGGGTTTGACAAAGTTTGACGAGCCGCGCGCGTGCCGTTGGATAAAGGAGTTAGACTGCCCGCACTCGTCATACTCCAAATTTTTCTCTACATAGAATATTCTGTCCTAAAAATCAAAATGCTCTCCTCCATATTTAGTTTCCCGCACTCGTCCATACTTTATATTCCATCCTCTATATCGTAGGTCTCACATGTCATACACCATCCCCTCTCTCCCTTTTTTTTCTCCCCCCTCCCCACCGGTCCCCATCCTTTCTCTCCCTTTCTTCTCCCTCTCCGCATCGAAGCAGAGACGAAATCCACCACCACCGTGGCCGCGCTCCCTCCCAGCCTCGGCGACCGGCGCCTGCTCCACCCGCGTGACTGCTGGCCAGTGGGAGGGCGACGTGGGCGGCCGGCCGCGGCGAGAGCGGCGTGGTGCGGGCGGCGCTGCCTCCCTCACCGGAGGAGCTCGCCCTCGCGGCCCCATCAGGCTCCTCTGCTCGTCCCCTGCTCCAATCGGCGGCGCGGGTGCGTCGTGCGCCACCCGTTGGGGAAGGGCGTGCCGTCCTCATCGCCAGATCCAGCGCTGCTGCACCTTGTTCCCTCGCACGGATGTCTTCGAGCAGTCGCCGTCCGGTCAGAGAGGAACGGTGCCGCGCGCCGCCGGGCCATCCCCTTCTCTCTCCCCCTCACTGCGCGCGGCGGGCCTCCCTCACCCAGCGCGTGTGTGCAAGGGGCTCTCCGACGGGCGGAGCTCGCGCGACCCTGGCCTCCTCGCTAGGGCCTCAACGGCGAGCGCGTAGAGGCGGCCTTCCCTGCTCGGCGCGCGAGCTCGGCCTTCCCTGCTCCGCCTTTCTCCTTCTCTCTCCTCGTGGTAGTTGGAACGTGGGCCAGTGGCAGGCTTCCAGTACCATCCGTACGAACGCCACAAAGCCCGGACGGGAGCTCGTCCGGGACTTTACCGTGAGTGTTCCAGTATCCCGCTGCGGGGATTTTTCCGCTATGAGGGTACTGGAGGAAGTTTCCCAGTACCCCGCTGCGGGTAGTCTTAGCAGTCCGGATCGATTTGTACCACTCTATGCTTTCTATATAAAGTGGGGCCAATTGTCTTTGGTCTAAAAAATTTCTGTCACTCTAGTAGTATTATTACTAGTCAAGATTTGATATATGGACTGTCACTAGGATTATACCCGTGCGTTGCAACGGGAAAATACAAAAAAAAAATACCATGATAATTCAAATTTCAGCTTGGGGATAAAAAATTGCACCCATCTTTGTCTTGGCGGGTAGGCAGGCATTTTCGTTAAAAAATAATACCATGACAATTCAAATTTAAGCACAAGGACAGGGATCACATGCCTCTTCGTCGTGCTAGGTAAACCTGGACATGTTATGTTGTTTGTTGAATCTTGATCCAAGTATTAGTGGCCCTTGCATTGCAACGGTTCCAAATTTTTTTTGAATCAAATGTACACTGAATCCCTCCTAAAATACAGTGAGCCTGTGGATCATCCTCCTAAAATACAGTGAGCCTGTGGATCATCCTCCTAAAATATAGTGAGCCTATGGATCATCCTCCTTCTCTGATAAAGCAGAACTGGCACCATCAGATTTTTAAGGCAGTGACAAATCCGATGCTTCAAGCTTGTACTGTGCCAGACATGGATGATGCAGTCTCCTATAAAAGATCATCATATTACCACCTTCAGTAATATACAGTATGGTCAAAGGCAGTGAAGTTAGGTAGGCATTGCTCAGCTTTATAAGGTGATATTAGTAGTTCAATAATTTTTGAAATTTTTCTTTATATTTATGTCTGTTGTCTGGTCATTTCCAGTACACAAAACCATACAGTTATTTAGCCCTGAACCTGAACAAAATGTAATACAAAAATTTTAAATCAAGAAAGCTGTGACTAAAGATGAGCACTAAATTTATAGTTGATGGACAGCAGCATGGCTTATAGAAGGTGTGAGGGGATCATCCAGAAACACGGTTGTATTAGAAAATACACAGCCCAAAGTATGTGCATGCAAATTGTGATCATAGCAGGTGCACCATAGTTTTAGATTTCGAAGTCTGCAAGAGTTTTATCAAATAAACATGGTACTGAACAGGTCATACATCACAATTATCTTCTACTGTTAAGTTCAGGTAGCTGATGACTGAACCTACTTTAGTGTTGAAAATAAAATTCAGAGCTCAAGCAGCTATTATCAAATGTAATGTAAACTTTGTTTTGGCATGCCCAACAAATTGCATGTCCTGACAACCCTTGGCAATGTCCCAAAGACCAAAGGATGACAATAATTCACGCCATCAAATTAAGCTAGTTGTTAGGAAGTGATTAGCCTGTATGGGGTGCAGGACCATTATCAAAAACAATATCGTCGGAAATTCAAGCACCAATAATATTGAAGGCTATACCTTTCAGTTCAATGAGCTTGTCGACTCTAACCTTCTCCTGTCGAGATGTGGTTGCCTCTATCACAGAGTTGAAATCTCCTCTGAAACAAACATAGGATTGAGATAGTTCGATCAGATGCCAATGCAGGTCACCATCATTTAATAGGTAATTAACAATAGGAGATGGTGATTTAGATATTCAGATAGTATCTATTATTGTTGTTGTGTCATAAGGGCACTATAATTTTCCAGTACCCATTTGCTACAAGAGGAAAGCCTGCTTTTCACTGATATATGGTCTTCAGTTCACAATATCCAGCTAATCAATACATCACTTTACCAAGCAAATCGAGAATCAAAGTCAAGCATGCAGATTATGCAAAGATGGAGCTGTCCGGGGAACGGTTGCATGCATGGAGAAGTGAGTTGAGTGCATCCGAGTCAGTCCTGACCGTTTGACAAATCAGATTTTAGAGACAGAAAAGAACAAAAGTTACAGGGAAATTTCATCAAACACATTACCTGCGGGAAGGCAAGGTTGGTCGCTGCCATCACCCATTGTCGTGGTTCGGGATGGCATCGCGGCTCTAGCTCCAGGCCTCGGCTTCAACATTGGTTCACCGTCCACCTCCGAGCATAGATCCGACGGCGTCTTGGCGAGATGACGTGGGGATGGAAGTGCCGAATGAAGCAACCGCACCGACGTTGCACGCACTCACCTGGACTTGTAGGCCTCGGCCCGTGGCGGCGGCAACCTAATGGGGTGCCGAATGGGCCCACGGAGGCGACGAGGCAAGGTGCGGCCCCAGCCCCCAGGTGTGGCGAGCTCGCCGGTGATGAACCAGGCAGGGCGCAGATGGGATAGGCGGCCAAACCCGGGCGGAAAAGCGAGGACGGGCGATGGGCGGTTGCGGGGAGCTGCTGACGCATTACTTCGCGGGCCCACATGTCGGCGCGGTGAAAAGATCGCAGAGAGGAGATGGGAGCCGGCTTCACCACGGTGAGAGGGTAGACGGGTCCTTTTCACAATTTTTGTAGTAGAGACTGTCACGGTTTGGTCAGTAGAAAAAAAGAACTTTCTACTGATTTGTTTTATCTCAAATGTTGAATATGTTTTTTTTTTTTTTGGCCATGTGTACCTCCTCCACCCTCCACCATCGTACCTCCCACGCTGTTAAATGCAAGGTGTAGTGTGCGTGGAAACACAGCAAAACCAGTCGCCATCTCGCTGTAGAAAACGACAATGATGTAAACAGCGGACAGTTACAGTCCAAAGGAGAATCTATTGACAGCCACTGTTCAGCATAGGGAGCAGAGGCCGGCCGAGCGAGCAAGCAAGCTACGAGTAGTAGCATAGGGATAGAGATAGAGCGGCAGCGGAGAAAGCTGCATGCGTACCCGCGCCTTCACCTCGCGAGGATTTTTGCATTGCATGATTTTTGCATTGCATGCAATTCTCAGCACTGGTGGCAGCCCAGTATGCGTGGTTCAGTTAAATAGGGAAAGTGTGCGTGCCATGGTTGGGTGCCTTTCAACTTTCTCCCAGGCCTTTCAGGCTTTTCAGTCACCAGATAGATATGCTTGTACATGTTGTTGGTAGGAGTAATATAAATTGGTAAACAGGAGCAGCTTTTCTCACAATTATAAAAATTCAATTTAAAATGTGAGTTGAGGTCTTTGGCGGCTTAGCCAAGTTCTCTAGGAGTACTCAGGTTTTGTTTCCCTATATATAATTTCTCTCTCATGCAAGCACGAAATATTCGAGGTGCACATGTTTTTCTCCTCACCACTCTTTTATTATAGCACACGTAGCGATCTGCATCGAGTAGTCATGGCGGAGGAGGATCCATGGCTCTTTGGCCGGTCCATACTCTAATATAATAGAGGCGTGCGCGCGCGCGCATTCATGCATCTCATGCATGTCATGAACTGGCAGTGCCCCAGCCCTACGCCATGCATCCCGCCAATCATGCATGGGCTACGCGCTACCGCTACTGGTCGACGACGACGACGACCTCGACGTCGACGCTCGATCCCTTTCGATGCTTAGACTCATGGCAGAAGGTTTGTCTCTTCCTCTGGGAAAGCGGACACTTATACAGTAGGAGGAGTGATCAGCTCGAACAAGGCCACTGCTCCGGGCCGGTCCCGGCGTCAAGATCGATCCCCTAGCTACTACTCCGTGTCTCCGTCCTGGCCTGTTCGTGCTCGATCGAGCGGCTGTGTTCGATCGAGAGCTCTAGTAGACCAGTAGTTTTCAGCCACTGTTTGCCGCCCTAACAGCGGTGGTGTCGTCGTCGTCCCGGCAAAGGTTAATGGCCGTTGCTGTGTGATGGTCCGGTGATCGAAGACGACGACGAAGATGGAGAGACGACCAGATCGATGTGACGCGCCAATAGTTTTGCTTGGCCGGGGACGATACCGGTGGCTTCTGAATTCATCGGATGACTCAGTGTAGTCGTGTACGTAGATTACTGACTGTAAATATATATAAATAAGTTATATATATCACTGTAAGCACCATCGATATAAACACGTACGGTCTAGTGTAGCATTTGTGTTTATTTGTCTTTTAAAAAACACACAAAGTTCAACTGTTCAAGTAAAAGGTCTGGTATGGGCGCGATCGAGAGCTGTCCGCTAGCTGCGACTGCGGCTCTCGAGCAGGGAAAAGGCGACACAACGGCACTAGCTGGTGTCACGTGATCGTCTTTGGGGATCCTTTTCTGACGACGACGATCGGGAACTGCCACCGAAAATGCTGCCCCGCAAGCAGCAGCGCATGCCCTGCCATGCATGGGCAGGCCTATGCCTATCCAGCCAGCTACCGGCCATTTTTGACCAACAGGAGCAAAAGCCGCGTGCTGATGCACTTCGCAGTGGCTTTTGGGTTCTCACGTGTCATTCAGGTACGTGTTCTAATGTATTTTTTAATTTTTTTTCCTTTTTTTTTATCTTTCCCAATCAGAGAACTTTGAAGGCCATCCAAGAATTATCAACAGCACAATTTCAGATGGGTATTCTAATGTAATTGGCTCCATTTATCAACAGCACAAGAGTAGTATGATATTTCCTATGTTTCTGCTTCACTTGATTAGAGAGTGGTGTATCTCTTTCCTTAGGTTGGGTAAGGATCCGGCTTGATGCGGATGAGGCAAGGATAAGAGGGAGTTGACCTTATCGTCTAGAGAGCATGATGGTCATATGTGAGAGTGCGAAAACTTCAGCGTTGTTAGCGTCTGTAGACGTCATCCTCTTCTTGGAGGCATCGTTGTTGGCCACCACCTGTCGGAGACGCTCCTTTGTGCTATGTCTGCAGTGCTTCAGCTTCATATCTTCATATTCGTCTGTCCACCAGGGAGGTCATTGATGCTGCAGTTGTCTTCTTCTCCGTAGTGGTTTCCTAGTCGCGTATAGATGAGGCCCCTCTTCATTGCAGCATCTGAGCTTGCGGATGTTGTTGCAGCGGCTACCTGGTCGCTCGTGTATACTACTGTCGGCTTCCTCGCAGCGACTACCTAGTCGCTCCGAGATGTGTCACGGCTCCACCCCCACTGTTGGTGATCATTGTGTTGATGTATTTTTCCTCTAATGCAGACGTAGTAGGTTGTTTAGTGGTGGAAGTCCTTCCTCCTTGTGTTTTCCTGCTTTTGTGTGTGTTTTCGGATTCCATAGGTGATCCTAGGATTATTTGTGAATCCTTTGTATCGGTTACGCGGCCTTTCTTTTGGCCTTCCTTTTTAATGAAAAACAGGTAAAAGACACGGTCGCGAAAAAAAATATCCCTACCATGCATGCACAGCTCCACCAGCATCCACTTAGGAACGTCGCCTGAAATAGCCAGACGACTGCAATCTAGCAAATGTGAAAAAATAACTAATTACACAGTTTAGTTGTAAATTACAAGACGAATCTTTTGAGCATAGGTAGTCCATAATTGAACACTAATTATCAAATACAAACGAAAGTACTACAGTAGCAAAGTTGAAAAAAATTTAGCATCTAAACAAGTCCCTGACTCATAATCTAAAAAATCGTACCAACCCAAGCCTGTCAAACTTGTCATGCTAGCCGTAGGAATAGACAGTCTGAGAAGACCATTATTGTATTATTATTTCTGCATTTTTTTTCTTTTTTTAATAAAGGATAGAAACTATCCGGCTTTATCTACCCGTAGGTAGAATCAGGCTAAAAAATTACAGCATTAAAATAAAAGAAAAAATTGAAGAAAATACATCCCCAACAACGAGCTCAAGTAGTCCTACACGGCCTTCGACTTCCACCCTGAAGTCAACTCCATTAGAGTAGGATCACCATCGTCAAGACGAAGCCGCCAAACACGTTTGTCAGACCTAAAAAGGTATTGAAGACGTGGAACACCGATCACCATTGAAGATTGGATGCTTCTGCTTTGGCAACAACATGAAGCACTTGGTATCACCAAACGCCAAGCTGTTACGCCATCGAGTGCCTCCTCCACCTTGAGCAGAGAGTTGCCCGGCCTTGGCGAACAAGAACTTGGACGACGCGCCTGCGCTATCGCCGCCGGCCCAGAGAAACCAGGCTAGATTTTCACCCAGTTATTGGACGCCCACAAAAGCATCCAAGGACGGATTGAGCAGCGGCTTCAACGACGCCTTCAACAAGGTGCGTGACACGGTTAGTGCCACCGCCGCCGGCCCGGCGTAATACGCCAGGTAAGATTTTCACCCAAACCACCGCCACTGCGCCCCGGCCATCACGAAAGGCCGCCAACACCGGAACAACATGCCATCCGCCATCGTGCCGCTAGTGCTAGCCATGACCCAGACCCGGCCCCTGAGGGCGCGGATCCAGAGCACGCCGGCCGACGATCCAGGACCCGGGGACCCGGAGACGCCGCCACGAAGGGACCCGGCCGCCACCGTCCGCCCAAGGAAAATTGCCATGGGAGGAGGCTGGACGCCGCCGGACGCCAGATCCGGCCCACTAGGGACCGGATCCGGCCGGCCCCGGCCGCTGGCCGCCAAAGCTCGCTGTGGAAGGAGGAGATGAAAGGAGAAGAGAAGGGGGGCGGATGGAGGAATGGGGAGGATGCGGACGTGCTCCTTTTCGGGAGCGCCGCCGCTGGCCGCCACCGCCACGGGAACGGCGGCGACAGCGGCCGGAGAGAGATCGGGGAGGGGGAGGTGCTTGGCGGTGGGTGGTGGCGCCGCCCGAGTCGCCCTACATGAGAGCGACGCGGGGGCCGGGCGGTGTCCGTCAAGATCCGCTGCATTTTTTTTTTCTAAAGCAGTGTAAGACTAAAACGAGCTGGGCTGCCGTTTTCCTCGTTGCAGGGACAAATTAAAATGGAAGTCTGAATAATGATTAGTTCTTGATGGAGAATATAAATGCTGCCTGTTCTTGCCGTACTACCCTGCAGCAGCCATATCAAGTTTGTCACAGTCCTGGACCAAAGCAGTACAGTCCAGCCGATTGGGGTCCTCCCAACTAGCAGTCTTAAAGATCCTCCAAAATGTAACTCTATGAACAAGCTCACAGGGAAGTGGTAATTTCTCCACCGGTTTTGCCTTTGTTTCTCTTACAATGAAGTGTATATGCAACACGAGAAAAATGTAGTAATGAGTTTGAAACATAGTCAAACTTTTGATATGCACACCAACAACGACGGTTAATTGGAAACAGAGCGAGTATGCAAAACGAGAAAAATGTAGTAAAAAACTTATCTTGCTACATCTCATGGTAGTTCAACAAAAATGTTGGAAAGAAGGTACAGGTGGTGAACTGTTTGGCACCACATTTGTAGCCCAAGCCATCCATGCCTCAGTGCCCCAAAATAAGCTTTCTTCCACTTCAAGCTCTAGTCCCTGTCTCGCACAGAAGCAGCTAGATGGTGGCCTCCTCTGCTACATTTGCACGCTGCATGTGGAAAATGCAGCATTGCCTTGCCCGCCAGTGGAACGAACCATTCCATGTTTGGTGCATCACCTACTGCTACTCCTGTTAAAACCTCATCAACCCACACCCTGAAATTGAAGGAAACCTTCTCAAGATCATCCATGTAGACTGCTTCTTGTTTTTTACTATTTGTGCATCTATCATTCTCAGTCAGACACGCATACATCAGCACATACTAGTAGCATAGCAATGAGGCAAGGTTTCAATCAATTATCAAGATGGATGTCCTTGTCATGGCCAAAGCCGGCGGCCATGCTTTTAGGGGATGATGAATCCATGCATGGCAAAGGGCACTAGTGCCAGCAGTAAAATATGATCATGTGTCATCGATCACCGTCTTTTTTTGGGTACTTGCAACGCATCCTGTTCATTGGGATCGATCAAATCGTGAAATGATGAAGCTTAGCCAGCCTTCTTTTCCCATGTCTTGTTTAGATTGCTCCAAAATTCTAAATTTTTACACACTCTCTCTATCACATCAATTTCTAAACACATACATGGAGCACTAAATATAGATAAAAAATAACTAATTACACAGTTATCATGAGACAATTCTTTTAAGTCTAATTAGTCTACGATTGGACAATAATTATCAAACACAAACAATGCCCCGGTGGTGTACTGTGAAGTGTGAAATGTCAAATGTGATGTATGAGAGCAAAGACTACTGTTGGGGGAGGTCAAAAAGGGCCCAGCCAGAGGGCCTTTTGCTGAGGTACAGTATTTCCCCTCTAGCGTCAGGGGACTGTAAAAAGTGTTGCGAAAAAGGCTGTGTCTGTGTTGTGTTTTGACAGCATACACCACACCACACCACACCACTCTCCCTTTTGGTCATCACGCAATCTTCAGGGACAAGGTACAAAGGTACCTGGTTCCAATTCCAAGAGGAGGGCATCTCCGGGAAGAATCCTTCCAACTGCAAGAGAGGAAAAGAATACTCTGAGCTTTCCTCCAATTCCATCAGAAAACAAAACAAAAACCTTAAGGTCACATTTCAGATGATTACTTTTGTACCCATCTGGACTGGAGGTGAAATGCAAAGTTTTCTTCAGGCTTCCCGTGGGACGAAAATGACAGTTGAGGTAGGGCCTGATTGGTCCTTTCACCGTTCAGTTCAACCCCCTTGTCGTCTTGGACCCCCTTGTCGTCTTGGAGTAGAAGCCAAGCTGCAGCTGCTGCGTGGATTTTTTGCGTGCGAGGAGAGGACGTCGAATTCACGGTCGGTCAGGGAAAAGTTATTCCTCCTAGTCCTCGTAGCATCCTACAACGATTCTTTCCTAGTACCACAGTCGTCGTCCACGACATCCCACAGATTGCATGCAGTTTAAACACTTTATTAACCTTCGCATTGAGTGCGTGCGTACGAGATTAAGATTATTGCGGATCTGATCTCGTGTGATCTAATTAACCTGCCTGCTGGCTGCTGCTGCTACAGCTGTTAATCTGGTCCATGGTGGGTGGTACTCAGAAAATTCAGAAGTTCAGCAGGAGGAGGGGGCCAAAGATGTCGGATTTGTGTGGCAGCCTGGCAACTGCTGCTAGCAGGCGCACTGAGGCCAGTCTCAATGGCTAGTTTCATTACACAGTTTCACATATTATTTAAAACTTTGAAATTTTAATACGAAACAACTCACTCCCTCAATGCATAGTTTTATTGTACAGTTTCACATACTGTTTAAGCTTCTATGGGTCCACCATTATCTCTCTCTCCTATCTTCCACCAATAACCTTTCTCCATGCATGCGGATGAAATGAAATAACACTATCAATGGGGGTTTCACACACTTTTCAATATTTTGGAAACACCGCTATATAGTTTCACCATGGTGAAACGAATTCCTTCTCTCTCCTCCCAATTTTATGCAATTTCATGCAAATATTGACATGGCAGTCTATTTAATGTGAATGACACTCCCGTGAAACCTCCATTAAAACTGGCCTAATTGTGAGTCTCGAGAACTGGGAAGACGAATGAGCACAATCAAAACATTTTTTCACGGTCTCACTTTGTCTCTCCAATTCAAATATTCACGATACCAACCGGCCGATCTCTCCCCAAGCTCACAACACGCCATAGTGCTTCGTGTTGGCGACACCCACACCTGAAAACGGCAAATACCACCCACCGGCCCCCTGATCAATGTGGAGGTGTGGAAAGCTGATCAATGTGGAGGTGTGGAAAGGCCGGGGGTCTAGCTTGCTCCATGCGGCAAGTACACGTGTGAAAACTGGGAACACGTAATTGATTTCACATGAGTTGTTGATGAGACAGAAGTACTAAAGGAATTTGTTGTTTCACGAAATAACTAGAATCTCTTTCACCATCGTACAAGGAGTTATTGACTCTTTTATTTAGTTTCTAGAGACAACTTGAAAGATAACACAAGTACACAACATTGTACACGTCAATTGCTCTCGGTTCCAAAATTCAACTTGTCTTGGTTTTGTAGTCATATAAGCCTAATTTCTCTGATTTTGACCAAGCCTATTGGACATATATCTACAACATCAAACTAGATTCATTAATTAGATGCTCCATCCATGAGATACTTTTCACACTGCAATTGTTTGATATTATAAATGTTTAACATATTTTTTCTATGAACTTGATTAAATTCAGGCAAGCTTAACTTAGAATAAAGCTAAAAGATTTTTTTTAGGTCATGCAAAATATTTGTGCACCTTTGTATTAAAAGAGAGTAGTTTGATTATAAGGGGCTGGCTTAAAATTGAATGGATTGCTCATGCCCTCGCAACACGACTCCACGCTAGTCTATTACTCGCTGGAGGAGACAACAACCCAAGTTCCTTGTGTCGCCTGCACCCATTTTGTCGGCTGGGTGTTTGATGGCTGCAAGCGCTGGGATTTGGGTGTTTGCGCTCGTTCCATCCACTGCATGCACCAAGGTGCTTAGAACAAAGCTAAAGAATTTATAATTCGTAACCAAGGAAGTATCTCTGTTAAAAAAATGATTCAAATTTAAGTGGCATTATATGAGAGATGACACCACACCGCAAATCAATCTCTGGTTCAAAATAAACAACCTCGGAAGTTCATTCTCTATCTTAGAAAATGTCTAACGTGTGTGTAGCCGCCGACGCTCATGTCATGCATGTGGAAAAGTAATAACGAGTTGTTAACATACGTCTATGTTTTGTTTAATCTTGTTCGTGTTTCATATGAAAGCATATATGCCATACTTTGATTAGACCGTTCATAATAATTCCACGGACGACAGAGTAGCTCCTAGGGCCCGAACTAACCGATCCTATTTCACAGTTTCACACCGTCGCAATCCTTGAACTTTCAGAGTATCTATATCCCACACGTACAAATCTCGCATCTCGTAGCCTGAAACTGGTAGGCTAGCAGGCTAGATGGTTTCCCGTTTCCGGCGCGATTTATTTGTGGCAAGTGCAGCCGTACGTACCATTTCTACGATGACGAAGACGATCAGTCGTCTGGATCTCGCCGAGTCTGTGTGCGGGCATGAAGGGGACAGTTGGTTGGGATCAAATCCCATCCGCGGACGACCGAGGCACGAGCGCAGGAGGGTCTCTCTGGGATTTCCAGGATTGATTAATTGCTAGTGGCATGAGCGAAATCGTGGACCACGGGCCATGCTTCTCATGGTCTTGCTAGAGACAGGAGCTAGTGAAGAGAGGGAGGATGTCATTATCAGCTCATTGAAATACTATAAGTTGTGTGATATTAGTATCACCCCTCCGTTTATGTTATTTTTCTATAGAAAAAAAGAGAAAAAATAAGACTCGTTATATTTTTGAGGTAATAAATAAGTTTAGACGATAGAGTCTGCATTAGGACGCTCAATTACCGATGTTGGTCAAATTTTCTTAACTTTAACTAGGTTTCTAAAATATACGTGCATCATTTGTATCTTTAAATAAGTTTATTATAAAAATATATTCAAACATATTTTTTGATAATACTAGTTGTGTATCATAAATATTACTATTGTGTTATATATTGGTTAGAATTGAAGATTGTTGATTTTTTTGAAACGATAATGGCTCTTTTTAAGGATAAAGGGAATACTCCTAAAATAAATAAATTTTTAAAGTTGTCTTTAAGTGATTTGTTTTAAAACTTAACTGAGTTTATAGGAAAACCCACTAAAAAAGAATAAAAGTTAGATCATGGAACCTAATGATATCAATTCTATACTAGTTAAACCCACTAAAAAAGAGGACTAAAAGTACAGATCATGGTGTATCTAATGATATCAATTCTATACCATTATTATTGGGGTTGTTTTCCTCTATAAGATTTAGTTAAATTTATAAACGCTCGAATTTAGATAACTCAATAAATTAATTTGTTTTGAGACTTGGTAGTACCAACCAAAAGTCCAAGAAGTCAGAGAGGGGGATAGACAGGGGAGACACAGGGAGAGAGGGAGGGACTAGGGAGTAGTATAAATTTTGGGCAGGTGTGGCTTTCCCATTCGGTGGTGGCTTGGCCTCACAAGTCACAGCACAGCCATACAGAGAGATCACACACAGGCGAGCCAAGCAAGGAGAGCTAGCTGCTTCTTGCTTGCTTTGCTCCTCCAATATTCATGACCAGGCCGAGGCCTCAGCTTCTCTTGCGAGCTCACAGAGCTTGGCTTGGCTAGCTAGTCAGAGGAAGCAAGCAACCAGCCAGTGAGCGACGACCGATCGTCAAGCTCGCTCGATCGGCTTGTTGGCCGGCGGCCGGTCGGCCAGGCCACCGCAAGCTGCGAGCGAGCCATGGAGGAGCAGCTGGGCCCGGTGGCGGTGACGCACCTGCTGCAGCATACGCTGCGGAGCCTCTGCACCGGCGGCGCCGCCGGCGACGCCCCGCAGTGGGTCTACGCCATCTTCTGGCGCATCGTGCCCCGGAACTACCCGCCCCCCAAGTGAGTGCCGTCCCTGAGCTTGATCTCTTCTCATCAGCTCGCTCTCTTCTTAGTTAGCTTCCTGCTAATGCGCATTCTAATCGCGATTGTGTTCTTCCCTAATACTAACACGGCGCTGATCGACCACAACCTGCTTACTAACTTGATCAGATGGGATCTCCCTGGCGCGGCCTACGACAGGACCAGAGGGAACAGGAGGAACTGGTACAGGCTTCTTGTTCTAGCTGCACACACATAACACAACACAGCACACTTATCAACTGCATATATGCTTATGCATGTCTTCTTCAATCGAGTCCCATGTGAATGCTCTCGGTGTGTTCTCTGTTTTTGCGCGTTTCGGCTTAGGATCCTGTCGTGGGAGGACGGGTTCTGCAACTTCGCGGCGGCCAACAGCGCGGCGGCGTCCGCGTGCGGCCCGGGGGCATCGGCAGCTGCTGCGGCGGTTGCGTATGCCGGGGACTGTGAGGCAGCAGCAGCAGCTGTGCAGCAGGATGCGGTGAAGCACCAGCACCCGCAGCCGCAGGGCCTGCAGCCTGAGCTGTTCTTCAAGATGTCCCATGACATCTACAACTACGGCGAAGGGTAGGTAGTGGCTGACTAGTCCACAGTTCACTCACTCATGATTAGCCGGTTAACCCTCCTCCGTGCTAATGCTAATGATGGCGCCGGGCCGGGGCCCTCCTGCTGCTGTTCTTGGTGCGGTCTCCTTTCCTGCTGCATGCAGTCTGATAGGGAAAGTGGCGGCCGACCACAGCCACAAGTGGGTGTTCAAGGAGCCCCCAGAGCACGAGATCAACCTCATCTCCTCATGGGTTAACCCTGCCGACTCTGTAAGCACTAATACGCTGTTAACTTAACCCTCGATATCTTTACACAAATTGTCGTTGCCTCAAGCTAAAGATCATCGAGCGATGTATGACTACTGGCTAATCTCTGTGAGCCGGCCATATGCATGGCCTGTTGTTTTGCAGCATCCGAGGACGTGGGAGGCGCAGTTCCAGTCGGGCATCCAGGTGCACACTTTTAGGCCTTGACAAATCGCAATCCGGCCCGCTTTTGATCAGAGGCAGCAGGCCAAGCAGCTAGAGCTAGAGCGAGCTAGCTCTGCTCTCTAGTGATGTGCATGGCAGCCACGGCTGCCTATCCAAGACATGGCCGGGCCAGCTAGCTGATGCTGATGCTGCTGCCATGCCATGGCCTATTGGCCTGCCTGCCTCTGCAGCGTCCGGGCGCTTTTCTCCTTTTTTTCCCGCCCTCTCACTCTCTCATTCTTCTGCGCTTGTGCTGCAGACCATCGCCCTGATCGCTGTCAGGGAGGGCGTCGTGCAGCTCGGCTCCATGAAAAAGGTACCACTGCTCACCGGTCGTTCTCTGCACTCCGGTTTCCCGCAACAACGATGATCCGACCGTCCAAGATCGACAGCATGTGCACACCAGTCCATACGGCGCGCAGTAGCGTTGTAGCATTGTTTCGTGTCTGTTGATAGCGGTGTTTCACCATTGCGGCGGCGTGGCCGTACACGCAGTGCAATGGCAATGCAGCTGCGTCGCACGCCGCTCGCTAGCTATATGACACTGACACAAGGCATGTCTTGTTCTGGATGGGCGCGGCGCCGGCGTGCGCATGCAGGTGGCGGAGGACCTGAGCTACGTGGTGATGCTGCGGCGCAAGTTCGGGTACCTGGAGAGCATCCCGGGGGTGCTGCTCCCGCACCCGTCCTCGGCCGGAATCGTGTTCCCGGGCGCCGGCGGGTGCGGCCTGGGTCCTCCGCCGGACATCGCGTGGCAGGCGGGCATGATGCCACCGCCGCCTGGCGCCGCCGGCGGGCCGCCACTGGAGCTCTACGACCCCTACGGCACCGGCGCCGGCGCCGGGCCAGCCGCGTCCATGCAGATCATGCCGTCGATGAGCAGTCTCGAGGCGCTGCTCTCCAAGCTGCCCTCGGTCGTGATGCCGGCCCCGCATCAGCAGCCGGCAGCCGGATCGTCCGTGGCGCCCGGCGTGGCGCCGCCGCCGGGCAAGGGCAAGGAGAACGAAGACGTCGGTTACGTGGAGTGCCATGGCATGGTGGACGACGACATGGCAGCGAGCGACGGCACCGCGGCTGCAGGGGACGAGAGCACGAGCACGACCGCCGCCGCGGCCGCTACCGCGCCGACGATGTCGTCGTACTTTGTCAACGTCGGCAGTAGTAGTAGTAACCCCGGCGACGGACAGGGGTTTTAGCTCGATCGACCGACGTGGAAACTTGGTTTGTTGGGCTGGTCTTCGATCTCTAGGGCGAGATTGATCAATCGTATATCGTCATTAGTTGTGCCATCGTCGCTATATGCTAATGTAGTTTAACCCAATGATTTGGCAACGTTGTCCTCATCTCGATCGATCTCCTAGCTTTTCTGTTGATGCTACCGACTGAACTGATCGACGACCAGCTGGCCATCAGATTCGAAAGGTTTGTACGCTGTAAATAAACACACTCGTACTACGTACGTACTGTTGTGTTACGATCGAGATGGCACCGGATGTGGGCGGAGCACGCACGCACGGACGCACCACTCGGCGATGTCATTCCAGGGCATGGCCCCCATGCACCCTCTCCATTTCAGCATTTGATCGAACAAGCATTTGACCCATCGTCGTCTTCGGGCCCCAAAGCCTGAGTGCGTTCTCCCCACAGTCACGCGTCTGTCGCCCAATGATTCCTTTTGACTTGCTTTCGAGAGTCTGATCGAGCACAGCCGTGCATCCGGATCTTTAGCCTGCACCCGGCCTGCAGTCCTGGACGTGATGATCCTATCAACGCCAAATGAAACCTGCGTGATCGAAAAGAGGCCGGGCAGACGACCACTCTAGACCCGTAGTGCACTGGTCACCGGTGCTCGATCGCTCGTGATACACGTGATCGAAAAGAGCGAGACGAGCCACGGGCGGTCAGTCAGTGTAGGTCACTGCTGATGTTATCTGTTCGCATAATTGCATTGCCCACCGATCGATCCACAGTGCTTGTGGTAGTAGCAGACTAGCAGTACTGGTAGTCAGTCGTCGATCTCGAGGTTTACGCACAGAACTACAGGAGCTTCGTTCTACGGCTTGGCTAGGCATAGGCATAGGCAGAGCAGTGAGGCTCTGGGTGAGGCCGCTGAAACTCTGGACCGCAGCAAAAGCACTTGACATTGCCCGGCCGGGCGGGCGTGCCTGCCCCATGGCTAGACCGAGCAACAGTCGTGCGCAGCTAGCGGACGAGACGATCCAAGCCCAGAGGACACGAGAAAGAAGGAACATTTCGTTCAGCACGGCCGGCCGGCCGGCGCGACGCGACGACCTGCCAATGAGCTGCCTGTGTATGATCAGTGTGTGGCCGATGGCCACCGGTGGCGGCACTCTCGCTGTCCCGGCCGGCCGCCTGCCATGAACGGATCGGCGCGGCGCTGTCGATCGTTGCATGGCCTGGTGGCCTGGGCTGCAGGACCGCCGCTGAAACTGTAGAACTCAAGAGGCCCGGCCAGCCGCGCATGGCAATGGCATGCATGGCATAGGAATTAGGTAGTACGGCGCAGTGTTAGTGTAGGAAGAGCTTCAGGTTCAGTCAATGGCAATGATCCAGCGGTCTCTGCTGGTCCCCCGATCACGCCCACAGCCACAGGGAAAAATTTTCGGGACCATGCTCATCATCATTCATATGCATGGGGGCTATGGGCTATGGCCCATCTCATCGATCGATTGGCTTGGATCGCCCTCCCGTCTCGCAGCCGCACTCGCCAAATGGGTTGGCCGCATCCTGCCGGCCGAAGCGTGCATGCGCTCTGCCACAGTGACGACGTGCGTACTGGCCGGGCGGCGAGCGTGTGTGTGTGTGTGGGTTGACTTCGATTTCTTCCTCGTGCCCAGCCAGCCAGCCTCCGAGGACGAAGAGTTGACACGGGACATGCATGTGCGTGTACGAAACATATTCCAACGATGTAACGAACACGCGGTCAACGGAGGGCTCGGACGATGTCGATCGGATCCTCTGTGTCTCTGTGCGTTCGACCGCCGATCACCTGTGCCGTGTGCCACGTTCCACGCGAGTCTACCACGTGCGCTGAGGCGTTTACGTTTGGGACTCTACCTATGGGTGTGGGTCGTTGGACCGGCACCATCGACTGACACGGCCGGCGCGGCAACTTGGTGGTGGCTGTCGTCGCGCACGAACCGTCAGTACGTACCGAGCCCCGGCTTGCATTGCATAGCTACAGAGCCACTGAGAGCGAGACGGCACATGCCGCTGCCGGTGCGGTGGTGCAACGTTTTCGGCGCGGCGGGCGTGGCTGGGAATGCTGGGCGCCCATAGCATTGGCATGGCATGGCGCGCCGCACGGCCGCACCGGCGCCTGCGGCGCGTGGTCCTGGATGCGGTACGGATGGGCGCGCGTCGGCGCAATCATTAACAGGCGGGGTTCCCGTTCCCGTGCGTTCGGTCGCGTGTGCCGAGCGGGCAGCGCCCACGGCGGATGGCGGCGATGGGTTTGGTTGCACCCGGGGGCAGGATTTCGCCGTGATCATTGGGTGTATAGGCGCTCGGTTCAGTCGTGCGCGGACGGACAGCACCTGCCTACATGCTCTGCTTGATGTGCTAGGCTTTGGTAAGCAGTTGCATATATGCATGGCGTGGTGGTGTTTTTTTTTTTTTTTTTTTTTTTTTTTTTTTTTGATCAATGGCGTGGTGGTGTTAGGCGGTGGTCGGTGGAGAACGCCGGCGAGCAGCTGAAGCAGCCAGCCGGGCTGCCTGCTCTGCCAGCCTGCCAATGCCTGACTGAACCTAAGTTCAGTCACGATGTTGCTCTGTTTCTCCCAGGCTCTCTGAATTTCGTGTATAAACAAACGTTTTCATAGGGCTTAATAAAAATTGCTTACTGATCATTGTTCTATACTAAACTTGTTCAACAACAACCCCAAGACAAAATCTTAACTGTTTAAACTGATCAGATGACTCAAAGTTCAGCAAAACAACACTGAACATTTGATGCTTAAAAACACACACACACACTGAACTTTTCGTTCTCCGTTCGGTGAATAGGAAACAGTTCTGCAGTTAGCCAAGTGGTTCATCGTGAATTACTAAATTTCTATCAGGAGACGTTACACCATTTGAAAGAATTAACTTTGGACTTCAATTTTGAGGTGAACTCCCGCGTATGTCCATATATAAAGTTGTTCTGAATTCGGCTCCAGATATTGGATGTAGCAACTTCCTTCAGACTTGGTTCAAGGTTCAGTCAACAGTTTTGATCAAACATTGAACTCCCGTATATATGTTTGAGAAGATTGATGCATGTTTGAGGTCTAGGGTTAACACTTATGATAAATAATTTAATATCGTTTTTTTTTACCCTGGTCATGACATCACCCCTTAGCCTAAATGAATATATTTATTAAAAGCTTTGTACGGAAATAATATTTAAGCTAAACTTTTAAAGCTGACGAACAAACATTGCATCAGACGCTTTAGACGCCCGCGTCGCCCCTCCCGGGCGGCTCGGGCGGAACCGCCGCCGCCATCGTCCAGACCTCACCTCCCGTCCCCCCTCCACCTCGCCGTCGCTCGAGTGGCCCTCCGGACGCCGGTGGCCGCGAGGAAGGCGGCGGCGAGGCCTCTTTTCGTTCTGCCCCCGAGATACGGGGCCTCTCCCGGAGCTTCGTCGCGGTGGCGGCTCCCCCTCCACGGCAGCAGTTCCGGCGGCCCTGGGCCGGATCCGGTGGCCCTGCGGGTCTTCATGGTCTACTTGCGCAGATCGAGGGCGCCTCGCGGGCGCATCGGCGACAAGTTCGGCGACGACAGTTATGGAAGCTTCGACGCGGAGGTGTGTGGCGGCGATGGCGGATTCCATGGTGGCCGGCGTTGGCCTGGTGGTCAGCGGTCTTTTCGACCGGCGCTGCATCGACCTTACGATGCGGCAGCGACAGCCACCTCGCCGGTGGCCTCAGTGGCGCTTCCCCTCGCTCCCTCCTTCACCGGCTCCCATGGGCGGTCGGCGGCTGGATTTGGGCCCCCTCGGCCTGGATCTGCCGCCACCTCGCCGGCCAGGCACCGGCATCGGGGATGGTGGTCATCGTCGAGTAGCGGTCTGCTGGGGACGGGGGCCACGGAGTGGTACAGCGCTGCGTGCTGTTCGGACGCGGGCATGCCGGCGGTGGGGCAGCGTGCCCGCTATCTTCTTCGATCTCTTTTTTGCAGGGTCCAACAGCGGCGCGGTGCGCACAGTTTGGCCGTGGGCTTGCCGGCGGTGGGGCTGCGTGCCCGTGGGTGCCGGTGCGCGCCTCCCTCCATCGCGGGCGAGTCCGAAGGGCTCCGCATGGTGTGGCGGCGACCGGCGTTCGCTCTCCGGTGCGCGCCTCCCACCGCCGCGGGCGAGTCCTCGAATGGCTCCGCATGGTGTGGCGGCGGCCGGAAAGCCTATGTCTGGGACGAAAGTCGGTGCGCGCCTCTGTAAGTGCAATCAAGCCCTAATGTGGGTTTTGGCGTTGATGACCACCAAATTAGAGAACTAATGAGACTTATTGAGATGACAAGCAGGCATTGAAGAACGGAAGAATGATGTACAGGTTGGAGGGGTCCCCGTCTACAAAAGGAGGCTTTGCCGAACTTAAAGAAGGTTTAAATTCTTTTCGGTTTGAATTTAAGTTTAGAAAAAGCCGTACTGTCAAGAGGGATCCTAAGGTTGTTAGTCAAAAGTGTCACCAAATGCTCAATCCTTTAGCACCAACCTCATCCAGCCACCAAAACAGCCAGCCAGCAACTCTGTGTCACTTTGCTGTTTTGGGGGGCGCGGCAGTGCCGCGCCTATAAGTGACCGTTGGGACCAGGGGTATTTATACCCATCTGTCGGCCCACATCACTCATCTCTTCGTCTACCTCGCGACATATCCGTTAGACACACACCAGAAGCTCTCTCTCTCACCCTCCATTGCTCCCCTCAAGCTCCCAACTCATTCCCATCAAATCCACCACGAATTCTTGAGGAAAAAGGCAGCAAACTTCGATTGGAGAGTGGATCTACTGATTCCCACTGTCAAAAGAGCATTTGGTGCACGTTTGGCCGGCGCCCTAGGGTTTGTTACTCTTGGAGCTTTGCTCCTAGCCGGCTAGGCGTCGCCCTAGAGCTGCCAACTTGTGCGGCTGCCTAGGGAGGTTTGTAACCTCACCCCAATACTAAAGAAATCACCCCTCACCTCAAGAGTTAACTCTCTTGACTTGAGAACGAGGAGTAAGCTAGTCTTAGTGGTGAGCTCAAGTCTGTGGACTTCCTCAACAACGTGGACTTAGGCCAGCCTTAGTGGCGAGCTGAACCACGGGATAAACACTTGTGTCACCTTGTGCTGTTCAGTTTTCGTATTCTTACTTGTTGTTGAGAAGTTTCTAGGGTTTGGGGTCGATCTACTTCTCTCTCCCCTTTGAGCTAGGTTTGGCTCTCGATCTGTATTCTCTGCAGGTGTGGAAAGCTTGGTTAGCTACCAGATTGGTTTGCTCTAGCTCACTCTTTCACTTTCAGTTTGGTTTCTGACCAGCGTGGCAGTGCCGCGGGTATAGCGCGGCAGTGCCACGCCCCTCTGAACTGACAGAAGTTCGAAGTGAATTTTGTTGCAGGCCTATTCACCCCCCCTCTAGGCCATATTAATCTTCCAGAGATCCTACAGCCTCCCTCTGTCACGGGCGAGTCCGGGTGCGGCTCCGTGCGGTGTGGCGGCGGCCGGCAATCACTTCCCGGTGCGCGCCTCCCACTATCGTGGGCGAGTCCGTATACGGCTCCGCATGGTGTGGTGGCGACCGGAAAGCCCCCGTCAAGACGAATGTTGGTGCGCGCCTCCATGTCACGGGCGAGTCCGGGAACGGCTCCGTGCAATGTGGCGGCGGCTGACACAACCCCTCCTCCCATTCAAGCATCGACGCTCGGCGCTGCAAGCTCATCTCCATCTCGGGCGGGTCAACACGAGCACTAGCAAAGGTTCTGGGCGAAAACTCAGCTCAGATTAGTCTGGGCCAGTGACGGGAATCTCCTTCTTGAAGGCGTCATTGAAGAACTTCTTGCTGCTGTCTCGGTGATCGGCCCTCTCAACAACTCGGCATAAGGCTCAGGCGAAAGCCTTGCCAAGCTCTGCTTGGCTGACGATGATTACGTTACGACGTCATTCACCTCCTTGGGGGCATCGTTGAAGAGTTCATTTGCCTTGTTGTTCTCTCATCGTTATATCTATGGTCGTGCTTTTGTTGCCCTTGTGCTAGGGCATAGTTGCTGATTTCTTATCAGTGGATATGCCACGTTGTAAAAAGGTGTTGTAAAACTTCCTATCAGGCCGTTTTGGGCCAATTTATATAAAAATTCAGGTGGGGAACGCCTCCCCCCCGGTGACCTTCAAAAAAAAACTTTTAAAGTTGCTAACCATCTGTACTTTAAGTAGATATTAAAGCTAGTGCTCATCATAACCTCTGTTAAGGTTTGTACTTCCTTGAAAAAGTCACGAACTTAACTCTACTTCTATTTTAGGTTCTTAACGGGTTGGTTAAAGACTTCACCAATTTTCTTTTGAAGCCACCTTTTAAATTTTTTATCATACGTGACAACTTTCTTCTCTCTATTTCATGCAGAATGCATATGCATGCATGTAATGCTGAGTAAAATCCTCTGATGTCTTACAGCTTAACCGGATGTTTTCTTTGTCTCATGCGACCTGGCACCTTGCAGCTATGGTGTTTCGTATATCGCAGTGTGTGCTGACACGGTTGGTCGAATTGGCGCTTTGGGGGTTATCGATGTCGTGGTTGACATGAACTGTGACACTTTGAGGTTGTTGGGTGCCCGCTACCTAACCAAGGATAGCCCTTAACGTTTTAAGAATACACGTGAACACCAGGTGATGTACATTAGTACAACCACGCATATTGCACAACAGGGACCAATGACTTGTTGTCAAAAAAAAAGGGACCAATGACTCGCGCTCGACACAACGGCTCAATTATGAAGTAGTTGGCGTGATCAAAATAATCATCAAGACATCAAGGACATTGCTGTGAACAAGAGGAGAATTGGAGGCCTCCAAGCAGCACCATCTTGATCAATCGGCCACAACTTTTACTTGTTGGAAAGATCTTGAAGTTGAACACATCTACTCACTTGCATTTACTTTGTGATTACTTGTACCTGTGAGTAGTTGTTACTTACTTGTCTTGCTAGCTTGTGTAGCCTAAGTAGTTGTAGCTAGTTTTAGTTGCTCTCTTAGTAGTTCTAGCTAGTTGTAGCTAGTTTTAAAAAAAAAAAGATAGTTGTAGCTCCCTAGCTTTGTTAATTAGCATACTTGTTTGTGTGACATAGACTAGAGACCAAGCTACTAGGTGTGGGGGGCTTGCATTAGGTGAATTAGTGCTAGAGCAATTAGTTGCTATTAGGGCTTGTTATTTTACTAATCATTTTATTCTACCATTTGTGAGATTGTAGGAAATTTTTTTACTAGCTATTCACCCCATATCTATCTAGATCCTATCACATGTGTCCGAAGTAGAGGGGGTGGAGCTCTCCAGGAAGGTCGGTAGGGGAAGGATTGGCCGACCCTCCCTCCACCGAGGACGAGGCCTTCCCTTTCTACCTACTAGACTCTCTGGTGGTGTATTACTCATGGGTGAAGTTTAGCATTAATTGGATTCTTAACTAAAGTTTGATGAACCCATGGATCCAAGAGCGGCAGAGAGGATCCATTTTCACCATTTGATCTTTCACCGAAATTAATCAATGGATGGATGGAATTGGACCTACGTTTCTTTGACTTGGGCCAGCTTAGAGGGCTAGGTCAGGCGACTGCTCCCCCAGTAGTAGTAGCCCAATGCGGCCTAAATTTACTTGTAGGTTCTGCAAGTTAGAGATTTTCCAATATATGAATATTTGGCCCAAAGTTAAACCATGAAGTCACGTGTTATATTAGTGTTCATCTCAAAATGGCATTTTTGTTGGTGAAAATGATGGTTAACAACCATCAACGCCCCCAAATTAGGGAGGCCTTCAAATCAACACCATTAGTCCTCATTCCTGGGACTCTCCTCTTATTTCTCTTTGTCACATTGTCGTCTACAACACTGGAGTGCAAAAGTGGATCTTACCCGCTAGCAACCCAATGAGCTAATGGAAGCTCCTTTTTTTTAGTGTTGTCATGTGACAACATGTTGTGTGACTACGTTCCTCAAGATACTCGTGAGGAGGAGCTATGGCTTCACTCATTTAGTACGTTGACATGGAAAACATCTCCATTGACGGTCACGTGCACACACTACCGCTACACACTCGCCTGCAAGGACGGCGCGCCGGCAGACTCGCTCGATGGGTACTAAGCACGATGAGTTCTTGGGCCTCTAGAGTTATGAGCATCTACGTGTACATGCTTGTTCTGAGGAAGAAGATGATCGCATTTACATCAAATGACATTGATTGATTGGAATAGGCTTTGGAATGTGCTTTTAGGAGAGAATTGTTAGAAACTCTTGGAAACGATCTGGTTAATTTCTCCTAATACTTTTTGAAGTTGGAAAACACCATATTTTTGGAAGAAATTATTAGGTACTCTTGGAGATGCTCATGCTCTTAGCCCTCTTCATGGGATCTCTCCTCTTATGTCTCTCTCACATTGTCGCCTACAACATCGGAGTGCAAAAGTGGATCTTACCTCGCTCGCAATCCAACGTGCTAGTTGAAGCTCCTTTTCCAGTTTCATCATGCGACAACATATTGTGAGACCATGTTTTGTAGGATACAGGTGAGCAGGAGCTACAGTTTCATCACTCATTTAGTGCATTGACCTAGGAAACCTTTCCATTGGTGGTTATAGAATCTTTACCAAACACGTCCTATATAATCTTTACCAAACACTTACTATATGGCCTACTAGTATAGTGACCGTGCTTTGCCACGGTTTTTATTTAAGAGCTACACTTAAAACAACCTAGTGATTTTTGTTTTCATAGTTTGTCTCAAGCAATTGTAGCGAACTGAATTGCATTAGCTCAAAATCTAAGTTTTTTCATAGTCTTTGTCTCACATTAGTACATTACTGACGAGTATCGGCTTACACATTAGCTGATGATAGGGCGGTTCAAAGAACTCACTCAAAGTAGAGCCAATACAAGCAAAATGCCGAGCATAGTTAATATAGATGTTCTGTATTCTAGAAACATAGAGAACTGAAGAAAACTGGGCTGCAATGCCGGACGGTGATCCTGTGTGCGACGGTCTTAGTGGAGGAGCTGCCCGACCTCCATTCTGTCAACAAATTCTTGTGTGAGGTAGTCTTCATGATGCACAACGATTTCCATTGTTTCTCCTAGTTCGATGAGACCAATTGATGGTTGGACCTATTTAACAATGTAGAGTAAGAGAAATATATCTCTGCAAAACAACTATATAAAAAGCTACAGATAGAACCAAAATCTAACTGTGCACGCCAGCACCATCACAAGAGTACATATGAGCAATCATGAAAAGACATACTACCATTTGCAAAAGTTGTAAATTGCATGTCACAAAAGAAAAATGCTTCCCATATTTTGTATATCCATGTTTCACCTAATAAACTATTTAAAGGGAAGTGCATAACTTGTTGATTCTTCCAATATTCAGTGGCTTTAAGTTCTGCAGTCAATTTGCTTTGGCATGCATCAGAATCAACAAGACATAGCTTTCAGAAACACTGAAGAATTAACCAAACAACCATTCAGGTAAAGATGATATATACCTGCCTGAAAGAGAAGACAATCCCTTTGATGCACAAGAACTTTGCCAGGTCTACTTTAGAAGTTCTAATGTCTTGTGCTCCAATCGAACAACAAATTGCTAGGTGTACTTTCATCACTGCTCTTCGCCCTTAGATAGATCACTATTACCAACCCCTTCCAGACCGAGCATGCTGCAGCTGACCAGAGGAAGTCTGGTTCCTCTTGATGAAACATTTGAGAGTGCCATACCTATGGTCAGGATGAAAGTCATGGAAATAACAGTACAAGTAGTATTAGGTCAGACTTCAGCAGAACGTAACTGTACAAATACTAATTCCATTTTCAGTAAAGGGTAGCCCCAATGCTTTCTTTCATTAAAAATAAAAAAGAACAAAATATTTACTAAACTTCACCTCTGTAGTTTTTTCTCCGCTGCATTATTTTATTAAAATAAAATAAAATAAATAAAATAAATATGGGTTCACCTTTTTAATGTTTGCTTGGTTCAATTCTGAAATATTGTGAACTCCTTTGTGCTGACAAATTGGAGAATGATTGAACCACTGGCCAAATGCTGAGCAAAAAGCAATGATCTGTATATTCATGTATCACTGCAAGGAACAAAATACAAAATGTAGAGAGAAGGCATCAATGAGGGCACTCGAGAGGTAAATGGAATAGCTGCAACCTGCAGCTAGATGCAGTACCATTTGCACCGTGCACACGAAGATCACTGACCATACAACATTCAAATTCAAGATTGCTGACCACATAAAACTCCTTTGCCCATGATGATTTTTGTGCCCCCTATCCTCCATCCTACAACATTCCCATCTATCAGCAGCGACTTGAGTGCACCTGGGAACACAGAACAATCAAGGATAGTCAAGCTGGAGCACCAAAAAATTGATGGTCGTTCCCTATTTCTTGGAGATGGTTCACGACTCTACCTGAGGGACACATTCTGAACAAGCAAGCGACATAACAAGCACTAAATTATGGATGGGGAGCACAATTTTATGCAACTTTGATCATGGATAAAATTACAAACAAAGCTCACCACATAAAATAAAACTATTACCACGTAGAGACAAAAGAGCCGTACCTTACCAACAATTCAATGACAAGTAGTTTCTGCAGTTACCGCATATTTCTAAATTGTTTTCGACTCTAAAAAATTATAGCAACCTTCGATCAGGGAAGTATGTCTCATTCGCCTTTTTCACCTATTCAATCCTGCCAAATAGGAACACAATTAGAAATACAGAGCCATCATAAAGATAATAGAAAAGCTAGTTCAAACAAGCACACGACACTCACAAAATCATGGGGTCTTGAAAAAAAATTTGTTGACCTCTTGGTGAGCAGACTTGCAGCATGTATGCCTTGCAAGACATATTTTCTTGAACACATACCTGCAGTAGCAAAGAAAACAACTACCGTCCAGGCAAATTCAGAGCTAGACCAGCCAGGAAGCAGAGCTTGCATAGGGGCAGGATGCCGCCATGCCAAATCAAGCTACAGGGGATCTAGAATGGGAGCAGAGGTACCTTGGTCGCAGCAGCCTATCAGATGGTAGTGGTAGCTACGACTCTACAATCGAAGAGGTGAAGCCTGAAGGAAAGCCAAAATAAAATCTAAACCAAATCAAACCACGGACTCGGAACACAGCGGCTAATCAAACTCTAACCAATAGCTAACACAGCAACGCGCCGCGCGTTCTGGTCTGGTAAATAAGCAGAGGGCACACTCACATCCTGCCGCTAGCGTCCGTCGTCGTCGTCCTCGGAGATCTGGCCATCGAGTGATGCAGCAAATCGAGAGTGCCTCAGTGGCCAACGCTAGAAGGCCGCCGTGGCCAGCCTGCCGCGATGGCCCCACCTGACGCCGGTACCACGCCCACCATCCAGCATCGACTCCATGGAGGATGGCACGCGTAGGGGAGGAGAGGAGTCGCGCGTGCGTGGGGGAGACGAGTCTGAACGATTGAACCACCGGTGTTTTACCCAACAGTTTGGATATGTATAAAACTTTTTGAAAGATCGATATGTATAAAACTTGAACAAGAATCTATTGGGGATGGATTTGCGTTACCTTTGGATCTCCGTTGAATAGCCAAGGTAGCCGATCTGCTGGTCCTGGGCGGCAGACTGCAAGCCGCCGCTGGCCCGACGAGGAAAGGCAGCGGAAGAGTATGGGGAGGGTCCGCCCGTTGCTGGGCAGTGTCTGCGAGCGCGGTGTCTCCGGAGCAGCCACTTGGCGTACCTCGGTCGCCTCTCGCCGATGCTGCAGCGGCCCGGGGAGCTATCGCCATGGAGCGCCGCCACAGCAGCTATCGCCGCCGGCGCCTAGACCTAGGGCTTGGAGCCCGCGCGTGGGGAAGAGGAAGGGAGAGGAGTCTCGCCTGGGGCCGCGGTGGAGATGGGGCACCGGGTAGTGGAGGAGTCGGAGTCGTGCCTGGGGAACGGAGAAGTCGAGCGCGTGGGCTGGCGGCGTGTGGTGCGGTGGGCGCGGGATGTGAGAGATGAGGTTTGATCCGAGCTATGGTGGCCGTTAGATGTGGGTGAGTAAGAGAAAATTAAGGCCTAGAATGAATCTGGTTCTTTTATTTTGAATGATCAGGTTGTTGTGGGTGTATTTGTTTGGGTGTACTTAGTACAGATTAGGAGAGATAATGACTGTGGGGGATAATTTGTTGTGTGGCTTTAGAAATGTTTTTTTGTTGTATTATATGTAGTAGAGAATTGTTGTGTGGCTTTAGAAATGTTTTTTTTGTGTATTATATGTAGTAGAGAATAATGACTGTGGGGGATAATTTGTTGTGTGGCTTTAGAAATGTTTTTTTTTGTGTATTATATGTAGTAGAGATATACAAACATGGCAAAATCCTCAATCCTCATCATGGGTGGAAGGGCATTTCAGTCATTTTAGATCTCCGGCTGGGTCGCGTTCACACGCCACGCTGGATTAGACTCAGCACGCAGCATTCATTCATCAGTCTCGCTAGCGGACGAGAGAGAGGGGAATAAAAAGTCTGGGGGCGAGGCGGCCGGACACGGGAGCCGAGCGCAAGAGCTCAGGCTTCGCCGCGAAACCCCAGCCAGCCACCTCGCGCCGCCGCTTCCTTCCCCTCCCCGGCGCCGCCCTCGCTCTCCGATCCAAGATGGTGAGTATCCGCGACCCGCCCCCGCTCTGCTCGTACCGATCCCCCCGATTTCCTCCCAGATCTTCTAGCATCTGACGAATCGGTTTGTGCGGGAATCGCCCGCCCCCCTTCTGTGTTTCCCTCCACGGTTTCGATTCGCGGGTTGAACTGGTTCGGTCCGATGTGTGAACTGTTGGCATTTGATTTGTTTTTTGTTTCAAAAATGATTTGGCTGATTTATGTGTGGTGCGTGTGCACTGTGCAGTATAAGCTGGGGAGAGGGAACCGCGACAAGGTGCAGCAGTTCATGACCATAACCGGCGCCAGGTATGGTTGTTTAATTGCTGTTGAGATTGGAACGGATTACTGTGGCGATTGGCAAGGTAGCTAGTACCCTAGCTACATGACATCTTAGTGGTTATTTTGTTGGTCGGAATCTTAACTGAGGTTGTGCAGCATTTAATAGTTTAAGATGCACTAAATTTTCTACGATCCATGTATAATATGTTTGTTTGGTCTACTATGGATATGGAATTTAGTGCTTGTTATAGTATTTTTCTAAAATCCTGTAGCAGTTCTGGGCCATCCACCTTTTATCAAATACACATATAGAAATCTATTTTGTTGCTTTCTATGTGGTGCTGCATCTGTCTCATTGTTCTTGTGTATGCATATACTTGCATAGAAATCCTACTAGCTTTGGAATTCAAGTTTCAAATGTACTGGGCACCTTAAAGTCTTGCTTTAACTAGTGCCATAACATGAATCATTGTGGTTGCTCTACAATATATAGATATCTAGACTAGATGATTTTTATAGCTGTCAGTCCTGAAAGGATTTCCTTTAGGAAACTTCAATTTAAGTGCATAGGACATATGGGCCGGGAATATAAAAAAATGCATGCATCCCCAAGGTTTGAGTTATATGACACAGATCTAGTGAGCAATTTTTATCACCTGATGCAGTGAGAAGGTTGCCCTTCAGGCACTCAAAGCTAGTGACTGGCACTTGGAAGGAGCTTTTGACTACTTCTATAGCCAACCTCAGATTTCTGCGGTCAATACTCGGCATCTTGAGGATATTTTCAACAGATATAAAGGTACCATATACCATTGCCTGAATTAACCTTTGACATCTTAATTTCCTTGGTGTTTACCCGATACATTTGGATTTTCATACACTGTTATGTACAATGCTGTACTATAAGGTCCATAACACAAACATTAACCCTTTTTTTGTTTCTTTGTGGGACAAAAACTCTCTTACCTTTTTCATTTTCTAAGTAGGACTTCATTGTGTATTTTGTTTTTGTTGGCAGAACCTGATGGTGATATGATCATGGTGGAAGGAGTATCTCAACTTTGCAATGATCTGCAGGTAAGAATAATTTATTTTCATCTGTAATCCATCCACCATCTTCTCAATTCATTTCCAGCCGTAGTGCTTAATCCATTTGGTTGCAAATAGAAAATAAAATATGGGCATTGACATAGTTTGTGATGTAGCATTTTAATGGGTACACAAATGTTTTTAGATTTTTAAAAAATAGAATACTATACTATGAAATCTATATCTGGATAGACTCAACAAGATCAATTTATGTAGCCAATCGCTGTACCTTTGTTTTTTCATTGATATGGAATCCTATAATTTCTTGTTTGAATGGTCCTCAAGCGATCTGCGTAGAGGGGGACTTGTCTATCATTTTAACATATATTTAACTGTTTGGCAAACCCTTTATACATTTAATGTTTGACAAACCCTTTGGTTTTTGTTTATGTCAAATGTTTGTTGAGAGAGAGATGTTATGGCATATTCTTGTTTTCTTTGACACTGGGGATTAGGTTTCACTGAATTTTGCTTGGCTTTCTAGTTTATGTGTGGGCTTATTGAGTCATCACATTGTGCCTGTCTCTTTCAAGTGATCTAGATTGGAGGCATGACTTGTGAGTTTTGAGTGTGGAACTGCCATTAACTACCGTCTATCTCATAAGTGTTCGGAAAACATAAATTGCTGCTTATATAAGTTGTCATTTGTTGTGTTGCAGGGAAGGTGCTTGTAACACATGCTTTTGTTTTGTACCTTATACTACTTATTAGTGGCACCAACTTTCCATTATTCTTGATGCATATATTTCATCTTTATTTTACAGGTGGATCCTCAGGATATTGTCATGGTATGTGATTAGCTTCTTCTGAAGTGACTTGTTATTTTTACTAAAAGTTTGGTTGCAAATTAGTTCTGTGGCAGTGATAGTAATGTGGAATGGATTGCTGGAGCTACATTCAGTTCTATCTTTAGGTTGGAGTTGGATAGTGTTTGCACAGATTTCTTTTTTAAAGTCTGCAATGACATGCCTTTTCTATTTATGTGAGAACCAAGTGATAACTTGGTTGGTAGAGCATCTAATTGAGGGGTTGCCAACCTGGGCTCGAGCCCGGATGTGTCTATGTTGTGTGAGTACCTTCCAAAAGGGTAAGGTACTCCCCTTTCATAAGACAAAGCCAAGGGGATGTCTTCTCTCCATGGTCAATTTTTTTATGCTTATTCCTATATTTGAATAAACACGACCATCTTTGGATCATTATTTCTCCTACTCATATATAGTCATGTGTGCTGTGAACAGCTTGTCATATCATGGCACATGAAAGCTGCCACAATGTGTGAATTTACTCGTCAGGAATTCATTGGTGGACTGCAGTCAATTGGGTGAGTGCTGTTTGCAGTTGTGATATTCCCATATGAAGTTGATCAAGATTCTGGTTTGTTCATCCATATAGTTCTTTTCTTTTAGTAAGTTTGGTTGGTATTTGCAGGGTAGATTCAATTGAGAAGTTTCGTGGAAAATTACCAACATTACGAGCTGAGCTAAAAGATGACAGTGAGTTTCCCTTATTTCAGGCAAAACTTCGATTATGTCCTGCTTATTAGAGTTAAATGTAACCACGTAGTTGGAAAGTTTTTCTCCAATATATATGAATTCTGCAGCTCTGCATTCATGGCAAAGGGTTTTATTTTTCTTTAAAATTAACGTGTAGAGTGAAATGATTTTGTTTCCTTCATCTCTAACCAGTGTGTTTACACTTACCTCTTCCAGATAAGTTCCGTGAGATATACAACTTTGCATTCACTTGGGCAAGGGAAAAGGTTAGCCCTATTTCATCCAGTATTTACAGAGGTTATTCATATTTTAGAGAAAAAGAGGGTATTCATGTTTGTATGCTGTTGGAAAATTTATCTTTATTCAAGAAATGGTATAATGATATTTTCTGTAAATCTTTTTTAACATATTCCCTTATTTGGCAGGGCCAAAAGTCTCTCTCACTGGAGACTGCTATTGGAATGTGGCAGTTGCTATTTGCTGAAAGGAACTGGCCTCTTCTCGAGCATTGGTGTCAGTTTTTACAGGTATAGCTGAAGTCAAACGCAGTTTCACTAATTTCATTCTCAGAGTTGAAGCACCAGTTGTTACTTTTCTCAAAGTTAAAGCATAATGTGTTACTTGTTTCTCACCTTGAGCTCTTCAAATTACAGGTCAGGCACAATAAAGCCATATCTAGAGACACATGGGCCCAGCTGCTGGAGTTTGTGAAGGTACTTCATTCACTACTTTTGTCTATTTATTACCTCCCTTGCATGCTGGAACTCCAGCTGTGGTTTGTGGTTAAATTAGATGCCAGTTTGAATGCAAATGTTTTGCATTCTGGTCGGTTTATGCCGCCACAATCTGGCAGGAAACTTTATTTATATGATTGAGATGTATTCCATCTGATTGAGGTTTATTAGCTGTTGTGCCATGGCTTTAGTTGCTAGGTACTTCTAAAATCTTTGTTTCTTTAGTCTTGTTCATTCAAGCTAAGCTCTGAGCAGCCCAATCGCTCAGAAGCAACATGCACTTTTGTTCCTCATTGGTAACATTAATTCAGTATGTCTACTATTAAGTTCTTGAGGTTTCCATGATTTTCTTGAAGAACTCTTTGCTGTTATGTTGGCTTTTGCGAATTATTGTTATTATTTTGTTTCCTTGCAGACCATCGATCCACAGCTATCCAACTATGACGACGAAGGTGCCTGGCCCTACCTCATAGATGAATTTGTGGAGTATCTGACTGAGAATGGATTCGTCCAGCGTAAAAGATGAACAACGGAGAGGCCTCCTTCTCCAAACAATGGTTGGGCTGTACAAACATGATTTATCTCGGTTGGCACGACGCCCAGGGCCCGATGTTGGCACTCCTGCTCAATCCATTCACCAAACTGTTGGCATATCATTGAATTTGCTTATAAACGCGGGGTAACATAACTTTTAGCCTGGGAAGTGGTGGCTGTCAGCCTGCGATCGTGAACTGTGGAACTTATCGGAAATGCAATGGACAATTTGGGACTCTGGTTAACTATGATTTGTTGCAGATGTATCCATTCTCTTATCGTTGCAGATGTATCCATTTCTCTTATCGGTTTTATCCCCTCTCCTCCCATGTCTGGCAGCAACGCTCGACACTTTGCTTAACTATTTGCCTTGTTGATTGGTGCTGTGCTCTCGAGCCTCGGCTGTCAGTTCCCGTTATTGTTGTTTTCCACGAGCAAGGTGGCTAGTATACACGGCCGGCCACTGTGTGCCGTGAGATCGGAGTCGGCGTATGCCTACAGAGTCCTGACCTAGCCGCCCGGTCGCCGGTGGGGTAGTGCCTGTCTCGCTTTTCATTGCCCCGATAGGTGGATTTACATTTTTAAGCATTTGATGAATTGGATTGGATCGGTCATAATACATTTAGTATTTGATTGGGCATTAGACATTACACATTTTTTAAGAAAACAAAAGGTACTGATTTGCTGTGAGACAAAAACACTATACTGTGGTTGATAAACTCAAACAAGTAGAGCCTTCATTTGGATTGAATGTTAAGGGCCTGTTTGGAATAGATGATTTTCAAAGGAAAAGCAAAGGAATGGATTCCGTAGAAAAGTTTCCTCCACTTGATCTTTGGAAAAAAGGAAACCTACATTCCTTTCCAAAGGGAAGGCTAACCTCCTTCACAAAACATAGAAAAAATGATATCCAAAGAACCTAAGGGAAAAACTCCTACAATGCTTTGTTCTAAAGCATGAAATCGTTGCTTCATGAACACATGTGACATTTTTGTTTTCATGTGGTCCAAGCACCCCAAAGTTTCTATTCCAGTGTTTTCAATGTCTGTAGTTTTCTATTTTTCTCTCTACCCTATTCCTGTGTTTTATTCCATTCCTTTGTTTGCATTTCTGCGTTCTAAACAGGCTCTATTTCTTTTCATTGGATTTAGTTGGCATTGCCCATTGGAGTTGGATCCTAAATCCTAAGTGTGGTGCGGCCCTTGGGCAGCTTGGGCGGCTTTTGGCCTTGTCCTCGTCCATCCGGCCTGTATAATCAGTCACAAGTATGTAACTCGTTAGTTTGCACAAATACTGCTGAGCGTCAGAAATTGTAAATAAGAATTCCTGACAAAGGTTTTGTGTGCGAAATCACAGTACGCATATGTACTTGTGATATACTATAAGAGATCACTCCTGTTCGTTCTGGTTACAGTATTTCTGAAAGGTGTTCATGATGAGTGAACTGAAGACATAACTTGCTCAATTTTGGCCCACTGATCTCTACTTATCACTCCTGCAAGGACAGGGACCAAACATCAGTCTCAATTTTATCCAGATTCAGGTGCAGACTGTTCAGACACCATTGCCCAGATAAGCTTTTAAGGTAGGTGAATTACTTGTGGATCATGCGAACTAGGGAATTTGTTCTGATCCCGTCCCAATTCAGAAATCAATGAAATGGATATACTATCCCAAGTCCCAACCCCATTCACCAAAAGTAATAAACCCAAGCATTGCATTGCACCGAGGCCTTGTTGAATTTGCCTTCCGAGGTCATGATTCTATACAAAGAAATTCCATCTGACAAGCCACCCACAAGAAACAGTAGTAGCGATCACCTTCAACTTTTGGCACGGGGGTGCAGAAGTGACATCTTTTTTTTTTCTTGTAAAAAGTTTTAGGTGTACTACCTCTCAGGATTCTTTTACGGTAATGCTGCATATTATACATTCGCGCGTCGAACACTCCTTCATGGGCCGGCCGGCCCATCATCGGTGTTGACATGGCGCACACGCCACGTGCCCGGGGACCCGCGCACACGCGCGCTGCGAAGTGGGGAAGGGACGGGCCTCGGATGCTCCGCGTCGCCATTTCTCTTCACACTGCCCTGCTGCTTCCACACTCTTCCTCACCTGCTCTCTCTCCATCCTCGTCGGCGGCCGCTCCTCCCTCCTCCATCCTCGCTACGACGGCGACGAGGTCCCCCCGCTCTCGGCCTCCCGTGCCCCCCCCCCCCGTGCCCTCCTCCCTCTTCCCCGTGGCGGCGGCGGCTCCTCTCCCGCGCCTCGCCTCCTTCTCCTTCCTCCCCATGGCGGCGGCGGCCAAGGGCCGCGGATCCGGCGGCGGCGGCCAGATCCGCGCGGATCCGCGGTGGCGGCCTAGGGTTTCGGCCGCTCCGCATCCCCGTCCCTCCTCTCTCGCCGTTCCTCCTTCCGGCGTTCCTCCGCCGCTGCTCCGGCCACCGGTTCGTCGGCCGGCGAGCTCCTCCTCTCCCACGCCCACTAGGCCTCCCCTCTCCCCACACCGATAGGCCATGGCAGTGGCGACGTTTTTCGACGGCGGAGGACTCAGATCCGCTGGATCCGGCGGTGGTGGCCTCGGATCCGGCGGAGGCGGCCGTGGATCCGGCGACGGGCGACAGTGGATCCGCGCGTATGCGGCACGGTTGGCCTCCTCCTCCTCCGTTCCCCTCTGTAGCCTCCCTCCTCCATCTTCTGTGAGCTCATCCCCGTTTTTTTTCGGTGTTTCAGCTTTGTTGCTTTGGTTGTTTCAGCACCCTTTCACATGATGTTTCTCTAGTTCTTTGTTGATGGTTCTTTTTTTTTTCATATTTTTCAGTTTTGTTTCGAACGTTTGCTCTCTGTTGTTTCTATAGTGTTTTTCAATTTGTTTCGGATGTTTTTTTTCTGTTTTTTTGTAAGTTTTGTCTCCATGAATCTATTTGTTTCAGTTCCTAATCTGTTTTTGTTTCTTTTCTTTTGAATCTTTGTTTCATTTTCTTATTCACCTTTTTTCACTGTTTTGTTTGTTTCGATTCGTCTCGTGGTGATGTTTCTTTTTTTTTTGTCTTGTGTTTCAAATTGTAAATTTGATTTGTTTCAAATTGCGAGTTTGATTTGTTTCAAATTGCAAATTTGATTTTTGTTTTTTAGTTTTTGTCACGTGTTTCAAATTGCAAATTTGATTTGTTTCAACTGCTTTTCACCTCTTGTTTCATTTTTTTTTCTAATTTTCTTCATTTTTTGTGTTCCCAGAGCACGGCAACCATGTTGGGATGGCGGCGGCGGAGGAGCTGTCACGGAGGAGCAGGCCGCGTGGGGGGAGTGTCGCGGCGGGAGGCGGCGTGTGCGCGCTTCCCGTCTGTTTGGCCCGCGCGCGGCGTGTGCGCGCGTTGCGGGGGGTGAGGAAGATGGGCCGGGCCGTGTAGCGTTGGGCGTTTGATGATCGAACGTTCGAGCGCTAGTCGCTCCGATTCTTCTAGGTTCGTTCAGGATAAGGTCGCAGACCGTGCGTTTTGACCCTTTTGAGATGTCCGTTCTTGACGCAAACTTTTGGTCTCACTGCGTCAGAAAGGTGTATCGTCTGAGCGTAGTGCACACTGCTGGGCACACGCGTAGCGTGAACAAAGGTGACATTAGCTCCTAATCCCCGCTGCGCCGCCCGCCGGCATACGCTCTGTCCGTCCCCATCTGGTCGCCTCCGCCTCTATTGCCCTGCCAGGCCGCATGCTGCCGCGAACTTCTCCCCCGCGGCGTCCACTCCCCCACTGCTCATTCGCGCGACGGCGGCGCCGTGCCGCGACGACCTCCTTCACCCTCTGCTGTGCAGCTGTAGCTCACTAGCTCCCCAAGGCCTAAGGCTTGGCATGCCTCGTCCTCGTGTGCGTTTGCACCGAATCATCCATCATCTTGTTCTGTGAATTTGGTTTGGTTGCCGGTGTGTAAATCCAACTGAACGTCTCGCCCATGTTGTTTCCTTTTAGCCGGAGACTGAAGAGAGGAAGCAGCTCCTCATCTTCCTTCCCCTCTCATCTGTTTATCATATCCCTGTTCTAAAAGGGATAGGAATCCCAATCTGGGTCGGAATCAGTGTCAGTGTCAGTGTCGGGGTCGGTGTCGACTCCGGCTCCGGCTCCGGCGTCGGTTATATTTATCTTCCATCAGCAACGTATATAAGGACCTGTGATCTGTTTAGTTTTGTTGCCTCCCTGTAGCAACAGGCAGCAGCGTCTCGTATGGAGGGCGAGGCAGCGGCCAAGCGGAGGAAGTTGGAGCACCACCGCGGCCTCAGCGACGCGCCAGGCCTCTCCTCCTTCCACATGGAAGACCTCCCCGAGGAAATTCAGCGTCTTGTGTTGTCACCGCTTTCACTGAAGGAGGCTGCAAGGACAAGCATTGTGTCGAGAAAGTGGAGAATGATCTGGACATGCCATCGTAATCTCTGCTTTGATGGCACCAAAAAGCAGCCTAATTATGAGGATTGTGTCAAAATAGAAAGAGCAAAGTTCATTCAGACAGTCAATTCCATTGTTCAGCAGCACAGTGGGATAGGGCTCAATAAGTTCAGCATTAGGTGCAGCCTTCCAAAGAGTTCCTCCAATCATCTGGATATGTGGATTCACTTTGCCGCTGCAGCAAAGGCGAAGATTATAGATATTAACCTATGGTCAAAAAGGTATATTGGAGAACCAATCAAAGAGCGGTATCTCTTCCCTCTTGAGAATTTAGGTGCTCAAGATGGCCCTTTTATCCGGGCCTTGGTTCTCACTGATATTTCTATAAAGCCACACTTGGATATGCGTGGCTTTACAAAACTTAGAAGGCTTCGTTTAGACTTGGTCCATATAACTGGAGATCTTCCAGGCTTGCTATCAAATTGTCATAGTCTTGAGGACTTAGAGCTCATTGCATGCTCAGGTGTCACTGATATGAATATACCGCACCAGCTGGATAAACTTAGGCATCTGCTAATCTCCCATGTGGACATCAAGATGGTTGAGTTTCATGTCACTGGTCTTGCTCATTTTGAGTACAAAGGTGGTGTGATTCCTATACAGCTTCATGGTTGCTCTAAGTTAGAGAAGGCAACGATAACGTTTAAACAAGACAATAAAACACTGGGCCATGCGTTTACTGCGATTCCCAGTATTTCAGCGGCCAAGGCTCTAAACATGCATGCTGAAATGGAAGTGTATCATCCAGTCTGGGTCTCCCAGGGGCATATGGTGACGACGAGACCGACATACATGTTTGCAAATTTGAGGCATCTGGGTTGTGAAATAAAGATCTTCACTTATGGTCCAAATAAGCACAGTGGACTGCTCCAACTGGCTCACTATTTGAGTTTTGCGCTCTAACTGGAGACACTGCAACTACATACGCTGTACGAGACGATGCGCGGCTTCACGTGGAAAGAGGAGGTGACGGGGGAAGAAGCAGTCTCTTGCATTTTGCGCCGCCTGGACCGCCTGAATACGGTCTACATGAGTGGGTTCCGGTGCTATCGGCCTCAGGTGGAGCTGCTGTGCGGCATCCTGGCCAAGAGCCCCGCGCTGGAGCATGTGACCCTGCAGCCCAAGGTGACGCTGCCATGCGTGCGCTCGCTCAACATGTGCATACCCGAGTACGAGATCTGGGAGTGGGCTCGCTCTGCCTCGGCACGGTTCGGTAAACCGATCACTGTCGTCCGACGGACGTGGCCGTGAAGACGAACTAAGTGCATGCATGCTTTCGTGCTCGATCAATCTGATCCCCAGATGAGCAAGTTGAATAAAGTTGTGCCCGCGTGCTTAGCTCCTTGTGACAAAATTAGTAAAATTAGATTGTATATTTTGATACGAAACAACTCACTTTTTCAATGCATAGTTTCATTGCACGGTTTCACATACTATTTAAATCTTCTATGGGTCCACCGTTATCTCTCTCCTCTCTTCCACCAATGACCTTTCTTCATGCATGCGGATGAAATAAAATAATACTCTCAATGGGGGTTTCACACACTTTCCAATGTTTTGAAAACACCGCTCTGTAGTTTCACCATGGTGAAACGAATTTCCTTCTCTCTCCTCCCAATTTCATGCAAATGTTGACATGTCAGTCTATTTAATGTACATGACACTCCCGTGAAACCTCCATTGCGACTGGCCTAATCGATTCTGGACCGGTCTTTTTTTTTTTAAGTTGTCTGAGGACCGACCTTTGGTGTGCCATGTTTTGGTTGTTTGTTATTTTTTGATGATGAAGCTCTGCAGCAGATGGTATATGCGGAAGGAAATATGTCCGTTCTTCAAAAAAAAAAGGTGACATAAATCTATTGGGTTCAGCAAACATGTACATTCACTCCGAGAAAGCTCTCGGTAGTACGCTCACTGTAGTAACTTCATCTTCTTCCACCTAGCGCTCCCATCCGCCTCCCATCCGGCCCCTCCTCCCCCGCCTCCGGCGAGCTCGCCGGAGTGCGCAGGGAGAGGGCCCCGTCCTCAGTAGCTTATAGGTTTAGCTAGTACTTGTTTCTAGTTTCAGTTTGGTGTCTATATGGCTGTAGCCCGTCGTGGTACTCTCTACCTGGAGCGAGCCGCCGCCGCTGTTGTCGTCGTCGAGTTCTTCATCGCCTTCCTCATCTGCGCCGACGCGACCCATGCCGTCTCCGGCGGGCCCATCTTCATCAACGATTTGGTGGAGCATCACGTCTTCGCGCTGCTCCGCCGCCTGGCGCTCCCCGACGGCTCCATCATCTGCTGCGAAGGCTACGCGCTGCCCACGTGCGACTGCATCTTCATCGACCCGCTCCCCGGCTTCTTCGCTGCGCGTTGCACGCGTGGTTGCTTCGCATGGAGGAGCAGGCCCGAGGCGGAGAGATCGACGGGGATGAATGGAAGGCGAGCCGAGTGGTGGAGGGTGGTCTTCCCAGCTCGCCTTGCGGGCTCGATCCAGATCCTGTCCGAGGTTGGGGTCGATTTCAGGGCTGTGCCTCTGGACCCCTTCGAGTGGATCTGCTCCCTCGCATCGCCTCTCGCCTCCTCCCCAACATGGTCGTGTTTTCCACCTTCACCAACTCCGCCCAGCCGCTCGTCTCCTTCCCGTCACAGCAGCCACAGGTCCTGGTTCTTTCTCCTACAACAGGGTGGCTCCCGTCATGGTGTTCGTTCGACAGCGCCGCCTCCCCTGGATCCTAGTGCATGCCTTCTTCAACCTCCGACGACGGCTATGACTGTATTTTTCCGTCGCCGGTGTGCTCCTTCTCCATCGGTTCCACCGGGACCTCCTCCGGCCGACGCTTTGCGCGGCCAATCCGCCCGGGTGTACGCGTCCCCGACGCCCCTGCGACCCTCCGCCGGCGGCTTTGTCGTCATCGACGCCATGGATAGCGTTGCCTCTTTCTCTGCAGTTTCAGGACTTCAGTGTAATTTGATCTTCTTCTGAGGACCTTCGTGTAAACTGGCTGCTGTTTTAATATAATACATGTGCTTGTTGTCAAAAAAAAAAAAAAGAAACTCACACAAAGCTCTTTAATTCCAACAGAGAGGTGTACACAGCACCCTTTTGCCATCCAAACAGAAGATTGGTCATAACATGTGTACATAAAGCACCAAGAGGTTATCTGCACTTTTAAATACTTTTTGTTCAGATTTAATACGCATACATAAGGAATTATTTTCGCATACAAAATAAATTGTTTCCAGACTCTCTATATTGGATTCTTGGGATACTCTCCTTGCAGTTCATAAGTGCAGCATGAAGAAACATAAATACAGATGACTACCACTTGTGGCCATCAACTTACAAAACTTTGACAACAAGAGTACATGACCCCTTTTACTACTACCATAACAGGGCTCAATGCCTTTTGTTGTGCTGTTAATACGTCACAAAATTTGTGCAATCTCTGAAGCAATACTACTAATAATGAAAGTTGACCTACGTCACAAAATTTGTGCAATCTCTGAAGCGATACTACTAATACGTCCAGTAGAGTAGATCTGTCAGGGCTGAACAGAAATCTATCTCAACGCGGCAACATTGCCAAAATGTCTTCTTTGGGCTGCATACAGTAGTACACCAAAACTGCAAGAATAATAACTAGTAGCATGGACCATATGCTTGTTCCTGTCAGTATATAAACATCCATTTTTAGTATAGGGATTGCAAAGAATGGCTGGAAAAAACAAATCTATGAATTAAAGATGCAACATACCATTTCTCTTTGGGGACCCAACAGATGTCACCCTTGCAGAAGAGTCAAAGGAAGTTGACAGCAATGTTCTGAAATGATGTAAAGCAACCACATTGAAAAATTGCATTTTTTTTTCTTTAGAATGGTCAACTCGAACTTAAAGATACTAACCTTGAATCCTGAGAGAAGGTCAGTGTAGTAACAATACCAAGATGAGCCTTTTTAACTGTTACAAGTGTCCTCATGTCTTTTGAGCCAACTATGATGATGCTTCCTTCAATTGTTCCACTACAAACCAAAGGCAGACAAATAAATTTTCTCAAGAAAATACAGCTATAGTATTATTATCTCCACAAGATGATTAATAAATAAAACCAGGGGATCTTTCCAATCTCACATCGCAAGAAGAGCACCATTGGGTGACACAGCAAAAGCTGAAATTGCCTCACGAGTTATTTTCTTTGATCCAATTCTCGTCCATGAGGTAGTATTCCAAGATACTATTTTTCCATACTCACCTGAAAGCAATATATTCAGGTATTGTCAGACCTTAAGCTTTGTTGCTTAATTCAATTTGTAACTAGGTCAAGTTCATCTTAATGCCACCTTGCATCACTGTTATAAATAGGATGTGACTGTTGTCAGTCTTATGACAGAATCTGCAGAATCCAAATATTTCCCCCTGGAAATGTACAGATCAAAACTCTCTTGAAACAAGACACGAAATCATTTAAATAATGCATTTCATCCATGAAAAGAACTCACTTCTTCTCTAGGCAGACTAGCTACAACTTTAGATGACTGCAAATCCCACACTCTACAAGGGCCACTGCTCCTATTCACAGCAAGAAACTTATCGTCGGAACTGAAAGCATGGACCAAAGCAGAGGAGCTCATCAGTATCGCACAACCAATATTCAAGTGGGGAGAGAGTTTAATGGTCATTTATTTACCTGATGGTAAGATCCTTAATTGATGTTTTAGTATCGGTTTCTGTGAGAACAGATGCCATGGCAGGCCACTTGAAGACTCTTAAATGCCCATCCTACAACAGAATAGAAAGAAACGAACATGTCAATAACCATAAAATTTCAGTACCAAAACAGAAGCTCCAAGAAAAACAAGAAAATCACATATGAACCATGAAAAAAAACTTAAAGCACAAATGCAAGACCATACTGATAAGTAATCTACTTAAATGGAGGCAAAACAGACTTGCCTTGCTAAAATGTAAAAGCAAGATTAAATCAGTGTTCAAAGACTGTTCTGCCAGTAGGAACCAACTATTTTTAGATAAAACTTATCCAAACCGATAAGCATATCTTTGCTTTTATTGACAAATTATGCTGATGGCGCAAACATGAAAAAAAAGTGCATATCAAGAACTACTTAATGTTACTTGGTATCTCTGTTAGGCAATAGAATATGCCGCATGTAATCAGGGATTAGTTGCTATAGTTAGCAGATGTAAATCAAGGGAATTACCCTCGCCTTCTATTATATAGGGCCGGTTGGCACCATGTACAAGGCAAGGGTAATTCCCTTGATTTACATCTGCTAACTATAGCAACTAATCCCTGATTACATGCGGCATATTCTATTGCCTAGCCTGCCTCCACAGCTGCCGCTCCACCTCATGCTCTCCTGGCTGCTTCGTCGACTCTGTGGGCCACCCTGCACCCGCTGCTCTAGAACGCCTCAATAAACTGCATGCTGTTTCCTGTAATAAAGTAGACCGCTCCCTATGTCATTCATGTCAGATAGGCAAGCATACGCGTCTACCTTTCAGTTCCTCGCAATCAATAACTCATGCCCCTTTCGAACTTGTTCACTGTGATGTTTGGACTTCCCCCATCAACAGTCTGTCTGGTTTTTCATATTACTTGGTATGTTTGGATGATTATAGCCACTACTGCTGGGTTTTTCCACTCCGAAAAAAATCAGAGGTCCACCAACACTTACTTGAGCTTGCTGCGCTCGCCAAAACACAGTTCAGCTTTCCCATAAAATGTCTTCAGGCTGATAACGGCACTGAATTCATCAACACTGCCACCACCAAATTCTTCGCTGCTCAAGGCACTCACCTCCGCTTCTCCTGTCCCTACACATCACCCCAAAATGGCAAAGCCGAACGCATCATCCGCACACTTAACAATTCCATTCGTACCATGCTCCTCCATGCCTCCCTGCCTCCCGCATATTGGGCCGAGGGACTCCTGACGGCCTGCTACCTCCATAATAGGCGCCCATCCTCCTCCATTCAGCATGAAATTCCATACACTCGCCTGCATAACCAGCCGCCAACCTATAGTCATCTGCGTGTTTTTGGGTGCCTCTGTTACCCCAACATGCAAGCAACCTCTAAACATAAGCTTGCCCCTCGCTCCACGGCATGCGTCTTCCTCGGATATCCCTCCTCGCACAAAGGTTACCGCTGCCTCGACCTATCGACACGTCGTATCATCATCTCTCGCCATGTCATATTCGACGAGACCGCTTTCCCCTTTGCAGCCACCTCAGACGCCTCCTCCCCGGCCTCCCACGACTTCCTCCTCGACGACGATATGGTTTCGGTGCCTTGCTCTTGTTGTTGCAGGTGGGACTTCCTCCTCGACGCCCGTGGTCACTCCATCCCCCTCGGATGTTGAGCAGCCACCCCGCGACGTTGCGACATCACATGGATCGCCTCCTTCGACACCAGGCGGGCATGGTCCCGTGCCCCCGCCTGGACCCAGCGTGGTCCCTTTTCCACGGGTCTACGTCCGCCGACCCCGTCCCGAGCCGTCCGGAGAGGCGGCTGCCCCGGCAGCCCCTCCTGACGCCACGGGTCCACCGGCGGCGCCACCGCGGCACCGGCGGCATCTCCTGCTCCCGCCACCGCCACCGCCGCCCCGCCACCCGTACCATGACGGGTGCCATCCTCCGCGTCGGCTATAAAGGGCTGATCGGCCACTACGTCCTCCTCACCATCGCCGATTCCGACGAACTACCGCGGCCCCGGCCGACGCCAGCGGCGTGCTGCGATGATGGATGAGTACCAGGCGCTCATCGACAACGACACCTGGCAGCTCGTTCCGCGCCCCGGCGCCAACATCGTGGACGGGGAAGTGGATCTTCCGGCACAAGTTCCATGCCGATGGGTCCTCGCGTCATAAGGCTCGGCCCCAGGTTGTTCGAGGTTTCTCCCGGTAGCGAGGCGTCGACTCGACGAGACCTTCAGCCCGGTTGTCAAACCGGCCACCATACGGCATCGTGCTCGCATCGCCGCGTCCCGCGCTGGCCGGTCACCGAGTGGACGTGAAGAACGCCTTTCTTCACGGCCACCTCGAGGAGACCGTCTACTGCCAGCAGCCGCCAGGATTCGTCGACCCTGGCGCCCCCGACCACGTCTGTCGTCTACAGAAGTCCTTGTATGGACTGAAGCAAGCTCCACGGGCTCAGTACCGGCGCCGCCTTCATCCGTCGGCTCGGCCGTCGCTTCCACCTCCGACACGTCCCTTTTCGTTTACGAGAGGGACGAGCCTCGCCTCCCCTGCTGTTGTACGTCGACGACATCGTGCTCACCGCCTCGTCCTCGGCCCTCGCCCCGGCGCATTGTGGCTCGGGCGAGCTCCGAGTTCGCCATGACGGATCTTGGCGCCTCCACCACTTCCTCGGCATCGCCTCACACGGTCTTCGGATGGCCTCTTCCTCTCCCGCCCGTCATGCCGAGCTTCTTCATCGCGCGGGCATGGGTGAGTGTCATCCGACATCGACACTGTTGACACTCAAGCCAAGCTCTCCGCGACCGACGGGGTTCTGCATCGGCGAAGGACGCATCCGAGTACGGGAGCACTTGCGGGGGCTCTCCGCCACTCGCTCGTCCGATCGGCATATCTTTGTTCGGCCCGGGTTTGCCTCTTCATGCACGCCCGCGCGAGCCCCACCGTGCGCTCATCAAGCGCATTCTACGCTCGTTCGGGGACTCTCTCCTCGGGTCTTCACATTGGCACGGGCTCGTTGACAAGGCATGTCGCCTACTCGACGCCGACGGGCGGGCTGCCCGGACTCTCGGCGATCCACCTCCGGCCTGCGTCTATCTCGGTGACAATCTGGTTTCCTGGTCCTCCAAGCGCCAGACCACGGTGTCCCGCTCCCAGCGCCGAGGCTGAACATCGGGCCGTGGCTCATGTGTGGGCGGGTCTTCTGGCTTCGACGGTTACGGGAGCTCCACATCCGGCTGCCTCCGCCACCATTGTCTTCGCGACAACGTCGGCGCCGTCTACATGACGGCCAACCCCGTCCACCACAAGCGAACGAAGCACATCGAGATTGACATTCACTTCGTCCCGAAAAGGTGGCCCTTGGTGAGATTCGGGTTCTCCATGTGCCCTCCTCTCACCCGGTTTGCCGACATCATGACTAAAGGGCTTCCGACAAAGACTCTTTCGAGAATTTCGATCCGGCCTTTGCGTCCGGGAGCCTCCCGCTGCGACTGCGGGCGGGTGTTAGGCAATAGAATATGCCGCATGTAATCAGGGATTAGTTGCTATAGTTAGCAGATGTAAATCAAGGGAATTACCCTTGCCTTGTACATGGTGCCAACCGGCCCTATATAATAGAAGGCGCCCCCTCCCATTGAGGTGTGGCCAATTGCCCCCAACCTCATTCTTCTACAATCTCCATACGTTAAAGACATAAAGTGAAACAATTTTCATTCAGAACTGCACTGCCCGTATTTTCTAGCGAAAGATTTTTGTGCCATGTTGACCATGAAACAAGAATCTCTTTGCCTAAAATAAACAATATACACCCACCTCTTCAGATCCCTCAACTCACTACCACAATCCCCATTCATACTATTGGACTTGTACCGAATGATTATTAAGTTACCAAAATGAGCTAATTGTTTGGCTACATTAATTGGTACTAAAAAATGTTCATTAATTTTTCTGGCATAGATTTTCATACTTTGTTGTTATGAACTTTAAAAATGTTACTTATAGGGTCCAGTTGATTTAATGACCTTGGCCTTGTCAAGTTCATGGGCTCCAAGGATTTCCTTATTTGTCTACAATAATATGGTGGCTTGCAAAAAATTTTGCTTCAAGATAAAAACATACGCAATTTCAAAAAAAAAAAACATACACACCAAATATTTATTAAAACAATAGTTAAGAGGTATGACTTCACATAACAACTTTGGACGCACATATAAATTTACTCAAGAACTTCCATTATGTTTTGCCTTGTATACCAGCACCAGATCTGAAAGACAACGGTCAAAGTTTTGTGCCCATGACTCTATTAAGACAACATGCCACAGATACAAGTACTCAACTACACGCACGAACAATCTTACCGATCTTACGAACATTCACACACATTGCAAAATCAGAACATTCAAGATCTGGCTGGCGCATGTTGAGATTGATGACACAATGTGGTACCGTCTACATATTAATCAAGCATGTGTCTATAGTTATGAACTGATATTTTCAATTGATTATATAGAGGAAACAATTAAGGAATGGACTCAGATAAATCTCAATCAATTTATTGATTATTTCTGGGAAGATGCACACGCCGACACAAGAACTTTCTTATCAAGTACAACTCATTTGCAATCTAGAAGATGGCACCTCCAGCGATGGGTTGCTGCCACGACAAGGCAGGGTTCATCAAAGACATCTGATTGAATGGCAACAACTGTGGCTGGAGGAAGGCGGCAGCCAATGGGTTAGCAAGTGCCAACTGCGGCTGCAGGAGGGCGGCAGCCAATGGGTTAGCAAGTGCCAACTGTGGCTGCAGAAGGGCGGCAGCCAATGGGTTCGCAAGTGCCAACTGTGGCTGCAGAAGGGCAGCCAATGGGTTAGCAAGTCCCAACTGCGGCTGTAGGAGGGCAGCAGCCAATGGGTTAGCAAGTGCCAACTGCGGCTGCAGGAGGGTGGCAGCCAATGGGTTAGCAAGTGCCAACTGCGGCTGCAGGAGAGCAGCAGCCAATGGGTTAGCAAGTGCCAACTGTGGCTGCAGGAGGGTGGCGGCCAATGGGTTAGCAAGTGCCGACTGTGGCTGCAGGAGGCGGCGGCCAATGGGCTAGCAAGTGCCGACTGTGGCTGCAGGAGGGCGGCAGCCAATGGGTTAGCAAGTGCCAGCTGTGGCTGCAGGAAGGCAGCAGCCAATGGGTTAGCTAGTTGACTAAGCGCTGGCAGGAACTGCTGTTGCTGCAGCTGCGCATGTACAATTAGATGAGCCGAGGATTGTTGTTGCACTTGAGCAATTGGTTGTTGTAAGATGGCTGCAAGCGCCAATTGTGGAATAATAGCATTGGTTGGGGCAAGTGAGCACTGCGGACTATAGAACGCAGTTGTAGCGCTCACCGAAACAGCAAGGAGCGCAAGAAAGGCAAGTATCTTGGCAGCCATTGTTGCTATGATGTTGCTAGTGCTTTCACTTGACAAGTTTTAGATTTCTATCAATGATATGGGTGGTGGATTAACTACTGATCTGGGACCTATTTATACAAGTGAGAGCTCATGTATATCTGTTTAGATCTGGGATTTTGCCAAACAATGGATGAGCTAGAGATGACATGGCACCTAGTCAATTTTGGCACTTAGTTTACAATTTGTTGGATTATTTGGTATGTGCAATTTGTTGGATTATATGGTATGTGTTGGCAAGGATATTCCCACTATATGCTAGAAAAACTTGCCCTTTTCTATTAGAGTTCTCTAGATACATGAGTAATGACATACATGATAATTTCAGCTCTACTCATGACAAAACTTTAGCCACATCATATTTGTTCCACTTTACTAAAATGGTGGAAAAGGAGTTTTCCTTTCGGAAAAAGTCAAACATGAAGGGAAAATAAAAAGAAGCTAACTAAACCTACCAAGAATAGTTACAAAGAAATGGAAAAAGGACACCATATTAACTTACCTCACCACCGATGGCTAGTATTGAACCTTCTCCACTGAAGGATACCGACAACTGTAAACCGACATCTTTGAGCTCCGCTAAAGCTTCCTGGTCTGGCTCCAAAGCCAGGTTCTGTGGTCCCTCTGCTTCCTGTGATTCCCATCGATACAACCTACATGAGTGTGAGTGTTTTCGTAGTTAAAAATTATTGAAAAAAAAACAAACAATCCAGCCCAAGTTCAAATATTTATTGTTCACAGGAATACAAAACAAGATGGCATTATTCTTTTGTAGAATATAAGATGATAGCAAAACATACAAGGTACATTTCGTAGCTCATACTTTGTGAACCAGAAACACATCTGTACTAACACGTAACAACTAAGAAAGCCCAAAGTATACTTCATGTTCGACCAAAAAAAATAGACTGTAAGGGATTTAATTACTCCTGCTAAGGAAACAGGAAGCAATCAAGCATGCCCAAATACCACCTTTTACTAGCAAATATCAACAGTAGATAAGCTACCTTCTTGCAAATCATGGCTTATAGGCTACATTCAAGACAATTCGCAAATACCTTCGCTTCAGGCCACATCACTTGTTGCTAGCAAGATTGATGTTATATTCACGGATCGAGTAGTCTATATTGAATTACGAATACCACCCATTACCTAGACTACACAATGAATGGAGGGGACAAATGTACCACATTCTGATCATTTGTGCATATCCGAATTCAGAACCAACAAACACATTAGCCACGCCGCTACAGGAGCGAACCCAGGGCAGGGTACAAACCCCAAGGATATGATCCGAAGGGGGGGTGGGGCGAGACCGCGAGAGCGCGTACCTGCAGCCGTTGGGGAAGGCGCAGAACACGCCGTCGCCGCGCGGGTGAACGGCCATCCTGTACGGCACCTCCTCTCGTGTCTCCACCTCAAGCACCTGCAGCCCACCGCCACGGGACGGCAAATCAGCAAGGGACACTCAGAGGGAGCGGGACGGATCGCTCACCGTGTCGGGGGAGAGGGCGGCCGGCGCGGCGGCGGCGGAAGAGAGGGCAGCCACCACGAGCTTGTTGGGCACCCCGCTCCGGCCCTCCCCGCCGCCGCCCCCGAGGACGGCCATCGGCGACGGGGGCGAGGAGGGGGAGGAGGAGGAGGAGGCGGCGGCGGCGGCGGGAGGGTCTTGGGGCTTGAGGATGTGGGCGAGCGGGAGCCACGCGGCGCAGTAGATCGGGAAGCCGTAGGACTGGCTGCCGCCGCCGCCGCCGCGAGTCGCCATCGCGCGGAAGGGGAGGGTGGGGAGCGCCCGGGTGCCGGAGGGAGGTGGGGCGGTGCCGGTGGCCGCCGGTGTGTAAAGTTCCGGGACTAGCGAACGCCTTGCCGCGCCGCCGCCCGCAGCTCGCCCCCTCCGTCGCGCTGGCCGACGGGGCTGCGACGCGCCCGTTCTGCCGAGTTGTGCGGCCGACTGAAACTGACGACTTGGATTTTCTCGTGATTCCGTGTGTCAACTCGAGGATCGATAGAACAGACAGGCCGCCTGGTTGATTTAGATTGTGGTTTAGGAGATCGAGGGGCTCAAAGTGTTGTCAATTTCAGGCCTTGTTTGGATTGACAGGCCGTCCTGGTTGATGGAATTAGATTGTGGTTTCAGAGACAGAGAAAATACCGGGAACCGTGCGGCTTAAATTTGCATCTGCTCGCTGTGCAGCCGCACTCTCTTTCTTCTGCTGATTGGTTCTTTGCTCCTCCTAGATAGCTGACGTGGGCACCATTGCGGACGCTCTTACTCCTGAAGACTTTCGTTTGTATTTGACAAATATTATCCAATCGTGGGCCAACCAGCCAAAAGATTGATCGAATGTAATGTCTAAACTGTGTAATTAGTTATTTTTTTACCTACATTTAATCTTACGACGGCCAAAAAATTGATGTGATGGAGAGAGAGTGAAAAAACTTGGAACTTTGCCAATCCAAACAAGGCCTCAGTGTTATATAGTTTGCAGAGATTCAGAGTTCAGGATGTCTCATCCATTTTTGCCAACTTCGATTTTGATTCTTTACGTGCTATATAAACAGGTTGAAACATTGTAGAGATCACTGGTACAAGTTACAAATCTTAGCTTATGACTTGAGCAAGTTTGGGTTTCAATTTTGAAGGAATTTGCTCGGAAATATGAATGGAATCGGTAAATTTTTGACAGTACATTTTTGTCTATTTCGAACACTTGTAAGGTATCAAAATCCCAACAAAGCTCATGAGACCTATGCCAAATAAAGAGGAGTGACCAATCTATAACGTGGGAGGGTTACCGCACTCTGACAAGTTTATCTGTAAAACATTCTGAGACCCAAACATCTCCAGTCAATGCTGATTCCCAGGCCAGTAATTAACCTCGTCCACTGTAGCGTTGCTACATTACGTATACCTGACAAGCGGTTCTTTTCCCGTGCCTTTTTCCATCTCTTCCGACAAAAACTAATTATGATTATTGGAAGAAGAGGTTGTGCTTGCACCTAAAGACTATGAGCCGGAAGATATGGGGAGTAGTAAAGGAGTTCACTGTGCTGTATTGAAAAGCATCAACGAGCATACGCGGAGTCTATTTCAAAAGTCTTAAAAGTTTTTTTTAAAAAAAAATAAAATTCTACACACTAAAAGTACATACATAAGCATTGTACCAAAATATAAGATTGAAACAACTTTTTCTTAAAATTCATATGTAATAAACAAATTTCAGCCGAGTGCGGAATTGAGGGTATCTTACATTTTGAGATAAGAAAAACAGGAACCTTGCTGAATCTTTGTTGTTTTATTAGATGTGATCAGCTCCCAAATTTTATTACGAGTGTGTACCGGGCCTGCTAGAGTTGCTCTCACATGGTCACACGGGCCGGGCTCCAGCCGCGCGCGTCCGCAACCGGGCGAGGCCGAAAGCGACGCGCACACCGGCCGCACTCGCACCGCAAAAACGCCCCATTTGAGCCACCGAGCCGCCACCGCACCACTCCTTCTGGCTGCCGTCGCTTTCCTCCCTCCCAGTCCCCGTCTCCCACTCCCACCAGGCCACCACTCTACTCCCCTCCACGGCACCCGCCGTCCTGCTCTACGCCCGCCCACCAAAGCTCCGTTCCCGAGGGTTCCAGGCCCCGTTGGCCCCTAGCTCCCCGTCCGCTTCCCGGGGCCGCCGCTTTTAGGTGCGGTGCGCCATCCATCTTGTCCTTCCTGACGGGGATCGATCGATCGGTTTCTCCCTTCCTCAAGAGATCGCGTCTCGCGGGATCCGATGAGATGCGCGGGCACGCGCGCAGCCCGAGCTCCTAGTCGTAGCAGGCATGGCTGAGCCGCCCTTCGTCCAGATCCTCCCGCCTCCGCCTCCATGGCGCCGCCGCGTCGTCGTCAGGGACCAGCTCCCGTACACCGGCCTCCCCGCCGCCGCGCCCCCGCCGCCGGCGCAGGTGCAGGTCGCGGCTTCCGGCGGCGGCAACGGCGGCGGCGGCGGTGGAGGAGGCGGAGGTGGAGGAGGAGGGAAGATTAGCCCGGCGGTGCTCTTCATCATCGTGATCCTCGCGGTGGTGTTCTTCATCTCCGGCCTGCTCCACCTCCTGGTGCGCGTGCTCATCAAGAAGCAGCACCGCGGCCGCGGCCGCGGCACGGCGGCGTCGGCGTCGGCGGCGGCGGCGGCGCGGGGGGCAACCGGCGCCGACGCCGACGCGGCGCTGCAGCGGCAGCTGCAGCAGCTGTTCCACCTGCACGACTCCGGCCTGACCAGGCGTTCATCGACGCGCTCCCCGTCTTCGCGTACCGCGAGATCGTCGGCGGCGGGGACACGGACAAGGAGCCGTTCGACTGCGCGGTGTGCCTGTGCGAGTTCGACGCGGAGGACCGGCTGCGCCTGCTGCCGCTGTGCGGGCACGCGTTCCACCTGGCCTGCATCGACACGTGGCTGCTGTCCAACTCCACCTGCCCGCTCTGCCGCGGGGTGCTCTTCGCGCCGGGCCTCATGGGCGGCGACGGCCACCCCCACCCCATGGCCATGTTCGATTTCGAGGAGAGGATGGAGGAAGGCCGGCTGTCCGCCGAGGACTGCTGCGACGACGGGTTCGGGTTGCCAGGGCACAAAAATTCTTCTTCTTCGGCGGTGGTGGCGGAGAAGAAGGTGTTCCCGGTGAGGCTGGGCAAGTTCAAGAACGTCGGGACCCGGGGCGCGGTGGAAGGCGGCAATGCCAACACCAATGCCGGTGCCCGTGTGCTGAGCAGGGATCAGGGGGAGAGCAGCAGCAGCAGCTTGGATGGGAGGAGGTGCTTCTCCATGGGCACCTACCAGTACGTTCTCGGCACTTCTGAGCTCAGGGTGGCTCTCCAGCCTGGCCGGGTTAGGAATGGCGGCGCTGGCGGTGCGGTGAGGGCGAGGCCTCCTGGTTTGAGTTCGATCAATGCGGACATTATGGAGGGGAAGAAGATCTGTGCGCGCAACAAAGGGGAGAGCTTCTCCGTGTCGAAGATATGGCAGTGGTCTAATCTTAAGGGCAAGCTGCCTGCTGGTTCCGATGAGTGTTCGGATGCCGGGAGCCTTCCGTGGATGAAGAGAGGAGGAGGAGGAGGTGCTGCTGCGGATACATCAAACTCATGACTCTGTACTAGTGTAATGTGATAGTAGCCTTTCTTTAGTTAGTGTTGCTCACCCAAGTTCTTCTTACCTGTAGTCATTTCTCTTGTCTGATTTTCATGTGCTGATTTTGATTGGAGTGCCAACTTCATTGGGGGCTTGACTTTTGGTTATCTTGCCATGTTAGTTAGTATGTTGCTCCATGTAGATTGTGATGACTTAGAATGGTCTGATTCTGGTCTACCTAATAGTTTGTGTTGGGTCTAATGTATCATTTATTCCATCCATCCAAATTTTAGGTCATTGTGGCTATGCTCCTATGTCTAGATCAGAGTATAGCTGACATTGACCTGACACTTCTCCACTCCATTCATTTTGGCAAATATTCATTGGAAAACATGTATACTTCTATTATGGGTTACTGTTAGATGTATCATAGCATAAGAGTTAACTGTCCATGCACTAAGTAATTGGCTTCTTTAAGCCCCTGTTTTTCATTTTTTTGGTCCTCTGGCAATATAGTCATATTTTCTAATATTTAGATGGAAATGCATCATATTCCCATGAAAGTGGCTATCAACTGCTAAACAATTCTTACATCATCGAATCTTAAGGTGGTGTTTTTTAATTCAAAGTGAATTAAGGTAACATGTTCACTTTAGTTTCAGTAAAACAATACGCCTTTCACCCTTTATGATTTTGAGTGAGTTTTAGATTCTCTAGTTCAGATACTATTGCCTGCTAGAACTACGTTGTCCTGAATTCATGCATATTTGTGAGTATTAAAGAGTGTTTTGACTCTTAAGCAGAACAACATCTAGTATTTTGTCTTATTTTTAGCTTTATGTTGAAGTTAGAAACATCATAAATTTTGAATTATGGTACTGGGAATATATGTATTCATGATATTTCCGCCTTCAACTTGACAAGCAGTTCAACACTGTGAAAAAATTCTAATGATTGAGCCTGCATTATCAGACTAAACATCTCTATTGCTTTTAGTCTGTCAATCATCTGGTACCTTTCTCAACCTCTTTTCCTTTGAGACCACTTTGTGAAGTTTACAACCTCTCTTTCAAGAATCTCTTTCCTCAAAATAATGGAAAAGGATAGGATGAGCGACAAGAAATCCCTGGGCAGCCAGAAGCCCATAATGCTCGAAGCATATATGTACTATCAACATTCAGTATTGCTTTATGTTTATTATATCTGCAGTTACACTTGCATTTTTATTTTTTACCATTCTATTGTACTATCAGTGTTTCTCAGTTGCTTTGGTTTTGCTGTTACTCAATTCCAATTTGTAGGGTGTAATTCATCATTTGATTTACCTCTTGTCAATTTTATGGTCCACAAAGGTGTTAAGATATTTATTAGCTGGCAAGTTGGTAAAGGGAGCTAACACCTTTTTGCGTTGGTGCTCCATCCCTGTGGAAGGTGTGACCATCTGGTCTCTATCATCTCTCTTTTCTGCATCGATATCCAATCGTGGTGGACTACACGGTGCCCACGCTGAGTGTAACCAAGGAGTTTTCATGGTACAGTAAGTATTCTGTTTGATGAGATAATAAAGAACAGTGCTTTTTAGTGAACTGGAACTGTCATAGTGTCATGTAATGTGTCTCTTCTCCTTTCTTGTTAATTTTGTATCAAAAAAGGCATTGTGAAGTGCCTGCACCAAATGACTCCACTAAATCAGATGAGCGGGGATCATGCGCCATATTCTATACACTCTGCATTTCGCCCTGGATCTCATCTGAGAGATGAATCAACTTGACCTCTCTTGCTGTTCCAAAACCAGAGGTGAATCAACTTGATTTCTCACAGTTTTTTTGTGTAGTAACCAGATTCATTTGTTAATTCAATAGTTGTTGTTAGTAACCAGATGTCCAGATCTGGAATATCAACTGTCTTTTGTTCTGGCATCTGAAACAGTTTGCTTGTGCTTGGCTCTCCAGATTTCCATGTTCATGATGAGGAGCCTCAATGATTTGTTCAACTTCAAATGTTGCAGGCTCCAGGACCCACAAAGCTTCAGGTCTCAGGTCGGTACTAGCGCTGATCTGATAAGGCTGTTGCTATAGACACGAACTCTCGATACTGTTCTCGACGTGATTATTTGCACGTTTCGTTCAGACCTTTCAGCTCTGCGACCAGTTTCTTCTCGGATGCAGTCGCTCATGAGTAAAGGCCAGGCTTGGGCATTATTGAAACGGACAAGAGCACCTGAACAAAAACTGGCGGCTTGCTGAATTGAAGGTCGTGTTGTCATGATCGTTGTGGGCTTCGTGTTTTGGACTCAACAGCTTTCTTCTCAGCACTGTCAGAAGGTCAACGAATCCTTTAGACCTTGCTTTGAGCTCAGTGCTGTCAGTGTGTGATAATTACTAGTACTGTGATGTCACCGGTGCTTTACCGGCCCTGCCTGCTTTACCTGTGCTTTAGCCGTTTGTATTGGTTCAACTGCATCTATAGAAGATCTGTCTCTTCTGAATTTTTTACGATTTTCATGATTTCAGGTACTCCCTCCATTTCAGAAAACATGCAACTATGGGTTGCGTGCCAAATAGTATTCATATTTATAACTCCAAATTAATTTATTATGAAAATATAATTCGTAAATAATCTAATGATATTTATTTGATATTGTAACTATTTATATTTTTTTATTTATAATTGGTCAAACTTGGTGGAACTAAATAGAGTGCTTGTCTTTAGAATTGCATGTTTTCTGAAACGGAGGGAATAGTTTGGTAATACCCAAACCTGAACATAAAAAATAGTAATGCTGTTTCTTCAGACAAATTTCAGGTACAAATTTGAAAATCTGAATTTTAATACTTGAATTGTCCGACTTGGATTAATCGGGTCACAGAAATGCTCACCCTGCTCGAATTCAGTTGGAAGTCAGATTGCCGACGAAACAACTTGGGACAAATCCTCTAAACCAAGTCGTGCTCACTATGGAGCTTGGTGAATGCCCAATCACATGATGCTCGGATCCACCACCACGGCACCATAGATGACCCCAGCAGCTCAGCCATCTTCCCTAACCCTCTCACGACGAGCTGCTCCACTAGACGACCTTCCCTCTTGTTCGACATATGACATTGCATTGGTGGATGCGACAAGCGTCATGTGTCTCAAGCACTGGTGAATCATGACGCAAGAGATTTGCCAGGCATGAGGTCAAAGTTCGTGTAGTGGAAGCCGAGTCGATAACTCTAGCTTACCGACTCGATGTATGGGCACTTCTAGCAACCAGTCCAAAAGTATGGGCAAATTAAGCTAAGTTATGTGGTCAAGATCGGTCGATCCCAATGACTTGGAGACAGCCTACAAATTTTGGCCAGCCTAGACCCGAGCAAAAAAACAGAAAAAAAATGTTTGACCTTGGTATACCGCAGTGACAACCTAAAAAGTAGCCGTACATGGCAAGGCTTTAGACGTCACCATGTAGGCTGCATAAACCAAAAGGCAAGTGGCAAACCTCTCTAATAGTCTCGGCCCGCTTTGCCTTCATGAATGTGCAACACCGGCACAACCAGAGCCCAAAAGGATTCAACTTTGGCCTTTGCACTAATCGAGGATACGATTTTGGGAGTTTCCAAATACCTAGTTGATTGGTAGGGATAAGATTATCTTTTAAGGCTAGTCTCAGTGGAGATTTCATGAGCGTTTCATGCACATTTAATACAGCGACACATCAACATAGAAGGATTTTTTTTTTTTTGCATGAAATGGAGAGGAGAGAGAGTATAATCGTTTTACCATGGTGAAACGCGGTAGCGGTGTTTCCAACGTCTTGGTAATCGGGTGAAACGAGCACCGAGGCATTTCATGACTATTTTTGGGGTGAACCGAGCATGCCTACGGCGGGGATAGGAGAAAAAAAGAGACGCATGGGCCCATGAAGGCTAAAAATAGTTCTATGAATCTGTGCAATGAAATTTGCATTGAGAGAGATATCCGTTTCACAATAAGTTTTATGTTTTTGGAAGCTGTGAGATGAAACGTTGCATTGAGACTAGCCTAATAAAGTGTTTGGAACCGAATTTTGAGCGCCACACAACATTACATCACTTTTTGTTGTATTTGTTTCAGGCTTCCAGTAAACTAAGAGATTGCTGCCTTACTCTTCCACATTCCAGCGATTGATATTATGGTCACGTAAGTAGGAACTTAGAACATCTCCAAGAGCTCCCAAAAACTCACTTGGTAAATCTAGTGTTTTAGCAACTTGGTATTTTGTTTTGCAAGTGAAAACAAGGTGCATCTCCAACAGTTTTGTATTCTCACTTGGTAAATTTGAAAAAATAGGCCCACCTTTTGTCCAAACCGTTATGGGCCTGATCCTGATCGGTTGACAAAAAAAAAAGAACATAAACATATGGATCACAAGATCTAATCAAGAACACAACTAAACTACCTCGGCATGATCACAGGACTATATCAAGAACAACATATCGGTTGACAAAAAAACAATAACAGAAACATATGAATCACAAGATCACATGATCACAAGATTATATCAAGAACAGCATATCGGTTCACAAAATAAAAAAAACAGAAACATATGAATCACAGGATCTAATCAAGAACAACAACTAGTCTACCTCGGCATGATCAGCAATCCATGATGAACTCGGCATACATAGAATCAGCAACCCCTAAACCTATCAACTAGTACTCTACCTCGAGCTCGGCATCAAAAACAAAAGACCGGCGCCCTAGGCCTAGGTACGTGATGATGAACGAGATAAAAACTTGAAGTACCTGCTGGAGGGCGGCGGCGCAATCTTCCTCCACGCGAGAACGGCGGCGAGGGGACGGGAGCGGTGGATGCTATTTTTAGCCGGCGGGAGAGGAGAAGCGAGAGGCAAGATCTATCGGACGGGAGAGGTGGCGGCTATTTTTATCCCGTGGAAGAGGGAACGATCGGTCTCCAGTTTGCGCGCGATCTGTCCGGGAGTCCTTGGCGCGCGCGGGAAAGAATATACACCGCGCGGGAGAGAGGAGAAGTGCCGCGAAATCACCGATGAGCGCTGCATACACGCGCGGACGGATACGCGCACGTAGCCCCTTTTTTCCCAAGTTGACAAAATACCAAGTCACTTTACCAAGTTGTTGGAGATGTACTTTTGTGATTTTGCCAAAAAAAATAGAATACCAAGCTGATTTAGGGAGCTCTTGGAGATGCTCTTACACCTATTAGTAGAAATTCTACACATCCATTCTCAACAAACTCAACTTCCACCTTATCATTTAGCCTCTCCTATTTAGATGTCTCTGCCATACGGATTCATTCTCAACCATAGAGCTTCCATCTTATCTTTCGTCCTCCTTTTCTCAGATGCCTCCCGCACACAACTCTCCATGCTTCACATTGTGGCCTCGGGGACGACAGACCAAGCTCCTACAGTCCTACGGGAGGTAACCCGTGATGGCAAATTTACTAGGGAACAGGTGGGCTTGAGCCCCCCTCTCCTGCTCCACCGTTAGATCCGTCCCTACTTTGGGATGTTTATCTTGGAGCTGGTAGGAGCAAGAAAGCAAAAGCAAGGAACTTTGTACACAAGAAGATACGATTTCTCAGAAGTGAAAAAATAACAAAATCGTTTGCCGAGAAACTTGGACAAGGCGAGTTTGGAGTTGTTTATGAAGTCACAACTTGCTTGGTGCTAAAGGGCAGCAAGGGCAATGGGCAGAAATTCACAAATGAAGTGGCCACCATCAGCAAAACAACTCACGCCAATGTAGTTAGTCTCTTGGGATTTTGCCTAGAAGGTATGAACAGAGCTCTTATATATGAACTCATGCCCAATGGCTCCTTCAACAGTTACACATTTGGCATCAATCCATCTTAAGTAGATAAGATTCTTAGCTAGAAGATATTGTTTGATATCATCAACATAATTGCAACAGATCTGGACTATTTTGATAGGGGCTGCAATACTCAGATTGTACACTTCAACGCAAAAGCACAACAACATTTTGCTGGATCAATACTTTGTCCCAAAATCACCGGAGATTTTTGGGTTGGTGAAGCTTTGCTAGCAAAATGGTAGTCAACTTTCCTTATCGAAGACATGAGGTATACTCATGAGGGCATATGCCCTTAGGGGCAAAAACAACATTCACCATATATACAAGCATATTTGCTAGTAAATTATAAAAATATATGAAAAAACATTCACCATACGCAAACTATAAAAATATGGAAACAACATTCACCATACGCACAAGCATATTTGCTAGTAAACTATAAAAATATATAAAGAAAAAACCAAAACATTCACCATTCTACATGAGTTGCTAGAACTTAGATCTTGATTAATATTGTGGTCTTCAAACCATTTTAACTCTTGAGGTTTGAAACAGGAAATCTAAACTATTGTTTAAAGTTTAGCCAGTATAAAAAAAAACTTTAGATCACATAAGTGAGCTAAAATGGTCTAAAGTTTTGGTCCTCAAAATCAAATAGACCCTTAGTTTTGAGTTTTTTATTTCTAGTACGTTTTATAGTATAATAAGTAGTACGTTTTTAAGCATGCTGTATGTGTTGCAATCTACCTATTTCTAACGTACACATCACCCTCTCGGTCCCTCTCTACTCACTAGTCACTATAGATGTGTTAGTGCTCCGGTATTCTCGGTCTCGTTCATGAAATGAAGCAAGGGGAGCAGATTGGTCCGATGTTAACATCAGGAGCCGGAATATTACCTGTCTCGGATTCGATTCTTCAGTTGCGTCGCTCGCTGAATCATTGAATTACGTACAGTATATGCTCTGCGATCCTATTATTCATCTGTTGACACGTCATTCGTTAGTTTCGTCTCTACCACTACTAGTGATTGACATGGCATGGACGTAGCTACATGGTAGAATCAGAACGTCGTGGAATTGGCACAGGGCTTGTTGGGCCATGATCACCAGCGGGCAGGGGTGGCGGTGCCGGAGACGAAGAGGAAGACCGAATCGGGGGTCGCACATGGATGTAAACTGTCACCGAGTTTGTTTTAGACCAAACACACTCACGATCCAGTTGCCTAACGGGCGGCGAGATCGGCACTTGTTCGATCGGCATTTAGCAAGGGTCTGTCCTGACTACTGATCCGGTGATAGGACCGAGAGATTCACACCATCGTGTGAGATCAGATCATGGGCTCCGGGCATCCGAGATGTTATTATTGCACGAAACCGTGTCATGCCCAGATTCACGAGTGGTGTTACCAGAGGCAAGGGTGTCAATCTGGGCACATTTTAACCGAAAAACCGACACCGAACCGAACCGAACCGAAACCGAACCGTATTGTCGGTTTTTCGGTTTTTCGGTTCGGTGTCGGTTTGTGTTTCTGCGTTGTTCGGTGTTCGGCTTCGGCTTCGGTTTAACCCCCAAACCGAACCGAACAACCGAAGTTAGCCTCTGAAACGCCGAAGCGCAGCCCACACTCGACGGCCCAGTAAGACTCGATTCCCAGCGACCCAGCGGCCAGCGCATCGCATCGAGCCATCGACGCCACACTCGGCCAGCGATTCCCCATCCCGCATCCCCCGCCCCGAGCCCCGACCCCCGAACCCTAACCCCGCGACAGGCAAGGCAAGCAGGCGGCGGCGGCGGCGCCCCAGCGCAGCGCAGCGCAGAGCACCGGTCGTCCCCATCTCCATCTGGCAGGCGCGCGGCGGCAGGAAGGGCGCGCGGCGGCGGGGGCTCTGCGGCCGGCTCTGCGGCGGCGGATTAGCAGCGCGATTCGCGAACGCGAGCAGCTCGCTGTGGCGCGAGCGGGCGGCGCCCGCGGTTGAGCGGCGGCGCGAGCGCGAGCCACCAAGCGGAGGGGCGGCGTCAGCGGGAGCTACGCGAGACGACGTCAGCGCGGCACAGGGCGGCAGCGGCGTCACCACTCACCAGCGCGAGCAGGGGCGCCCCTCCGCGACATCTGTGGATTTCTTGTTCGTCGTTCTAGAGTTTCCCTTTGGATTTTCTCTTTTCTGTGCTAGCTTCGGTTTTTTCGGTTGAAACCGAAAAACCGAAATTTAAAACCGAAACCGAACTTGTCGGTTTCTGTTTTTATCACAAACCGATCAGTGCCTGTTTTCTAGAAACCGAAGTTTCATAAACCGAACCGAACCGAAATTTCGGTTCGGTTTTAACCGAACGCCCAGATTGACAAGGGTGGCAAAATGCAGTGGAATTTTGCATGAAACGGGTCACTTCAGGCATGATTCAGCAAAGGTTAGATGGGCCTTTTGTCAGATGAAGCATACCACGATAGCAAAACGGACGCAGCACTGGGGTGTGATTGAATCTTCGATGTCGTCATATATCGATCAAGTTCTAAAAGAATAGACGATAATAAACAAAATGACGGCTTGTCTCCTCTGTTCTTCCAAAAACAGAATGAGCAATTTCTATGTTTATCTATAATGACAACTTTGGACGGTATATAGTAGGATCATAGCATTCTATATTCTATATTTTACAAAAAAATACACGCAAAAAGACAAGAAAAAAATTTAAAATGAATAGGCACCTCCCTATCGTCTCCATCCACACAAGCAAAAAGGAAGAACTACCAAGGACTGTTTGTATTTTTGTACATTTTTCCTATGAATATCTTACTATTTGTCTTTCATAGAAAATGATTTGAATAGTTTGTTAATATTTTTGTAGTTTTCTTTGAATATCTTTCTATTTTTCTTTCATAGAAAATGATCTGATTAATTTGTTTGTGTTTTTCTATTTTTCCTTTGAAAATTTACAAACTTCTCGTTTATGCACTTTTTACATTGTCTTTGATGATGTAAATTTTGGTGTAAATATTTTTTTTGGGTTCATATGTTTGTGCTATCTTCATTCTAGTCTTCATTTTCCTAAATCTGAAAATTTTTTGCTTCATATAATTTTTTTATTTTCCCCTTTAGTATCTTCTAATTTTCCTTACATAGAAAATAAATATGACTTTTTTGTATTCTTTTATTATTTTTTCTTTTGAATATCTTATTGTTTTCCTAACATTGAAAAACACTGTTATTTATTTATTTATTTATTGAATATGTGAATACTTTTTGTTTAATATTTGTGTTTTGATCCTCCGGTGTCAGGTTGGCAGAGAATAGGGTGTATATGCTTTTTTTTTCACTCGGGTATGTTTGTTTGAAAAATTCGAGTGAAATCTTGCATGGTGTCACTCGATTGACACGAAGATAGAATTCACTCGAGTAACATGTAGACAGACCCTAGTTTTTTAGTTGGTACATTTTATGGTAGTGGTATGTTTTTTCAGTATGTAAACATTGTATGTATTGCTATCTATCTATTTCTAACATCACGCTCGGTCTCTCTCTACTCACTAGTCACTAGATATGTTAATGCTCCGGTATTCTCGGTCTCGTTCATGAAATGAAGCAAGGGGACAGATTGGTCCGATGTTTACATCAGGAGCTGGAATATGACCTGTCTTGGATTCGATTCTTCAGTTGCGTCTTCGCTGAATCATTGAAGTATATGCTCTCCGATCTTATAATTCATCTGTTGAGCAAAGATAGATAGACAGCTGCGGACACGTCACTCGCTCCCGGGTTCGTCTCTACTAATACTTGATGAAGACATGGCATCGACGAAGCCACATGGTAGAATTAGAACGTTGTGGAATTGGCATAGGGCTTGGCGGTGCCGGAGACAAGACGAAGACAAGAAATCGGGGGTCGCACATGGATGTAAACGGTTGCCGAGTTTGTTTTAGACCAAACACACTCACGATCCAGTGGCCTAACGGGCGGCGAGATCGGCACTTGTTCGATCGGCATGTAGCAGAGGTCGGTCCTGAGTCGTGCCGACTGATCGGTGATCGGATCCAGAGATTCACACCATCGTGTGAGATCAGATCAGGGGCTTCTGGCATCCGAGATGTGATTGCACGAACCGTATCGGCAACGTGCCGATGCCCAGATTCACGAGCGGTACTTGTTTCACTTGAGGCAGGCAGGAGCGGCTACTCACCAACTCGGCTACTCCGTCCCAGTTGCAGCCTCACTGCTTATCTGTGTTTTTTTTACCGGTGGACTTAAACCGACCGGCCGCCTCCGGTAACGGTAAACCGGCCGGTTCGACCGGTTTACCGGAAAAACCGCCCGAATTCAAATTTGAATTCGAAAGGCGCAGTTCATCCGGTTTGTACCGGTATACCGGCGGTTTGCACCGGTTACCGGCGGTTTTCCGCAAACCGGCGAACCGGTTTTTTTTTTTCTTGAATAAACACTTTTTTGGGGTAGTTTTTTGCCACCTATTAATGTTCACATACAACACAATGTGGTACTAATTAGCATAAGTCAATAAAGCAATAATATTTAGTCGAATACAAATACAACTACAAACCGATACGTAGTCTCATACAAATAAATCGTCGCATACAAATACAACCACGTCGTCGCATACAAACAAACCACATAGTCTCATTCACTCCTGAGGATGTATGGGAAGACCCCATATCGGCACGACGCTTCATATTCGGCGGTGGACATAAGAGAGATACCCCGGGGAGTAGTTCAGCCTTGTATTGTTGCCAAGTTTTGCCCGTCCATGCTTCTTTGTTCCCCAATCCCGAACTAATGTTCTATAAAACTCGGGTCTTCCCATTCAAACACCCATTTATTAGCAGCCGTACGCTCACGTCGGGAATGGGATAGCTATAAGTAGGTTGTGAGGTATCACCGTAGGAGGAAGAAGAGTACTGTGGGGTGTCGTAGTCCGTCGGTGCATTCCATCTCCTTTGCGATGACGGTTGCCCATGGTCACGGTCTTGAGTACAATGTGTGAAGTCGGTCTCGCCGCAATCAACCATAATTAGTAGGCATTGATAGAAAAAGCCGTGCGAATGTAGGTGCAATGGATACCCGTGAAATGAAGAGCCGCGTAACGAGGATCACCAAGATGACTTTCACCACCACCACCACCTTCATAGCCACCACCACCACCACCACCACATTCATAGCCACCGCCACCGCCACCGCCATCGCCACCGGCACCGCCACCGCCACCGCCACCGTCACTGTCATCGTCGATCGACGTCGAGTCACCACTAGCACGAGCCCGGCTATCCTCGGAATAGTATGGCCGGCTCGATTCTCATCCTCGCCTTCGTGTCGCTGGTCACTGGCTTTCCTTTTCCTTTTTTCCTTTTCTCTTGACCCTTAGGAGGCGACATGTGCATCTTTCTCTTCCCGAGGTGACTGGAACCCACATTGTGTCGGGCCCAATCACTGACGTTATCATGCCCTGTAGCCCGACGTAGATCGTGTGGGGTCTATTTGGTCACCGCCAACACAAACAAAAAAAAAAAGTCACGCAAGTCAAAATACAAGATGTCATATATACCCAACACGATATACATATATATATATATATATATATATATATATATATATATATATATATATATATATATATATATATATATATATATATATATATATATATATATATATATATATATATATATATATATATATATATATATATATATATATATATATATATATATATATATATATATATAACGTACCTGACAACATGTGATGGCAGAGGGACGTCGACGTCGTCAGAATCCTCATCAAGAACCGGAGCACTGTTGGATCTACCATACTCCATCCATTCTCTAATCGGATTCGTACGGTCATACACTGATATTTCGGCGAACTGGTCAATAAAATCTACTTGATCCTGCCTTGGTGGGGTCACATCCGCAAGTCGCAGCCGAAGGTTGTACTGGACATAAACAAGCTTGTTTAGTTTGTTATGGGACAACCTATTGCGAACCTTCGTATGCAGCAAGGCAAAAGTACTCCGTTCCTGCCGCATCCACTTGAGGAGATACATTGTGAAACAAGCCGCAAAGCAAGGCGCCGCAACTTAGGAGTATCTTTCCCAAATATCGTCCACCACCGGCCGCAAGTGCAACAAAGCATGTTAGCTATGTATCCAAATATAGGAAACCAACAAGGTGTCGAGAGTACTCTTACATGCGGAGGTCCTGTAATCCCGTGCCATTCTCTCCCGCCGCCTGCGTGCCAAACTCACCAAACTTTTGTCGAAAAACCTCGGCCCCCCGCAACGCCGGTCGCATGGCGGTGTTGACATCCGTCATTCTCGAAAAGCCTCCTTGAGTCCGTAAAACATCGCCAAACTTGGTTCCATAGTGTATGCGGCCTTTGGATTTAGAACAAAGAGCCTGCAACATATTGAGTAAAATAAGCAACATGTTGAACATATATAGCGGGAGGAATAAATATAAGTCGTATATATCATACCCGGACCCACATACGTGTGTATGTACACGTCACGAATCCGTCGGTCCATTATAGCTTCATACTCTTTCCATGTGTGCTCATTTCTTCCAAAGAACGATCGCATCTCGATTTGCGGTTCCGTACTCGAGGACCACTTGACACATGTTGGCCTCCTTGTCTTTATCGGCGAAGCGAAGGAACCCGTAAAGTGGTGCAACCGTTTCGCAGATGTATCCCAATCCATCCCACCACCGCACGCTTTGACATCATTGACTCGAGCATAACGACCTTCATCTCGTGTTTGCCCATTTGCTTGACAAAAACTCGGAGATGACATCCACCGCAAGAACTCGAACGTTTACGACGAAAGCTCTCTAGAAACATGTAGTTCGTCCCAAATCTAGTGTCACACCACTTGACCAACTCACCGCCGATTGCTTTCCTCATCATTGCATTCAACTTATTATGGTTGTGCAACCAAGTTGAAATTCGCTTGCATGATTTTATCGTACCTGCATGATCGGTCCTCTTTCCAATATCCTTCAACATCAAGTTTATGGTGTGTGCCGCATGGTGTCCAAACAATGTGTTCAAACTCATCTTTCGAGCGTTGGAAGCTTTCTTGAAGTTGGAACCATTGTCGGTGACCACATGGACAATATGCTCGGCGCCAATCTCAAGCACCACCTTGCGAATCTCCCGAAAAATAAGCACAACATATTAGCCTCTTGTACGTATCCGTAAAAAAAAAGGATAAGAAGCACAACATTGTTTAGGAGATACCGAGTACGTATAGTCCGCATCTTGAGTCTTTCCAGCTGCATCAATAGATTTGTGAAACCATGTGATCCCATTGCAATATATCGAAAGTTTATGACACTCATTCTAGTGGGGCCACCCACGAATCACACATCAACGTGACGCCAAAGGTGGGCCACTCGGTCTTAAACTTTGCGTACCTAGTCTGCAAGTCTTTCTCATTCTCGAGCGAGGTACTTGCCATCAATCTCCTTCCAAGGGGTGAATCGATGCCTTCACCTAAAACCATAGGCAAATAATGAGAATATGCAAAGATAAAAAATGCCAATCTACAACTATAGCTACTTACCATGCTTCGTGTCTCGGACCGCACCGACAAAGTACGGATTGTCCGTATTTCTTCCCCGGGACTCCTATGTAATGGAACCACTTTGACCAAGCTTTACCAATTGCTTCCTTTGCATTTTTCCCCTTTTGTGTCCACTTGCCAAGTATCAATCCTTGGTTGGTACATTCCTCTACTCCCACCCATTGCCGCATTATAGTCGTCCACCACCACAGAGTCTCCCTCTCGTGATCCCGATCTTCTACTAAACATCCTCTCGAATAGGATTCCCCCACGCGAACCACCACCACCGCCACTACCACTACCCTCCACGCCGTAATGACCTCCTCTCTCCGTCGAACAGTTTGTTCGTACTCATGTTGTGTTCTCGACATGTTCATTGCCGCCTGCATCCGAGCCTCATATTCCTCATCACCAAGGGGCTGGTTTCCTCTTGTGCAGCCGCCTCCCCGTGCCACCTTTACTCGAGCCCGCTCGGTGGTTCTTTGCGCAGCCAAGGGCGTCAAGCTCTCGTCGAAAAAGTAGGCACGCACATCTCGGTGGCACTCGTTGCAATGCACGACCTCCGCCCGCGCCCCCCGCCAAATGCCGCTTGAATCTAGTGCAACCACCGCCATGTTTCGTCACTTTACGTAATTGCAATACCATCCAGGAGCAAGGTTTTGACCATGCTCCCATACACGATCGTGGGGTCCGCCCGACATTGTCTACCCGCATGAACGAACAACAACATACACATACCAATATATAAATACACCAAGTGCACGAAATGTATGTCAAGAATATATATCAAGTGCCTAAATCACTAAGCCACACCTAAATTCCATGTATATCAACAATATAAAACAAAAAATACATGCATCCTACCCCAAATCCTACCTAAATCATACCCTACACTATAAAATCCTACCTAAATCATAGATCGGGACCAAAAACATACCCTACAAGCATATCCTACCTAAATCCTAGAGCTAAAAGTACTCTAAACAAAAAAAAAAAAAAAAAAAATAGAAACTCACCTACTCGGCGGCTAACCGCCGAAGACTCCCGGGATACCGGGCCGACCGGGCCGGTAAACCGACCGTCCGAGCGGTCCGCGGACATATACGCAGCGCCGGCGTAAACCGGAGTACCGGCGCGGTTTACCGCCCGTCCGGCGGTTCGGCATAAGCGCGGCGGCGGCGAGCGCGGAAGATGCAGGGAGGCGCGGATTGGCTTTCGGGGCGTTGACCCCCCCCGCCGCGACCGCACGGGCGCCTTATGCGCCCTCTCGCCTTTATTGGGCCTAATGGGCCTTAACGGGCCGCGCCCCTTTTTTTTTTTTTTAAACGAACTCAAATTCAAATTCTTTCATATCACTCGACGTCCAATTTCAAAAATTTTTACACCATTGGGTTCCATAATTCAAGAGCTATTTTTAGGAATTTTTTAGCATTTTTTTTTCAAACTTCAAATTCGAATTTTGGGCGGTCCGAACCGATCAACCTAACCGACCGCCCGGTTAGCTTGCAATCATGTAAACCGCGTTTACCGAAGGTAAAAAACGCAGCTGCTTATACAGCATAGATAATGGCCAAATGCAGTGGAATTTTGCATGAAACAGTCAATTCTGGCATGTTTCGGCAAAAGGCTATAAAACTGGCATCACAAAAGCATACCACGATAGCGAAACTGACGCACCACTGGGGTGTGATTGACTCATCGATGTCGTCATATATCGATCAAGTTCTAAAAAATAGACGATAACAAACAAATGACTCTGCTTTTGCCTCCTCCGTTCCCCCAAAAAACGTATGAGCAATTTCTATGTTTATCTATAATGACAACTTTGGACGATATAACATAGCATTCTATATTTTACAAAAACTACACGCAAAAAGACAAGAAAAAAAATTGAAAATGAATGCATCTCCCTATCGTCTCCATCCACACAAGCAAAAAGGAAGAACAACTGTGCAGCATCACTGGGTTGTGATTGACTCATCGATGTCGTCATATATCGATCAAGTTCTAAAAATTAGACGATAACAAACAAATGACTCTGCTTTTGTCTCCTCTGCTCTTCCAAAAGAAAGAATGAGCAATTTCTATGTTTATCTATAATAATGACAACTTTGGACGGTGTATAGTAGGAACATAGCATTCTACTGTATTTTACAAAAATTACACGCAAAATGACAAGAAAAAAACTGAAAACGAATAAGCACCTCCCTATCGTCTCCATCCACACAAGCAAAAAGGAAGAACAACAGCGGCCAAGAAGACGAAAGCGACGGCGGCCTCCTCTCCTCCCCTGCCAGCCAGCCTTATCGTCTCCACCGTCACCGCCGCCATTAATTACAAAACACCCAGCCAGCCGGCGGCGGTTACGCCGGCGCCGCCGCGTCGACATCAGCCACTCAGCCACTCAGCCCCTCGCGGCGGCCGTAGCGGCCGCGCGTGGGGAGTGCGAGTGGTGGTGGTGGAGGAACGGCGGCGGCTGAGGCTGCGGCGCGTCGCGGCCGCCGAGGTCCATGGACGACCTGACCGACGACGCAGGCGCGACGAAGCGCATCGAGAAGTCGCGGTAGCCCTGGTAGTCGTCGTCGCCGCCCTCGCCGGGGCTGCCGTGCCCCTCGTCGAAGTTGAGCGCGTAGCTGAGCGGGTCGTAGTTGAGTTTGCTGCCCCCGCCCCCGCCGCCGCCGTTGCTGCTGGCGGCCCCGTGGCGCGGGCGGCAGAAGCGGAGCCGGCGGATGAAGGTCTTCCACCGCGGGCCGGCCACCAGCTCCGACCACTCCCGCACCTTCATCAGCGCGTCCACCCCGCGCCGCCACCACCGGCGCCTCCTCCCCGACGCTCCTCCGCTTGCCCCTTCTTCCCCGACGCCGTGCCACCACTCATCGTCGGCGGCGGCGGTGGGGCGCCGACGCGCGTGCGGGGACGACGACGACGAGGCCCACGGCGCCGGCGCCGCCCAGAAGCAGCCGCAGCAGCGGTGCCCGCGGCGGGAGAAGAAGGCGGCGTCCGCGTCGTCGAGGCCTCCGCCCACTACCACGGCGCCGCCTCCGCCGGCACCGGCGGTGTCCATGGCGATCGGTGCGGCGGTGCCCGCGGTGTGGTGGTGTGGTGGGGTGAAGAGGCGGGCGCGGCGCGGCGCGCGGGCGCTTTTATTGCGGAGGCGGTTTCCGGCGGGCGGGCGGGCCCACTTGGCTCTAATTGCCTCATTGGCTACGGAGGCGGATGCGATTAACCGCTGGCTTGTTGCGTCGCGGTGCGCCCTCCACCGACATGTGGGCCCGCCGGGCCAGTGATGTCATAATGGGCGGGTGCGGTGGCATTTTCCTCGAGTTCTTGCGTCACCTCGTTTGGGAGGCCGGAGGCCCGTGGCCGTGCCTAGTCAGCAACGGCTGACGTTGACTCGAACTGATATTTTAACTGGGAAAAACTTATTTCCATTAGATTAAAGTTCGAGACAAATTTGCCGGTGACTAGGTTGGTTACAAAGGTACAACTTGACTCGTGAAGACAGCCGAGCCAAAGCTATAACTTTGCTCGCCTTATACATTGCTAGATAATCGGTTGTTTGAAGGGTCTTTTACTCCTGTGCCATCAAAAAAGTTGGTTTGCTCCTTCACGTTTAAAAGTTGGCCTCTACCGTATACATCTTCGTGTTTGGAAACTTTTCATTTACGGTACTAACGCTGTGAAACCTATGTGCAAAGGTCTTCAATACAGAAGTTTGTTTCTCATATGCCACTCAGTGTTCAATCTCTAGGTGCGCGTCCACGATGATGCAGTTTAACAACAACTTCCAGGCTGCTATGATGCCAGGGCGCAATGGTTTTAAATTATTTTGGCGTAGCGCACGTGCCAATTCTAACTCAACAGTATTGTGCTGACAGTGCATTTTGTGTGGCATTATATTTTCAGGCCCTCGTGATGTCCGCGTGCGCATGAAGGCAGTCGGGATTTGCGGCAGCGATGTGCACTACCTCAGGGTACGCGATCTGATCTCCTCGTTCTATTCATCAATTCAATTCCTTTTTCGCATTGAGGGCACTGACTCAATTCGCACGTATGATATCTACTACGCAACGCAGGAGATGCGCATCGCGCACTTCGTGGTGAAGGAGCCGATGGTGATCGGGCACGAGTCCTTGGCGCCCCTGGACGCCGCGACCTCCGCGCGCGCAGCCGCCGGAGCTCTGCGCGCGCTCCATCGACGCGCAGGCGGAGGTCCTCCGCGGTGGCCATCTTCCTCCCCGCTGCATTCTGCCTCGTGGCGACCGCGTGCCACCCGCCTGGGCTCCAGGACGAGTGCCGCCGTGAGCCACCGCCTGGGCTTCGCGTGCTGCGCCCGCGTGACGTCGCGCCGCCGTGTAGACCCCTACGGCGCGCAGAAGATGGAGACGGAGATGGACCACTACGGCGCGCAGAAGATGGACCCCTACGACGCGCAGAAGATGGAGCCGTAGGCGCTGATCTGAACCGGAGATCCCAGTGCGCGCGCCGCCCTCAACCTCCGCGCTCGGTCGATGCAGAAGATGTGGAAGACGACGGTGACCTGACTGCGTGGCCCCACTAATAGAGACAAAGAAATAAGAGAATTGGATGAGGAGGGTATTTAGGACATTTACACTAGGCGGACCCACATATCAGAGATCCCAAACGGCAGAAATAAGCAGAAGGTAGACGGAATGGCATGAGAGATAAAAGTTTTCAAACGCGAGGACGTACATGGTAGAGGCCAACTTTTAGTGACGTGTAGGAACAAACCAACTTTTTTTATGGCACAGGAGTAAAAAACCCTATCAAATTCTTAAACAACGCCAAACACTACAATGATCAAAGGAAGAGCTGATAAGATCTTTGATTTGCTCGAAAAGGTTCCCATTCAAGAAAAAAAAAAGTTTAGGATGCATTCGGTTCTAGAGTAGGACAAGCATGGAGAAATTTTGGGTTCGAGGACATTTGTAGCGGAGTGTTATTTAGAGATAAATGTATTCTCTAGATGCCATGTCCACGTATCAAAATTTGAAGTACCAGCTCACATATTTTGTGTTGTAATTCCTCTGCCTGTGTGCCCATATGATGAACGTATGTGCATGCTCCATTGCACATATTTATTGGTTGTGGACTTGTGGGTAAGCTAAGCTCACATCTCTGCGACTTTGTTTGGTGTTGGTTGGGTAGTGGCATAGGGCGAGCTGGCGATGTGAGAGGTGGCAATAGATGTGGGATGAATGTAGCAAGGGCGAGGCGGCGCTAGTTAGGCAGAAGGGCGTGATTTCTAAGGGTGACACGGGATCCACGTAGGCTACTTGACTAGATAGGTTGAGGCAGAGTTTGCAGGGACAAGGCAAATATAGGCTAAGTGGTAGTAGAGGTTATGTGAAACTTGTAGATCACAATTTGTAGCCAACTTCTGTCTCTATACATGTTAAAAAAACTTCTGCCTCTAAACAAAATTGGGCCCTCTTTTAAGTGTATCCATAGAGAAAATTCTTTTAAGAAGGGGCTTTGAGTGCCCTCGGTGGTGTGGTTCATTCGATCTACCACTTTTCCACTTCTAGCTACTGGGACCAAGCGAGTGTTGTGGGTTGTATTGACGGATGACAACGTCGTGTTTAACCTTCAAGATGACATCATATGTACGATGATGTGATGATGTTGATGGGTTGTTGGCGTGTCATGTGAAAGTGAAAGAGAAATAGAGAACAACTATGCTATTTGCAGTGTTCGCATTTGTGTGGGATATATCACCATATTTTAGCAAGTGGCGTACTACATGTAAACGTGTGTGGAAAAAGTTACAATTTTTTTAAACCACCTCAGCATGTTAGGTCTCACGTTGTTGATTACAATTTAAATCGTGGAGGCAAGCTAGATCTAAAATGATATGAAAATTAGATTTTTTTTGAAGTTATTTACCTATTTTGCTAATATATATACTTATTCTTTCTATTACCTCCTAGGAGCAATATGAGATCGACGGCTCACAGATGTATCATAGCAAAATCCTTAAATGTATCGATGGAGGAAATTCTTTTAAGTAAGGGGCTTGAGAGGCTTTAGGTCTCCGCGGCAATATGGTTCATTCGGTTTACCATTTCCACTTCTAGCCATTTGGACCATACGAGCACCATGTGTTGTATTGATGGACCACAACATGGTGTTTAACCTACGAGATGACGTCATATACACGATGATGGGATGATGGCTGATGAGTTGTTAGGGTGTCATGTGAAAGTGAAAGAGATCGAAATGGAGAACGACTGTGCCATTTGCACTATGTGCTCACTAAAGATGAATGCATCGTAAAAAGGTAGCTAAGCTCACGTAACCATCTGTTTTGCATTGGAAGGGATTAATTAATACGCTGTTAGATACCGATGATGTGCACCAATCGATGCCAGACCAGACCAAATGCTCCATCAGCCTATCCGGGCTGACACGGATGTTGCATTCTTGCGGGTTCTTCTAAATACGATTGCGCCACTATACATTATCAATAGCGATCTTCAAATAAACCAAACATACATTTAGCGTGGATCATGACATATCTTACATGCTTTTGGTTTAATTGCAGCGTTCATCCTTTCTTTAGGGATGGTATATGGTTATTCCATTTCAGGATTACCTTCATCAATTCAACAAAGATTCACAGAAAGAAAGGAAAATCAATAATAAAAGAGAAGACGCAGAAAAGAAACCGTTGCTTTTGGGCTGCAAGAATCCTGTAGGAGGACTCTGGCGGGTTGAAGGCCTAACCTCTACAGCCCAATAAGCAAGGACAGATCGCATCCCAATGGGCTGTGTGGCGCAGATGCAGATGATCCTGAACAAAGGAACCGGAATCTCGCGAGAGTTTTTTTATTTTTAGCACTTTTTTCAAACTATTTACGTATCTGCCACGGTGAAAAAACTATTTCCAAAACTAGCAGGTTTTGACGCGCCTTTTTTCATGGCGCGGCTTTATACCTGAACCGTGCCTTTGATGGAGGCGCGTCTTGGGTGGCCACGTGGCCACTCAAGTCGTCGCTGCAGCCTACGTGGCAAGTCGAGTCGCGCCTACATGCAAGGCGCGTCTGAGCCGCGCCTGCATCGAGGGCGCGGCTCGGCTGGATATGTTCGGGCCCGAGGCCCAGACCGAGCCATTCTCTCCTCTCCTCCGCGCGTGTTTCACCACGCCGCCATCGCTGGTCACCCCGTCGCCGCTGCCACACATCTCCCCCGGCCGCTGGTCACCTCCGTGCTCCCACCTTCCCTCCCATTTCCCCTGCCTCTCCCCGGCCGCTACTCGGTGGCGTGAGGAGCGGTTTGGTGAGGATGGCGCCCATCTCCACCGCCTAGGAAGGCTCCCCACGGTTTACCATCCACCTTTGAGCATTGTAAGTGGTTCGATCCACTCTTTGTATTATTTTTGTGCGTTGGAGTGAGGCTTGAGTTATGTGCTCATGGTTAGTTGGCTTTAGATGTTAGGATTAGTGGTCATGCTTTGGTTTTAGATGTTAGGATTAGTTGAGTTGGCTAGGATGATTTGGTTAGTGTTACTTGGTGAAGTTGAATTATTTAGTTCCGGCTAAGTGGTTACATGTTTAGTTCAATTATGTGGTCATGGTTAATTATTTAGTCAATAATATATATTGTTCCTTATTTTTCGATAGATGGAATTGTATCGTAAGGAGTATTGGACCAAGAGGGTCGCCTAAAGAATACTCCACTATTCCGGATTACGATGTGCAATGCTCGGACACCCTTGAAAACACGGTTAAAAGACTCCGACGAGTTCGTGGTCATGATGCCATACCTGTCCCACCTTCATCATAAGCCAAAGCCCACTTGGACTTCTCGGCCATTTGTTCTTCCAACCAGCCCGCGGTCTCATTCATATCCTTCTTTAGTGCCACTAATGTTTCATCAAACTCGCCATTTGTACGAACACAACACAATTTCTTCAAATTTACATACCTCCTCTTCCTCCGACGCCGCCGTAAATTAGCGGCAAAGTGGCGCATGCACCATCTATGCTCCGAGAGAGGGTGTCCATCAATCTGCTCTTCTCGCGTTCAAGAGACCGGCATGCCTATCGATATCATGCATATCCCGCGAGAATTTCCAAGTACATTGACCCGAGAAGCCTCATAAACCATGACCATGACTCATTGTTCTCTCCCCGGCAATTGCAAAGGCAAGTGGAACTATCGATTCTCGGGATCACAGGGGAAGCGCCCATCATCAACACTCCCTGTACTTGCCTCGTTAAGAAAGTGGCGTCCACGACCACGACCGGCCTACAAAACTGGAATGCATGTTTTGTCCGGTCGAAAACCAGATAACACGCCTCGGACATTGTACCTTGTTGTGGTACGCCTACGATCCACCAATCCGTACTTGTTACCCGTGTCTATCCACCATTTCATTCCGGGGTTGAAATGAACCATTGCACACACGATTCGGGTACCCTATTGTAGGCCTCCTTCCCGGCTACCCCAACGAATCTGCGGGGCTAGCCGCTTAGCACGCCACACCTTTCCGTACTTAGGCTTGTACTTTGTGAATTCTCTTAGTGAAATCTCGCAAGGAAGAGACCGAGATGTCGTTGTCGTTATCGACGAGGGCCAATATGCGACGAGCACAATACCGCGCATGATCATCTCGAGGATGGTTTTGTTGTCCCTCATTTGAGGCACAATCGTGAGGCCGCACGACTCGGGTTATCTTCCACTTGTCATCGCTCGGTCTCTTTCTTGCATTAACCCTCCACTCACAACCCCTCTTGCATCTCACGTAGTACAGCTCATTCACGTTAGAATTGGTGACATAGTACGGCCTATGGTGGTACACGATAGTTCTCAAGGAACAACTTCGGATCAAGCAAGGAATTGAACATCATGCCCTTCAATTATCGCTTTCATCCCCGGTGAGTGAAAAAGTCCCTACACATTTGGAGGCCGGTGTCACAAACCGCCATATCTCGCCATGCCGACATCCCTATAGTTAGGAACCCCGCCGAAAGGTATGTTCGCCGACCTGTTGCATCGGCTACGTCTCGTGTAAGGATCGGGTGGCACAAAAGACCGTGCCGCACCGAAAGTAGCACATCCATCATAAGGGGCTTCCGGGTGTTCTCAGAGCTAGTCTTCCTTGGACCGGCACTTTGCATGCGGCTCTTCAACAGCACGAGGAGGTGGCATAGGATGAACCGGTGCTTTGGAGCTGCATATGAGCCTCCTCCTCATCCCCCGAATCATCCGAATCATCTACATCGTCACCGATCCTATCATCCTCAAGCCTCTCCGCCTCTTCGCGATCGAAATCATCGGGATCGAAGTCATTGTTCATATGCCCCGGAGACCTCCCCGGGACTCGTCCTCATCCATCAAAGGTTGCTCCGCGTCAACCGACCATCCACGTCCATCTCTGCGTTGTGTCGGCATCGCACCAACCCCATCATCACCACCTCCATGGTCCTTAGAGTAAGGCACATCATCGGCCAATGTCTCCACAACAACCTCAGCAACTTTAGCATTGCAACCCTGAAGGACATGAGTGTAGCGGGACCAAAGAGCTGAGTTCCCCAAAGGCATCATAACATAGCGAGGCCTTGCTGTCCCAACATCAAACCTCCCCTGATGATATCACCGCCAAATTTGGCCTTCAAACGAAGCATCAGCTCATTGAAGCTCGGAGGTGCATCAAAGATCTCCAAATCTTCCGTCGTATCAACGAACAAGCAATCTTCTTTCGTGACACTTCCTCCGTAGAAAACACGCACAAAACAATCCATCTACAAAATGGGAGGCGATGAAACATCGGGGCTACGGCTATGAACCTATCTTCATCGGCCACTTTAGTACTTTCCTTCGTCACCAATTTATCGACTACACTATGAACTATACATAACTAACTAATATATAACTATCTATAATAATATATAACTTATATAACTATCTACACTAACTAGACATGTCACTGTCTACACTAACTATCTACACCAACTAAACATCACTATCTACACTTACTATCTGCATCACTGTCTAAAGTAACTAACTATCTACACCTAAAACCTAAGTCACTATCGATACCTTAAAACCAAACTACATCTACCTTAATAACTAAACAATCGAAACCCTAACATGTCAAAATGTCTGATTCAAAATTGAACAAAACCGTACAAAATGTACCTTAGCTTCCTCACTGCACGCAGACGAAGAAGGCAGTCAAGAGTTGCCCACGGGCAACGGCAAGACCACGGTGGTAAGACGTACCGACGGCGGCGCAGCGGGGGACTCCACCACCCCCACCTCACGCCATGGCCGCCTCGGGGCTCCCACCTCCAACACGTCCGACGGCGAAGGCAACGTGGAGGCGGGATCGCGGCCGGCGGAGGCGAGGAAGAGGACGGCGGCGAGACCCTAGCGGCGGGCGTTCTCCCTCGGCGGACGAACGGGCGAACCACCCCGGCGGACCCGCACCGCAAGAGGCGGCGGCGGACCTGGGGCGGCGGCCCTCCATCCCCTGGAGCGGAACTAGCGGCGGCGGCCCTCCCTTCGCGCGGCGGAGGACCTCCCGGGCGGCGGTGGGGCGGCGGCGGTTCGTGGAGGGCGATAGACGGCGAGTGAGGCGCGGCGCGGCACAGGCTGGGCTGGCTCCGATCCATCACCAAGCGCCCTCGATGGAGGCGGTTAAGCCGCGCCCGACGATGCGCGCTTGACCGCCACGTCGTCGGGCGACGACTTGGGTGGCGTGGCCGCCTGACCGCGCCTCCATGCACGGGCGGTTAAGTTGGACTGCCGCGCCTTATTCTACGCCGAGAAAAACTCAAGCTAGATTTGGAAATAGTTATTTCACCGTGGCAGATTTGTAAATAGTTAAAAAAAAAAAAGTGCTAAAAATAAAAAAAAATTCAATCTCGCTGGCTCCCGTTTTCTCTCCGCAGAAACAAACAGTATCAACCAAGTCAAAGATTCCCGCAATTGGTTGGTTGGAGGAGCTGTTGGCGAGAAGTCGCGACGGCGACCGATCGCGCGGCCTTTATATACGACGGACGGATCGTCAGTTGTCTGCTTCGCTAGGAGTCTCCGCCGCCGCCGCCGATCTCCTCGCCGCGCGCGGACCTCACCGAGGTACCAGCTGACCCCTCGAACCGCGGCCTTTTCGTACGTTCAATTCTCGCCGGTTTTTCGTAGCTGTGTGTTCATTCCCACATGCCGCGCGCAGATCGACGACGATGGCCGGCGCGTGCCCGCCGCCGGGGCTGGGGTTCGGCGGGGAGTACTACTCGGTGGTGGACGGCGCGTGCAGCCGCGAAGGCAGCTTCTTCGGCGGGAAGCCCGTGCTGGCGCAGGCCGTCGGGTACGCCGTCGTCCTCGGCTTCGGCGCCTTCTTCGCGCTCTTCACCTCCTTCCTGGTACGCACTTCACTTCGTCCCCGCCAGTCCCCACTGATATGAACACGTCGCGATCGCGTGCGTGACTCTCTCGCTTGAGGATTCTACTCTCTAGTCTCTAGTGCCATTTGGCGTCTGCGTCGCATTGCACGCGCAACGACTATTGCTAAGCTTGCATGATTGGTACGTGTGATGGTAATTTTGTTTTTCTTTTACAAAAACAAGAAACTATGTCAATGAGAGCATAGATTTGCACGAAAAATTTCTAAAAATCGTAACACTCGCAATGCCAAGGTTGACTAGATGGCATTTTTAAACAAAACTCAAATTGAATTGTGGGAAATGCAACGAAGGCTCGTGTATGCATGAAACCAACTGTAATCCACTTCCACTACTAATATAAAGGCGTCTTTTGCAATTTGAGTTTAGAAAATGAACAGTTGATGACGCAAGGAATGGAATGATTATGTGTGGCTTGATTCCGTTTTACTAAATATATGGCCAGGACAATGCGTGTGTGTGGAGTTGAATTACGCACCAAGTGTCGTTGCACGTGCGCCCAATTTGACTTTGGATTATTTTTCATTTTCTTAATTCAAATTGGTTTTTGTTCCCGCAAAATTAAAGTCACCGTGATTGTGACATGATATATGCCTAATTAAGCACCATGCATCAACTATACATAAGAGTTAAAGTTTGACTTTGTGAGAACGAAAGCTAAACTATGGTACATAAATCGCGTTTGTCCTTGTCGCGTCCCTTTTGTTACAGACAAAATATAAGATGCACGGAATTCAGTCTGTTTTCATAATCAGTACCTTTTCATATAATAATAGCAAATATGTATGTACCTTACGATGAAACTTAGTCCCTCAATTCTAAATTGTAAATCATTTAAAGAATCTTCAAAGTTAAAACATATCAAGTTTAACTAAAATTATAGAAAAAATTAGTATAAATATTTATGATATTAAATAGTAAGTATACTATGAAAATATATTTAGTGAAGAATTCATTGATACTTAGTTGACATATCCTAGTTGTTATTATTTTATCATATAAATTTGATCAAATTTGAAATGCTTTGACTCTTCAAGATTATTGAAATAACTTACAATTTACGATGGAGGGAGTACAACTTTGCTCAATTATATTGATGCTTAAGGATTTAATTATCATGTCAGCATTCTAGTCTATCTTACAAAGTTACAACTGAACTAGCAAGCAGCTAACTTCGTATATGCGAGAAACTTGGAGACTATTTTAATGATTGTGTCTTACGTTTCAATTTGTTTTGCAATCACACTTAGCGTCATGCCTGCTAACTCGTACGGGCACAACAGTGGGGGACCATGAAAACCTTCATATTCCAATTTGTAGAATTTCTAAGATGGGGTTCAATCTCAGATCTCACATAAGAATTTCTCTGAGTGCGTGTTTTTTTCCCTAATGACGAATGTGTTCCAAGGATAATAAGGGGAAAAGAAAGAAGATCCAAAATTATTTGAATTCAAAGGAAAAATAATCCACGCACGGGCGACATGCTAGCTAAGTTTATAAGATTATATAACCCAGTGCCCCTGCAGGTGTGGCTAGAGAAGCGGTATGTGGGATCACAGCACACCTCGGAGTGGTTCAACACGGCTGGACGGAGTGTCAAGACCGGCCTCATCGCCAGCGTCATCGTCTCCCAGGTACATACTCACTTCACTGACACTTGCTCATTTCCCTTGATTTGTCTGTCTTCAGTTTCAGTCGCATATATACTACCAGTTGGAACTAGCAAGCTAACGAATCTATGGAATGGATCAATGGATCATCGAATCGAACAGTGGACATGGGCGGCAACAATCCTGCAGAGCTCGAACGTGGCGTGGCAGTACGGCGTGAGCGGCCCCTTCTGGTACGCCAGCGGCGCCACCATCCAGGTGCTCCTGTTCGGCGTCATGGCCATCGAGATCAAGCGCAAGGCGCCCAACGCGCACACCGTCTGCGAGATCGTCCGCGCCCGGTGGGGACGAGCGGCGCACGCCGTGTTCCTGGCGTTCTGCCTCCTGACCAACGTCATCGTCACGGCCATGCTCCTCCTTGGCGGCTCCGCCGTGGCGAACGCGCTCACGGGCATGAACGTCTACGCCGCCAGCTTCCTCATCCCGCTGGGCGTCGTCGTGTACACGCTGGCCGGCGGGCTCAAGGCCACGTTCCTCGCAAGCTACATCCACTCCGTCGTCGTGCACGTCGTGCTCGTCGTCTTCGTCTTCCTCGTCTACACCTCCAGCCACCGGCTCGGCAGCCCCCGGGTGGTGCATGACCACCTCACCGCCGTGGCGAGCGCGGCGCGGGACTGCTCGGCACCGCTCTCGCACTCGGACCAGGCGTGCGGCCCCGTGCACGGCAACTTCAAGGGCTCCTACCTCACCATGCTCAGCTCCGGTGGCCTCGTCTTCGGCATCATCAACATCGTCGGCAATTTTGGCACCGTCTTCGTCGACAACGTAAGCAGCCTGATCTACATACATACGGAGTACATTCAGGAAATCTGGAATCAATTCCATTTATGTCATGTCATACGCGCGGTGATGCAGGGCTACTGGATGAGCGCGATCGCTGCCCGTCCGTCGTCGACGCACAAGGGGTACCTGCTGGGAGGGCTGGTATGGTTCGCGGTGCCCTTCTCGCTGGCCACCTCGCTGGGTCTCGGCGCGCTCGCTCTGGACCTGCCCATCACGGCAGCCGAGGCGGCCAAGGGGCTTGTCCCGCCCGCAACTGCCACGGCGCTCATGGGCAAGTCCGGCTCCGTCCTCCTCCTCACCATGCTCTTCATGGCTGTAACCTCGGCCGGCTCGGCCGAGCTGGTGGCCGTCTCCTCCCTCTGCACCTACGACATCTACAGGACCTACATCAACCCGGACGCCTCGGGCGAGCAGATCCTCCGCGTGTCCAGGGCTGTCGTCCTCGCCTTCGGTTGCCTCATGGGCGTCCTGGCCGTCATCCTCAATCTCGTGGGCGTCTCCCTCGGATGGATGTACCTGGCCATGGGCGTCCTCATCGGCTCCGCCGTCATCCCCATCGCGCTGCTGCTCCTGTGGAGAAAGGCCAACGCCTCGGGCGCCATCCTCGGCGCGGTCACCGGCTGCGTCCTCGGCGTCACCGTCTGGCTCTCGGTCGCCAAGGTGCAGTACGGGCGCGTGGACCTGGACAGCACCGGCCGGAACGCGCCGATGCTGGCGGGGAACCTGGTGTCCATCCTGGTGGGCGGGGCGGTGCACGCGGCGTGCAGCCTGGCGTGGCCGCAGAACTACGACTGGGAGAGCAGCCGGCAGATCACCACGGTGGAGAGCGTCGCCGCCGACAGCGACCTGGCGGAGGAGCTCAAGGAGGAGCGGCTGGTGCACGCGAAGCGGTGGATCATCAAGTGGGGCGTCGCGTTCACGGCCGTGATCGCCGTGGTGTGGCCAGTGCTGTCGCTGCCGGCGGGGAGGTACAGCACCGGCTACTTCACGCTGTGGGCTGTCATCGCGATCGCGTGGGGCACGGTCGGGTCGGCGGTGATCATCTTCCTGCCGCTGGTGGAGAGTTGGGAGACAATCTGCAAGGTGTGCCAGGGCATGTTCACCAACGACGCCGTCTACGAGCGCCTCGACGAAATGAACCTGCGCCTCAAGTCCATCATGGGGGACATGCCCGAGGCGGAGGCGCGTTACCAGGAGATGCGGAAGGAGAAGGGCCTTGGCGCCATGGAGATGGTGCATCCCGCTGCATCCAGTATTGCCAAACCGTCCATGGTCGCCAATGACGATGCAGATGATCTTTCGCGGGCTTAAGATCAAATATATTAGCACTACTCGTCCGTATTGATGAATTTGCAGATTCAGTATATATCACGCGAGCTAGCAGAAGCTAGCTTTTGTGTATCTCTTACCGCGTAGGGTGTGTATACAGTCAATAAATCTCGAATCCATTGGCGTTTGATAAACCTGTTTTATTGTGCGCTAAACTCTTAAATCGTTCCTTAGATACTGAAACTTGTCTGGCCATTCCGGTCCTAAACTTGTAAAACAGCAGTTTAATTAGGCACTTAAACATATTGGGTTGTGTCGTCCTAGTTCCTCAACTTGCAAGTTGCCCATTAGATCATCAAACTTAATTGTATCATCTCAGTCTTAATTAAATTGCAAATCATCTGTCTAGATGTTCAATCTATGTTCTCGTCTTAAAGCCAATCTAGAATCGTGCTAACAAATCGTAGTATGCTATCTTCTATATCCCTTTAGCTCGTTGGCCTCTCTAATGAGCTCATGGCTTGTTACTACGTTACCACGATACGTGAGCATGGCCACGTATCCCGTATCGGATACATGTCTGATACCGATACGTATCTGTGAAGTACCAGGAAAAAAAATCGGATACTTCCTTAGATACGTATCCACGAGATTTGATGAATGACGATACGTATCCGCCTTTCGCCAGATGACGACGCACCCTGCCCACCTCGCCGGACGCAGGCGATGAGCCGCCACCCCTGGATGAACAGCCACGCATGAGTGCCGCCTCCCGACGCGCGACGTGAGGCATCCAGTGACATCCCATCCTGCTCACTGCTCCCACTCGCCGGCGACGAGGCTCCGCCCACACGACGTGCATCCAGGGCTCCAGGTCCCCGTGACTTTATCGTTGCTTGATTTCTTCTCCCCGCTTTCTCTCTGCCTGTTCCTCTTCCCATTCTCTCGATCTACTCTGTTTTGTAGTTCGCTTCCTCTCTACCTGCTACTCTGCCATTCTCAATCTACTCTGTTTTACGGTTCTAAATTGCTTGTTGCTTGATTGTCTTTATATGCAGTGAGTAGATGAGTGTCTCCTCTTTCTTGTTGATCTACTTTGCAGCTTCATGTTGTGGATGAGAGTGAAACAAATGAGAAAGAAAATAGGGAGTTGATATCCCTGAATGCCATTTATTAATAATAAAATGTAATAATAGAACTTAAGTAGTTAAGTAGACTGCAATTTTGTTGGTTCTAGCACTAGCAAAATTGCCCATACGATGCAATGGGTGGTTGTTATCGCAACCACAATGCCACCACTAAGTAATAAAGTGCAAAATATACAAATCAACGTGATTGTGTTAAATATATGAAATAAAATGACTTTTTCACAAAATAATAATATCAAATATCATGGCTTCCATAGTTAGAATAAAAAAGAAATCTTAAGTTAAAAATGAAACAAAAAAGAAGAAAACAATTTCTCATACAACTCATACACTGTTTTTTACAATCCAAGCAAGATGAACATTTTTTATTGATGCTTTGTGTTGCAAAACGTGATCGAGTAGTTTTCTTATATAGAGATTTATTATTGGGGCAAGTACGTGCGGGACCAAAAATTAAACTTGTGGACCAAAAAACATTAGCTGAAATCTATAACTCTTATATAAACAAACCCCACTACCTATTTCTCTCAACATGCAACACGTCCACCTCAGCAGCCCACTATCAACTCACCTATCTATTTCTCTCAACATGCAACATATCCACCTCACCCGCCCACTATCAACTCCACTACCTATGTTTTTTCATATGCAATGCGTTCACCTCAGCAATCCACTATCATTTGTCACTAGCAATTTATCTTGATATTCAATTTGCCTACCTCAGTAGTTCACTATTTTAACATATTTTTATTTCTTTTCATGCCCGCGGCAATGCGCGGGAATCCCCTAGTTTCTCTTTATTAGTAGGCAAAAAAAAGATAGATAGATAGATATCAGTTTTAATATGCATTATTATATTTTTATTTTAAAATAATAAATGTATCTACGTATCAGATTTTTTTTTTTAGAAATTGTCATATCCACATCCGTATCCGTCTGATATCACGTATCCGTATCTGTGTAATATAGGAACCAATGCCTAACGTTAAAAAATTTGAGAGGAGTCGTGTTTGGTTTTCGTTCCTTAATCAGGCGAGGTAAACCTGATACTATCCCCAAATTCGTTGAAGTGCATCCTTCAATCCCACCGGTGCGACGCCGCCAAATCCACCAAATCGGAACCCCAATGGCATCTCGGATCGACCTCACCAATCCCCACGGCGACCCCGGCCACGTCCACGCCTCCCGCCGGCCGGTCTCGATTCTCCTCGACGAGCAGCGGCCCCACTTCACCGACTGCCGTAACGAGACCACGGCCACAGCCGAATCGAGGGCTGGCTATATCTTCTCGGTCACTTTCTGGATGGCCGATCCACCGGAGGTGTCCTTCTTCTCCGTCCACTGCACCAAGGCCCCCGGCTCCAAGTCCAAGATCGCCGCCTTCAAGCTTCTGCCGCGCGTCGTCGGCGCGGAGGGCCGTTTCGTGCTCTTCCGTGCCCGCTTCTTCTCCGGCTACGGTAGAGATGAATACTTCATGTATCAGGTCGGCGATGGCCAGTCGCCGTCGTTGGAGCCGATTCCGCTTCCAGACGCCAATGATGATACTGGTACGCGCATGATCAAGGATTTCGGCATCGTGCCCCTCGACCACGGGGGCCATGCCATTATCTCCTGGCTGCTCTTTTTGAGGATCATGATGCACCGTCGGACTATCATCTCCAACTCTACTCGTCCAAGAGCAAATCGTGGAGCACTCGGACACTACCGGGTCCGTCTCCTGGGGTTGAGAGGATTACACCTGAGAAGGTAATCAGGCTTGAAGAAGGCATACTTGGCTGGGTTGATTTCTCGCAAGGATTGCTGGTTTGTGACTTGCGTCATGATCCACCTAGTGCACGTTTCATTCCGTTGCCTAAGCCGTTGCCTGAAAACAGAGACAGATTAAAATTACCCTCCACAGGAGCTTCGGCAAGGTCATTTCGGGATATTAGATGCGTCAATGGCCTGCTCAAGTTTGTTGAGATGGTGCATTTCCATGTGGCTGAAGAGCCAAGTGACTGTGGTGAAGAGGATTGTCTCTACGATTTGGACTTGATCAGGTCGCTCAAGCGTAAACGCATGGACGAGAAGCCCAAGCCAAGGCATGGTTGGAGGGCCGTGACATGGAGTCGGATGGTTTCATCTAACTGTTGGCGCAAGGCATATGTTGTTGATGTTGCTGATGTCTCGGTCGATGCATCAGCACATTCGTTGTTGTCCTCTGGACTAGAGGATGACAATTTTGGGAAGTTGACATTCAGGGACCTGTATTCGGCTTTCCCCACCCTGAGCACATCCCTTGATGATACACTTTACCTTAAAACTACGGTGGAACCCAGTGATCAGAGTGGGTGGGTGGTTGCTGTTGACCTTGGAAACAAGACTGTGAAAGCTCTTGGAGCGTATTCATTTGAAGACCGTGACCCTTTCAAGCAACTTTTTCGTCCTTGTGCATTGCCATGTCATATAGACATGACTCCAGGTGTTAAAGTCTCAGCGTGCCGTGAGATCACACAGGGGGGCAGCTCTGCAAATTGTCCTGACAACACATCAGTCTGTACCATCTTAGGCCAACCAAGGCTATCGCACAAAAGACTAAAGCATGCACGAAATGGAGGTCAGAGCATTGTACAGAAGGATCATACTTCACAAGTCCATACTGTTCGAAACAACATGGTAGAATCAAGCAAACTCCAAAGGCCATTGGATGAGAAAATTATTCCTTCGCAAAATGAAGCAGAGACTATTGTAAGGAATGATCATATTTCACAGGTTTTTCCTGTTCAGAACAGTCTGGTAGAATCAACAGGCAAACTCCAAAGGCCAATGGTTGAGGAAACCAACTGTTCACGAAATGAAGATCCGTGTATTATACAGAGTGATCATGTTTCACTGGTCCGTCCTCAGAACAATAATCTGCAGTTTAAGTGTGACAGGCCCATGTATCCTGGGCAACCATGGTGGCACCATCAACATATGCCAGTCCAGCGTCCGCAGCAGTTGCTGGAGTCTACTGTACCCATTGACCCTGGGCATGCACAGCTGGTCCCTGCCCCTAGCTTACATGGCTATGTCAACTATCAACCAGTATGGCAGCAGCCACTACCAACCATGAGTAGCATCTGGTTTGGATCCCATGAGGTGCCACAAACATGCGTCAACGAGTGCAATGGATCCAGCTACCATGGTTATTCACAGCAACTCCCGCCCCCCAAGTCATTTGCCCATGGCGCACACTCAAGCTATGGCAATGGCACATCAAACATTCGCACGTTTCTCTCCTTCCGCAGCACCCACCTCACCAATAAGAGAAGCCTTCCGACCTGCTTTGAGTGATCTTGGAGGAGGCAGGTCTTTAGACGGCGACCGGGTTCCAGCGTCTTAGTGCCTTCGAGGCAAGAAGGAGTGGCGTGTAATGTTGTGTGCACGCCCATGGAGGCAAAATTCGGCTAAATAATTACAACCTTGTGTGGCTAACTGGGTGTGTGTGTGTGGTTTATCGGTAAGCTTCGGCTTACCGTGTAATAAGGGCGTCAAAAAACTTTCTACTTCTGCTTAACAAAATACATGCGATCGCAGTGGCACATTCAGGATGTGACTGCTGTGCATCTTGGCCGCATTCGGATCAGGCACCACATTAGCCGACACCATATACTGTTTGGACCACATGAGTTAAGGACATTGATGAAACTAATTTGCTGGCAGTAGACCCTCTTATGGAGATCTACTTCAAGCTAGCTATTCTTGCTATTAATTTTTTGCATGGTGTTGGATGTCCAAACATTATGTGTTTCAAACTGAAGTCTAAAGAGTTTACAACTTTTTAGAGTTGTGACTGTAAAAAAAAATGCGTAGGGTTGGTAGTTACATGGTTGGGTCGGCGTGACCGAAGGCTTTGGTGGTACGACCATTGGAACATGCTAGAGATTTCCTTATATTGGTCACGAGCTTTTACTAACCAAGAAAACGCACCAAAATAAGTCACAAGGTCAAACTAGGCACCATAAGACAACAAGATTTTATGGAAAAAATGTAAAGAAGTTTCATAAATTTCGGGGACAAAGTAAAGCTAGTTTCATAAATTTCATAGGTATGACAAAGTTTCTATGACCTAAGCATTAAACCAAATTTTAGGATTTTTAGTCGCATTATTTTTGTAAATAAAATTTTTTGAAAAAATATTTTATGTAACCTAAATTAGTTTATATGGTTATACACACCAGATAAGTTGTCCAATTATTTTACATTATAGTTTATTAGAAAGAAAGAGTCGGACCACACAAAATAGTTAGTGATGTAAATTGATTTTTTTTTCAAAAACAAACTCATTTTTTTAGCCAAATCAAAAAAAAAAAAAAAACTCATGGCGACGCAGGGCTGAAAGCAAAGCCTAACTGTCGATCGGCCAAGGCCCAGAAGGAGGGTGGCGAGCCCGGGACACGAAGCTTCTGGATAGGAAAGGTCCAGGCCTCTTTGCTTTGGCTCCACTGAATGCCTGGCGTCGTGGCTGCTCGGGTTCTGGAAGCTTTGAGCAAACAGGCCCGTGCCACGAGTCAGATAAGCTTCTCCCTCCTCTCTCCGCTCGCCGCAACCTCCCCTCGTCACCGAACCGCCTCCTCCGCCGCGCCGACCTGCTCTGCTCCGGCGAGTTGGGCAGGCATGGCCGTCCTCCTCCGCGGCACTTCCGCCGCCGCCGCCACGGCCGCTGGCACTTCCACGGCGCTGCTCGCCACCACCTTCCGCCGCTCCTGCGGCCGCCTCCCGCCTCTGCCCCGCGCCGCGCCGCAGCGCCGCTTGCGTGTGGCCCGCGCCTCGGCCACCCAGCCGCTCGAGGTCTGCGCCAAGGAGTCCATCACCGTCCCTGGCCGCCTCGGAGACTGTAAGCTCTCTCTCTCTCTAGCTCGCTCGCTCACGCGCGCTGGGTGAATGTTGTTTGTAGAATGCAAGGTGAACTGGCAACAATGCTGGTTTGCGTTTGGTGGTATTTCGATTAGGGGAGGTTTTAATTTGCTGCGTTTAAAGTGCAACTGGAAATGATAGCTTTGTTTCACGTTTAGAGTGATGGTCTATTGGTATTTGATTTTTGTGTTATCATGACCTGTAATAACCTGAGATTGCACGAATGCGTGGTGGTACGTTTAGCTAAACACCAGCATTTTACATGTCTGCGATGCGGACGTAGTTATTTCAGCATATAGTTTGGTCCTGCAGTCTGCACCAAGCTAAATTAAATTTCTGCTAAACAGTGTTTGATTTAGTGCACTTGCTTTAGTCATCATGTTCATGACAATGTAAGCAGTGTATGTTCTCTGAATCATTTATCCAGCAGCAATGCATGGAAAATCCAAAGGTGCACTTCTATGATGAGTTTATATTTGGAGAAATTTTTTCCAGTGCTTGGTGAAGGTTGGGTGATTTGTATTTTCAGTGTTTTAGTGAAGTTTGATATTAATTTTAGTATAGTATATTAAGAGATGAACATGTTGAGGTTGTCTTTGGAGTCAAATTTCTTGCTTAATCAAAATTCTCTCTCCTGCTCTACACTTCTTTTAAGCTTTACTGGGGACTATAGAATGTGTTAATGCCTTAATGACAAAAAAGGTTCTGCACTCTGGATATGATGCACTCCTGGGTTTCTGTATGCTTCAGCTGTATTGATAGTCCTTGTTGAATTTGTGCCATACTACCATGTCGAAGGACTGATAGAATGTAAGAATAGAAGAGCTCATTTTGTATAGAAAAACAAAATATTTTGTACTGCTATATTAACTTTCACAGAGTAACTGTTTCTGTGATATAGAATAACAGCATTCAGAAACAAACTATAGTAGGTTTAGCTTTTTCTAATCTATGTTTGCTTATTAATAGCAAAACTTGCTCTGCACTCTGGAACATGCTTAGCTCAGATAGGAAAACTTATGCCAGTATAATTCACAGTATACCATTAGGCATCAGCAGTTTATCTTATTAATAGTGAGTTTATTAATAGGAGTATATATTAATGGCTACCTGAACATTGTCTCACTTAGACAGCCTGGGTTTGACACACACATCTCCTTTAAAACAGAGACGAAGAGGGGTGGGGTGGGGAAATTTCAAAGTTTTTTTCTCGAATACGCAAAAGATTTGCGCATCATTGTATTAAGTAGAAGAGTTTTTTACACCGCGCACGGGCGCGTTTTGGGAGGATAAAATTTACAACTAGCACTGCCTCCCCTCTCGGGTTACACACGGCGATTACTCGCGGGCTAATTCTCCTAAGTGGCGTGCCCCCGCCTGTATCCAAAGGTCGGCGATTTGTTTGATCTTGGCGAGGAGTTCCGCATTGGGGAACTTTCAAAGTAGACATTTGAAAGATCAATATTGACATTTGTTTGGTACTGAATGGAAGTGTGTGTGAATCTTGTTTCCTTTATATTAGAATGTAACATCACATTTAAAGTTTTTAACTGCATTGCAAGTTTAGTTTTTTTTTCTCTGATTATTGAAATACTTGTCAGTGTAAGTTAAATTTCACATGTTGGTCACAGGTCCTTTTACACAGAGGGTCTTGTTGACTATAGAGGAGAAGCATCTGCCTTACGAACTGAAGCTAGTTGATCTAGCTAATAAGCCGGATTGGTACCTATCTGCAAGACAAGGCTAACCTTTCTGAACTCAGATTATTACTGGCTGTTTCTCTGCTTGATAGTTTCATGGCCATGAGCCCATGAACCATCATGCTTTTGTCTTGCTTCATTAGGTTGTTTGAAATCAACCCAGAAGGTAAAGTGCCTATCGTGAAGCTTGAGGAAAAATGGATTGGTGATTCTGATGTTATAACACAAACATTAGAGGAGAAGTACCCTGAACCACCCTTGGCAACTCCACCAGAAAAGGCTTCAATGTATGTGATATTTCCAGTGCCCTAATTAATAACTCCTGTTTTGCGCTTTTGTAAGGGTGTTCAGCACTCTTCTTGCAAATGTTGAGTTATCCACACATATTTTGTGCTAATTTCTCTCATTATCTTTTCATTTTCGTGATGAGCAGTTATGTGTGACGAACTGGTTTAAGTGTTTAAACTTTGGGTGTGTTTAATTGTTTGTGGACTGATGCCTCTTTTCTGAAGAGGACTGAAGCTGGAACTTCTCCATCATCTAAAAAATGCATACAAACTATTATATTTTCCTTTCCATATCCCCTTGACAGAATATGTTATTCATTCATTGTGGTTGTTCAAAAATATGCCTTATCATTAATAGAGTTGGTACCTACGACCGTAAATTAGCGACTTTATTAGTACATCCTACATGGAAATGTTTTTTTATTTGTGTCATGACACCATCTGTAACTTTAGCCTGTTATTTTCTTTTTATTTTATTACACAGTTCTATTATTGTGAGGATCATAATTATTTTGCATAAATTTCATTACAGTGGATCAAAAATATTTTCCACTTTCATTGGCTTCCTGAAAAGCAAAGATCCAAGCGATGGAACAAAAGAGGCACTACTTAATGAGCTTACTTCATTTGATGGTTATCTAAAAGACAATGTAAGTGGGCTGGTAGCAATTGTAATACACTAATACTACATGAATGGTTCATAATAGTACAGTTGTTTTGCATGAGCTGCAATATTTCTATAATTTCTGCAGCCCCCTTCTACTTGTCATATCTACATACTTGTTTAGATTCCTGTGCATTGTTGCATGGATTATACCATGTTTGATGTCAGAAATAAAAAATATGCAAATTCCTCTAGAATCCATCAGCTGGTGCACATTTGACAGATGTATCCAAAATTTCCTTATCTTCCAATGATTCAGTCCCTCCGTCCACCAAAGAGAACAACTATGGGATCCGTGCTGGTCAAACTAGCTCAAGTTTGACCAAGTTTATAGTAAATAGTATTAGCCTTATGAAAATATATTCTATAACTAATCTAATGGCACTTATTTTGTATAATGAATGGTAGTACTTTTTATATAACTTGTAAAAGTTTAAACTGTTTTACTCCACGAGAAGCGAGAATTGCATTCTTTTGCCTTTTGTGGACGGACAAGTTTGTATATATAAATTGAACTAGATGCTAGTGTTTGTTTCATGTCTCATTTTTCCTATAAGCCAGACTCCTTTCTTTTTTTTGCGGGGTTATGAGCCAGACTCATGTTTATGACCTATAACACTAGCCTTGCTTCATGTTCTGCTAAGTCACATGCTACAATAATATGAAGCTACATTTATGACCTATGATGCTAATCGCTGCAAATATTAATAGATTTTTGTGCTTCTACTTGTGGAATCATCACAACCAGTGTGTGTTTGATGGTTTGTCTCCAAACGTAGCTAGAGCTTTATTGCTCACTGGTGAGGAGTTGCAGTATTGGGGTTTGACTGGGGCTAAAGGCATTACTTACCTCTTAGCCCTTGTGCCGAGCATGAGCTGAGTTTAGGTGGAGATTGTTTTATGGAGTAATTTGTAAAAGATGCTAATGTTTGCTTAGTCCCCTGGACAGTGTGGGTGCGTGCGTGTTTGTAAGGGCTCTTTCCCCCTTTTTTATTCTTGATATTTTTTGTAGAGTCTGCGGGAGAGTTGCATACCATTGCATTAAGAAGGAGATAAATACATAAATTACAACACATCCACCATGCTCACACACTCTTATATACTCATACAGGAAACAAACTTGCCTTTTACATCAATCCACAACTTGACCAACAAAACGACCATGTTATTATCTACTAGCGAGCTCTAGGTGAGTGAGGCTTCTAGCGCCTGCAAGGCCCCATAAGCGTGCCTCTTCAACGATTTCTTCTTAATATAATGATATGCAACTCTCCTGTGTGTTCGAGGAAAAAAAATGCTTTTACAGTGATTATTACATGATGTATGTGTCAAAATGGAGAAGTTATGCTACATGACACCACCACATGTTTGCATCATTGCATTTCAGAATTCAGAACAACCTACATGGTCTTGATTTACCTCTACATGGTTTAGAATTATTGGTCATCTAAAATGTAGTTTTACCTTACAATGATTCCAAAAGTTGCCTTTTGCTCATAGCAAACAACCACCTTGTGTTCTGTAGATAAACTTGCTTCAAGTTTTATATCAGCTAAGATGAATTAGTTAATATCTTAAATTACATCCAGTCCATATGAAATATGATGTTAACTTCGCATGAATCTTTTTAGTTATATGATATCTTAACTTATATTTGGTAAGTTAGTATTCGTTTCTGTGTGGCTTATCTGAATTTGCTGTGTAACGAGACATTATGCTGCAGGGTCCATTTATTAATGGTGGAACAATTTCGGCTGCTGATCTCTCTCTGAGCCCCAAACTATATCACATGGAGATAGCTCTGGGCCACTATAAGAATTGGTCTGTTCCAGATTCACTTTCTCATGTAAAAACATACATGAAGGTACGTATCCATGATTTTTGTGCTTACCTTTTTGGTACTTAGTATTCAATTTGTCTTTAGGTCTGACATGCAACTGAACTAGAGTACGATGCCATTTCTTTCGTCTAGCAGGCATCCACATCTGGCCAGTAAATAAATAAATAAATAAATGAACATAGAAATATGGTAGCTATTAATAGTACCATCCTCTCATTTTCTTTCCACCTGAACAGCGGATAATGCTTGACCAGTTGCACATCATATGCATGTTGTGTACTACTCATGTTTTTTGAACTACACATTTAAGCAGAATTATTATTAAAGAACATAGTGGAGCCACAAAAGAAATAGTGCTTTGGAGGAGATTAGGGAATATATCAGAAGGATCGATCATGAATCCAAATCCATGTTGACTCGATACTTGGTTATCCCAATTCTTTACTAGCAGTGAATTGGCTATTCTTACATTGTATACGTAATGCTGAACACGCCATTAAGAAATCACCATGCATTCTTTCCGAAGTATTAGCTAGGCATGAGAGGATTGTACTTGTACCTTTTGATGCTAGCTTCTGTTTCTTTGACATCTACCTAAGGAGTTGGTCTTGATCCTAGCCTTACTTGAGCATGTTCTTTCGCAGTCGATTTTCTCAACGGATTCTTTTGTCAAAACTCAAGCTCTGCCAGAGGATGTGATTGCTGGATGGCGCCCAAAAGTCATGGGTTAAATTCATTTCTAAAGTAAGACATTAAGGTAAACTTCATATATCCCCTTGATAGAAGGAAGAAATTTTTGCATACTTAGATTTCCTTGGTTTGCTATTTTGTGTCTATGGGAATAATAATGACTGGATGCATACCTCATAATTATCTAGAGAACCGGAAACATAGGGGCTGTCCTAAGCTTGTCGTTGCTAATAAGATGCAAAAATATATTTATGTATGTATTTCCAATGTATGTATAACTTTATTTGTACTAAAATACAAAAACATTTAAAAATAATAAATATTGTAGTGAATGTCTAGCGAGCTATTATGAGGTGCTTATAATATATGGGAAGATCAATATCCATTGCTGATAGTTAGGAGGACACCAATAGTAGTTCACTTAAATGATGGGCTAATGATTGCGTAGTGGCGGCTTTGGCCTTCATTTTCTGAATTATGTGAGGCTAGAAGCTACTTGCACTTTGCAACTGTTGCAGTGATGCCTCCTACCATTACCAAGGCCCAGCAGCCAACATCTCCTCACACTTTATTCCCTCCTCTCTTTGTGAACTAGTTTATGAGCTCTGTTTATTCATATGTAAAAGCAAGTAGAACTGTAGAAAATAACAGGATTAAGGTGTAAGCTTTTAAAGCACTGATGTAATAGTATCACAGCCAGATCTTCATATTTAGTTGCTAAAGTAAGGTTCGGTTGTGTGCAATCACGTTTGCATATAGCAGGGGCGGATTTAATATAGGTGCATGGGGGTACAGGTACAAGCAGAACACAACAGGCTCCACTAATATGCTTATGGAGACATTGGCGAGGACTATCTTTGTATACTTGCAGATAAATGTGTGTCAATTGTATACTTATATCTGCACACCTAACTATTTAATGTCATTCAGCCGTCATATTACATTGCTAGCGATTTGCATCGCTTCGGTCCATTCCCCCATGATTGAAATCCTATATCTGCCACTGGGCCACTGGCATATGGCCATCATGATAGGTGTTTCCATTTGCCTATATCAGCTACCACAGTACTTATTCTGTATCCTTCTCAATGGATCCCACTAGTTGGCACTCCATCTGAGCCGATAGTGAATGTCTGTTGGAAAGTGAGAATCTACCATTCTGCTTATGGACCCACCAGTTAACATATCTTTCCAATAATGATATGTTCTGTCAATCTTTGCTTAAATCAATTTCACATGATGTGCAACGATTTGACTTATCATGTGATGTTATGTTTTATTTTCTTATTATTAGGAGAGGTAGCGAGGTGACGATTGGCGAATGGAGGATCTAGATGCAAAGGTTTGTCGCATGTCTGTAATATGTACATGAAAGGTGGTGGATTTTTATTGGAATTTTCTAGGGCATAGCATATCAGGTATTCCTATCCAATCTCCTTGGCTTTGTGTGTCACAGCATCAATAAATTGTAAAATGTAAATGAGCATTCTCGTTGAACTTGAACCTCATTTGTTGTTAAGGGTGAGGGGTGGGTCTATTGCGTACTCCCTCCATCCTACATTATAAGTCGTTTTGGCTTTTCTAGATACGTAGATTTTGCTTGCACTTAGATTACAATATGTCTAGATACATAGTGAAAGCAATGTATCTAGAGAAGCCAAAACGTGTTATAATTTGGAACGGAGGGAGTACCTGTTTTCTGCATCATAGAAGCATTTATTTTAGCATTTATTTTACACATAACTTACCAATACCGTTTATCTATGGTTCTGAGATACCTTTTGGTGAAATGACGAAAGATATCCATGATTCATTGTATAGTTATTTTTGTTCCTTGTGATTTAAGGATGCATTTGCAGACACTGAATGTTAGAGCCAAGGTTATAATCATTTGGCCCATCCTAATCCTCGGTCCCACGAAATTGAGATACCTTTCTGCTGATTTGAAGCTACTAACCTCCAAATATATTTATCCAAGCGTTTGCATTTGATAAAGTGTCACTGTGCATGAAGCTGACCTGCCTCATCATAAGTTGCTGTTTCTCTTTGGTCACGTTCCTGTAACACATCCACATTGAACCTGCAATGATTTGATAAGATTTTTGCATTCTCCTAAATGATTGAGGCGTGGAATTCCAAATATCTCGTTTGTGCCAGTGGTAGGTGATGTGCGTTGTGTGGCACGATTCTGAAAGCACAGTAGCTGCAGAGGTTTGCTTGTATGTGGAATTGTGGATCGTCATATCTCTGTGATCTGACTAATACTTTTCCTTATAGCTGAGATTTACACCGAGTTGACGCCAAAGGAACTCACTGCGTTCCTTGTAAGCAGTTCCGTCGTCTTTCGACTCTGGCCTTCCAATCTCTCGACCAAAAGAGAATCCGCATCGGAGATAAGGTAAAAGATAATGCATATCTTGGAAGGGTGTTTGTTGCTGTTTCTTTTTTCTTTGTTAGATTAGACATGCATCAGTCGTCGCTGGTCAGTTGTCACAATTATGTTTTGCAATGATACTTGCGAAACTGCGAAAGTGGCCCGCCTGGGAGGATAGTGCGCGTCTCCACTAGCCGCTTCGCATTTCTGATGATGTACGAAGCACAGTTTACGTCAGTACAGCTGCATACCCTCTTTAGTTGCACAATTGGATCCGCTAGTTTTAAAGCTGCAGCAGCAACCTGGACCTTGGCACCCTTTCGTGGATACACAACGCAAACTAGCTTCTGTTCTGCTGGTTCAGCTTATATGACAGCTTATATGACTGGCAGCATATGCATCCAGGCAATTTATATCGGAGTAAAAAACAGTCGACATGCTTCCGTCGTGTACAAAACTGACAACCACCAGAGCACCGGATTTCGAGTTGCCAAACTATTCGACATACTAGGCAGCGGCGGTTTCTGGGATCGCCGGGCATCTCGGCTTTGTGGTAGTAGTTATCGAGTGCAGGTGGTGAAACTGCGTCCCCATACGTCTCATTCGACTGATCGTTGGAGCTCGATTGACAGACAGGGCAGTGCTCGATATCAGTATCCATGTATCCGCCGCAAGATATCACGTCGAGTTTTGTGGGTTGTCACGTCTTATTTTGCGGGTTCTCGTGAAATTCCCAGTGCCGGAATGACATTAGTGTGATATCGTGACTATCCGGAGTGCAAGTAGGCATCTCACCTCACCGGATCTTTCATCTGGAAGAAGACCGACTGAGCCGGGCGGGCATCTGTGTCGCCGTCCGTCCACCGTTCTCGCCCACTCCATGGCTCCCTCGCCTCTCGTATCCCTCTCATCCCATGCGGTGACAGCCCAGCGCCACGACTCGAGGTGAGGTTCTGCAGCAGCGTAGCACCTTGCGTGACGGTACCGTACGCCTGCTGCCCTGATCATGGAGCTCGCTCGGGACTCGCTTTCACGGTGACCGACCGAGCTGCATGGAAGCTGCCTGGTAGACGGCGACGCGCCACGGCCACGGACGTCGATCGGATTCGGATGCGCGCGTCCGTTTCCAGAAAAGCTCCGGTGGTCCTGCCGATTGAAACGCTTTTCCCGCCGCTGTCACGCTTGTTGAACGTTGCTGGCGGCGACGACCAGGAAGGACATCGGTTCGTACTTCATCGGCATGGGCATGCCGGATACGCGCCACATCACATGGCTCAACAACGCATGTGCATGCCGCGATCGCTGTAGCGAAATTCTCCGTTGTCAGTGGGATGGCGTTCTCGGGCACTACTGTACGCAGGTCGCGCAAGTCCTCGGTGGCCATGAGACCGTGCAGTTTTCCCCTACCGGAATTTCACTGTTTGCTTGGACACAAACGAGCAGTACCGCACAGATCGCGGCGACCTCGCGCACGAGCATATCCGGCGGTCGCCGCACCGCATTAACGCGGCCGGGGAGCAGAGCACAGAAGTTCATCGAAATGCGGCGGCCGCCGTAGGATCTTGACAAGGTAGGTTCGTTGGAATGCGCTGCGCCCCACGGCACGAGTAGGAAGGAGTACGGTGAGACGTGATGGCGTCTCCGTGCAGAGGCCCTCATCCGATGGGCGCAACACGCGGTACAGTACGCCGCTTCCGTGCCTGATTCTGACTGCGACGTCTAGTGGTCACGGTGTCGATCGATGGATCACGCTGTCACTTGTTGATCAGTTGGTCGCCGTACATGTCAAAGTACGTAGTACCTTGTCCCGTACGATCGATCGCCGTGCATTACAAAATGCACTCGGTTCCCCACGAGGCCATGACGCCGAGTCAGCCACGTCGATCTGCCGCGGTATTTTTGAGGCTCCAAGGTAGTATATGAGCACATTGCAGTGTGGCATTTTTTTTCTTAAGATCACAGTGCAGCATACCAGTTGTATTTTCCGAATACCATGCTCCCTGGCATTGCCCCTTGACCTATACAATACAACCTCGCGGCCGTGCATCTATCTATCTTTCCGAGCCTTTAGGGAGACAGAGTGAAACGGAAAGTGTAGACAGCCGGACTACCAGCACCACACTACCGCTGGACTACCAGTACCACACTACCACTGCGCGTACCACACTACCGCTCGAGCCCGAACGCCATCCAATCAACCGGCCGGTGCCCGGTCGGCCGATCGAGGGCCAGCAGGCACCACCGGCCCCAGCACGCCAGCAGGCCCAGCCCGACGCGTCCCTCTCACACGATTGCACCCGCGCGGGGGGCCCGGCATCCCGTCCGCCGACTCGCGCGCGTCCAGAGCTAGACATGCATGATCAGTGGCCTTGGCAGGGCATAGCTTAGCAATGCAAATCATGCAATTGCCAACAATTGCAACGCATGGGCGCTTCCAGCTCGACCGCTAGCGGCGATCGATCGAATCCGCGGGGGATGTCGATGCGGCCGGTATGGGTTGAGGAGACGGATACAAGGGGCCAATCAGGCAGCTCATTTGCCGCGCGCCCCCACCATGTCCGCGCGAGCGTCGTCGTCGTTTCCGCAGCACACCATCGGCCCCTGTCGCCGCGCGCGCGCCTGCCTGCTTGTGCCGTGTCGCGCACCGGCGGCCCATGGCGTCCTGTCGTGCGGGGCGGGAGGAAGCCGCCACGGGCTAGCTACCCAAGAGCGAGCGAGCTCGATATGATCCGCCTCTTGGCGCGGCGTCGCAGGTCACGTCGACACGTCAATTCCGGCCGTCCACATCAGTAGCACCGTGCACGGTGTACCTCTTCTAGGCGCGCGCGCGCGGATGCATGCGCCGGCCGATCCCGATGCCGCGCGCGGCGCACGACGCCGAGCGCGTCCGGACGGCGCGTCGCGTTCGCGCACTGCCGCGCAACATGGCCGTCGAACTTTTGAGTCATCGTGAATATATTTCTGATCGTGATCGATACCATGGGCGATCTGCTTGCGAGATCGCGCGACGCTCGGATGATGGGTGTTTGTTCTGTGCATGCTCGCCTTGAACCTTCTCTCGCCGGCGATCGATCGATCTGACAGGTGCGATCGAGTCGCGGCAAGAGCCACGCCAGGCGGCCGGTTCTCGAATCGATCACCTACGCCTTGGCAGCTCACGCACGGGTGATCGAGAAGCTGCCATACGCGCGCTCGATCAGCTGCTTAAATGCTGTTTGTCCACTGGCCGGCAACAGTTTCAGTTTTGTTATGCTGGCGGAGTGGAAGCTAGCTGACAAGAGAGAACGGGCAGCAGCTCACAGATCGTTCGACATGGAAAGATGATGCATCGTATCGTATCCCCCCGGACATTATCAGATCATCAGACGATCATGCATGGATGATGGATCAGTCGGTGTCCACAGTGGATGTCATAATTTTGATTTCTTTTGTGCGGATCATGTGCAAATCCGTAAGACTCTACTCTCTCAGTCCCGTAATTAATATAGTACATTTTAGTTTGTCCTAAGTCAATTTAGTTTAAATTTTACCAAATCTATAGCAAAGAATGTTATCATCTTATTACACTTTAAACAAGTAAAATATAAAAATACATCTCATAATAAACCTAGTTATGCTCATTTGATATTATAAATATTATTACTCTTTTCTATAAATTTAGTCAAACTTAGAATAGTTTGACTCGGGATAAAGCCAAATACATTGTATTTTAAGACACAGGGAGTAGTTTGATCATTATGGGCTAAACTTTAGCCCTCAGAGAGTTCAAATAAATCTAGAATTTTATAGTTGACAACCTTTAAATTTGAGATGGTTTACATGTCCAAATATTTTATACAAGTTATCAGACCATTTAAACAATCTTGATTTGTGATAAGTTGTCTCCATGGGATCAACAATTTTGTAGCTAACAACTTTTTCATAGATCGTGTTAAATATAAAATTCAAGATTCACAAATGTACTTGAGGGAACATTGATGTCGTCGCCGGTTCAAATCCTTGAAACCAACATCCATGATATGATATCTATTTAAACCAGTAGTGATATGTTTTTTCTTAAAAAATAATGAAGCTTCATTTAGGTTTCAGGATCCTTAGCACGTTCATATCTAAAAATAACTACTATCCATCCCCACCACTTCACCAATCTAGCAGAATCCAACATTTCAAATTCGACCCACGAAAAATTTGTTGCTTAATGATTTCTTCACAGACTTGGTCTTAGGGATATGCATATAACTACAATAAAATCATCGTATTTCATGAGGGAGAGAATAGGTTCTCCTTTTTCACTCCACTTCCATTGGGGTATGGGTATCAACCAAAACAAGTCAAGAGAGAAAGCCACTACTTCCAATCCCAACCCAAACCAACAACCAATGGCCACGCACCTCCTTGCTCCTCACAATCATGAACCCAACAAGCAACAGTAGTCGCCAAAAGCATCTGCCAAAGCGCTCCGTCCTGGGACTCGGGGGTAACGTCCGTCCGTCAAATCTCAGATGGATGGCGACGGATCCCAGACCTTCACAACGACATGGATGGGAATATCGGCACCGTATCCACAAGCGAAGGCTTTTTCTCGTACGTGCGTGCTCGCTTTAACCGGCCAGCATAGCAACAGCAAGAGAATAAAGCTAGATGCAGGTGTCGCACGCAGCGGTCCAGGTCCTGATTCGATTCGCATATACGTTCTGCTCGCATTCTGGGCTGGGGCAAGTGGAGAAAGAAAGAAAGAAAGATTCAGTCAGGTGCTCGATCGATTGCTGGACGACGGTCAGGTCAGCATGTGAAGGATGGATGCGGTGATGGTAAAGCGAGCTCGCTTTTGCCATTCGCAGTTGCCAAGCGGTACAAAGGGAAAGGGTGGCGCCGTGCACGTACCGCCCTTCCCATTGGTTCCTCAATCCTCAGCTCATTGCACCGATCGGAACAAAGTGACGGACGATCTTGTGCGTTTGTAAAGTGACGGACGATCTTGTGCGTTTGTACTAGTAGCATCTTTAGCAGACGCCGATCCACTCCATGGATCCCTGTTTTATATCACCAAGACAATCTCTCAGCCTTCACACGTCTGTGCTTACTGGCCACTTCGGTTTTTGCCGCATGGGAGTCACTGTGGTGTTGCCGTTTTGGACCAGTGAGTGGTCTGAAAGCAAGGTTCAGAAGAGAATGTCCAAGGATCTGGTATCGTTGCAACCTCTGCCTGCCTGCCTATATGTTGGAGCTTTCCAGCTGGACGCCCACTGCCACGCCTCAACTTGGCCATGGCCTCCGGGGCAACGGCACTTTCGTACGCTACGTGCCCATCCATCCTTGTCAACCGGCGACGGCGATTACTCACTCTGTCCTAGGTACGTTCGTATGATACGCTGTCACGCTCTACACCGCCCAAGCGCGCTCCGATTCCTCCTCCAGGTTCGATTTGAGTTGTCTGCAGAAAGATCGATCGGCATGACAACAAGCCGTTGATGCGTCAATCTGTGGTCAGGTCCGGAGATCTTCGAAGCTCGTTCAAAGTCGATCTCATGGTGCCGAGATAAGAAGAAGATAAAGCAGCGATAGTGGCGCTAGCTAGCACGCCCTAGCTATCTTCGAGTCGTGTAGCCATGACGACGGAGCGACGATGCCAAAGGAAAGTAAACACGGGCCTTGTTTAGTTCCTAAAATTTGCACCCAAATTCTACTATGCAAAAAGAAGATTCCCATCACATCAAAATATTGGATACGTCGTAGATCTTAAATATAGATGAAATCAAAAACTAATTACATAGTTTTGTTGTACTTTGCGAGAAGAACGTTTTGAGCCTAATTAATCAATGTTTGGACAATTTTTACCAAATACAAACGAAATGCTACAGTGCGCTACAGTGCAAAAGTGCCAAGTTTGGCATCCCCAGATTGGGGAAGGCCACGAGCGAAGGAAGAAATCTGGGTAGCGAAGAAAAAGATCTTCACTTGAGCCATGAGTAGCCCAGCAGTCCAGGCACTACATTCTGGGTGGCGCAGCAGCATGCCAGCATCTGCGACGTGCCGTGGCAGCGCCCGGCCGGGCGCGCGCGCGACACCCCACACGCGCGCCACTGGGGAGATGCTGCTGCGCCAACTCAGGTGCCGGCCCGGCGTGTAGCCGCCTTTGGGCGCCGGGCCTGGACCACGCTCGCGCGGGGCGGGGGGCGCCACGCGACGGGACCGGGGCCCCCCCTCGGCCCTCCAAGGCAAACGCTGGTGCCAACCGAAAGCCGCTGCCGGCCGCCCCCACGTCCGGTCCGCGCTCGGCGAGGGCGAACTGCCGAGTGCCGAGACCAAGCCAGCAGCAGCCGGCGCCCCGCCCGGCTGGTGGCAGGGCAACTGGGGGCAGGCAGGTGCCACCGTGCCACGCGCGAGTCGCACGCACGCACGCACGGGAAGGATAGGAAGAAGGGCACGGTGCCGCCTTTTTGGGTGGACTCATTGTTTATTGGCAGCGTGGCTTTGGCTCCCGTGGTTTCTGCTGGTGTGGGGGTGGGGTGGGGGTGATGAGTGGCCGACGGGCCGGCCATCCCGGCGTGCTCCTCCGCGCGGGCGCAGCATCATGCGCGCCCGCTGCCTTTCCATGCCGCCCGCCGCGGCCTCCAAAGCCGGCCAAGCCATCATCGCTGGCTGGCGCCCCGATCGATCAGTCGGTCCGTCCGGTCGACTGGACTTGTCATGCGCCTGGCCTGCTGGCTGCCGGCCGGGATATGATCGGAGGCCAGGGAGAACGCTCGCCAGCCTCTTTTAACACTGCTTGTATATATCACTGGAAAACAAAATTTTTCATATGGTCGATCAGGATTCAGGTCTTCGTCATCTGCGGACCGTGGAACTGGCCTGCTGATAGTAGTACACACGGTCAGCTCCCAACAACAAAAAAGGTGGCAAGTAGAGAATTATTTGTTGGTTTGAGCTAGCATACCAGGCAGGTCTCCTGTACTTTCAACAATCAGTCAAAATAGACACATGACCTACAGCAATGTCAGACCAGAGCTTAGCTCGGTTGAGGCGTCCATGATTGCTAAAATGCAAACCTACTATCTGTCACTTTTTCAGTTTTTTTTTTTTTTTTTTTTTTTTTGCATGAATTTGCTACGTAAAATATTTCACTACGACTAGCCTTTTTGAAAACCTTAGCTCCATGCACATACCAGACGTAACCACAAACATCAACCATTTCGGCGCTAAACCGGTAGAAAGTAAGTACCCCATGCCATCAACCATCCCTGTGATCAGTCTAATCCAAAACTAAAATTTATAAGCGCTCTATCAAATGACGCAAGAACATGATCATCAGACACCCTCTGCTCTGTGCTGCGGGCAGTCGGGCACGCACGGCACTTTTGCTCAAACGTGCTAGTGCCAAACCTTTTTTCCCCCGTTCTTATGAGGAATCATTGCGCTTGCTTGCCTCCCCCTCCCAGCTTTTTTCGTTATCTTTTGGGAGAACTCATCATTAGTGGATAAACAAAGTGCGTCACGTACATACATGTCTCCTATCCTCCCTCCACTCCGTCCTTATCAGTCATCGTAGTACATGTATACCGGCAGACAGCGTTCCATGAATTGCTGCGTACGTACAGTGCTACCTAAACTACGAGAGAACCCCCAGCGACAGAGAGTTGTTGTTAATGCGTAGCAGGAAGATGATTGATTACCTGAAAATAAAACAAACGATTCTAAGTTCAGGGGAAACAAACGTATTTGTTAGTATAAGCACTGACTGATCCAGCATCAATTTGTTGTACCAACCAACCGGCGTCTCTCCAGGTCCAGGTTCGTCCGACAACAAGGGTACTGGATACCCTAGCGAGACGCCGAGGAGGGCCCTGCGTGTCGCTGGATACGGCTCACCGGTCTACGTCGAATCCCGTATTACCGTGTAGTGGCTGGGTGGTACCTGTTCCACAGGATGATAGGACCTGGGCTGTTCCTATAAACTGGTGCATAATACGACGGGGTACTTCTAGTGGAGTACCGGCTCCAAAAAAAAAAGGATAGGTTCCGGCTCCGAATTCTCTCACTGTGGAGTTGAAACTATTTTGAAAATCGTTTGGTAAAAATAGCTTCACTGGCAGTTTTGTAATAATTTATGTCTACCTATATTATGAGAAGATATAAAGAACAGGAATGATTGATTAGTTCAATGACCGGGAATCGGTCGGCGACTGATTATTACATATCCCTCTCTGTTCACACTTAACAACAATTCTCATCAACGCAGTCCACCGCGCACGTTCACACTAAACCATTCAAAGACCAATTGCCTTCACTAATCTCACTAGACAATTAAGCTGGCTGCGCCGCAATTTAGACCTATGATACAATCGTTCTTATATTCTATTTTGTCAACGAGAAAAAGAACAATCTATTTGTTCAGTCGGTGTTGGATGACGTTAACATAACAAGCAATGCTACAATTATATAATGGAACTTGATTTATGGCAAATATTCGAATTGTGTTGAGCATTAACATGAAACTTGGCATGTTGTGGGCAGTGACATGGTGTGATTTGTTACAAAGCAACAATGGTAAGTCGGACCTGCTACCTAGGCCAGAGAGACGGCGATTAAGGTTGATGGTTTCTACGGCTGATAAGCCAATTTATCGAGACACGGTGATTAAGGTTAATGGTTTCTACGACTGTGATGTTTTAACCAATAAGATGGCTATATTTTACTAATTTAGAAAAAATAAAACACATATAATTTGCCCCAAAATGTTCTACAAGTGATCATGACATTTTGAGTGTATGATGTGCACCTTTTTAGTTTATTTTTCTCCCCATTTCTAGCCTTTTTCTCAAATCTTAAGCATAGCCTTCTTAAACTAGTGTACAATTGCAGAACACAAGGGTTTGTTCATGAAGGATTAGAGACCAGCAAATTACCTACTCCACCGTTTGATGTTAGTGTCAAAGAAGCACTGAAGCAGAAGCATGCTGTTATCAATCCAAGTAGTATACCCTAGATGATGAACAAGAGCCCTGCTACCATTCCATTTCCATAAAAGTGACAATGCATCCATTTCATAAGGCATGGCTAGCCCAACTATCCATCCATGTAAAGCCCTCCACTCCACATGATTAACAACTCCCTAACACACCCAAATCAACCTCATACACCTTAGCAACCGGATGCTTTGCAAACTGTCATTCCAAGGCTCTTTGTCCTAAACATTTTGTTTGCTCTAATCGATCGCCTCTACACCTAACAACTAATACTCCTACGAATTAAACATCCTCCCTGCCCTCCCTCCCCTGCTGCGCAGTCGCTGCAGTTCCCTTGTCGATGTCTGTCTCCTGCACCATCCATCCATCCATCCGGCATTGCTGACGCTGAGCTGTTCAACCAACAGCTAGCTTGTCTGGCTTTTTCACAGCCCCATGAGGATGTAGTACACCAGCGTGATGGGCAGCGCGATGAGCATGCCGAAGATGACTCTGCAAAGCCAACAGGCAACACAACAGCAGGTGAGACAAAACCCTGAGGCAGAGGCAGCAGGCAAAGCAGGAGGAGACCCGAGAATCCCGGCGCTCGCTGCTGCTGCTAGCTCAGCAAGACGACGGATCGATCGATCCATGGATGGAACACAAAGCTGCGTGGGTGGGAGTGCTTACGCCGTGCTGAGGATGTCAGGGTGCACGCCGTACTCCTTGGCGAAGACGAAGGGGACAATCCCCTGCGGCAGCGCGGCCTGCGTTCATCGTCGTCATCGTCAGTAAACAAAACGAACGTCAGTCATCAGAGAAAAAAAGGCGACAGCGTTTCAGCCAGCGTTCGTGGTTTGTGCGTGCAAAGTCCAAAAGCGAAAGGTGGCTGTGCCGCGCTTTACCGGCACAGCGGGCATTTCGATCGGCATGCCCGGCCGGCCACTTGACCCGACCCCTGCTGTTTGTTTGGAATTTCTTTTCTCTTTTCAATTTTCAAAAGGCGGTCCTTGTCAGTGGCATGCCTGTGGTTTGTTTGTGCGGTTGGTTGGTCCTGGTCGGTCGTGAGGTTTTGGTTTGGTTTGGAGTTTACCTGGACGATGGCGACGTGGAGCAGGGTGCCGCGGAGGCCGACGGCGAGGGAGGCGGCGGCCATGACGGCGGGGCCGGTCAGGAACCGCACGGCCATGGCGAACGTCGCCACCTTGTTCCCGCACGCGATGATCCGCGGCTGCAGCGCCATGAACAGCCCTGCATAGCATGCACGGAGAAAGCGACGTCACACACTGTGCCAGTGATGTACTCGGTACAAGCAGCAAGATTCACTGTTCCATAGGTGGACTGACCGAGACTGAACATGGCCATGCCGAGCCCGGCGTCGGAGAGGATCGAGATGGACTTGAGGATGATCGCCGGCATCTCGAAGTTCCACCTGGGTATTGAAACAGATTAGTAGTGACTAGTGAGTGAGAGATCAAACGCGCTGCATTGAAGCGAATCGCTCACGCCGCCGCCGGTGACGGTGATGATGCCGACGTACGGTCGGTCAGCTTAATGATGGTTGATTACCTGAAGCAGACGAGCGACCAGACGAGGCCGATGAGGCTGGAGTAGGTGTTGGGGTTGCGGATCAGCTTGCGCCACACCATGATGAGGATGAGCCGCGTCATCACGCTCGTCGGCGGCATCGCCGCGGGAGCCGCCACGCCGCCGGCATTCCCCTGTGCGGCAGCCGCCGCCTTCTCGTCGCCGGCCTCTGCGTCCCTCTCCGCCGCGCCCCGGTTCCCGAAGCTGAAGTCGTCCCGCTCCGCGAAGTCCTCGCCCCGCTCCTTCCGCCCGTCCGCCGCAACTGGAACAGAACAGGTTGTTGGTTGATCTGAGCATGCAGCGCAGCCAAAAATGGCCGGCGGCCATGGCCATCCAACAATGCAAGAACAGAACAAGGAGTTACCTTTGCGCGGGGAGGCGACGGCCATGCGGACCTCCTTGGCGTCGTTGTACTCGGCGGCGCCGTTGCCGAACACGTCGGACACGGGCGACGCGCTGGAGCTCCAGACGAACATGTGCAGGTCCTTGCCGTCCTCGCCCTTCCCTCCATTGGCCGCCGCCGCCGCCTTCTTCTTGGTGGGCTGCGCCGCCGCCATGGCCGGGTTGGGCGCCGGGTACTGCCCCGCGCCGTACTTGCCCGCCGCGGTCTTGCCGCTCTGTTCCTCCTCGTAGTTGGACGGCCTGGGCGTGGCTCCGGTGCGCAGGCCGAAGGCGTCCCCGGCGGCGAAGTTGGAGCTGCGGCCCACCATGGAGTAGAAGTCGGTGTGGTTGAAGCTGGAGCCCCGCGGCGTGGGGTTCCGCGACGACTGCAGCGAGTAGATCTCGGCGTTGGTCAGGTTGCTGGGCCTTGGCGTGGCGCCGGAGCCGCCGAACCCCATGGACCGCCGGGAGTAGATGTCCGACCGCGACGCGTTGGACCGCCGCACCGTCACGTGGATCTTGCCGTCCTCCTTCACCTCGGCCTCCGTCTCGATGGCGTCGTTCCGGCCGTCCAGCGACACCACGTCCGGGTCCACGACGATGGACGCGATGGCGCCCGCCGTGTCCGGGAACTGCTCCGTGATGAGGATCCGGGCGCCGCGGTACTCGAACATGAAGAGCATGAGCGTGTACCAGATGATGCACTGGAGCACGACGATCTGCACCATCAGGCTGCCGGAGAAGTCGCCGTACATGCCCTTGAGCAGCGGGATGCCCATCACCAGCGTGTTGGGCAGCGTGGACAGCGAGAAGAGCGTGATGGTCCACTCCAGGCAGCCCCGGCGGGAGAGGTAGCTCCAGGCGGTGAGCAGCGCGAGGACGATGAGCTTCTGCAGCGTGTCGGCGGCGATGAACCGGAGGTTCATGGCGTAGGGGTTGTTGGTGGAGATGAAGTGGAACGACAGCAACGGCACCGCGAAGAGCGCCACGAAGCGGTTGATCCCGGAGCACTGGTCCGGCGTGAAGATGCGCCACCACCGCACGGACCCGTACGCCAGGATCATCGCCACGTACAGCGGCACCATGGCCGTCATCACGTGGTAGAAGTCCGTGCCCGTGATCATCTTGCCGACGCGTCGCCGCCGCTGCTAGCTCTTCGGCGTGCGTGCAGCCGGCCGGGAACGGCGCACTTTATGGCGCCGGTGGTGGTGCGGTGGGAGAGTGTGTGTGTGATGAGTGAGTGGGGTGGGGAGCCGTGGGAAGAGTGGAGGCGCGCGGGAGAGGGGGAGTGTGGGCATAGGTGCGTGTGATTATTTATACACACCAGATGTGTACTGCACACTCCCCGACATGAGGGGGACGCCAAGTGCAACGGAAGGAAAAATTCTGCAGTATTTGCCAGCCGTTGAGATCTGTCACCATAAACCACTGGATGAATGACAGCTGGAGCTAGGATTGTTGAGAGCAAAATGTAGTTTGCAAGTCAAAAGTCGGATCGAAAACTCAAATTAACGCAAATGAAAGGGATTCAATTTGGGTCAAATTTTCAAACTTCGCAGAAAACCACCCTGCTTGGGAACCGGTCCAGATTAGTCTCTGCTAGTGATTTGTGCAGCAGAAAAAACTGAGCCAGGCGTCCGAGCCATCATTGAGGCTTCAACTTTTCTTCAATGAAAACTCATCTATTCTCATGTAAACTTGCAGATTATGTGCGTAACATGTCCTGTTGGGATCAAACGACCCCTTTATATATACATATGAGAGGATCGTGACCGACTAAGTTATCTAATCAATCAAAATCAATCTATTACACTTTTTGCCCTATTCTTCAACCTCAAACTTTTTCAACCCTTAATCGCCAACAGGTCTCTCAATAAGATTTGTCAATGTTTTAGGTGGTCTTGCCAATCCTAAGACATTTCTAATGCGCTCTCTCCGCGACGGGTCTTCCAGAGAGACCCCTGTTTTGTTTTTATAATTGATTGACAACACTGGACAAAAGCTTTCATATGTGAGTTCATTAAGCTAGCTTGGTCCACAAGCTAGTTGAGCTACATGGAGCCACGGAGTGGCGATGCCACACGTGTTTGTGATGAAAGGTTCAACTAGTGAAGAATTAATGAGATCAAGATGATAATTCAAGTGAAGATCATTGAGTGCGTGGAGTACAAAGTGGTCTTGCATGGCAAGATGTTGAAAGTCAATCAAGGCCTGATTGCAACGGACCATGCATGGGTGAAGGAAAAGCTAGGAGCTTGAGGATGTGGTGGATTGTCAGCGGACCAAGGGAGGAAGAATAATAAGTCTTGGGCCAATGGATTGTAAAGGCCATCAAAGTTATGAAGTGATGCGTGTCATTTTTGAAGTATAAGCCAAAGAGTTGGTGTCAAGGAATGATATCAAGTGGCTTGTTGTTGTTGATGAATTTTTCACATTTCTTATGTTTTCCCTTGTAAAAGTGAGCTGATTCCTACGAAATCCATAAGTCCTAAAGAGCCCTAAGTGTCTTATTGTTTCGTTTCTTTATGTATTGCCTAGCAAGTTTAGAGAGGTTAATACGATACGTCGTGTTTGAAGAAGCAACCGGTAGGTAATCGGCACTAGCAGTGAAACTAGTTATCATGCTTCACTCATGGAACATTCTTTTTTCAGTTTTCATCCTTTTTCCACGCTTCTCCGAATGAATTTTCGTAAAGATTCTCAAATTATCAAATTGAGCGGGACAACGAGGGAGCCCTGGGTTGCCATCGCGCACGCGGAACTGTTCACGGAGCGGTACCAAACCTGAGCGCTAGCTACCAAACTGCTCCACGCAGTGGTAGTAAGTCCAGTAATCGAACGATGCAAAGAATTTTGGCAGTGGAGGCGCACACGCCTCCCGTACGGCTCCCACGCCGCCACGGCACGCCGGAACGCCGACAGGGCAACCAAAAAGCTGCGGGGCGCCTCCAAAACCGCCCGAATAATCAAAGGCGCCCAGCTGCAGGAGCAGGTCGCTGCTGCAGCCCGCTGTCCGCCCGCCGTGCCGAGCCCGCCCCGCGCGCGTCGGGCGCTGCGCTTCCTGCCTGCCTCCGCTGTCGCTCAGCGCTGCCGATGCCGTCGCTTCGCGCTAGCACCGTTTCCAGGCGCCGGCCGGCCAGCTCCGGCCGGGGAACCGCGGGGTTGGGAACGGTGACCAGAGAACATGCATGGCAACGGCAAATGGAGGCTTTGCGCTCGGGGCGCCGGGGCGGCCTGGCTGGCCTGGCGCGCGGTGACACGCCCGCCCCGCCCGTTCGTTCTCGCGTGCGCGTCTCGGCCATCATTCGTAGACGCATGCCCCGCCCGCGGCGCGAAGCAGGGAAAGAGCGGGGAAATGGGGCGGCAGTCGGCTGTGGCCTGTGAGTGGACTGTGGTGGTATCTGGTGTGGTGCACCGTTAGAAAACCTTTTGGCACCTCGGCTCAAAAAGCTGGCGCGGCTACCCCTCCTCGGCAGTCGCCTCGGCGCACACACGGACACGGGCAGATGGGCACAGAGGGTTTTCTACGTTTGTGGTCCTGCCCTAGTCTGCACTTGTTCGTCGTGGGCTTGCGAGGGGAGAGCGAGCTTCGTTTTAGCTGCACTTTTAGCACGGACGGGCGAAAAAGCAGGGGAAGCAAGGAGGTCCAGGAATATACCCGCACCACCAAAAGTTTAGGGCTGCGCGGTTGTGTCAAGTGTCATGTGTGGCAGGCTTTGGCGCATGTTTTGTCTCCGTAAATCTCACACGAGAATGGGGGTTAAGCAACGAGCCTCGTAACGCTTCTTCTTTTACACGAGCAGGGAGTAGTGTTACAATTACACGTCGCAAAACTACTCCCGGATCGGAAGGGGAAGGGCGTGCGGCACTGATTGTTTGTGAGCTTATTATTGTGTCGATCGGGCAGGTGTAAACAATGCGATCTCCCATCACACTGAACCTAACATTCTGGGTGTGCCCGCTGCTTATCTGTGATTGAGTACGTGTGCTGTTCCATCCATCGTACTTAGCTCATCAATCATGCCAGACTCTACTACCCTTCAAGACCAAAGACATGGGTTTCCATTTTTCACAAACCTTTGCAGTTTTGCTGTCCTCGTTGCTGCTTCTGCTCAACCTAGCATTGAGTTTGGTTTGCCCGCCGTCATCAATCGTCATCAATAATCGCCAAGTGCAAAATTTAAATGGCTTTCTTCTAATACAAGAAGCTAGTATTACTTCAGCCCTGTATATATAGCAACTAATACCCGTCTATATGTAGCTAGCATTTTGCAAGATGAGTTGTTTGACGGGCCCTAGGAGAAATCATTAAAGCAGGGAGTGCAAGGAAAGGAGGGGCAACGATGATGAGGGAAGAAAGGCTTGCTCTGCTGCCTTGCTAGCTAGCTAAGCCTTTTTAGGGGCCGGACGGGATGAGCATAGAAAGAAACACAGCAGCATTTGTCAATGCAAGATTCCAAATGTTCTCATCTCATCCTCACCACCCTGCTGCTTTATGAGGGCATCAGATCATTAAGCCATGTTCTTGCCTTAAGTAGAATCGATCCCCTTTGCGCAAAGCCATGTCCGTCCTAATGCCACATTTCTGGCGCGTCACAGATTGTACCGCCACGAAATGTGGGATTTGTAGGGAGCTCCCAAGATGAGCTCCCGTCCAACGCTTGTTTCCCGGAATTCAACTGCTGTTCCACCTCTTTGGAACGAAGCAAAAATCAAGTGGGGCTTGCCTAGCGTGTGTAGTGTAGTGTAGGGGATTGTGTAGTGTAGTGTAGTGTAGTGTAGTGTAGGGGATGGATGGGGCACGCGACCCACATGATGGCATATTCTGGGAGGCAGAACAACTGAAGCGAAGCGAAGTGCTTGCCTGGAGGCTGATCCTGCAGCGCTGGCGGCCTCGCTGCTCATCTATCTTTTCTGGAACAGATGGATCGCCTGCTTTGAGTGTGCATCAATAACCCTGGGTCCATTAGAGATTCAGATGCCAGTACTATATTGGCCATGTTGTGCTGTGCATTTTATCAAACTGGAGAGCGAGCTTACTTGCAGAAATAAAATGAAAAGGTGAGGAGCTACCAAATCCGGGAAACCGATTGGTCTGCTGGTGCCCACTAGCAATATCATTACTGCCACTCACATTGGTCCAATTCCAAGCAAGAGTATTCTAATATCTGACTATATGTTGCTCATTTTAACTTGGCATCTCTCCAAAGATCACATATTGCTTCAAGGAATTTTTGCCTCTTGCAACACTTGTGAACACAAAGTATATAGTTTTACTACTTTGCCACTTGTCGCGGGTGCACGTACATTCTCTTGCACGTATCCGTTGACAGGATCTCTCTTAATCCCCGTGGTGCTGGATTGTTTACGAGTACATACTCGACACGTACTGCCTCGACTCTCGCGACAAGTTGGAATGTTTATGTTTGCCGAGAACAGATAGAAAAGAAAAATGTCAGGCTCGTCACATGGACGACGACGCTTGTTGCGTTCCCAAAGGCCAGAGCGCAACACGGCCGCGCGCATCGGAGGATCAGGCCCAGCTCGGGAAAGGGGAGCCCCCTTGGCCCAGAGGCCAGAGGCTCGAGAAGAGGTGGTCGATCGAGTCGGGCTGGGTCCACGTGGACGTGGGCGCGCATGTCGGCGACAGAATTATGGGAGCCGATGCCACTGAGCTATCGCCAAATCCAGTGCAGCTGCAGGGACCAGCAGCCAGCTCAGTGGAGTGCTTCCTTCGATGGTGCACTTCCATCTGTTTGTGTTTGCCCAGATGCCAGATACGATGCTCCCGTGTTTAGACTACCCGCACTGGGGCTGTAAGGCTTAGGCAAAAGCTTTTGCGTTTGAAAAACGCTGCAGCGGCGAACTCAATCGCGTCCGCAAACGTTGAGGTCGGCCCGACAGACGGCAACTGTGGCGGGCGTACGGCGCGAACGCAAAACGCCACGCGGGGCCCGCACGTCCTCGTCGTCCGCACCGGGAGAGAGAGAGAGAGACCACGGAGCCGGGGAGGAGAAGAGGAGCTCGACGAGCCGCCGCAGACCTCACGCGCCCGCACGAGGAGCCGCCGGATCCACTACGTGCGCCCGCCGCCGCCGCCGAGGAATCCAGGGAGGAGGAGGGCCGTCGAGGGAGGCCGGTCCGCCGCTCGCCCGCGCCGCCGTCCTCGTGCTCGCCGGCGCCGGAAGGAGCAGGGAGGGGGTCGCGCCCTACTCGACCGCGCCGTCCACGGCCATGAGTGGGGCCGTCGCGCGCGCCCTCCACCCGACGTGGAGGCCCGCCGGGGAGGTGGAGGAGGAGGGAGGGAGGCCCGTCGGGGCCGCCGCGCGGCCTCGCCGCGTCCGTCGCGCGCGCCCTCCGCCCCACATGAGGCCCGCCGGGGAGGGGAGGAGGAGGGAGGGAGGGGCCGGGAAGGTGGAGGAGGGAGGGGCCTCGCCTGGCCGCTGCTCCGCGCCGCCGTTGAGCTCGCCGGCCCGCCGGTAGGAGCTGGACGGCGGGGGACGGACGAGTGGTGGGAGCTGGCCGGATGGATAAGGCAGGGGAAGGGAAAAGAAAGGGGAGAAAAAAGAAATGAAAAAAAAGAAAAGTGGGTCCCACAACTGATAGAGGTTATATATAAAGGTTGTATGGCTGCGGGAGAAAGTGGTATTGAGTAAGGAATCTAGCTGACCAGGATAGAATATTCTTTTTGAGGAATGAATATAGAGGTCGATGAGTGCGGGTAGTCTTATGTTTTACACAAGGCGAAACAATGCTCGTCAATTAATGTTCCACCATTTAATTTTTTGCTTACATAGACATCGCCGATTCACGGGAACTCATATTGCTATTTTGCCCTGGGTAAAGTTGTTGCTGCTCCTAAAAACTATTGCAAGCTAAAGAAAAAAAAATGTCCCCTCGCTGCATCAGTGTTCGATTTATTTTCCTTACATGCACTCGTGGGGCTGCCTGGCTGCGTGCGGCCTCCAGAGTCCAGACTCCTTTTGCTGCATTGTTATCCTCTTAGCTCGATCTGCGCAGCTGAGAGAGAGAGACAGCTGTTTATGGCTCCCCATGAACACAAGCATGTGGCTGGCGCCCTCATTCGGTCCCTGCTAAGCCCTAGGCGGCTTGCATGGGTTTTGACCGGTTTGACCTAGATAATTCTTGACAAATTTGACCGGTCAAACCTCGGCCACCACTTAGATCTTTTGTGGTGTGATGCTGCTTGGAAACACAAATCAATGGAGTTACATTATCAAGTTATCAGGACCACGGTGCAGATATGCTTGTTAAGTCACGAACACCGAGCCGTGCAGCTAGCCGCACTGCCGCAGTCGTGGAATGACTCGGCAGCCGGCACGTCCGGCGGGCCCCGAAAGCAAGCAAGAATGCAAGATGAAGGATCCGTGGTGAGATTGGGTTGTTGGGACAGGCTCGAGCATCAGGTTCTGCGCGCACCGATCTTCATGTCGGAATTCATGCATCGCCTGCTCCCCCTCACTCCCTCCACACGCTCATCTCATCGTCTACCTCTCGGTGTCCACGCGCGCACCAACCGCTGCCCCCTGCCTGCCCCTGGTCGCACGTTCAGATCGAGATCGGGGCCCCTCGTGACCCATGATTTCGGCGAGGCGGTTTTGCTGGATGCTACTCCTGCTACTGCAGTTTCAGACTCTCAAGTGCCCCACTCCCCACACCTTGGGACAGTGGCTTCGTTGTTCTTGTTCCAGGGCAGATCGAAGGGAGTAGCATTGTAGCAGGGCAACACGTGAATCATGGAGTGACACTATGCCAGACAGGTAGGAGTAGTTTCTTTCCCCGAATAGAGAGTGGTTGCTAGGATAGGATTGTTAACGGCATGGACGGTTTGGTCTAGACCGGTTTGACCTACTCCAGCTCCAGGGCCATAGGGGAGTTGCTTAGGGTAGCAGTCGTCGTCGTCTAGGTGGACAGGATCCCGTGATACGGGCCAACATTCTTCGGAGTGGATTGGAGGTCACTCAACTCCGGTGCCTTTTATTGGGAAGGGTCGTCCTCAACTTCAGGAACGGTGTTTGCAGAGCGAGCTGTTACAGGTTTCCATTCTCCTCAGTCCTCCCCTTGAAACAAAAATCCAAATGCGCAATATGCTATCCCACGTACTCATATGTGGCAAACAGTGGACTGTTGCCTAGTTGTTGATTGGGGGAAATATTGGAGCGGGAGGCAGGCCTGATGCAGGGAAGCAACCCAAATTGGGCCCAACATGTACTCAATCATCGCTTATTGCATAACTCATGTTTTCAGGAGCCAGACTGCTCCGTATGTTATTCTCCCCCCTAGTAACATTACAACAACATGCCCACAAATAAAACTGTTAACGCGATGTCCCAACATCCAACTTCACGAGTCAAAATCCGACAGGGAACAACAGCCTCTTGCACCGGTTACTTCTTGGTTTGGCTGGCTGCGGGCTTGGTATGCACCAACAAAAATGCCAAGTGGTATGCAAACGTAATCACGCCTAATCTCGACATGGTGCTCAGGCCGGTCCACATTACTACTATATACACAGCAAGTAGGAGTGTGCGCCTACTTCAAGCAACAACATTGGTCAGGGCATCCAGCACCTGTTGTCGGGTGGGCAGCGCAGGAATAGCGCCCCTCTCTGTCACAGTGAGAGCTCCACAGACGTTTGCAAACCTCAGGGCTTCTCTCAATCGGCCTTCGTCCTGTTTCAGCCATAAGGAAAATATGAGTGGTTTCAAGTACCACTACACAGGTCAGTTTGTGTGGAAAACAAGAAATAACAAGGTAGCTTGAAAAACAAAAATGCCCCAACAACTACCAAGAACAAATAGCATTTGTTTGTGTATGTTTGTGGTGCCAGCTAAAAATATACACCCGTGCATCAGCATGTTGCCTATCTCAATAGACAAGTACTGAAACTTTATACATTATGACATTCTCTAAATTAAGCACTAAGTGACCAAGCAACATGTCTCTCATGTAAGTTTCCAAAAAGAAATGTCCCTCATGTAAGAGGTTGACTACCATCTGCAAGATACATGTTCCTTCCAGCCTCAGTGAAACAGTTTGGTGCTTCCTTGCTTCAGGTGCAAACTAGGTGGTCTTAATGAGTAAAGCTTGTGACATAGCGAACATGGATTCATCTTAAGTACAAAAAACCATAGAGTTCTTTTCGTTTGAATTTGCCTTTTTTTTTTAAACATGGAGTTTACATGACCCTATTATTTAAATTCAAAGTCGAAGATCCAGGTATAAGTATCACTAAACAATATTTATTCTTTAATTTGCCACAGCTTGCAAATTTGTAGCATCTGGGAATTGGGAGATTTTAGTATTTCAATAAGAGAAATGTGAGTTTGGGACACAAATGCTAAAATCCTCTTCAGTTGCACACAGATTCAATACGCCTTTCTCTGCAATTATCCAAACTAAATATGTTTCGACTCCATGTGAATAAGTAAATGTAGTAAACATAAATGCCATTTTAGGTCCTTTGATGAATTATTTCTTGCATCGATCTGTAGAAAAGTATCAAGCAAGGTGCTATAGCAGACTGCAGGAACACCTGAAACATAGTTTCACCTACTTCCTGAAAGGAGATAACAAAGCAAGTACAGTCATACCTGGAGCAGTGAAAAGTCTGTGGCTAATTGAGATAGCACTCCAGCAACAAAGGCATCGCCAGCACCAGTTGTGTCCACAGCACTTACCTTGAGTCCACCAACTCTACCACTGAAGTCCTGTTATTTCACAAGATGTACTGTAAACAACATTTTACAGGCCTATGTACATAAGGCATTGTTAGCAATTGAAAGTAATCAAGAAATTTAAAAAGACTGTTGACTAGAAATAAATAGTTTCATTAAGATAATATCCAACTCCATGTGAATTTTTATTGGACAAAAAGTGGGTTTATGGTCATGGAGAAAGAAAAAAATGAAATGGTGCATTGAAGCAACAAATAATAATATTACCCTCTACATCATAAGTGTAAAATTACCTTAGCATAATACCTACACCCATCTGGACCTTCAGTGACAAGAAGCAACTTCAGGTTTGAGTGGATAAGTTTCTTTACAACAGTATCATCGTAAGGATCCTCCCCATTAGTGAGAAAGGAAACCTCCTCTTCACTTATCTGTTTCAAAAGAGACACAACAAATCAACACAAGATTTGCTGTACAGCTGAACCATAATTTACAGACTTGCTACCTTGATAACATCAGCAGTTTCCCATATGCTTAGGATACCATCTCTAGCATCCTCAGCTGATGACCACAATGGAAGCCTCAAATTTGGATCGTATGAAACAAGTACTCCAGCATCTTTAGCAGCTTTGGCAGCTGCAATATGTGCAGTTTTACAGGGCTCAGTTATAAGACTTATCGAGCCATGGTGGAATATTTTTGCCTGGCATAAATAACATGATTAAATTACATTAGTTTTTCCATGAACTACATGATAAGAAATCAACAATAGTTGAGACGCATAGATATTGGAATGGCAACAGAATGCACTTCCATACCTTCCGTATAAGATCAAGGTCAAGTTCTTTTTCTTCAAGTAGCATGTCAGCACTTGGATTACGATAGAACATAAATTCACGTTCACCATCACTTCGGAGTGTCACAAATGCCAAAGCTGTTCTAGCATGAGGATCAAATAGTAATCCTTGATTATTTACATTATTCTCCTTCAATATATCAGCTAACATGTAGCCAAATTCATCATCACCAACCTACAAAGTAAAAGAAACTCAAGATACATAATGACGACAAACAAGACTCTGGTCTATTTTGAGCATGAAAATGATAGTCTGCATGCTACAAACTATAATCAACAATTCAAATGAAACATGGTTCAGTGAAAGCACTACTTCAAATGTAAAAGACATAATAACTAAATCCTATCACATTTTTTTTTCCTTTGAAAGGTTTCAAACAGAAAAGCACACTGCTCATAACCCCTTTTGTTCTGTTAAACAGTACAAATACAACAACTTTACCTTTCCAATGAAAGCTGAAGAGCCACCAAGACGAGCTATTCCAACTGCAACATTAGCAGGTGCACCCCCAGGAGCCTTCTTGAAGGCTGGTGCTTCTGCCAGTGACAAACCATTGACAGTTGGGACGAAATCAATCAGCAATTCGCCAAAGCACACCACATGTGGAGAATTGCTTGTTTCAGGGACGCCATCACTGACAATTGCCTTTGTTCGTACTAAGGTTGAAAATTGAACCAAACAAGAACCAAATCAGATATTCCTGCTTTTGCAGCGTCATATCTAAATTGACAAAATGCTAACTACTATAAAGCTAAGTGCCTTTCTGTTTCTGCAATAACATAATAATATTGTAAAATGAGTGACCATCAAGCGACCCATAATGATCCCTATAAGACTATCAATGCACATGAAAGACATGGAGTAAACAGTTCGCCACATAAAAAAGAAGAAGAACAAAAAGAAATCTGAAGAATCAAATGAAAGGCTGATCATGCATCCAAGATAAGTTAAGGAAATATCACTGCAGTAAAAATAATTAGTTAGAACTGCAAGCCCAAGTTATTGTCAGCATTAGTGAGCTCCTTGCATAAATAAAAACGGCTGTGGCCCTTGTTAACAACTTGTTTGGAGCAACATAGCCTTTTTGGAGCAAGAAACCATTTCCTCGTGTTTCATATAAACGACAGAATCAAATGGAAACCCATTCGGACCCGGAAATTTAAACAACCACACCGATCTTCTAAACTCAAGTCTCAACCATAAGAATTTGCCGTCCGAACACAGGCCTGGAAATTCTGCACACAAGATAATCATAAAGCCAAAATTCTGAGCACTGCACATTGGACTGATCTGAACGGAAATCATGTGGCTGACCACTCATACATGATACTCCTAGCTCATATTTCAAGTACCATACCATCCCCATTCCCCAAGTTCCCGAAGCCCATCTGTGATCTGTTAGACTGTTGCTACAAAAATAGAACACTCTCAAATGCATGATCCCACTGCTAAGTAACAGTATCAGCTAGCTGTGAGATCAACAACATATCCAGATATGCTAGCGGAGAGCGATCTTAAAAGTGAGCGTACTGAGCAGCACTCATGCCCCCGCGCGGGAGTACCTGCGCGTGTCCGCAGCGGCGTGGCAGAGACGAAGCCGCGGGGCCTCCTCGCGACGGCGGGGAGGGAGGAGCGCCTGCCGCCGGCGTGAGAAGGGGAGGACGACGACGGGAGGCGGCAGGACACCGCGCAGGCCGGCGCCGCCGCGTGGAGAGCCATGCGGATGCAGATGCGTGGAGAGTGCCCGCCGGCGACCGGGCTGGCTGGCTGGCGGAGGAAGCGAGGGGGCGCCAGCAAAGCGCCGTTGGTCAAGCTGCCGGGTGCTTTTTTCTTGGGCTGGGCAGCCGGCGTGCACTTCGGCTCGGGTCGGCCTCGGCGCGGTGTAAAGCGCGGCTGGACCGTGCGATGGGCCGGCCCCATGCGCGTCTAAAGGCTTAATAAAGCCTAGATAAAGGAATGGTGGAAGTGGCATTTGTTCCTCTCCGCTTGTTCCTTGTACCACGTCTGATCTGCAGATATGTGCGGGGTTGGACACATAAAATCTGGTATCAATAAATTTAACATACAAAACAACTTCTAGCTTTTGAGAAAAAACTCCCAAGAGCATCTCCAATATTTTCCAAAAAAAAAACAATTGGTAAACCAATGAGGTTTGCAAGTGGCTCAAAAAAAAGTGGAGAGTATATTTATTGGGCTTCTACAATAGTCTCCAAAATCTCTCTCCTAAAATATAGAAGACGATTTTGCATCAGATGTTCCGGACCTCTTTTTTCAAAATCATTCTAACTACTTTTTTCTGTTGTACGTATCACGACCCAACAGTCGTTCCCACTAAAAACATTTTCGAAATCATCCTTGATAGCTTGAGAATTTTGCCAACTTTTTATTTTAGACAAGACTCAAACCTCTTTTTTTTAGATCATGACTCAAACCACTTTGAAACAACTTATCTCAAGGACAAATATCAATCTCGGTAAGGGCGGACTCCAAATTTTCTATCCAACCTTATCGACTCTCTCTAATTAACCCAAGTCAACTAGGGTCAACCCTTTAGTTCATTCGGTGAAGATTCTCCAATACATCATTCCCAAGGTGTTCACTAGCTCTCCAGTGACTTAAACCATCCCATTGATTGAAGGAGAAGGCCACTAGATCAAACCCCTCTCTCTCTCTCTCTAAATCAAATTTCCCAAAATTAGTGATCCATCAGGCCGTCCATTCAATTACTTATTAAGCATACTCTATCTGGATGAGATGTCCTCTCGCTCTCCCCCTTGGACCCACATGTAAGCATGAGTTGGAAAAGCAAAGCCACCAATCTCACTCTGCTCTCCAACTTATTCATTCATTCCCCGCTCCCCCCTCCCCCCTCTCCTCAAGTAAACAACAAAATGAACTAGAGAGGAAAAGAAGGAAAGGAGAGAAGGAAGGGAAAGAAAATAAGGAAAGGAGATCAAGGAGTAAGAAAACTATCAGTGTCCATAATACAATTGTGTTGGATACCTAAAATAAGGATACCTAATCGTGCATACAAAAATACCCAAAAGAGAAAAACCAAAGTGACCTTCACTGGGCCAAGTAAAGTCCCCAAAAAGCTTAGAAAAGGAGTCCGCCTCATCTATCTAGGACGAAACCTTGGGCCTTAGACAATGACCTTGGCCCATGGGCTAAGGACGTGCCACCACACGGCCGATCCCACTCTTGCATGAGCCAAAGTTGTATAAATTGACCGAGCAATATATTTAATTGTCCATAAATCTCTATAAGTGGATACAAATGCATTAGTGGGCGTAGGTTGACGAAATATGTGCTTTACTTGCACCAAGTGGATCTATGTAGGGATAGAGTACAAGGTTATCATGTTGTATATACCACTAGTTCGACATATTGTATCTGCTTATGTAGTCAACCAAATTTATTTGAAAAAACGTCAACCAAATAACATTTAGCATTTTTTTTATCAGCTTGAACAACTTCATCAAACACACTATATATCTTTTCTAAAAATATTGTTATATCCTCTCATCTGAATCCTTTTGTCCAAAGAAATCCTCTGCAATTCTCATTCGGCAATCCGATCCAACACACCCGCGCGTGTACTATTCCTCAACCAATATTCTTCAACGCAACTCAAAAGTCTTGTACGAATTTGAAGATAGAGAGAAAAATGGCAATAAATCCGTTGTGCCGGCAACCGCGACCGCAGGCTTAACTTTTTTGCAAAGTTCCCTATATCACAGAAAAACGTGCAACATTAAATTTGACAAAGACGTAAGAAAAGGGTACAATTTCTTTGATCCTTTCTTTTCACGTGCACGTACTATACGGTATTGCCATTAGCAAATTGATCGTAGCAAGGACGGGGATTAGTCTAGATTCCAGAACACAGATCTCCAATGCCACCGTGGCCGCACGAACTTTCCACGTGCACGCACCCGTAAACCACGCTCCAAGTCGCGCCAAATACAGGCCCGCGTGAAAGCACCGCTAACGGCGTCTCCATCTGGGGAACTATGACAGCTTGCTTTGAGATTTGTGTACGCCACGTGGAGGTAAAAGAGGGAGGTCTCTCTAGATGAAGGAAAGACCGGGTCTTATAGAATTTGCCTCCCCCCTCCTCCTCTCCTACGACAACCTCACAGCGCCCTCCTCACCGTGCCCGCTCCCCATTGCCTCCCTGCGCCTGCGCTTGGGCGCCACCACCATCCACGCACACCGCTATGGAGGATAAGGTGGAGGCAGCGGCGGCAGATCTGTCGGATTCGGTGGCTGTGGCGGCGGCAGATCCGTCGGATTCGGTGGCGGCGGTGCCAGGTAGGCCTCCGCCTCTCTCTCTCTGTCCTCTCGGGTTCCGGCGAGCTCTCTCTTCTCCCTCAACTCCGGTATAGAATGGCCGGCCGGGGGAGGTAGGTAGGCCAGGCAATGGGAATGGTCGATGGGCGGCTTAGGGTGCCCTAGCGGCGGCAGGGGTTGGGGCGGGGGAGGCTCGCCAGAGTTGGAGAAGATGGCGGTGGGCGAGCTCACCGGATCTGGAGAAGATGGCGGGGTGGGGGTGGGGGTGGGGAGCAAAGATGGTAGCCGCCGCGGGTGCTAGCGTTCACCGGAGTCAACGCCCGCGGTGGGGCGGTGGCTGGCGGCGGGGGCGAAGGTGCAGGAGCCGGTCTGTTTTTTCTTCTTCCTTTTTTGGCAATCAAAATTATTTTCTTCCCAAATTGGAGTGTGTAGGCTGAAAATTTATTTCCTGCACGCGCATGCTTTAGTAAACTTCAACAAAATTTTGGTCATACCCAGTGGGGCATCTCTTGGGCGAGTGAATTGTTAGCCAGCTTGGTCATCTGTACAGTGCATGGATGATGTGCTAGTAAGTGTATGCTATGGTTACACTAATTCTTCAATTTTGTGATTACCAATTTTTAAATGGCAATAGCTTTTTAAACCATACATGAGTTTTGGGATCTGTCTGTACTATAGTATTAGTTGCAATTAAATCTACAAAATAAGATCCTACTTGCCTACCTGTGATTAAAAAACATTTATGATATCTGGACCTCACATTTTACACTATAAGTTTCAACGGATTTAAACACCGCCTTACTCCAAATACTTATTCTTCATGCATACATTTACCCTGCACACAAATTTGCATGGCCTCAAACCAAACATCATTGTTTTGGCATTGCCCATGTTTTTAGCATTTCCAAATTTTAGTTTGGCTCGCTGGAGTTGCAAACCAAAGAGATCATATTCGCTTTATTCATTTTTGAAAGATGGCGAGGAGCTCTAGCATGCATTAAGCATCTATATGCATTACTTAACTTGATATCTAAAGCTAGGCTATTTGCATTGCAAGACAGGGCAACAGGTATGAAATGCCCTTGGCCCCTGCCAAACTCCACAACCTCATCCCCTCCGTTGTAGCTGAGAGGCGGTTTGATAGCTTGAGCAAAACCCCATCAAACACACAAAATGAATCAAGCCCAGGCGCCCAGCTGCCGAATCAAGCCACTCCTCGCCTCGCCAGTCGCCACTGTCCAGGACCGATGGGGGCGGGTGCTCTGCGCGACTGCGCCGGCGCGCCGCCACCGGTCCGCCGCCGCCTGCTCGCGCCTCGCCGCCTCGGTTAGGGTTGGGGTCGGGATGGGGATGGGGAATGAATCGATGGACTTCGACTGGCACTGGATGGGGTGTGGTGGACTCCTTACTGGGCCAGTGGGCCGGCCGAGTCGAGTGGGCTGTGCGGCTGTGCACTAATATTTACACGCAGCGCTAGTTACTTCGGTTCATCGGTACTTCGGTTCGGTTGGACAGTGAAACCGAAGCCGAAGCCGAACACCGAACAACACAGAAACGCAAACCGACACCGAACCGAAAAACCGAAAAATCGATATTTCGGTTCGGTTTTGGTTCGGTTCGGTTCGGTTCGGTTTATTCGGTTAAAATGTGCCCAGATTGAATCCTGGCTGTTTGGTCTCTGTGGAACCCGTTGTGTGTTTGATGGGGTTTTGCTCAAGCTATCAAACCGCCTCTCAGCTACAACGGAGGGGATGAGGTTGTGGAGTTTGGCAGGGGCCAAGGGCATTTCATACCTGCTGCCCTGTCTTGCAATGCAAATACCCATCATCTATATCCGCCAAATCTAATTTTAGAGTTATTATGGCAAAACTAGAGCTAACCATTATAGTACGTGGTCCTGCCACCTCATTTGAGTAACCACCACCCATTGCAGCAACATTGGAAAGTTCCTTGTTTTGTCTTCCTGAAAATCATTTTGTTTGATCCCTAGTCCTCTTTATTAATTCTTTTGTATGATTTGAGATGAACTTGCCATACCATTGGAGATTTATAATCAGTCATTATCTTTTCCTAGCTATGCCTCATTTTTTTTTATCAACAAAAATCAGAATACATTTTTAGTTATTTTCTATTCCAACATTCCAGTTACTTACTCTTACTCTTGGAGGATTTATCAATAAAAAAACAGTATACTCTAATCTCTCGTGTGCTTTTTCCTGTAGTGTTTTCAGCGCTGTAGGTTGCTAGCATGTTTATCCACTACAAGTACTACTCTGTAATACTTGAACCCAATGTGTATCCCTAAATCTTACCATTGCTGGATTCTTATTATGCAGCAAGGATTATTATGGATCCGAAAGAGAAGCCAGAGGCAACCGACAGCCCACCACGACGACGTCTGGACTGCATAAAATGCTTTGACATGCTCTGGTTCTGCTACTCGCCATTCCACCAGATGCAGAACTATTACCGGTATGGGGAGTTCGACAACTGCTTTGGCAAGTGGAGCGACCTTGTGGACTGCCTCACTCTCAAGACAAAGCCGGCGGCAGAGGTGGAGAAGATCCTCATCGAGCGGGAGAAGGCCAAGCCACATATCTGGACCTACCGGACAGTTGATGAGGCATCGAAGAACTGGTTTCGGATGTACAAGCATATGTTGCTGACGGGGGTGATGTCATCACCATCACCAGTGCCAGCTTCTGCGAAGCTTCGTACTAAGTCTGGTAAACCTTGATAGTAGAGGGGATTTATGCAAGGTGTTTTGTGTGCGCTTATGTCTGTCTTACGCTGCTAGCGATCATTTCTGTTGAAAATCTTATTGTACTGCTGCACCGAAGAGATGGAATCATTGAGGCAGGCAAACAATGTACTGCTGAAGAATGAGAATCTGAAAACATTTTGAATTCAGAAGCAAAAATAAATGAACAAAGTAGCCTTTGTGCTTTGCTTCTTGTTTGCAATCAGAAGAATGGGAACTGTTCTCATTTTGTGAAGGGAACAAGGAAGCAGTCGTAGTACATTTGCAGGGTGCATGTGTGTTTGCAACACCTGGATACGGACCCAAGTACGTAACTAGGAGCAGTACGTACACAGCAACAATATTTGTTAGTAATCTTTTTTTTATTTATTCACTCCAAGAACATACTGAGACGAGCTCAGCATACATGCAAAGTACAGAGGCTAGTACACGACACTGCTAGGAAGCAGGACCATGAAACAAACACTAGTAGAAAGGCGCGCAGTAGCGCGCCCACCAGTAAGTATCGCAGATAATATGAACATATGGTCGGCAAGAAGATGAATAATAATATACATGTCACACGAGCCACCTATCTATCTAGAACCATCGGAAGTAAACAATCCTTGGACCATTGACAATAGACATGTAGTATCTGTTACATATGGTCGTATATCATATACATGTAGGTCCGAAGCCACAAATCCATCCAAAACTATCCAAAATAAGCAATGGACTATGTTGGGATTCTTCCTAATTTTCGCCTTCATATCCATAGGAAAGAGGAAGCACCTATCATAAAAACAAAGTAGCCATTTGAACTGTAAGTAGAGCAATAGTGTATCTTTGAAACGCATGCATAGGAAAGATAATAAAATGGGTTATGTTTTGCAATGACATGGAAATATGAAAAGAGTGTACATAGATAATTAAACAGTGTGTTTTGGCATTTAGAGACTATACCTTCAGGTGCTACTTGAGAATTCTAAAAAAAGAAGAAAGCACATATATTGGTTTTCGAGTTCGGCACATATGAGCATAGTTGAAACCATGGGCACATAGTAATAGAGAATGCCATTTTGGTGCCTATAGGAGCAGTAACAAAACCTAACAAAGTATCTGGATATATCTTGCCTAATGCGGCCATATGGCAAATAAAGGCTTTAATAATTACGCAAAGCAATAAGGGTCTATGAAGTTTTAGCTGAGTATGTATGAACCTTGGAGCGTCCTGTGGTGGTTATTCTTGCTAATTTAAATACCCTGGATATGGCATGTAGGACTGTAGGCATAGACGGCTGGATCTTGACGGGGGCAAGCATAATGACGAATCGTAACCTTGGGGGCACCCATAGCGACCACTCCATTGGTTCTCGCTCTTGTTAACTGCTAATGGTGGAATAGAAATCCAACAAAGGGAATGTGAATTGAAGCCTATGTTAAGGCCATGCAAATTAGAGGGGAAAAACTGTTTGTTTGCGGGGTACAACCACATGAGAGCCTTATAATCGACTCCGCGGGTGGGCGGCATTTAGCACCCTATATATATGGTGCCCTGACCTGATGCCCTGAAGAAAGACTGCATCTATTATCTATCAACCGATACATAATAATGGCACTTAAAAACAGCAGCATGGCAGGTTACCTATGAACGCCTTGAGTTGGGTTGAAGCTCAAAAATCAGCGTCCTAATTTTGTTGTATTGGTACCGAGCTTAAGACACGTATGAAAGAGAAAGCCGGTTTTCCTTGGCATCATTTTCTGCAGTAAAAATAGCATGGCAAACCTCGAAAATGATTTTTAGGTCTATTCCAAATTACCAATGTTCACTTTTGCACAACTAATTTTGTAATCGAGATAAAGGATCCAATTTCAGAAACAGGTCACGTACAACAGGCAATGAATATAGTAGTGTATATGATACATACATATATTAATGTGGACTAAAAGATTTTTATACGGTAGGAATGCATAGCATATATTAGCATCTAAAAATCTACGGGTCAAATATATTCTTGGAAATATAGTGGAGAATAAAGAGGAAGAACCCAATCACCACTACAGGAGTCACACATAAAGCATAAAAAAGGTCAGTGAATCTTGTCCTTTTGAAAAGAAATAATGGGAGAAGCAGCAGTTGACGGCAAGTTAGGTAGCAACATTTTTTGAGTGGATGATGTTCTATTCCTTACAATTAGGTTTGTTGAACAGAATGATAAATACAGTGTTCACAAGATGAGTTTATTTTTTCTATTAAAAAAATCAAAGAATTATGAAATGTCATGAAGGATCTGCAACAAAAAGATTAACTATAAGAAATGCATTCCACAAATGGACAAGACCTTGCCTTTAACTATTGTGCTTAGAATAAAATAGTACAGTAACTATTAGTATTAGTTGGTGAAGTAAATGGAAATTCAATGGAACCATATTATGTAATACAGAACATTCCATATAAAGATAATTGTGAATAATGTAGGATTTGTATAGAAGTCAATCATTGGTCGACATCATATGAATAAGGAAGACGAAGAGAATGTGCTTTGCTTCATGCAACTTGTTTGCAATCAGAAGAATGGAAGAACTGTTCTCATTTTGTGAAGGAAGCAGTCGTAGTACATTTGCAGGGTGCATGTGTGTTTGCAACACCTGGATACGGACCCAAGTACGTAACTAGGAGCAGTACGTACACAGCAACAATATTTGTTAGTAATCTAATTTTTTATTTATTCACTCCAAGAACATACTGAGACGAGCTCAGCATACATGCAAAGTACAGAGGCTAGTACACGACACTGCTAGGAAGCAGGACCATGAAACAAACATACCAAACACTGAACACACACACCAAACACACAAGCCGCGTACTAGCTGAAACTGAAACTAGAGATCGGACGCCGCGTCCATGGCTCTTCAACCGGCGATTCTTGTAACTCATCAAACGCCATCGCTTGGAAACTATAAACAGATAGTGGCCTCGGCTTTGGAATGAGGTGGTGGTCCTAAAAATTGCATCATTGGTGGTGGCTATACCAAAACCGGAGGCGGACGGATGAACCGGATGGGAAACCAAATTCATGGAGGACATAATATCCATGATGACATCGATACCCTGCCATCAACACAAGAGAGTAGGGGTTGTTGCCAGGGTATGGATGTGTCTCATGGATACAATGTTATACATGAGAAAAAAGCGGACATCCAAGCAAAAACCCTAAAAAGCAAATTCATGAAGGACATAATATCCACGACATCGATACCACGCCATCAACATAGGAGAGTAGGGGTTGTTGGTAGGAGTATGGATGTGTCTCATGGATACAATGTCATACATGAGAAAAAAAGCTGGACATTCAAACAAAAACCCTAAAAGGCGACCACCTCATAGTAGCATCATCGGCCTTATACATGTCCCACAATCACCACCAAAATCAAATATAAAGCATCGAAAGCTTGCAAAGCCACCAAACTCAAACGAGAAAACATCTAAATGGGAGGCCGAGATGGACCAATCACGGACCGAGGAAGGTGACATGGCGCGGGCGGTCCAACGCGGAATTCGGACGACGTGTACATGGTAGATGTGCGGGATCCATCATAGGGGTCAATAAACGGATACGAAATAGAAACCTCGAACCATAATTTCCTAAACATAAAGCAACGGATCTAGGGACCATAGTATCCACGGGACGGTAACCAACAGAATGAGTCATGGCTGCATGAATACATGCCTCCCAGCGACTGATCCGAGCACCCACATGGCATCCAATCGCAAGATGTGATCAAAAATAACACGCAAAGCGAAAAAAAGGTGCCTTCAAGGGGTGGATTTCACCTTGGAGCGGTCGAGGAACGAGAGAAGAAAAAGATAAGTCGATGAAGAGGAAGCGAGATCTTTGTCGGCGAAGACGCTAGGGTTTCTTTGAGCGGCCCCGGCCGGCAAAAGGACCCGGCGAGCGGCAAACCGACGCGGGACGACCCCGTCAGAGGAAGAGGATGACGGCGCCCGCCCGTGCGCGAACTTCTCCATGTCTCGGTGGTAGATCGAGACAAAGGGAGAGAAAGGGGGCCACTTGCCCGCGGCACCACCGCTCTTGCTCCACCGCGCCGGCGCGGCGGCCGCGCGACCACTGCGGTCGGCCGGCCGTCGCACTGCGCCGCATCCGGGGAGATGGGAGGACACCACGGGAGAAAAAGGGAGAGAGAGGGAGCGCGGCCCCCTACGCCACCACGGTCGGCCGCGGGCGGCCTAAGCCCGGCCGCCGCGCCGCATCGGGGGAGCGAGGAGGCGGGACGAGGGAGAGAGGGGGCGCGGTGGCCCCTGCGCCGCCGCGCGGACCCGCGGCCCGCCGCCGCCGGACGCCACGCCGAGCCGCTGCACTGGCGGCCCGCGCCGCCGCGCCCGCCCGCCGCCCAGCTGCCGGCCGCGCCGCAACCGGGGCGAGGCGGAGGCCACGCGGGAGAGGGAGATGGAGAGGGCGGCGTGCGTGGCCCGCGCCACCGCCGCGGTTCCGCGGCCCGCCGGCCCGCCGCACACGGCCGGCCCGCGCCGGATCTGAGGGCGGAGGAATCGGCTGGGAAAATTGGAGGCGGAGAGCGCGAGGGGGAGGGCGACGAAGAAAATGGGAAGGAGGAGGCGGGGGGACGGGGTGTGGAGAGCGGTAGAAGTTTCAGGAGGGGACGTGTTTTTTTTAGCGGTAATTTTTTTTTAGCGGTAAATGGAAGGCTGAGATGGACCAATCACAGAGCAGGAGGGTGACATGGCGCGGACGTGGTCCAATAGCAGAATTCGGGGCGACGTACTAGCTGAAACTGAAACTAGAGATCGGACGCCGCGTCCATGGCTCTTCAACCGGCGATCTGGATGCTCTTCACCTCGGGCTTCTTGACCTCGGCCTTGGGCACGGTGACGGTGAGCACGCCGTTCTCCAGCCCTGCCTTCACCTCCTCCATCTTTGCGTTCTCCGGCAGGCGGAAGCGCCTGGTGAACTGGCCGCTGCTGCGCTCCACGCGGTGCCACTTGTCGTTCTTGTCCTCCTTCTCCCGGCTGCGCTGGCCGCTGATGACCAGCACGTTGCCGTCCTCCACCTCCACCTTCACCTCCTCTTTCTTCACGCCGGGGAGGTCGGCCTTGAACACGTGCGCCTCGGGCGTCTCCTTCCAGTCGATGCGCGCGCTGGCGAAGGCGGCGGTCTCGGAGCCGGCGCCGGAGGAGGCCGCCGCCGACGGGACGATGGAGCGGAACATGTTGTCGAACGGGTCCCAGAGGTCCATGGAGAACGGGTCGAACACACCGCTGCGCCTCACCAGCGACATGGCTGCTGCTGATGCTAGCTAGCTGCTCGGTGATGCGAGTGGAAAGTGAGGATTAACGCTGTGCGCTGCTTGGTCTGATTGCGGTCTTCGCTCTGGATGGATTGGGATGAGTTATGGCCATGTGGGGGTGATGCATTTATAGCTTCGTCAAGAGCGGTCGCTGAATCGTCTGGAGTTCTCTCGGCTTTTGCTTTGCGGAGAGATGAGGAGAGCATTCAGCATTCTTCCCGTTGTTTCTGTCTCTGTCGAGAAGGCCCCACATTGTTCCAGAGCAGTCTACATCCTACTCTCCCGGACTCGGAGGCCCCTCCCCCTCTTCTCGTGCTGGCAGAATTTAGGGCCCAATTTCTCGTGCTCGCAGAATTTAGGGCCCAATTAGTTTGCAGCTAAAATCTATCATGCTAAAAAGTTGAAAAACCAAAACTAGATAAAAAATGCTATGTATATGGCAAGCAAAATATGAGATGTTGGAAATTTTGAAACTAAACTAAACAATAGCTAAAATTATGGCTTGCAAATCTTTAGCTGTAAATTTTAGAAGTCAATCAATTAGACCCTTATTTTCACTAAAATTTTTTGCTTCTAGGTATATGTGACACGTTACAAGTGTGCCACATGTACATCCCTATCTAAAAAAAAACTGAAAATTAGTTTTCCAAAAAGCCAAATAATATAAATTTAAATAAGTTTATAAAAATACTATTAACAGTTATATTTAACTACATTTTATATATAAAATATATTTTTGTAATTAATATGGTGATATTTATTATGCATATATAATATTAGCATTTTTCACATGTTTAAGATAGTTATATACTCCTTGAGAAATAACATTTTTATTTTTATGGATGAGATCATCAAAACTCTAAAGGTGTACATGCATGAAGAAAATGTAGGTTTGAAAGGTTAATCATAGGAGGCTGTAACATTGAACTTTAAGTATCAATATTTTTTGTCTAAAAAACCCGATAATATTATGCAATAAAAAAATTGTTTGGAGGCTATAATCGTTGTTTTTACTATTTCATTATAATCTGGTCTATTTCTTTTAGATTTTTGTTGATTTTTACAAACAAACGAACGGAGCCAATGCGAGAGCACGCAACGCGCGACGCACCGCGATCCCAGCAGACCCCACATGGAGGTGGGTGGTGGGCGCGCAACTTACGAGGGGGCGAGTTGCAAAAGCCACACCGCAGCAGCAGTGGCCATTGGCCAACTTGCGCTGCCTGGTTGCAGAGCGACAGGCTGCAGGCCACCCCGACGACGGCTAGTGGGCCGACCGTGTCGGGTCCCACCAGCATGAGCCCGAGCCGGCTTGCTCGCCTACCCTTTCGGGGCTCACCCGGTCACCTGCGTGTCGCCGCCCTTTTCGCTTTTTTTTTTCTTTTTCTTTTTCTCGGTAGGAATTGACACTCCCGCTCGTACACCCGGTTAGGTTACGCCACGCATGCGCCAGATAGGAGTAGTACAGCCATTGACTTGTGGGCCATGTACAGTTCTGGCCCGACCTGTCATCTACTGTAGGTGGAAAGCAACCAGCCGCCAGCCGGGCGCCTTTCCATATTAATTATTATTAGTCGCTTCGCTTACCACCAATCACACTCTAACCCCGAATTTGAGTTTTCATTTCCAACCAATTATTTGCACACAGTAATAATGAAATTTGATTTGATTCACGGCATGTGTCAGCTCGCCGTGGAGACTGGGGCCTTCTTCGGTTGGCAAAAAGTTAGAAATTTTTTAACTGTAGCATTTTCGTTTGTATTTGATAAATATTGTTCAATCATAGATTAATTAGACTCAAAAGATTTGCCCGTAATGCATAATTAAACTGTGTAATTTATTACCTACATTTATTGTTTATGCGTAGATCGAAAGATTGATGTGATATAGAGAATGAAAAAACTTAGAACTTAACGTGAACCGAACAAGGCCTGGAGAAGGAAGAATAGGAGAAGCAGGCGCGACGCAACCAGCCAGCCAGTCGCGGCGGGGGAAGCAATTAAACGGGAGTAATTTAATGCGGCTGCGGGTACACGCGGGCAGGTCAATCCTCGCACGCACTCCACCGCCTGCCCCGCCCGCCCGCCCGGGCAGCCATGTTGGATCCGCCGCCCCACCACACCACGGGTAGCTAGCACCAGCATCGGCGGCGGCGGCGGCGGCGCGGCAGAGGCGGAGGCGGAGGCATGAAGAACTTCCTCAGGAAGCTGCACATCGGCGACTCGGCCGCCGGGGACGGCGCGGCGTCGTCGCCGGCGGCGCCGCCGACGAAGAAGGGCGGCGGCGGCGGCGTCGAGCACAGGCACTCCTCTGGTGGGTTGTCGGGCTGGCTCAGCTCCGTGACCGGGTCACGGCCGCAGCACCCACCGCCACTTCCGCCTCCGCCGCCTCCTGTTTCTGCTGCTTCTGCAGCTTCAACGGCGGCGGCGGCGGAGTCGGCGCTGGCGTTGGCAGCCTCGTCTGCTGAGGCGGAGAGGAGGGCAGTAGCAGCCGAGGAGGACGAGGAGAGGGCGAGGCGGGAGTCGTCCCGGGCGGAGGCGGCGGAGCAGCAGGAGAGGAGGCGGGGGGCGGAGATGGAGAGGAAGGAGAAGCGGGAGGCGGAGCTGGAGGACTACCACATGCAGCTGGCGCTCGAGATGAGCGCCAGGGAGGACCCCGAGGCGATGCAGATCGAGGTGGCCAAGCAGATCAGCCTCGGCTCCTGCCCCATCCAGAGCTCGCCCGCGGAGGTCGTCGCCTTCCGATACTGGGTACTACTTACCATGTCCACTCCCCCTCCTGCTATCTTCTACAGTAGATTGTTTTTCTTACCGCGATGGGATCCCACTATGTTCGTGCAAATTGGACGTTAGAGCAGAACGGGGTCTGCCATTTGTTAGCTTGGTCAAAGGTCTGTTGGGCTGTTGGCTGTTGCATGATGCCATGATCCATCATGGTGATGCTCTTCTGATAGCCGTTGAATTATATTCTGTAATGGAATGGGTGTGTGGCATGGCCTAGTGTAATAATTGTACATAATAATAGCTTATCCCAATATAGCATATATGAGAATTCCGATCTAACCTTTTCTGTTTTGACTGAAAAAAATACTCCATATTTTTGTACCAAGTTTAGTTGTTTTTGAGCATAATGAACATCTGCCTTGCTTTATACTAGAAACTACTGGCTGCCCATACTTTTGTAGAAGCTGCATTTGCAATGCACTGAAATACTCATTCTGTATTCTACATATAGCCAGCAGCCGATAGCCACCATAAGCTGTTCTCCTTCAGAGATTGTTCAGAAGTTAAACCCCCTACATATTTGTGACTCTTACCATTTTCTCACTTCCTCATATGGTAGATTTGTTCGTGCTTCACAGAGTTTCAATGCCCTTAGCTATGACGACAAAATCCTGGATGGTTTCTATGACATTTGTGCCACTGGGGGTGAGCTCGCATTATCAACCATACCCTCTTTGACGGAGCTGCAAGCACTGCCTTTTTCACATGGAGTCAAAACCGATGTTGTATTGGTCAACAGAGCACTAGATTCTGAACTTTTGGCTCTTGAGCAGAAGGCATTTATCATGGCTTTGGAATTTCGCTCGCAAGAATCAGAATTTGTTGGCCACTCTTTGGTTCAGGCTCTAGCTAATTTAGTTTCCAACTACATGGGTGGATCAGTCACTGATCCAGAAACCATGCTGTTGAAGTACCGCAATATGAGCAGTGCGTTGAAAGCTGATATAAGAAGTGCAGTTATACCTCTTGGGCAGCTAACAGTTGGTTTGGCTCGTCACCGTGCACTGCTATTTAAGGTCAGTAACAAATTGCAATATGATCATCAATCTGAGCCACATTAATTTTGTAATTCTGAAGTTTGCCATGAAAAAATGCATGAAAATGCAGTCGTGGATAGCAAATCATATTTAAATGCAATATCTTGTTCATTACAGAAGTTGACATGGTCGCTTTCTTGTTTATCTATTAGCATAAAACCCGACTTAATTTTTGTTGTGTAAGTCAGCTGAACACATGACATATCGGTTCAACCCATGTTAATGCTCACTTAATCCTTTGTGGCCTTTTAGTATTTTAATTCTTTTCTCTGCATGCTTGCTTCTAGGTTTTGGCAGACAGCCTTGCTATTCCGTGCCGGCTAGTTAAAGGAATGCAGTACACTGGATCAGATGATGGAGCTTTGAACATTGTGAAATTTAATGATGGAAGGTACTATGCTTACCGGTTCCATGACAGTAGAGGCTGTCTCTTCCAATACTTGGATATTAGGGATTAGAATAGTTTTGTCTAGATTTCTGATTTCATCCCCTTGTATCAGCAATGGGTAATGAAAGTTGGCATTGCATTAATACATCATCATTTAATATACCACATGCTTGCAGGGAGTGCATTGTTGATCTCATGATAGATCCTGGTACTCTTATTTCATCAGATGGTGCCGACCTGGCCAGAGAATTGGAAGACAGCTTATTTATAGATAATCAACATGTTAACAAAGATGACACTAGCACCCAGTTGGTTTCCTCTTTCAGTGAGGCTTCTAGTTCCATGCATGGTTCATTTCGAAATGAATCACTTGAAAAAGGATTCATTTGCAATGCTAGGCATTTTGGTCCAGATGGAGCAACAACTGCGCAGAGTGACAATGATGTACCTGGGTCTGGGGTATCAAGTTCATTTGAGGAGCTATCGGTTAGCACATGCACAAGTGAAAACGTACCTATTACTCATGAATCTAATACAGATCATACCATGACTGCAAAAAGCAAAGATAAGTCGACCACATCAAATAATTCGTCATCAAGTTCCCCTCCATCTTCTGAGATGGGCAGTACTCCAGCTGTACGAAGGAAGAAAGTCAAAGATGTCTCGGAGTATATGATTAGTGCTGCAAAAGAAAACCCTCAGATAGCAGAAAAGATCCATGCTGTATTACTTGAAAGTGGAGTTGTGCCACCACCTGACTTGTTTTCAGAAGAATCTAAAGAACAACCGAAGGACCTGATTGTTTATGACACATCTATGTTTCAAACAAAAGATGAAATGATAAGGACAATGAATGAGCTTGAATCCACAGCACACGATAGTTGTGCTGGCCTTGGTCCTTCATTGCCACATCATCCTGGACATGAGCTCAAAATTGTTCCTTATCGGCCGCCTCCTGACCTCAAGCCTGTCCAGGGATTAGGTGTTCACCATCAGTTCGATTTCCGGGATAACATCAATCCCTCTATACCTTTATATGAACCATCTGCACCACAGGAAAATCCATTACAACTTATAAAGCAAATGCCTGTTACAGCTGCTGCTGTTGCAACAGCTGCAGTGGTTGCATCCTCAATGGTTGTTGCTGCCGCGAAATCTAACGGCGATATTAAACTAGATGTGCCAGTTGCAGCTGCTGCTACTGCTGCCGCAGTTGTTGCTACTACAGCTGCTGTTAACAAGCAATATGAATACTTGGATCCTGGTTGTCAGTTGCTTTGCTTGCCAAGTTCATCAAATAAATTAATCCAAAAAGGTAGACATGACCTGTTGGATGATGAGCAGCTGGAAACAAATCATGGACAGGATAATGCCCATGAGCATGAAAAGGATTCAGTTCAAGCACCTCAGGAAGCTGAGCGAATATCTGATAGGTCAACTGGGACAGAGAGTGCAAGATCTGAAATTGCTCTTGATGAAATTGCAGAGTTTGAAATCCAGTGGGAAGAACTTACCCTTGGAGAACGAGTTGGGCTTGGTACAATTCTCTTGATCTTAACAAATTCAATTTCATAGCCCTGCCTGTATAATTTAACTCAGTTTATTTGCAGTATTACGAAACTAAAGATAAAGCATACTCTGAGAAGCGATCATGCTTCCTTGTTTTTCTAATGTTGTTCTAACTCTTTCTTCTTTAATCTCCAATTCTCCAGGATCTTTTGGAGAGGTGTATAGAGGTGAATGGCATGGAACAGTAAGTTTTTCATCTACATTGTCACATAGTATTTTTAAATTACTAAATTAGAAAAAGATCGAGTTTTGATAATAATAAGCATATGCTTATGGTAAAATGGGAACCAGTGTAACGAAGAAAGATTAGTTTCTAATCTAATAGAATAACACGTGAAGAAACAAAATGGTCCCCATCATTTCACCTTGTCAAAATCTATAATGCTGCTCAGACGCTCAGTCATTGTTGCACATGGCAACTTCTCTGCTCCCTCCTTTTTTATATAGGAATGCCACATACCTGAAGGGTAGTGCTAAATCTTGTTGGAAGTTGCAACTTAGGAACATGGGTGCACTGAATCATATCACTTGAACTTAATATTCGAGCAATTAAGTATGGACTCATATGTACCTCTGGCATCGACTGCTCGGGGGGGGGGGGGTGGGGGGGGGGGGGGTGGGTTATTACTTCTTTAAATTGATATGAGATCCACCTTTAAGTCAATCTAATAGTCATCAGGGTGTGTTTCAACAATTTCTTAGAGAATTCTCTGTAAACAAAAGGTTTCAGACACATTGTGCCACAACTATACTTTATTGGGTGGTCTCCTCTGAACTGTAGATGCTTGGACTTATTCACTGAGTGAATAATGTTAAAAGCTAGAGGCCTACAAATATCTGATTCGATAACTTAAACAGAGTTCATTTGTTTCCCCTGTGCATTGTGAATAGGAGTCTACCATATCCATTTTGTGCTGCTTCTGTTGCATCATAGAAATTGGCTCTTCTGTGTAGGAAGTTGCGATCAAGAAATTCTTGCAACAAGATATTTCAAGTGATGCTCTGGAAGAATTTAGAACCGAGGTATATGAATTTTCACACTTTAAATATTTGATGAAGACTGCAAAATGGAAGTGCTAGCTTTATAATGTGATGATTTATTTTCTTAATCTGAATGAACTAATAATCTTGAGCAAATCACCATCAGACGGTTAAGCCAATAATCTTGGGTCCATCAGACTGTTATATAGATACACAGAGCTTCCATTTGGTTAAGGTGCATTTTACCCTAAATGTTTTTTTTATTTGATTGATAGCCCCAATAGCAGCAGTTTATTATTAAAAGACTTAATTGGCAAGAGATTTTTTTTCTAAGACATCAAGTTTGCATTAGTGAAAAACATTTAAATTGTCCTCTGTGAACTTAAAAAAGACACAGGGCCTTTACTAGTTAGAACTTAGAACAGTCAAATTAATAATCGGTGTTGGGACATTTTTAACAGTTAGTATGATTAACTCAATAAATGGCTAAAATTTGGATGGACATGTGTTACCTATTCAGTACAAGATGGCATGGTATTAAAACATGCTGTGTTGGATCTGCCAAGTTTTACAAGTAGACCATGAAAAATTAATGAATAAGCAACCGCACTGCTGTTCAGCTGGATAGGACTGCCTTAAAAAAAATAATGAATACAGTTAGCTGACTTGAATAATCACTATTCTTTATCTTTAGTGGTCTGTTTGGTTGCCTGCATAGCCCCCTATCCTAGCCTCTACAGTGCACTTCGTTCCTATTTGGTACCTGCATATATAGGCTAGACTGTCCTCAAAGCAAGCCCAGCCTGCATCCCACTATTCAACCAAATCCTGCGTATTCAGCTAGCCGCTGCCTCCACTGCTGTCACCTTTGCTCAACCTGCAGATCCCATGGAACAGCGTTGTGGCAACATGCTTCTTGACGGGATTGGTATTTATGTTCAGTTAAGGGCTAGTTACTGCAACTACTGTTGGTCCACATGACGGCACCGGATTTGCTCCCTGTCGCCAATCTGTCTGGTCTGACATGGGATTGATGCGGATGATGTTCACACCTTGATGAGTGAATGGTGTTACTTCCTTAACTGTAGCCAGGCTAAGTTTCCGTTAATAGGACCTGAGGAACGTTAAGGAGCTGCTGGCAGAAATTAGGGAGCAGCTAGAGTGTATATTACTCAGCTGCATAACCTTCGTACGTGCAGCAAATTACCATATTACTCTTAAAATGCTGCTCCCACATTTTAGTAGGTGAAGTAGACGGAAATCTTAACTAATCTAGACCATTTGATGAAATGGAATGAAGGCTAAAACAGTTCAAAAACAAACAGTGCTAGTACTTCAAAACACATTTGGGTCACAAAATAAATTAATGCTTGTCTGACACTCTTGGCATGGTAATTAACAAAGCTCTGTTGATCTGTGCAGCTTAGAAGTAGGCTGATTTTTTTTTTTAATTTTAAATACAGTCAGCAGACTTGAAGACAACATTTTTTCAATTTGGTAATATACTTTAAAGTTCAAACACATTTTCCTCATAAAACAAGTTAGTGCTTGTCCTACACCAACTGAATGGTATGATATGAAATTATCTGTCGGTATGTCTGCTTTGTTATGATTATTCAACTCTTCTCCAAAGATTTTCATGCTTATTCATAGCACTGTTTATTTCTGTTTAGGTGGGAATAATGAGAAGATTGCGTCATCCTAATGTTGTTCTTTTTATGGGTGCTGTCACTCGTGTTCCTCATCTTTCCATTGTGACTGAATTTCTTCCCAGGTACCGATTTGCATCTTTGTTCAAATATTATATTAGATTTAGAATCGTCGACTACTTCATGGATAATGATGATAGTGCCAATCTCTGTTAATTATTGCTCTATTGTGCTTTCTCAAAGAAGTGTGTTCATTAAAACAAGAAGTTGATGAATGTAAGATGTAGTGTCTATAGAGATGCTGATTTTGTGGTTGAACTAATGAATCTTTCCAAAGTAAAAAAATGTGAAAAGGTTTCACAAACCTCAAAGCTACTCTTTTGTTATTTGTGCCGGGGTTTATAATCATCGAGTCATCTAGCTGGACTACTTAACATACAACCCTCAGGCAAAAATCTACACTCCTTACTTCTGCCATCCTTCTTTACTCCTCTATCAAGTGGCTTTTCTTCTCCCATGTTGATTCTTTGTTACTTTTGCTTGATAGTTGATTCATATCATTGATTCTTTTTGACAAAACTAATCCGACAATCCCTCACATACAAATATGAAGCTCTCCATTGATGGCCTTTCAAGTTTGTGCTGGTCCATCTTGGTTAATGACAGTTCTATTAAAATGACCAAAGTTATCTTCCTAGAAAGTTGTTAGTGGTCAAACAATCGTTTAATACCAGCCTCTTCCCTACACTGAATTTGCTCATATTTATGCTTTACTGATGCACTTTGTAATTTTTCAGAATAGCGCATTAATATGCTATTAAGGAAATGAGAAGTTGTGCCAATAGGGTCTACCAAGTATAAGAATTAATCCAAAATGGGAATACATTGCAGGACTGTAGTGAGAGTACAAGATGTAGGCATTTGTAGTATGGTAAAGCTTTATTCAGATATAGGTTATCATGGCCGTAAATCATTATGTTTTGTCTTTACTCTGTCCCAAAATAAGTACATGTCTCACACTTCGAGTAGTCAATTAATCTCAAGTTCGACTTAAATTTATAGAAATTTTTTGTATCCCTAAATATGTTTACTGTGAAAATATATAATGTGATTAACCTAATGATGTTTATTTGACACCATAAGCATTAGTAATATTTTTGTACATATTTGGTCAAATTTAATATTTATTGACTTCTTGAATTGCGAGATGTACACTTATTTTGGGATGGAGGGAGTATTTATTTATATACAAGTTAAGTTGCATAAATGCACAATTGCTATATATTGGCAATGCAGGGGTAGTTTATTTCGTTTAATCCATCGGCCCAATAACCAGTTGGATGAAAAAAGGCGTTTAAGGATGGCACTTGATGTGGTACACTTAAGTTTCCTTTGGTTGTGTTAATTCATATTAAGAACTTCAACTATTCTTCTTTAATACTTGGTTGTTGTTTGCCACAGGCACGTGGTATGAATTATTTACACAATTGCACCCCTGTCATAGTTCACCGAGATTTGAAGTCTCCAAATCTACTTGTTGACAAAAATTGGGTTGTGAAGGTAATAAGTAGGTCCATTAAAGTGGTATGCTTTGAAGTTTTGGGGATTTATAGATATGTAACCATTGTCACTTGTCCTTTGTTTAGGTTTGTGATTTTGGTTTATCACGTCTGAAACATAATACCTTCCTCTCATCAAGATCTACAGCTGGAACAGTAAGCTTGCACAATAATATTAAATCAAAATTTTTCCATTTGTTGGAATAAGAAACTTGTTCTCGGAAGCACCAAGTTTATATTTACCATACCTCATATGTAAAACGCATTTCTATCATGTCTGATGTGATTATGTGTAGGATAATACCATACATACCTCCTGATAGTAGGAAAATAATTGATGTCGAAGTATATAAGTGAATTATCTACTACCCATCAGTTTAAGCTTTTGAGTTGAATTGGTTGGTTCATGCGATTGAATAGAGTTAAAGTTTGAATCCAAGCTAGTGCTATCAAACATAATAATTGTTGCTCACTCCTATTTGCATGTATGAGGCCTAAGAGAGCAAGTGTTGAACTATTTAAGTGTAGTGGGCCTCGGCGGTAGCCAGCAGCCCAGCCAATCCAGGCGACTGATGGGCACACAGGGCTGTGGCTGCCCTGGCTGAACCCAAGACAGGGGTGCCAACCCCCCTGGGCGTGCCCTCTATCGGACCCACCAACGAGTTGTCCTAAAGAGTACCTAGTTTAGGTAGAGTTGGTGATTCATTCGGTTTATGGAAACTAGAGAAAGAATCAACTTTGATTTAAAGGTTGATCATTGCTATAAGGACGACTCCATCCTTATAGTTTGTTTATGAGGTAAGTCTAAAGCGACTAAAAAACATAGGGGATGTACTCAATTAAACCGAGAAAGAATTAGAGGTTTTATTACCCTTACCCTTTCGCCTTTGTGCCTTCCTGTTTTCTCGCACCTGCTACTGTTCACGCGACACTGTTCCCTCCACCACAGAACTGGTCGCAAATGACATCCTGTGCCCGTCCTACCATCTCCTCTGGCTACAATCTACGCTTTCAGCCTCTCACCAATCAGCCTTTTGGTGTCACTGTCTGGGACGTTAAGCTTTCCACCTCTCACCAATCAGCCCTCTTGACACATTGGTATCACCGTCCAAGACATCAATAGTCGGTGACAAGATCCCAATGCCCGAAGAAGTACTGGGAGTGTTGAAGGTGCAGAACAAGAGGATGACCAGCAGGCCAAGCAGCTCGACAGTTTGCTGTCCAAGCTTTCTGGTTTCCGGTCTCCTGGCCCTTCTGGAACAAGTGCAAGGCATGGAAGCAGGGTGAAACTATTTTCATCCTGGAGAATGCCAATACCAGGTAGATTGATGACACCGGAAAGCAGGAACTGGAGCGCTGTGATGCTGGGAAGAAGGCCCCCTCAAGCAAGAGGCATAGTGTGTTGCTGCTGATGCCGCACGCAAATTCCTCAACGACAAAGCGGCGCATAGCAGATCAGTTTCCAGCTTATGTCATCCAAGAGGTCACGACTCGATGTTAATGGCGTCAACGGACCAGCACTGACGACCTCCCCTCGAGGGCTTGACTTAGCCGTAGCAGCCCATGACGACATGTTGCTACCACAAGTTGGCCTTCCCCTCGCACGCGAGTGCTCCTCAGGTGTGAGGATCTTGTCGCTAGGTATTGATGTCCTGGACAGTGATGCCAATTTGCTAGAGGCTTCATACCAATCAGGTTCTAAACAAAAAGTAAATTGTCCAGTGTCCACCACTCCCCCATCAGCTAAGTTTTTTTTGTTTGTTTAAATTGTTATGCCATTATGTGTGGGTTGGGGCATGCAATCATGTTGGCCAGGCCTAGAGACCTATATTTAAACTCATAATTCATTTTATCTTGACATCAATCTAAAACTTGCACATCTGGTTTATCTATTGATCATGCCATGGTTTTCATACTATATTTGTGTTCTAGTGGGTATGAGGATGAAATGGATGGAAAGGAGTGCTAGATTTTGGAACATTTGCAGAGATATTAAGTTGTGTAGCTTGAGGGGTTGGGGCCTGGGTGTAATCGTATTGTACAGGTCTGGAAGCCTGTACAAAACTCATAATTCACTTTGTCTTGATATCAATCTGAACTTGCATGTGTGGTTTGTCTTTTGATTATGCTATAGTTTACAAACTATATTTGCATCCATGTGGGCATGAGAATGAGAGATAGACTGAAGAGAATTTTTGTAGATTCTGAAACATTTTCCATATTTTGCTGGTTCCTGATTTTTTTTCTTAGTCCTATTAGAACACGGAAATTTGATGATGCCATATCAGCAGTCTTTTATAAGTTTTTTCATATGTGGTTAATTTGCTTAGCCAAAAACTCTGATTTAGGCTAAATATTTATAGAGGCTGCTAACTGCCTGCACTACACATCAAATGCAGGCGGAGTGGATGGCACCAGAAGTACTTCGAAATGAACCATCAGATGAGAAGTAGGTTTTACATGTCACTCTCTTTGATTCCAAATGGTTTTGTGATTGATGAATGCATTATGTGTTTGTTTTCAGATGCGATGTTTTCAGCTATGGGGTCATATTATGGGAACTCTGTACAATGATGCAACCGTGGGAAGGTATGAATCCCATGCAGGTTGTTGGAGCTGTTGGTTTTCAGCAACGACGGCTTGATATTCCAGGCGGTGTGGATCCTGCTGTAGCAGACATAATCAAGAGATGCTGGCAGACGTTAGTATGCTTTAACTTGCTGAGCTGCAACTGAGTTTGAAATTATGCAATGTTAACTCATATAAAGTTGTTTAGGCATCAGATGTCTACTTCCTCCGTTCCAAATTAAAAGTCACTTTGACTTTTTGGTTCATTCATTTTGCTATGTATCTAGACATATTATTTATCTAGATGCATAGCAAAATGGATGTACCAAAAAGGTTGCCTTATAATTTAGAATGGAGGGAGTAGTTATTTACATTAAACCATAAATTGGTAAAGTTTGTCACGTTATTACTAATGTGAAATTGTCAAAGTAAAGATGACCACTCAGGACCCACATTCAGTTTATGCTTCACTGAATTATCTTTTGAAAAAAAAAATCAACTGTGTGTGAAGAGATAAAACAGAACATTTCTTTATTACTTGAAATAACAAGTAGGTATTCAGAAAAACTTAATTTCATTCTCTTTGAATTGAACTGTAATATTTGTTTTTTTTTCGTCTTTACCTATCTTTTATGCACCCTGCTTATGTTCTGTTTATTGTTCATGCAGGGATCCAAGGTTGCGGCCATCATTTTCAGAGATCATGCGTTCTTTGAGACCATTGTTAAAAAGTGTGCCTGCCAACCAACCTAACAGGAAGCGGGCACAGCAAACAGATGATTAAGAATAGAGTGGTCAGTATCAGCTGACAACACAAACCAAAAAAAGAGCACATTGGTTTGTGTTGCCTTCACAGCTTCAAGCAACTGGCCATCTGTAACTATTACCATTGGTTTGTACAGTACGCCAAATGCGTATTTGACGAAGAACAGGTGAAATTTTGGTCCTTTGCCTTCAATGTTGGTTCTCCATTGAAGCCAGCAGAACCTGTCTGTCTGATGAAAGCCAACCCAAATAACACAGATCCATGAAGCCAAAGAAAAGAAATTGAAAAGGAAACTCGCGAAAGTTAGTGCATAATAGTGTTGCGGGAACAATGGTGTACGTATTTGAGTCAGAAGTTGACATGTAGAACAGGTTCATCGTCTTCCGTTCAGTCAGGCCTTATTTTTGGTAGTCCTCGAACTAATGGCAAAGTATCTTCAAGGCCCCGTCAAATTGTAAAATGTTTTGTGACGAAATTGTTGGTTCGCTAGCAGGCCCTTGTGTATATCACATCTCAACAAATCTGTTGTAATTGACAGTTAGATTACAAAAGGAAAAAAAAAAAATATTATGACCATTTGTACTTAAAATCATCATTCTTTTCGTTAGGGAAAATTGTCAGCCTCTATTCTTTCCCTCTTTTATTTTGTTGGTGTGCAATGAATGCCGTATTTAGAGTGGAACATACAACTGGTGCACATTTTTTCAAATACATTCCCTTAACCCCCTCCTCTTAAACTGAAAAGAAAATTCAAGCAATTTGTCCTTTCATGTGCTAGCTGTTCTGGTCATCCAGCTCAGCTCAGTTGCTCCTTGTTTGGATCAGAATTCATGGAAACTTTGGCCGAGATAGTCGCGAGTTGAGATTGGCTTCCAGTTATTGTACGTTGTAGGTTGTCAAAAACCGGTGCTGATTTTAATGGCCTCGCAGATGGTTGTAGTCCGGTTGATGGTGCCAAATGTTAACAGCTTGTTGATAGAATGATAGTGGCTGGTTTAGCTAGTTTGTCCGATCATCAAGATTTGGCATCTTGATGTTGATGTGCTAGTGCTTCGTTGTCCATATTGCAACCGATAAGCAAGCACATCTGCACAAGGCAACACTGAACACATGAACCTGAAAAACAATGCAATTCCATATGTTTACAGAAAACATTATTAAAGATTGAGTAAATCGCATGAGAGTCACTCAACTATCGACTTCCCACGTAGGATCTCAACTATCAAAGTATTATCCGCGCATGCTGCGAACTTTCACCGCGGACTACTACCGGTCCGAAGGCAGCCACATCAGCCTAAATTTTGCAGAAACCCCTCTCACTCAGTTCTTTTCCTAACCATCCAGTCCTTCCATCCTCATCCTCTTCCCCTGTCTCCTGCCCCTGGCTGCCTTGCCGCTCCTCGTGCCGCAGTGTCAGGTACGCAGGCCGGGCGGCCGCGGGCGAGCGCCGCCGCGCCGCGCGCGCAGGCTGGGCCGCCGCTGGCGAGCGCCGGCGCGCCGCGCGCGCTGGACGGGCGCTCCTCGCGCGCAGGCCCGCTGCCGCGGGCGCCTGCCGACGCTCCTCGTTCGCAGGCCGGAACGCTCCTCGCTCGCTGGTCGGAGCACCTGCACGAGGACCCGGAGCGGCAGCAGCTCGTTCCGGGCGGCGTGCATGGACGCCGTCTCTCCAGCGCCCACAGAATAGAGCGGCGGCGGCAGCTCGGTGTTCCGGCGGACACGCGACCGTGTCAGCTCGGCGATGACGGCGTCTCTGGCCAAAGAAAGGTGAGCATCGACACAGGAGGATCAGGACCAGTGAACGAGTTAAGGAAATGAACTTAAATCGAGCCTACGGCCTTACCCCCAAAATATGCTCTGTTATGGCGGTGAACTGAACGGTGGCCATGGAAATCCAAAATTGGCCGGCGATAGCGAACCATGGACGTCCGATGTGGGTTGACTGGATAGAGGACTATAGTTTTGCCTTGAGGGCACGAGGAATTGGATCCAGAGGCCTCGAATTGCGTGAATTTGGAAGAACAAGGGCCAAGTCTGCACTGCTCCATTTCGGAGCCCAGCAGAGCAGTATGCTCGTATCGAGGCTGGAGCACACAATGTGTCGCGGATGCTCAGCTTCGACGTCGGCATGGCCTGCTTCTTCGTGGCCACGCTCGCCTTTGTTTGGCTCGATGGCACTGCGGTTTTGCTGCGGACCTCTCGGTCGACCGCGGCCGTCTGTGCTCGGGAATCCTCGGAGGCCACCAGTGTGCCGTACACGGACGCTGCGCGCCACCGCCGCGGGCACGACCGCTGGACGCGCAAGGGCGCGCCACCGCCTCGGGCACGGCGGCCAGATACGCATGGGCGAGGTCGCCTCCTCCATGGGCGCGGTCGCCGGACGCAGGCGGCTGCGCCACCGACGCGGGCACGGCCGCCGGACGCGCAAGGGCGCGCCACCGCCGTGGGCACGGCGGCCAGACACGTGCGGGCGAGGTCGCCTCCTCCATGGGCGCGGTCGCCGGACGCGCGCGGGCCGGGGCCGCGGTGCCGGCGTCGAGCGCACACGCGTGGATGGTGGAGATGGGAACCGCCATGGAGGCTTCAAGCTCCAGCAAGAACCTCCCTGCTCCCTCTTGGCCCTCGCCCGACATGGCCGTGTGCCTCCCCGGTGCCCAACATGTTGGATGGACCGGATATTTGGGAAACGAATAAGCGAGGGGGGTTCATGTAAAATTTTGAGCTGATGTGGCATCGTGTGTACTGGTAGTGCGCCGTGGTTAGAGTTCAGGTACCTGGATAGTCACTTTGATAGTTGAGGCACTATATGGGAAGTCTTGATAGTTAAGGTGCATAAATCTCCCATTTTTTACTCTTAAAGATTAGACTAGATATGCTATCAAAAATATATTCATAATAAGTACATTATAACTATAATATTATATATTTTTACTAAAGACAATATAAGGTTAGAATTGCATAATTCTTTTTTCTTTTTGGCACAGGAGCCTTAGGTAAAACACTACTCCCTCTAGCCCTAGACAAGTGCATTCTTGTTTTTCCAGTAGTTAAACTCTTTTAATTTAGACAGTAAAATATCAATACTTGTAGTGTGTAATTAACATCGTTATAGATAGAACGATAAATCTATTCTTATAATAAACTTTCTATATAAAATTTTTTAATAATTTTTTAATGTTGGTATAAACACTCGCCTCCCTACCAGCGCCGGGGTCCGGAGGAGAGAGGCGGAGGTTTCCCAGACAGAAGTGTGAGGTTCAAACAAATGGCAAGATGTGACAAGTCATAGTGGGCCCCCCAAGGGGTTTTTGCATTAATTGGGGCTAAAAATCCCAAAGGTCCTCTCCCTTTTACACATGCCATACCCTTGGTATTTATAGGCTATACCAAGGGTCATGTGGCTCTTTACATTAGGGTTTCAAATGGGTTACACTTACAAGCGGGCCTTTACAGGGGCAATATTGTACATTGCAAAATTTAAAAGCATTTCCTCCTAAACCTATCTCAAGACGCCACATGTCATGCTTCCCGGGACTCCACGTGTCGCGCCCTGGGCGCCACCACGCGTCGGGTCTTCGGCATCGCCCCGTGTCGACCTCGTGGGCGACCGCCCGGAGGTCTTCCACCGCCTAGATGGCTGAACAACTCCTCCGAAGGTCACGGACGCGAAGGTATGACATACCTTCGCCGAGTCGCTAAGACGGACTTGACGACCTTCGCCATAAGTGGGCACGCAACGGCGAAGGTTGTCCAAGGTCGCTTGGCGGTTTTGCCTGTCTTGGCCCATGCTAGGGCCGCGGAGCTAAGTAGGGGGGTCCTAGTGGAGGTTGTTCCCCCCAACAGTAGCCCCACGATGGTTCGGCCCGGCTGGCGGGGTCGGAGCAACGCCCTTAAGAAAAGAGGGGGAATGGTCCGGTGGCGTGTCGCCTGAGGCCCACCTCCGCAGCGACGCCCAACAGTTGCTCGCGGCCCGCTTTAGCTGGGCCCACTTTGTTTGGTTAATTGGGTTGGGTGATGGGCTGGATGGGCTTCGCCACTGTAGCGGGGATGGGACGGCTAGGGTTTGCGTGGCGCACCTTGCGCCGCTCGATTGCCGCGTCCTTGAGATTCGCGCCGGCCGTTACCGCGGTGAAATCCCCCGGCCTATAAATAGCCGGGGTGGGTGAAAGGGACGCCTTTTACCTGCTCTTGCGCTTTAGCCACCAGACGTTTCTCGGTCTCTTCTTACGCGAAGGTTGTCGATTGCTACTAGGGTGGGAGACAGTAGGGCACCGGAGGTTGACAATTGGCTGCTGCTGCTAGTTGAGGCGGAGGTGATCTTGAGGGGGCGGAGGTTGGTGTTGGATGGCGAAGGGGTCAGAGAAGATGAGAACTGTTAGCACCGTTCCCGTCTATGAGATCGGAGCCAGTTCAGTCAAGGCTGCTGACCTTGACAGGTTTGCGGCCAGGGGGTGGCTGGAGAGGGAGCGAGCGAAGGCTCCTGGAGGGGTGTTGACGCCTCACCCTGACAACAACGAGGTGGTGGTGTTTGAGGCCTTCTTTGAGGCGGGGCTTCGTTTTCCGCCTCACCCGCTGGTGCTCGGTGCTCTGCGGAAGTTTGGCGTTCAATTCCACCATCTGACGCCGAACAACTTCCCGAAGCTATGCGCGTTCGTCTGGGGATGCCACTCGCAAGGAGTGGAACCATCGGTGGAAGGACTTGCGAAGGTGCATAGTATGCATCTTTAGAAGAAATCGAAGAAGACAGAGACCGGCGACACGACGCTGGTGGAGGAGAGTCAATTTGGTGCACTCACGCTTCGCCGCCGGAATACCGCGAAGGTGCCCGTGCAAGCTCAGAAAAACAAATGGGAGGGCTGGCTCAGCCGGTGGTTTTACTATCGCCTGGACGACGCGGAGGGGCGCGGTTTGGTGGGCGGCCTTCGCCCAATTCCTGACAAGGAGTCTTTGACAGTGACCCCCGCTTCCGATCTCGGGTCCCGTCTTTGTGAAGACGCCATGCGCGACCTTTCTCGATGCATGACACAGCGGGACCTTTTCGCAGAGTATCATTGTGCGAAGGTCGTGCCTTTGAAGGCCGACCACGATTGGAAAGGCCTGGCGAAGGAGGGCCCGTCGTCTTATGCAGCTATGGGGTACGAGTTTCTGAAGGACCTGCACTTGCCCAACCTTCGCGATGTTTGGGCCGAGGTGTTTGCTTCCTCCGCCGATGAGGCGGAGGCCTTGAAGAAGATCCGCGCTTTGGTGGAGGCGGAGGTTTTGGAGCTTGTTGGGAAGGTGGATGACTTGGAGTAGAGAAAGTTGAAAGAAGAGATGACTGGGGTGACCCGTGTGAATCGGGTTTATGACTTGATGGGGATAAAGTTCCGGGATGCGGCGGAGGCTGCCGCCCCGGCGAAGGAGAAGCAACGACGGAGCAAGAAGCGGCCGGTGGCCGAGGCCGTTTCAGAGACCTCCGATGCTTCGGTCAGCGAGGATGTTCCTGCTGCTGCCGGCGGGGGTGGGCGTGGAGGAGGAAAAATTCAGAAAACGACGAGCGGAGGTCGCGGGGGTGGGACGGCGAAAAGCACTCGCTCTGGTACAACTTCCACCGTTGCCGCCCAGACTGAAGCTGCGGTGCTGCATGTTGCTCCAGTTTCGCAGCGGCCTCCGCTGCCGACTCGGGGCGGGCGAGGGCGCGGACGTGGCCGTGGGGCTACGTTGACTTCGCTGACCGTGCCGGCTCTCGCTCCGGTCTTAAGCATCAGCTCCTCCAGCAGCAGCAGTAGCGAAGGCAAGTCCTCCGGGAGCTCGTCTCCCTCCACTGGTCGTGTGGCCGATAAACCTAAAGAGGATGTGGTGGTTTCTTCACCGCTCGTTGAGGTGCAACAAACCCCTGCGGGGGCCCATCAAGCACCCGCTGTGGAGGTTCAGGAAGAGGTTGCGGAGGAGGCGCGTGAAAAAGAAACCCATGATGTGGCGATGACGGAGGTTGCAAATGTACCAAGCGGCCGAGATGAGCCGCTAGACTATGAGGGCATTCATATCTGGGTTAATGGCGAAGAAGCAGTGCCTCCGCCTCGTACTGACACTGGTAAGAATGCCCTTGGTGACGCCGCACAGAGCACACTGCCGTACTATGCTCAATCGGCCGGTGTGACGGACCCCAAGGCTCATCTTTATACCAGTGCGGACCTCCGCGGCTGCCGCCTAATCTGCAGCGATGAAGAGCGGAGGTTCTTGGTCCCCGCTTTCGGACGCGTCAGCATGCCTGAAGCGGAGGTGCTACTGGTGGGCCAGAAGCTGGAGAATAATCTTGTTGATATAGAGGCTAAGATGATTGAGGTCATCTTGCTTGCTCGAGGTTCGCGGCAACGGTTAGCGAGAGGAGAGGAGGAAACCCAGAAGAGAATCACGGAGCTGGAGAAACAGAACCATCAGCTCGAAAGGCGAGTCCAGGAGCTTCTCGCGGAGCAAGCTGCTCACAATTCTGATATGGAGAAGCTTCGCGCGAGTAACAAGAAGGCCTATGATGATTGCGATGCTGCTGTGTCGCGGAGCTTGGACCTGAGGAAGGAGTTGCGGAAGGCCAATAAAGATTTTGAAGATATGAGGAAGCGGGCGGAGGATGCTGAGGGTCAGAAGGAGCGTTTTGAGAAGCGTGCTATTGATGCGGAGGAGAGGGAGGCGGACTTGATGCGCGCCCTTGTGACCCGTATGGCGGAGGTCAAGCAAACCTTCGACGCGCAGCTGGCGCATACCGGCGGAGCTCCCACCAGCGATCTGCCTGCCGATCCCAGCGTCGAGGGTTATGTGGAGTGGCTGAAGAATGAGCTAAACTATCTGACTCCCTACTTTGATCAGCTGACTGAGGCGGGGATTTACTGCGGAGGTGCGGCTACTACTTGTGCCCTTAGGGACGCGGGGAGCAAACATGCCCGCAAGATCACTGGTGCCAACTTCCGCTTCCCCACTGTCGCGGAGGTCCGCGAAGCCAGGAAGGACCCGTTGGTTGCCGCTGTGGGTTATGCGACCTACGCCAAGTTTGGTGTTACCGGAGGTGCTCACCTGGCGTACGAGATCATCGCTGAGGTTGCTGCGGGGGTAAGGATTGCGTGGTTGTTTATTAATGAGTAAGTGCTCTAAGTATGTTGATGCGCTAACTTTTAATGAGGTTCTTTTGATCTCTACAGGGTGACGCGATGAATGAGGGAACGCAGGATATACCGCCTCCGGAGGAAGGCAACGTGACTTCGACCACCGGGACGACCGGCGACGGAGGTTCGGCGCCAGGACCCGTGAACACCGGCGCGCAAGGAGCTGACACTACCCCCACAATGAACCCGGGTCCGGAGGGCTCCGTGGAAGGACAGGTTGGTGTTACCCCCGGCGAGCAGGCTTAGAGTATAGTTGGTTGGCCCTATCTTCTTTTGGTGAGACTTAGAGAGAAATTTCGTTTGAACAATTTGCACTGTGAGCTTTCTGGATGCCTGTAAGATACAATGAGCCATAAGGCTTTTTGGTTTGGTTGTTTGATGCTACCTTCGGGCTTTTGCCTTCCGGAATTCGATTGGTGGTTTGGCATTCTGCCTTCGCGTTTCTTCTGTTCTTATACGAGGGTTTCGGTTCCTAGGGTTAGGTCGGAGATTTGGGCGGGCACTGATCGTGTGCCTTCGCTGCGCAGGTTCCTTTGGACTTTGGACCGGCCATTTTTAACGTGGTTCCGCTGATGCTGAATCGTCAAGACTTTTTTATGACGGGAGCCAGCTGGATTAATCTGAGGGGTAAGAATCCGCATGCGAAGTTTGATAGGATTTGGTGGCGGAGAGTAGCGAAGTATGATCGGTCAGTTCAGGAGTCGCGCCAACTCCTCCGGATCGCTAGCCGTGGAGTGCGGTCTGGGGAATCCGGAGGTGGCGGTGGCTTGCTTATTCCGAAAGAGGAACCAGTGGAAATAGAAACGCGTGATCTCCGCCAATGCTTTCGCTCGAGAGTGCTTGAAGGCGACTTGCCACTTGTGGTAAAAAGTTGGCGGGGCTCTTGGAGTGCCCCGATTCTTATTGAAGACAGCGATGATGAGACTGACGCAAACCGTCAGCATCCCCCGGAGGTGGTAGTTATTAGTGACGATGAAGATGACGAATGTGTTGCTGGTCGTGAGATAATCATCACGGACGTGGAGGAATTTGTTGGCATGGTTGCGGAGGTGCTTGTCGACGACATACTGGAAGGTGTCGTGCAATCGATGGCTACGGAGGTGACTCGGCCACGATCCCGGCGGAAGCGTGGTCGAGTGTTGCATTATTATGTTGACTCCCATGGTCGCTTGAGGAGGTGACTTGTAAAGGAATCTTTTAACTTGTTGTTGTTAATAAATGTTGTGTTTGTTTGCGGAGGTAACAAACTGCGGTGGCGCCCAACTTTTCAAAAGCGGGGCTCGCGTTTGTTTCTCGGAGGTAATAAGCGCAGCGACACCCAACTTTTCAAAAGCAAGGCTCGTGTTTGTTTGCGGAGGTAAAAAAGCGCAGCGACGCCCAACTTTTCAAAAGCGAGGCTCGCGTTTATTTGCGGAGGTAGAAAAGCGCAGCGACGCCCAACTTTTCAAAAGCGAGGCTCGCGTTTGTTTCTCAGAGGTAATAAGCGCAGCGACGCCCAACTTTTCAAAAGCGAGGCTCGCGTTTGTTTGCGGAGGTAGAAAAGCGCAGCGACGCCCAACTTTTCAAAAGCGAGGCTCGCGTTTGTTTGCGGAGGTAGAAAAGCGCAGCGACGCCCAACTTTTCAAAAGCGAGGCTCGCGTTTGTTTCTCGAGGTAAAAGCGCAGCGACGCCCAACTTTTCAAAAGCGAGGCTCGCGTTTGTTTGCGGAGGTAGAAAAGCGCAGCGACGCCCAACTTTTCAAAAGTGAGGCTCGCGTTTGTTTTTCGGAGGTAGAAAACGCAGCGACTTATATTCAGTTGATACAGGATCTTTTGCACGAACTGTAAGCGGAACTTAGCCTGCATGTGTTTACATGGCGCCAGTTTGGCCTTTGGAACAGCGGTCCTATGAACCGAAGCGTGTCCTTCGCATAGGAGGTACTGACTGATGATGAACCTTGGCTACGGAGTAGCGGAGGTTGACAGTTTCGTAGCATCAAACTGAAGGTTGAATTCAGACTCGCGCGCTAGTTTGCCTACTTTCGCGTGTTCAGATTTTTGCTTAGGCACAGCTCTTCCTGGGTTCCCAGCGGTGGTTTAAGCTGCAACTGATGTCAAGTTGTGGCCTTGAGCGTGGCTATATAAAGCTGCAGGGTTTTGTTGCGGAGGTGGTTGTGGGAGGATGTGTGCAAGTGATGGCCGATGAGGGTATTGCGCTTCATGCCCCTGACCTTCGGAGGTGGTTGTTGCGGAGATTGCGGTGGTATTGGCTGGAAGCTAGCTGGAACTGTGCTAAAGCAGCTATGCTGCGGAATCAAGACCTTCGGCTGTATAACTGGCTTAAGCGCTCTCTCCTGATACCTCTCATTCCTATGGAAGTGGGTTAATGGCCGAACATGATCTGAAGATGCTTGGGATTGGGTGTTGGGCCTTGCTTAAATAAGTTGGTTTTGGTGGTACTGATGCTGGGGCTGACATGATGGTTTGAGATTGGGTTTGAATGCTGGGATTTGCAAAGTACTATGGTAGGTGCGGTGGTTGGGGAGAGGTACAAGGCTTTTAATTTTCAATCTGACATGTACGGCGAGGGTTTGGTGGGTGAGGACTATATATGCAAGTGTGCTGGCTAGAGGTGAATGGGAAAATGAGTGAGGCGCTACATTGGTTGGAGTGATTTTGGAACCGTGTGGGATTGACTTTACTTGGGATATGCTTTGTGCTACAGATTTTTGCTGGTTATTGGCTCTGGAGAAAGGTTACCTTGAGTGGTTGACTGTTGGAACAAAAGTTGCCCTGACGCGGTTCTTGGTTTGAGGGGTGAAGGATTGCTGGTGCTTATACCTCCGCGCCTCGCCCTCTGCGGGGGTCGAGGTGGGATTTGCTTTCATCGCGGCCCCTGGCCCAACTGGCGGGGGTCTGCGGATTTTGGTACCTCCGCGCCTCGCCTCTGGAGTTTGCCGCGGGGTCGAGGTGGGGTTTGCTTTCGTCATCGCGAGCCCCCCCCGGCCCAACCGGGGGTCGCGGATTTTGGTACCTCCGGAATCCGCCCGCCCTCGCCCTCATCGCGGGGGGCGGGGGTCGAGGTGGGGTTTGCTTTCATCGCAGCCCACGCAGCCCCGCGGCCTCGCCCTCCGTGGGGGTCGAGGTGGAGTTTGCTTTCATCGCCCCGGCGGCCCTCTCGGGGGGTCGCAGCCCCGTGGATTTTGGTACTTTCTCCGCTCCGGGGGTCCATGGATTTTGGTAGCTCCGCGCCGCCCTGCGGGGGTCGAGGTGGGTTTGCTTTCATCGCAGCCCCGGCCCAACCGGGCGGGGGTCTATGGATTTTGGTAGCCCGCGGCCCAGGTGGAGTTTGCTTTCATCGGCCCCGCGGGGGTCTCGCGGATTTTGGTACCTCCGCTCCTCGCCCTCTGCGGGGTCAAGGTGGGGTTTGCTTTCATCGCAGCCCCGGCCCAACCGGCGGGGGGGTCTACGGATTTGGTACCTCCGCTCCTCGCCCTCTGCGGGGGTCGAGGTGGGGTTTGCTTTCATCCCAACCGCGGGGGTCCGGAATTTGGTAGCCGCCCGAGTTTGCTTTCCCGGGCGGGGGTCTACGGATGGGCTTGCATCGGGGTGACCTTCGACCAGGGTCGATTGTCAGCCCGAGGCAATCCCTACACTTAAAATGGCTGCTGATGAGGGCGAGGCACAGCCTAGCCCGTTTCGGCGGTGGTAGACAAGCAAATCTCAGGGAATCAAATCTTTATTACATAGTTTTCCTGCCTCATCAAAAAACCTTATGCCCTGACATAAGGAAAAAGAGTGCAGGGAATAGTCTGTGTTTACGAGGGAAAGGAAAAAAGTAGTGCGAAGGTAGAGATTACATAGTTTTTATGGACCACTATGGGTAGTACTTGCGGAGGTCGTCGATGTTCCATGTATGCGGTAGTTCGCGACCTTCGGCATCCTGGAGGTGGAACGATCCTGGTCTTGCGGAGCTTGCGATCACGTAGGGGCCGAGCCACTTGTCTTGGAGCTTGCCCGCCATCTTCGCGTTCTGCTTCCTGATCAATACCATGTCTCCTTGGCGGAGCTCGCGTGGTGAGACCTTCTTGTCTCTCCACCTCTGGGTTTCAGCCTGGTAGCTGCGGAGGTTGTTGACCGCTTTGCACCTTACTTCCTCGAGTAGGTCCTTGTCCAATGCTTCATCTTGATTGGGGGCATCGGAGGTGGTTCTTGGTGAGCCGTGGCGGAGCTCTTCTGGGAGGACGGCTTCCTCTCCATAGAGCAACTTGAATGGGGTGATGCCGGTGGCTCTGCCATCGGAGGTGTTGTGAGACCATACTACAGTGATGAGTTCCTCCGCCCATTTGCCCAGTGGCTTGTCTATGAGGTTCTTTTTGATTCCTTGCAGGATGATCGCGTTGGCCCTTTCAACTAGCCCATTAGACTGCGGATGTCTGACTGAAGCGAAATGGATTTTAGTGCCGATTTGAAAACAAAATTCTTTGAAGGCGAAGCTGAGATCCCATGGAACGCCGAAGCGACAGACGATTTGCTGCCAGAAGAACTTTTGTACTATAGCGGAGGTGATAGTGGCAAGCGCCCGAGCTTCGATCCATTTGGTAAAGTACTCTACCGCTACCACCGCGTAGCGGAACTTCCCGGGAGCAGTCGGCAAGGGCCCGACCAAGTCCATGGCCCAGCGCTGTATTGGCCATGTTGGGCAGATTAAAGTGGTCGGAGCTCCGGGTCTGTTTGAATGATTGGCAGCCCGCTGGCAACCTTCGCAGTGTCGCACCAGCGAGGAAGCGTCGGACAGGGCGGTAGGCCAATAGAACCCTTGTCTGAATGCCTTTCCAACCAGAGCCCGTGGACCATTATGCGAGCCACAGATGCCCTGATGGATTTCTTTGAGTATGGCGATACCTTCGCTGGTGGCGACGCATTTTAGCCAAGGAGCGGTGACCGAAGCCTTGTATAGGTTTTGGCCTTCGATCTTGTACCCTCGCGCTCTCTGAATCATTCTCTTTTCTTCTTCCTTCGATTCGGGTTCATAGAACCCTTTGATGTAAGCTGTGATAGGAGCCCTCCAATCTTCGCTGGATATGATATTGACCGACCTTACATGTTGTGCCTTGCAGGCGATCGCCGGTGCGGCGAGGGTCTCATAGAAGACATCCGGAGGTAGCGGTATTGCTTGAGCTGCAGCCTTCGCTATTTCATCTGCCTCTCTGTTCTCACTGCGAGGGATGGACTTTGTGGTGATGCCCGAGAAGAAAGCTTCTGCTTTGCGGACAGTGTGAAGGTATTTCTGTAGCTCCGGGTCTTTTGCCTTGAAAGTTTTCTCGATGTGGCCGGCGATCACACGAGTCGGTCCCGGATGACCGCCGGCGCACCGAGAGAGAGAGCGCGAAGCTTCGCGAGAGCCAGAAGGATGGCCTCATACTCGGCGGAGTTGTTGGTGCATCAAAACTCGAGTCTTGCGGCGTATCTGAGATGCATTCCCGAAGGTGACGTCAGGACTGCTGCAATTCCGGCTCCTTGAGCTCCCCATGCTCCGTCCACGTGCACTGTCCACGGAGGTTCAATGTCTTCTGCCTTGTTGTGAGGATCTTCAATCGGTGTCCAATGGAGGTAGATTTGGAGGAAGCTCGCAATGAAGTCAACTTCTAATACTAGCTAGAGCTTGTGATTTGATCGTGTGTCTTCCGACGAAGGTTAGCGTGTAATCGCCTTTGAGTTGTGAGGCCCACTTTGCGATTTCTCACTTGACTAGCGTAAAGATCGGGTTAGTCTATTGCACTCTTAGCAAATACGATCGGGTTTCTCGAAGATGTTGTCCGGGGGAATTTCTTTGATTCTTTCGTGTGCGTAAGGTCAACAACCGTGATAGGATGGGATTGAAAGTAGTGCTTGAGTTTTTTCGCAGCCATGACCACCGCGTACGCGACCTTCTCGAGCTCCGAGTAGTGTTTCTTGGGGCCCTCGAGAACCTCCGATACATAGTAAACAGGGATTTGCCGCCTTTGGTGCTCCTCGAGGGTTTCTTTGACCAAAACGGCACTGACTGCGTGGGGCGATGCAGCGACATAAAGCAGTAGCGGTTCCGAAGGTTCAGGACTTGCGAGCGTTGTTAGCTTGAGCAGGTACTGTTTGAGACTGTCAAAGGCAGCTTGCTGGGGCGGACCCCATTTGAAAGGTTCGCAGGTTTTGAGGACTTCGAAGAAAGGCAACCCTCGCTCTACGGACCGCGAGATGAACCTGCTGAGCGATGCCAATCGACCGGTCAGGCGCTGGGCAGACTTCCTTGATGCCGGAGGTGACATGGAGACGATGGCGTCTATTTTTGTTGGGTTGGCTTCAATTCCTCTAGCTGAGACGAGACAACCCAGAAGCTTTCCTTTGCTAACTCCAAAGATGCATTTCTCGGGGTTGAGTTTGAGCTTCGCCTTTCTGAGCTTGTCGAAGGTTCTGGCCAGATCGGCTATGTGGTTGGTTCTGAGTTTGCTCTGGATCACGATGTCATCGACGTAAGCCGAGACTGTTGGGTCATCTTTGAAGACCTCCGCTGTCATGCGAGCGAAGGTTGGGCCTGCGTTGCGAAGCCCCTCGGCCATTCTCCTGAAGCAGAAAGTGCCGTCGGGGGTAATGAAGCTAGTCTTTTCTTCATCGTCCTTGTTCATCCAGATTTGGTGGTAGCCAGAGAAGCAATCGAGCAGAGATAAGAGTTCACAACCCGCTGCCGCATCCACGAGGGTACTTATCCTGGGTAACGGAAAGCAATCCTTCGGGCATGCCTTGTTGAGGCTTGTGAAATCAACACACATTCGCCACTTGAGGTTCTTCTTTTGTACCAGCACCACATTAGAGAGCCAAGTTGGATACTTGACCCTGCGAATGACCTCCGCTTTAAGCAAGCGATCTACCTCCGCCTTGGCGGCCTGTTTCCTTTCTTCTGACATCTTGCGGAGCTTTTGCTTTATTGGAGGATGATCTTTGCTGATGTTCAGGTGATGCTCGATGAGTTTTCTATCTACGCCAACAAGGTTCGAGGCCGACCATGCGAAGGCATCGCTGTTATCGCGGAGGAACTGGACGAGTTGAGCTTCGAATTCGGTGTCTAGCAAAGCTGATATGATGACTTTCTTTTCGGGATCGTCCGGGAATAGCTGAATCTTTTTTGTCTCTTCCTCCGGCTGCGCGCGCGAAGGTAACCAAGCTGCATCTATTTTCGGCTCTGCTTCTCGTTGCTCTTTTCGTTCTTCTTCTTGTTGCTGTCTCTTCTCCTTCTCTTGGAGGTAGTGGACGTTTTTCTGTCCCGAAGTGGCTGCTTGCTCCGCTATTCTGGCCGTGTTTTGGTCCCCGTATACGGCAACGATACCTCCGGGCGCTGGCATTTTCATGCAAAGATAACCAGGATGGATTGCGGCATTGAACTGATTGATGGTACCTCTTCCGAAGATAGCATTGTAGTTATATGGGATGTCAACTACATCGAAGGTGATGTGCTCCGTGCGAGCGATGGATTTGTTGCCAAAGGACACTGGAAGGGTGATCTTTCCGATTGCTCTGATCTGCTGACCTCCGAACCCGAACAGCGGATGTCCTGCTGGTTGAAGTGAGTTTCTGTCGAGCTTCATGCCGTCGAAGGTAGATGCAAATAGGATGTCGGCGGAGCTGCCGTTGTCCACAAGGATTTTTGTCACTGTCCAACCTGCAATGTTTGTTTCTATAACCATCGCATCGGTATGCGGGTATTGCTTGAGCTTGAGGTCTGAGTTGTTGAAGGTCAGGGGAATGTGGGACCAATGATCGTTTATGTGTGGTCCTTCGCTGGCTACATGGTTGACCCAACAAAAGTGCTCTCTGCGCTGCCTTTTGTTGCCGTGATCCTCTCCTGAACCTCCGGAGATTGCCATGATGACCCCGTAGGTGGCTGTGGGATTGTTGACTGCGATCTGTGCTCCCTGAGCTTCGCCCTCGACCTTGACTGGTTGTGGCGGAGGTAATGCCGGTAGAGGTGGTGGCGGAGGTAAGGCTTGCACCTGAGCCTGTTGGGCGATTGGCTGGGGTTGTTGGTATTGCTGTTGTACTTGGCGATGGTAGTATTGTTGCTGCTGGTTGTGAGCATATTGGCCCTGAGCGAAGGTTGGCTGTGGGTAGTACGTTGGTTGTTGATACGGGGGTTGCTGAGCTCGGTTGTTGTGGTTGTATCCCTGGTTACGGTTGCGGGGGTTTGGCGCTGCTCTGCGAGTGTGATTGACCGTTCCTGCCTGCGGAGCTGGTGGAGCTTGACCGTCCCTGCATTCCAGTCCCTTGATGTACCAAACACATTGCTTGGTGTAATGGTCGCTGCCTTTCCCACAGAAATGGCAATAGTGGGGTTGCGAAGGTTGTTGTCTTTGCTGATCTGAGTTGGCCAGTCTTCTGTCGGCTTGCAGCGGTGGTTGTCTGGGCTGGCGAGGGTTTTGCCGAGCTTGCTGATCGTTACTGCCATCAATAGCGTTCACGTTTCCCATGTCGATGCGAGGGTAGTCGTTGCGGGGGTTTGAATTGCGCTCTCTTTGCTGTCGTTGCGGAGGTTGGGTTGACTGAGATTTGGTGCGTTCATTGTTATCTGCTCTGATTTGCTTTTCCATGATGTCATACAGTTCAGCGATGGTTTTTGGTTCCCTTCTTGATAGCTTCGACGAACATGGTCCTGGCTGGATGCAACTCGTCACTGCCAAAATCATGACTTCATCCGTGACACCGGGGGTGCGATTCTTGGTGTTGAGGAATCTTTTCCACCAATCTTGCAACGGTTCATCGATTCTTTGCTTGCAATTGAGGAGGGCGGTGGCCTTGGCTACGGACCGGCTGACACCTTTGAAGTTTGTGCAGATTCTCTCGCGAAGGTCATCCCAGCACCGGATGGATCCTGGTCGGAGGTTGCTGTACCAGGTTTGAGCGATATCCCTAGCCACGATCACGAAAGCTTTGGCCATGATGTCCTCGTCACCTCCGGCAGCTGAGACAACGGCTTCATAAGACATTAGATATTGTCGCGGCTTGTAGGTGCCATCATACCGTGGCAGATGCTGCATGGCGAAGCCCTGGGGCCACTCGGTAATCTGAAGGTCATATGACAAGGGGGACTTGGAGTCATAATGCGGAGCCCGCGGCGCGGCTCTTGGTTCTGGAGCACCTCCGCCGACGGCCGCCGGGTAAAGGATGTTGGCGCGGAGGTCTGGCTCCGGGCGTGGTGGGTGGGGATCTTGCTGTTGCTCCAGCGGAGGTTGTGCGACTGGGTGGCACACGGGAAGAGCCGAGTCTCTGCAGTTCCTCACCTCCGCACCTGCTTCAGCGGCTCTAATGCTTTGCTCGATGCGGCGGAGCTCTGCTTCTGCTTCCTCTGTCCTGCGTCGTATGGTTGCCGCTCTTGATTCTCTGTTGATTTGCTCTAAGTGTCTCTTACCGGCGAGGATGCTCTCTTGGAGCTGTTCGAGATGCCTGGCCAATTTGTCTTCCTCCGAGGCTTCACTGTCAGTCATTGATCCGTTGGATATTCCATCCCTGGAGGTGTGAGGGCGTGGCTGGATGATGATGTCCTGTACCACCGAAGTTCGCTGCCGACTTCCGGATGCGACTTGGTCCGGGTTGGCGTCAACTCCCAAGTTTGCAGATTGGTCGAGCGGGGGTTGCTCAGAGAAGGGATTTGGCGGAACAATACCTCCGCCAGCGAGGGTTGGGTCCGCGTTGGCTCCCTGTGCTGAGGAAAGTTCGCTGAGGTTTGGAGCCATGGCTTGTTTCTTTGTAAGAACCCCACGGACGGCGCCAACTGTTGGTATAAACACTCGCCCCCTACCTACGCCGGGGTCCGGAGGAGGGAGGCGGAGGTTTTCCAGACAGAAGTGTGAGGTTCAAACAAATGGCAAGATGGGACAAGTCATAGTGGGCCCCCCAAGGGGTTTTTGCATTAATTGGGGCTAAAAATCCCAAAGGTCCTCTCCCTTTTACACATGCCATACCCTTGGTATTTATAGGCTATATCAAGGGTCATGTGGCTCTTTACATTAGGGTTTCAAATGCACTTACAAGCGGGCCTTTACAGGGGCAATATTGTACATTATAAAATTTAAAAGCATTTCCTCCTAAACCTATCTCAAGACGCCACATGTCATGCTTCCCGGGACTCCACGTGTCGCGCCCTGGGCGCCACCACGCGTCGGGTCTTCGGCATCACCCCGTGTCGACCTCGTGGGCGACCGCCCGGAGGTCTTCCACCGCCTAGATGGCTGAACAACTCCTCCGAAGGTCTTCGGAGACCCTGCTCAACGCGAAGGTCCTGGGAGACTCCACCAAACCCTCGCACACCTGCGCGACAAGAGATTTGAAAAGCACGGACGCGAAGGTATGACATACCTTCGCCGAGTCGCTAAGACGAACTTGACGACCTTCGCCATAAGTGGGCACGCAACGGCGAAGGTTGTCCAAGGTCGCTTGGCGGTTTTGCCTGTCTTGGCCCATGCTAGGGCCGCGGAGCTAAGTAGGGGGGTCCTAGCGGAGGTTGTTCCCCCCAACATTTAAGATTTTTATAGTACATTTTTCTAATACCTAAATTTTGTTCTTACACGGATACCACAACCATTCAGGATGGAGCCTCCGAAACGCCAGAAAAACCGGAACGAGATCCTCTAACATACTTGTTTGTATGTAAGAGGGACATAGAACGACCGTGCACCGTCGATCGTCCATCCGATGGCATGCCTGCCTTCCAACAGACAGAGGAGCACACGGACGCAACCCAAGAGAGCCCAGTCCAGCCTCCACCCCGATGATAGATGCGACGGGAGGAAAACGGCGACCATGGCCACCGACCGCTCACCGCCGCTCGTCGTCTTTCAGGCGCAGGTGGAGCAGGTCCCTGAGAAGTCCTCTCCACCACTGCTCTTCAGTCTTCACCTCCCCATTCTCGCTGCGCGTCCTATCTGTGCAGGAGCTCCGCTGCCCAAATGTGGATTTTGAGAGGCCTCCACAGGCAGCACCGACTCCAGCATCCATGGCGCCGCGTCATGCACATGCAAGAGGACGACAAGCTGCTGATGGAGGAATAAAACCTCATCAGTCTGTGCCTTTTTTATGGTTTTGGAGGATGGCGAAGGAAATAGATAAGCAGAGTTTCAGATTAGGAGCAAAATTGTTGTGACTGGTTGCTGCATTTAGCTTTCTTTTGCTATGTTGTAAAGAGCATTCTAGTAGAATTGGTACATTGGTACATAGTCTGCCCTTCAGAGTCTCAAATCGACACATCACAACAACACTAAAGTATAAAATTCATAATAACTATATTCTCAAATTGGCAAGCATTATTCAATCATGACAAACAAAGTTGAGCCCCAATCTCAAGTTGTCAACTCACATCAGTTACACAATGGCAATTCAAGGTGCTGTTGCTGCTAGTCTGAACTCAAGGTGCTAGTCTGAACTTTGGAGTTCGGCTTCTCAAGGTAGTTAGCAGCAACAACTCACAAAGTATTACTGAACTTTGGAGTTCGGCTTCTCAAGGTGTTGTTGCTGCTAGTCTGAACTCTAATTGGACTTGGGTCTTCTCAAGGTGCGGACAGCGCGGGGACGAGGCGATAGGAAGGCGAAGGATGAGGGCCGTGGAGGAGAGCACCTTCCCCGGGACCTGCTTGCCTACTTCAGTGCCGAGGGAGGCCATGAGCAGGAACGCAGCCGCTCGGCAGCCATCTTTATGGGCACTGCGGCGACGGCGAGCTGGAGCAATCCGTTCCTTTGCGGAGGATGAGGGCGATGGAGGAGAGAAATTTCGCAGGGATCTGCTTGCCTGCTAAAGCGCCGGGGAGGCCGCGAGTCGTCAGTAGCAGCAGCATGCCAGCGGTGCTATGGCATCTTCACGGTGCTACGGAGGTCGACGACCGTTGGATGTTGCAGCAACGGTGCACGGGCTTTCTACCTCCCTCTTACATAGAAACAGGTATGTTAGAGGATCTCGTTCCGAAAAACCACCCAGTTGCCCCGCTCCGGGCGCGTCGGCGAACCATTCAGGATGGAGCTGCCGAAACGCCAGAAAAACCACCCAGTTGCCCCGCTCCGGGCGCGTCGGCCGTCGCCGACGCCGCGCATCCACCGTCTGTCTTGCCGACACCACACGGCACGCACACGCACCCCGCACCGTCCACCGCAGGCCGGACCACGTGCCCTCACGTCTCCCCGGATCCCATCCACCTCCACGGCTCCACCCCCATTGACTTCACGGCCTTCCCCCTTGGCCCACACTCCACAAGTCCAGCCCGCACGCCGCAGACCCTAGCTCTAGCCACTTCCTTGCCCTCCGATCTCACCGATCCGCCATGGCGAGCGCGTACTACGAGACCTCGCGGCCCCGGGGCGGCGTTCCCCCCGCAGAGGAGGCGGACGACTTCGACGAGTTCGACCCCACCCCGTACGGCGGCGGGTACGACCTGGCGGTCACCTTCGGCCGCCCGCTGCCGCCGTCGGAGGAGACGTGCCACCCGTGCTCGGCGCCGTCCACCTCCTACGACGCGCCGCACTACTCGGCGTCCGAGCCGTCCCCGTACGCCGGCCACGGCCATGGTCACCACGCCAAGCCCAAGCCCAACTACGGCTTCCGCCCGCAGCAGGAGCAGCAGGGCGGGTACGGGTCCAGGCCCGAGCCCCCCGCGGAGGAGGGCGGCGGCGGGTACGGATCTGGGTACGGGTCCGCCGGGTATGGTAGGAAGCCGCCGGTGGAGGAGGAGAGCTACGGCGGGTCTGGGTATGGAGGATCTGGGTACGGTAGGAAGCCGCCCCAGGCGGAGGAGAGCTACGGGTCCGCCGGGTACGGCTCGGGCTACGGCGGCGGCCAGACCCGGCCGGAGGAAGGGTATGGGTCTGCCGGCTACGGGAGGAAGCCGCCACAGGTGGAGGAGAGCTACGGGTCGGAGTACGGGTCGTCTGGGTACGGCAGGAAGCCGCCGCCGGTGGAGGAGAGCTACGGATCGGAGTACGGGTCGTCTGGGTACGGCAGGAAGCCGCCGGTGGAGGAGAGCTACGGATCTGGTGGTTATGGGAGGAAGCCGCCGGTTGAGGAGGGCTACGGGTCAGGGTACGGCGGCAGGCCGCAGGGAGGGGAGGAGTATGGCGGTGGTGGTGGGTATGGGAGGAAGACGCAGGAGGAGAGCTATGGTTCCTCGGGGTATGGCTACGGCAGGAAGAGTGAGGAGCAGAGCTATGGTGGCTCTGGCTATGGGTATGAGAAGAAGCCGTCTGAGGAGGATGAAGGTGCCTATGGCTCTGGTGGGTACCGGAAGCCGAAACCGTATGGCGAGGAGACGCAGGGTTCGTATGGGTATGGAGAGGAGCAGCCCAAGTATGAGAGTGGTGGCTATGAGGATGAGGCCAAGCTATGGTGGGGGAGAGGGCTACTATGGCCGCAAGAAAGATGTAAGATCCTTTCTCTTTGGTTGAAGTTTGTGATTGTGAATTCTTATAGTGGTTGAATAACAGCTTAATATCCTATACTGTTCCTTGAATACAATGTCTTTTCTAGTAGTCGATTGTTTTGCTAGTAGATCTTGTGAATATAAAAACCAAATCACATGGTCTTTTAGGTGGTAAAATATAGCTTGTAGATAAATGCTATTTTGATATAAATATAGGTTTTAGGTGCTGGAAGAAGTTTATCACCGTGTCAAAAGGTGTCAACAAGATATTAAGCATGATCCTATATGAACTTTTCGCCATTGCTTAAAGAACTATATGTATTTGTGGTATTTAGGGTGTATAGGTATCATATCTTTGTGTACATTTGAATTGAATACTGATTTTGCTTATCTGTGTTTCTATATAGAAATCTATAGTATGACTGTATTCAGTGCATCTTAAAATACTGTAGCTAAATGAATGCAATGATGGTTATTCATTTGGATTCAGTACTGTGTTGTAAGAATGCAACATTGGGCTTGAGCTGTGGAGTTTACATATAATGCATAGTGCAATGTGTTTTTGTTTCAAATTGTAAGTCAAGGCTTTTCTAGGTGCATAAGTTTTTCTATACACCTAGATTTGTGCTATGTATAGGTATGTAGTAAAATCTATGTATCTAAATGGACAAAACTTACAATTTTGAATAGAAGGGAGTATATATATTTTATGAAATTTGGGGAGCACAAAGAAGACCTGCAAATTTACATCATGTTTTGAACAAAGCTCAATCCACAGTACAGACTTGATATTTGGATATACTTTATTTGTTCACTTTGTTGGCGAAAGGTCATTCTTATGCTATTGTGTTAAGGAATTTTCTGTTTCCAGTGATTACATGAATGGCAGATATACAAAATTCAAATGCTAAAAATAGAATAGAATATTTCTCTCAAACTGTAACCTTTTCTTGTTGCTACTTTGTAGGATGACGACTCGGATGATGAGAAGAAGAAGCGTCATCACCACCACCATCGCCGCCACGACTATGATGATTAAGCGCCAGCGCCTTCTGCTGGGGGCCTGGGTGTGGCCCTGTCCACCACCACTGCCACTATATCCATTTGCTGCATAAATAAAAGATGGGTGTACCTTCTGGACACTAGACCATCGTTGTGATGTTGCCTCATCTGCATTGTTACTGCTCAGTTGTGAGTGTGCTGTGTATTTTCTATGTTCAAGTCGTGACCAAATAAGTACCGGTTGTATCCTTTGTGAATTGTGATGAACCACCGTCCATCGCCTGTTGATGCCGAACTGAATGTTTGAATTCTACTTTGTGCTTGTTCTTGTGGTGTTTCTTTCGATGATTAGTATTACTTTGTGCTTGTTCTTGTGGTGTTTATTTCGATGATTAGTACTTTGTGTGGCATCAGGCACTGCTCTCCTAATACATATTTTCTTCGCTGCTGCTATCGTCTGACTGTGTCTGTGTATAAGGACCATAAGTTGCACCGGCTGGGCGTTGTGCTTATGCATAACGAAAAATATCTTTTTATCGCCTTTCCTGTCACGGTTTGGCCATCGGGTTCTGTTTTGGTCTCATCGTGTGTGTGTTTTTTAAAAAAAATAAACGTTCTCTCGTGGTGGACGGATACCCCCATTTCTGCCAGCTACTCTGGTAATCATGCAAAAGAAAAATATTTAGTGGAACATAATAATGTCTAGTATTTTTGTTTAGCCAAAAAAATAAATGTGTAACGTGGTGACAAGACTACAATTCTAAAGAAAGAGGAGTACAGTGGATACGCCAGTCGTGTTGAAAACTTTATACATGGATACGTTTTAACATTTTTTAAACATTTAATTAAATAAATAAAAAATGTTTAAAGTTTAAATACATGGAGTACTGTTTAGCAATTCCTTTCTACCAAGATGAGGATTGTAACATGGAATTGCAGGGGATTGGGGAATAGCTCGGCAGCTCGTGGGCTTCGGATGTACAAAAATTGGAGGCCCCTGATGTGCTTTTTCTTGCAGAAACAAAGCATGATAGTAAATGGATGGAGTGGTGGCGATGGAGGCTTAAAATGCCAAATATGATTGCGGTCGACAGTGTGGGAACAAAAGGAGGTCTAGCACTTTTCTGGAAAAGAGAGATTGATGTTACAGTACAAAGTTATTCAGAATATCATATTGACATTATGGTAAAGGAAGAAGATGGCCTTCAATGGAGATTTACTGGAATTTATGGGGAATCAAGAAATGAGAAAAAGGATAACACTTGGGAACTCCTACGTACTCTAAAAGATCAAAACAATTTACCTTGGTTGTGCAGCGGGGATTTCAATGAAATTCTTTTCAATTGTGAGAAGGAAGGAGGTGCCCCACGAAATGAACACTACATGGAGAAATTCAGACAAGCTTTAGAAGACTGCCAATTGCATGATCTTGGTTTTGTTGGGGATGCCTTCACCTGGAGAAATCACCATCGGGATGCTACAAGCTATACAAAGGAAAGGCTAGATCGAGCAGTGGCAAATAATGCATGGCGCGGATTTTTCCCTCTTGTGAGAGTAATCCATGGTGATCAACGCCATTCAGACCATCGTCCAATAATAATAGTTGCTGGGAATAGGGATGTCAATGAGTGGAGAAAGCCATGGGAAATAATGAGGAAGTTTGAGGCTAAATGGCTAGAGGAGGAAAGCTGTAATGTTCGGATACAAGAATCATGGTCAGCAGCTATTCAAAATGGGGCCGTTTGCATGATGGATTTACAAAGTATGGTGCTGAATGACTTATGGGAATGGGATAGGAATGTTTTGGGGGAATTAGAGAAAAGAATTAGAAAGGTGAGAAACGATTTGGAGAAGTGTAGGAGGATGAGCATATCACAAGAACAAGTAAATCGGGAACATTTATTGCGGTATAAGCTTGAACGCTTTCAAGACCAACTTCATGTCTACTGGAAGCAAAGAGCTCATATCAATTGGCTAACAAAGGGTGATCGGAATACTAAATTTTTCCATGCTCAAGCCTCGAAAAGAAAAGGAGGAATTTTGTAAGGAAATTGGAGGATGAGGGCGGTGGCACAAAGCGGGGCCGAGACCCGAGGCGATTTATAGCTCACAATTTCCAAGAACTTCTTTTGTCATCTGCAGTGCTGATTCATGTGAATGCATCACCAAAATCCTTGAATGTGTCCAGGAACGTGTAACCCAAGGAATGAATGAAGAACTTTTGAAGCCTTTCACTGATGATGAAATATGGCAAGCTTTGGACAATATTGGAGATTTAAAAGCCCCAGGTGCTGATGGCTACCCTGCTATTTTTTATAAGAGGTTTTGGCATGTGGTTGGGGATCGGGTAAAGCAAGAGGTACATAATGTTTTAAATGGCGATGACATGCCACATGGTTGGAATGATACTATAGTTGTTCTTATTCCTAAGGTCAAAAGCCCAACCAAGTTTAAAGATCTTAGACCCATTAGCTTATGCACTGTGCTATATAAGATTATTTCAAAGGTGCTTGCAAGAAGGCTAAAAAACTTCTTACCTGAGATTATATCTCCCTCCCAAAGTGCTTTTGTGCCTGGCCGGTTGATCACAGATAATGTGTTGTTATCATACGAGTTGTCCCATTATCTCAAATCAAAAAGGAAAGGGAAGAATGGTGTGGCTGCTATTAAATTGGATATGAGTAAGGCTTACGACAGGGTAGAATGGACATTCCTGCAGGGCATGATGCAAAAATTGGGGTTTCATGATAAATGGATCCGTCTAATTATGAAATGTGTCACTTCGGTATCCTATCGTATCAATGTTAATGGTGAATATACTGATCAAATATTTCCACAAAGCGGTTTACGGCGGGCGACCCACTATCGCCATATCTTTTTATTTTGTGTGCGGAAGGCCCGTCACCTATGCTTCAAAGTGCCGAGATTGCTTTGGAAAAATTGAAGGAATTAAAATTTGCGAGAGGGGCTCCAAGGGTGAACCATCTTTTCTTTGCAGATGATTCTCTAATGCTACTGAGGGCCAAAAAAGAGGACGCGCATGAACTGAAGCATATCCTTGGAACTTATGAAAAAGCGTCGGGCCAAGTAATTAATAAGGAAAAATCTTCAATCATGTTCAGCCCTAATACTACAGATTGCATTAAAGATGAAATAAGAAGGGAGCTCTCCATTGTGCAAGAAGCCAGAAGTGAAAAGTATTTGGGGCTGCCTATCTCTATAGGTAAATCGAGAAAGAAAGCTTTTGAATATATCAAACAAAGGATATGGGCAAGAATTCAAGGATGGCAAGAGAAATTGCTATCCAAGGTCAAAAGAAATCCCGATTAAGGCAAGGCCCAATCCATCCCGACCTATGCGATGTCCTGTTTTAACCTTACAAAAAGTTTTTGCGATCGTTGAGTTCTATGGTTGGGCGGTATTGGTGGAGTCAACAAGACAAAAGTAATAAAATTCATTGGCTTAGCTGGGAAAAGTTAACTCTATCAAAGAAAAAGGGAGGATTGGGATTTCGAGATCTCTATCAGTTCAATTTGGCAATGTTGACCCGTCAAGCATGGCGCCATCGATACAACCCGATACTCTGTGTGGGCAGGTTCTTAAAGCGAGGTATTTCCCTAACTCAAATATCTTACAATGTAAGGCTCGTGCTGGAATCTCATACACATGGAGGAGTATAATTGATGGAATAAATCTGCTAAAAGAAGGAATTATTTGGAGAATTGGATCTGGTTCTAATGTTAATATCTGGACTGATCCCTGGATCCCAAAAGGAACGACTAGAAGACCGATAACTCCAAGAGGTAGTTGCCTTCTAACTAAAGTATCTGATCTTATGGACCCAACCACAGGAACATGGGATGAAAGGTTAATCGCTGATAATTTCTGGCCTGAGGATGCAAAGGCAATTCTTATGATCCCTACTAATTATGAAGCTGATGACAGGCCTGCCTGGCACTATGATTCAAAAGGTATTTTCTCTGTCAAATCAGCTTATAAGCTAGTTGTACAAATCCGTGATCAGGAAAAGGGGACTGATGCATCTACGTCAATAGAGGAGAATCAAAACGCATATGGTTTTAGGTGGGAAAAATTGTGGCAGCTTAATATTCCAAATAAGATCAAGATGTTCTTGTGGAATTTTGCTCATAACAGCCTACCACTGAGAAGGAATATTGCAAGACGGGGAGTCAAACTTGACACTCGCTGTCCCATCTGCTACAGGTTGGATGAAGATTGCGGCCATTTGTTTTTCAAATGTAAAGCAGTTAAATTGTGTTGGAGAGAATTGTGTATGGAACATGCTAGGGAGTTACTGGAAACTTGCAAATCAGGCAAAGAAGTGATTGAGAAAGTATGGACTCTCAAGAAAAAGGATCAACTAAAAATTTGGGTGTTGCTTTGGAGATGGTGGGCTGCTCGGAACAAAGCAAATGCAGGCGAGAGAATGGCCACTGAAGCTGAAGTATGCCACTCAGTAGCGTATCATCTGATGGAGTTTGAAAAACTAAAGAAGGAGAAAGAGAGTAACATGCTGAAGAAGGAGGAATGCTGGAGACACCCCAGACGATATATACAAAATTAACATCGATGCATCTTTTCAGGCTAATTTGAAAAAAGGAGGTTGGGGTTTTATAATTCGAAATAGTATGGGACAATTTCTTGAAGGAGGTGTTGGAAATATTCCCCACGTTTCCTGTCCCCTACAAGCAGAGGCGCTAGCTGCCTTATACGCCTTGCAGCATGCTATACAATTGGGCATGACCAATGTGATTTTAAAAACTGATGCATCTGTGCTGGGTTGTGCGCTTAAATCGACAGAGCTAGATAGAAGCCCATTTGGTGCTTTGTTTATACAGGTCCGAGAGCTGATGTATCTTCATTTTAACTCCTGTCAAATCTCTGTTTGCTCTAAGATCTGTAATAAGGTTGCTGATTGTATGGCTTCTTATGGTGCGTGCGTTATCAGCTCTGGCTCTCATGTGTTTATGAGCCAAGAGCCGTGTTTTGTATCTGAACTAATTTCCAGGGACAAGCCTGGGGTTGTTTGTTAATGGAATAGGGTTTTGTGATAAAAAAAACTTCAACAGCTCACCATACCAATCGTCAGGATACATTCGCGTTCAACTTCAGCAGCTCACCAAGTCCCTCCACTTGTGCCGCTACAATGCAAACGTATGCCCCTTGCCCGCCATTGATGTCACGGCCGGTTGTTGTAGACCGTGTCACTATCAGCTCAGCAATGAGTAGTTAGAGCATCTCCAACAGTCTCCTTTACGACCCCCAACCGAACGAAAAATTTCTGTTTGAGCGATTTGGCGGTCTTTCCAACAGTCTCCCAATATGAACCCCAATGAGAAAAAATTTTTCTCAGCTGCTCAAAAGTCACCCAGTGAACCCGCAAAGAAAGGGGAGAGAGTCCAGCCCCCAATACCCGACCTTTTGCGCGCGAGCGCGTCGCACGTCCCGCCGCCAGCGGCGATCTCCCGCGCGATTTCCTCTTCCCTCCGCCGCCTCGCTCCCCGGCGACCGCGTCGAGCTCCTCCTCCTCGCCGGCGCAGCTATCCCCTCCATCCGGAGACCGTCGCGTCGGTGGCCGGGTCCGGGCAGCAGCTGGGGAAGACGACCCTGACCAACGGCGGCAAGATTGCTCCGCTCTCCAATCTCCGGCCAACAAGGAAGACAAGGTATTCGATTCCCTGCTCCACTCCCTCCTCCGAGCTGAACTCCTATTTATGGAAGTAGCAATGCAATACCGTTCTTTCGATTCGAAGTAGTGCTTTTGTACCCTAGATCCAGCCCCTCCGATAGGTCTGCTCGTCCTGCCTGTAGCTTCTTTGGATGCACATGAGAACGTTTTTTGTGTTCTTGCGGTGCAGAGAGGTCTGATGCGATTTGTCAAGTTCAGTTATGATGCCGAACAAACATTTTGTTAGAATTTCGAATTCATTGACATGCTATCAGTACGAGCAGCTGGCAAACCATCCAAACATCCAGCCTGCAGATCACGCTTTGGATGAGCTGATTATTTGGTATAGATGCCAATACATATTTCTTCGTTCCAGTGCGTTCGTATAAGTTTCAGGGACATTTTGTTTGATTGAGATTCTGAATGACCCTGTACTATACCTGCTGGGCTTTATTTTATTATACCTCTTTCAATGATAGGTGAACTTTCTCCAATAAAATATACTAATTTGTTGAAAAAATGCTAGCTTTTGATTCAACTGCTTGATCATTTCCTCTCCTGAATGCACTTGCAGATGAGCTCATTGGGTCAGATATTTTTTGACGACTCTTCATCAGATGACGACGACGATTTGGAGATGGTAACTGCCCTGTATGCCGACTTTATGAGCAGCAAGAGGCCGAAGCATGGTGGTTCTGTGCCTGGGCATGCTTTGGTTCATCGGAAGAAGCAGGCTGGTCATGATAGGCTTATGGAGGACTACTTTGTAGATGAACCCATCTTTGGCCCAACTACTTTCAGGCGGAGGTTCAGAATGTCAAAGAATCTGTTCTTGCGCATTGCAAATGCTGTGGAAGCTCATTGTCCATACTTTGTGCAGAGAAGAAATGCAAGTGGACAACTTGGTCATAGTGCTCTGAAGAAGATTGCTGCATCAGTGCGTATGCTAGCATATGGTTGTCCGGCTGATTCCCTCGATGACTGGATTCACATTGGTGAGAGTACTGTCATTAAGAGCGTGAAGAAGTTTGTCAAGTCTGTGATAGAGATCTTTGGAGAGAAATATCTGCGAGCACCAAATGCAGAGGACACTGCAAGACTTATGGAAATTGGTGCATCAAAAGGCTTCCCAGGTATGCTTGGATGTATTGATTGCATGCACTGGAAATGGAAGAATTGTCCTGTGGCATGGCACGGGCAATTCAAAGGGCATTGCCATGATCCAACAGTAATTCTTGAAGCTGTTGCATCAGAAGACCTCTGGATTTGGCATGCGTACTTTGGGCTGCCCGGATCTCACAATGACATTAACGTGTTGCAAAGATCTCCTTTGTTTGCTAGGCTAGCTGCTGGGGAAGCACCTCCTGTGGATTTTGATGTCAATGGTCACCACTACACAATGGGATATTATCTTGCTGATGGTATATATCCTGCATGGGCTACATTTGTGAAGACAATTCAAACACCTCAAAATAACAAGGAATCTCACTTCGCGGAGCGTCAGGAAGCATGTAGGAAGGCTGTTGAGCGTGCATTTGCGGTGTTGCAATCTCGGTTCGCCATTGTTCGTAGACCGGCCAGATTTTGGGACCAAAAGACTTTGTGGCGCATAATGATTGCATGTGTGATCATGCACAACATGATACTTGAGGATGAGAGAGGACAACCGAGGACTTCAATTATGACACCGAGTTCACATATGCTCCACCTGTGCAGCCTGAGAAGGATAATGATCGAATCAACAAATTTCTGGAAATGCATAGGAAGATTGAGAACCGTGGGGGGCATAACCAACTTCGAGATGACTTAATAGAGCATTTGTGGCAGTTACATGGGCAATAATTCTTTTGACTACGGTTTGTGAAAGGTTACTGAACCTTGGACTTGGCTATGTGTGACTTTGTCAGGCTTTATAATGCAGCTGACATGGGCAAACTCTTTTAGCTTTGTAATAAATAAGTTGAACTACTGTGCTTTTGTGTTTAACATTTTGCATGTGAGAAAGTTTGTCTGATCTTGTCCCGTAGCTATGGGATTTCAAAGTTTCAATGCTGTACAATTTTAAACAACTCTTCTGAAATGTCCACTAACGGTAGGATTGTGCAGATGGAATCACATGAGATAGATATAAAAAATATGAATATGCAACATGGGCCAAAGTAGGCTGAATCTACAACATGGGCCAAAAACCACATATCGGGATGAGATATTGGGGAACTCGCAAAACCATCTTCCCCCAATAACCTAAAAAAGTACTATTGGGCTACCCCCAATACCAGCTTATTGGGGAGAGGTGTATTGGGGACTGTTGGAGATCTTCTTAGAAAGATCTCCAACAGCTCCCTTTATGACCCTCTAATGAGAAAAATTTGCTGTTTTGAGGATTTGAGCGTCTTTCCAACAGTCTCCCAATATGAACCCCAATGAGAAAAAAATTTTCTCAGCTGCTCAAAAGTCACCCAGTGAACCCGCAAAGAAAGGGGAGAGAGTCCAGCCCCCAATACCCGACCTTTTGCGCGCGAGCGCGTCGCACGTCCCGCCGCCAGCGGCGATCTCCCGCGCGATTTCCTCTTCCCTCCGCCGCCTCGCTCCCCGGCGACCGCGTCGAGCTCCTCCTCCTCGCCGGCGCAGCTATCCCTCCATCCGGAGACCGTCGCGTCGGTGGCCGGGTCCGGGCAGCAGCTGGGGAAGACGACCCTGACCAACGGCGGCAAGATTGCTCCGCTCTCCAATCTCCGGCCAACAAGGAAGACAAGGTATTCGATTCCCTGCTCCACTCCCTCCTCCGAGCTGAACTCCTATTTATGGAAGTAGCAATGCAATACCGTTCTTTCGATTCGAAGTAGTGCTTTTGTACCCTAGATCCAGCCCCTCCGATAGGTCTGCTCGTCCTGCCTGTAGCTTCTTTGGATGCACATGAGAACGTTTTTTGTGTTCTTGCGGTGCAGAGAGGTCTGATGCGATTTGTCAAGTTCAGTTATGATGCCGAACAAACATTTTGTTAGAATTTCGAATTCATTGACATGCTATCAGTACGAGCAGCTGGCAAACCATCCAAACATCCAGCCTGCAGATCACGCTTTGGATGAGCTGATTATTTGGTATAGATGCCAATACATATTTCTTCGTTCCAGTGCGTTCGTATAAGTTTCAGGGACATTTTGTTTGATTGAGATTCTGAATGACCCTGTACTATACCTGCTGGGCTTTATTTTATTATACCTCTTTCAATGATAGGTGAACTTTCTCCAATAAAATATACTAATTTGTTGAAAAAATGCTAGCTTTTGATTCAACTGCTTGATCATTTCCTCTCCTGAATGCACTTGCAGATGAGCTCATTGGGTCAGATATTTTTTGACGACTCTTCATCAGATGACGACGACGATTTGGAGATGGTAACTGCCCTGTATGCCGACTTTATGAGCAGCAAGAGGCCGAAGCATGGTGGTTCTGTGCCTGGGCATGCTTTGGTTCATCGGAAGAAGCAGGCTGGTCATGATAGGCTTATGGAGGACTACTTTGTAGATGAACCCATCTTTGGCCCAACTACTTTCAGGCGGAGGTTCAGAATGTCAAAGAATCTGTTCTTGCGCATTGCAAATGCTGTGGAAGCTCATTGTCCATACTTTGTGCAGAGAAGAAATGCAAGTGGACAACTTGGTCATAGTGCTCTGAAGAAGATTGCTGCATCAGTGCGTATGCTAGCATATGGTTGTCCGGCTGATTCCCTCGATGACTGGATTCACATTGGTGAGAGTACTGTCATTAAGAGCGTGAAGAAGTTTGTCAAGTCTGTGATAGAGATCTTTGGAGAGAAATATCTGCGAGCACCAAATGCAGAGGACACTGCAAGACTTATGGAAATTGGTGCATCAAAAGGCTTCCCAGGTATGCTTGGATGTATTGATTGCATGCACTGGAAATGGAAGAATTGTCCTGTGGCATGGCACGGGCAATTCAAAGGGCATTGCCATGATCCAACAGTAATTCTTGAAGCTGTTGCATCAGAAGACCTCTGGATTTGGCATGCGTACTTTGGGCTGCCCGGATCTCACAATGACATTAACGTGTTGCAAAGATCTCCTTTGTTTGCTAGGCTAGCTGCTGGGGAAGCACCTCCTGTGGATTTTGATGTCAATGGTCACCACTACACAATGGGATATTATCTTGCTGATGGTATATATCCTGCATGGGCTACATTTGTGAAGACAATTCAAACACCTCAAAATAACAAGGAATCTCACTTCGCGGAGCGTCAGGAAGCATGTAGGAAGGCTGTTGAGCGTGCATTTGCGGTGTTGCAATCTCGGTTCGCCATTGTTCGTAGACCGGCCAGATTTTGGGACCAAAAGACTTTGTGGCGCATAATGATTGCATGTGTGATCATGCACAACATGATACTTGAGGATGAGAGAGGACAACCAGAGGACTTCAATTATGACACCGAGTTCACATATGCTCCACCTGTGCAGCCTGAGAAGGATAATGATCGAATCAACAAATTTCTGGAAATGCATAGGAAGATTGAGAACCGTGGGGGGCATAACCAACTTCGAGATGACTTAATAGAGCATTTGTGGCAGTTACATGGGCAATAATTCTTTTGACTACGGTTTGTGAAAGGTTACTGAACCTTGGACTTGGCTATGTGTGACTTTGTCAGGCTTTATAATGCAGCTGACATGGGCAAACTCTTTTAGCTTTGTAATAAATAAGTTGAACTACTGTGCTTTTGTGTTTAACATTTTGCATGTGAGAAAGTTTGTCTGATCTTGTCCCGTAGCTATGGGATTTCAAAGTTTCAATGCTGTACAATTTTAAACAACTCTTCTGAAATGTCCACTAACGGTAGGATTGTGCAGATGGAATCACATGAGATAGATATAAAAAATATGAATATGCAACATGGGCCAAAGTAGGCTGAATCTACAACATGGGCCAAAAACCACATATTGGGGATGAGATATTGGGGAACTGCAAAACCATCTTCCCCCAATAACCTAAAAAGTACTATTGGGCTACCCCAATACCAGCTTATTGGGGAGAGGTGTATTGGGGGACTGTTGGAGATGCTCTTACGTACGCTTCCCATTGGGTGGTCAGTTATCTGGTTTCGCTAGAAGTAAATCAATTTTCCCATAGATTCTCCAAGGGCAAATGGTCTAAAATTTGAGAGGTATCGCAAAAAATAAAAACAGTAAACTTTGAGAGATTGAGACATGCTATGTATTAGATATATGTATAGATGTATAGCAAAATGGATGACAAAAAAGTCAAAGTGACTTATAATTTGAAACAGATTAAGGGTCTCGTATAACAAAAGGAGGAGCTCAAAATTTAGTGTTGTTGCTAGAGTTGGCATAGAAATTTATGGGTTCAAAAATAAGAAAAACTCTCAAATCCCAAGAAGGTTCTGATCTAGGGCAATCGCTAGAGATGCTCAGTACTCCTGCTCGCTAAATTTGAGCAATGCGCAATAGTAACTTAAGGTAAGCCACATATTTTTATGTAATTCACATTTGTAGAATAAAACTAAAATACTCTTATTATGCAGATAAGGGAAACATGAAGTGTCAAGTATCTGTATTCCAAAATCAAACAAATAAAGTGGTAATAAAAAATGCCAGCATTTAGAAATAGTGGTTCACATTTAACTGCTACTATGTTTCTTTCTTTTTCTTAAAAAAACTGTACCTGCTTGTACATTCCGGTTGCGTGCAGATCCAAAGATTTCCGTGCATCGCAGCTCTAGCACGCCAGATGTTCTGAGCAATTCTCTCGAAACGTAGACCCGGGACACGCACGGAATGCTTCGAAATGGTTGGCGCAGGCGCAGCAGCAACCCATGAACAGAGCCAAGCGGCACATCGTTTTCAGGCGTCGTCACGCGCTCGCGCCTGCCCGCTCTTGGCCCCTTGGCCGGGTCCCTCCCTCCTCCCTGTTCTCTTCTCCCTCTCTTCTTCCCGGCGAGCTCCTCCACCACGCGTGCACGGTGTACCAACCACCACCACTTACACCCCCAAGCCAAGCTACCGCGACGCCCGATCGCCTTCGGCTTAGTTCGCGGAGGCGTGGAGCGGTGGTGGCGAGCAGGTGGTGAGGCTGGAGGAGCCATGGAAGTGCCGCCTCTGGCGCCAACGGCGGCGGAAGAGGAGCGCCGGGCGCCGTGCCTCCCCCGGCTGCTCTCCGGCGTCCTCTCGGGGGCGCTCACCGGCATATTCGCCGTAGGTAAGCGCGCGCGCCGCGCACTGCCCCCCATAGCGTTGACGCGGCACCTTGATTGGTGTTGCTTCTGCGTTTTGGTTTGCGTGCTCTGCTGCTTGACACTTGACTGCCTCTGGTATTTACTTGAGGGTTCGTTTTGCCTGGGTAGCTGGAGGCCTGACGGGGGCGTTCACGGGCGCATTGGCCGGCCGGGCTTCCGACAGCGGCGTGCTCCGGGGCGCCGGGCTGGGCGCCTTCGCGGGGGCCGTGCTCTCCATCGAGGTCCTCGAGGCGTCGCGCGCCTACTGGAGGGCCGACCGGTCCAGCCCGCAGAGCACGTCCTCCATGGTCAGTGAACTACTTCAAATTCATGATAACTCAATCCGAATTAGGAAATTCTTATATGATAGTATTTGACTTTTTGGTTCCCATTTTGCAGGAAATTATAGTATTGTTAGTTACTTCCTTCAGCCCAGACCATGGGAATTATATTTTGCAATCACATTATTTCCAGTGATTCATGGCGGACGTGCATTAAAGAGAATCATCTGTTGCATTTTTCCAGGGGGATTTCATAGAACAGCTCCTTCATGCTCGATTCGTGCAGGACCAGTATGAGCCATCGGCATATATGGCATATCGTTGGCAGGTCAGTTTGTTGTCTTAGTTTTAGTTATCAGTGGTGGCATCCTCTTTGACAGAAATATGCACATAAACTCATTACAACATTACATGGCTTTGATACATAACCATTGCCACTATTTTTAATAAAATATATTCTTAAAACTTTTTTAAGCTTTTGAAACTTTGCAAGTATTTTTTAATACTACAATACACATTTAACTTAAATGTTCTCAAACTAGACAATTTAAATCTGTTGATGTTCTGTAGCTTTAAGTTTAGCTACTCGGCATGTTCTTTATCGGAGTACTAGACATTTTCCAACAGGTTGGCATTGCGGACAATGATGATCTGTTCGATGTTCTTGAAGATGTTTTATCCGAGGGGCTCTCACAAGATACTTTAAAGAAGTTGCCACATCATGTGGTGACTGATCAGAAGCAGGAACCAATTGGCGAAGACGTGTCTTGTGCTATTTGCCTGCAGGTACTAATGCCACATCACATATTTGTTTAGTGCAAAACTAACCTGCATTAAAATCTTAATTCTCTGGGGATTTTACTGTTTAGGATCTCGCTTTGTTTTTTTTGTTGATAAATTAATATGATGTGCACATGGCATTTCCTTTTGGAGGTTGGCAGTTGATTAATCATGGGGAAAGTGTGATTTGACACTCATTGCTTGTAATAATAACATGACTGAAACTAAGATGGTGGGAGTTGAATCAGGAGTGCCCATCACTCCAGCTCATAGATTGATTATAGTTTACTTTGGTGATCACTTTTGTCCACCTACTGGTTGCTTGCCGTGCATTCCAAAGACTTCTAAATTTTAGGGCAAGTTATCTTAAGTGCCTATGCATTTTGATGGATAGCATCTCCAACAACTCCCAATATCAACTTGGTATTCTATAATTTTTGGCAAAAACACAAAATTTCATCTCCAACAACTCCCAATATCCACTTGGTAAAATACCAACTTGGGAAAAACGACCCTCCGCGCGCGGAGAGGCCGCGTATCGCCCCGCTGCGCCCGCGACCGGCTGCGCACCGCCGCGCCGCCGCCGCCCCGCCCGCGACTGCCTCGCGCCGCCCGCCGCGCCGCCCGCCCGGCCCGCGACCCCGCCCGGGCTCCGCCCACCCGCCGCCGCCGCGCGCCGCCACGCGCTGCCGTTGCTCCGCCGCGACCGCGCTGCTCCGTCGTTGTGCCTACCGGGACTAAATCTATGATAGATTTTCTTTTCGGACTTTTCTAAAAAAGTACCATACACAAAGAATTATAAGTATACCCTTGGTTGATTTCGGGAAAGTTTATGGACTAAACTGCAAAGTGATCATTACGGGATTTACCAAGTGGGAATAGGGAGTTGTTGGAGAGAGACTTTTTTTTCACTTGGGAAATAAAATACAAAGTTGCTATAATATGGGATTTACCAAGTGAAATATTGGGAGCTCTTGGAGATGCTCTTAGATCACATAGCTCAAACTATCTGCTTGTGTGCAATATATGGAATAAAATTGATATTTGTTTTTTTTTAAAATTTTCTCTCCAGTCCAAAAATATGTGTCACATTTGACTTTGAACAGTCTTTAGTATATAACTTTGATCACCATTATCTTCTAGAATATATTTTAAAAATCTTTGAAAATTATGAAATTTTGCAAGTACTTTCCAATATAGGTGTATACATATATCTTGCATGCGTCCAACCTAAATAAATTAGAAGTTATTGAGGTTTATGGTTTTTTAGGTTTGACCGAATCTTGTCATATTTTGATGACAGGAGGAAGTAGAAGTATTCAATTTTGTTTTGTATGTATCTGATGCTATAGTTAGCCTTTTTTTTTCTTCTTGAAATGACATGCTTCGGTTGGGTTCTTTTGGTGCTGATGTAGAAAAGGCATTTACTGTTTCAGTTAAACTTTATGTGTAAGTCCTTACAATTTTCCTTCTCCCAGGATGTTGTTAGCGGAGAGACAGTGAGGAAGTTGCCAAAGTGCTCCCACACCTTCCATCAGCCTTGTGTGGACAGATGGTTCATTGACCATGGTTCATGCCCAGTATGCAGGCAGGATGTGTAGGTAGATCATGTTGGATTCTGGGTTATCTGCGGTCATGCCTTTGCAAAGTTGCTACCATCGTCATATAGAAAGAAAGATACATAGCATGTAAATTAAAGTCCTCACTTGTCCTTATTGTGAACAAAGGTTTACTCATCAGTGATTGAGTTTCACGTTCTCTCGTTTTATTCGTTTTGGGTATATATAATGATATAAAACTAGGATAAATTTATTCTAATCTGTGGCATCTAATTGAGGCCCTATTTGGTCGGCTAAAGCTAATTGTTATTTGCCCATACTTCCCTTGACATAAAATGTGACTGAAAAGTAGAATGGGAGTTAAGTGTAAATGTTATTGCAAGAGAGAGACAAGATGTCAATGTTAATGCAAGAGATAGACAAGATGTCGCAACTTGCAACCACACGGCCACACCACCAAGGCCTCGAGTCTCTTTCAACTCCAACTCTATTCTCAAGCCTCAAAAGATCAAGTGACTCCATATATTCTAAATTATAGGCCATTTTGTTTTTTCTAAGTATATTCCTTTTGCTATGTATTTATATTTTATATTTATAGATACACAATGTCTGAAAATATAGTTTTTACTATGCATTTAGAAAAATAAGAACAGGAGTGCATCCTTACCTTAGATTTATTGTACACATGTATAATCTGTTTATTTAATTGTACAAACTATAATCTTTACATCAAATAGTTTCTGGAATCTGGGGAAGGGTTTATCTCATCTAAGTATAATTTCTATAAAATCGAGTACTCCCTCCGTCCTGGGAAAAAACGTAATTTTTTGAAGGAATCTGTTTGAATATCCTTATTTAAATATTTTTCCCAAATAATAAAATAAATTACTCATTTTAAAAATATCTCTAGTGATAAAATAAATCCCAAAAATAAATAATAGTTTTTATAGGGACAATTAAAGACGAATGATCAAACAGAATATCAATTTCTATATTTCCCAATGGAGAGAGTAGTTTTTATAGGGACTGACCAAGACGATTGCAATTGGGTGTAAGGAGTCGTTGGACTGTTATATTCGGCCAAATAGCAATACAGGACAGAGCCAATATTTGAGCCAACGAACAGATTTCTGTAGTTGTGTTGCTTCATTTAACACAAGCATAGCTAGCAACACAGATCGCATAAAAATTGACATAATCCGGCCATTAGTTTGGTTTAAGACACATGTCACAGTTCTAAATGATATTTCTGACGTATTACAAAAGAACTGATCAAAATTTCACTTCTTAAGACACGTCATAGTTCCAAATGATATTTCTGACGTATTACAAAAAGAACTGATCAAAATTTCACTTCACACTAATATCACTGGAAGAAAACCTAATGCAGACTGGTAGACTGGTAGAAATAACTGCACGAACAAATCTTCAAGCTACTTTCGCTCTAGAGAAGTCCATCTCTGGGTGCTGCCACAGAAAAAAAAAAATTGAATAAGATGCATGAAATAGAATAGGGAAGCCTACATACATATAGGACTCAAAGATGATATTAGCTTTGTTGGGAGGCTTACCTCAGACATGAACTTCTTGAGAAGTTCTTGCTTTTGCATTTCATCACTTGTTGGAAGGCCCATCTGCTTCTGGCGCTGGTCAAACTGCAAAACAATTAAATGATTTTAGCTATTTTCATGCTGCATTAAGAACTCTGATCAGATGTGCATCAGGTTCTGCGTGTCTTACCATCATCTTCTCTACGGTTTGTCTAGTCTCAGGATCCAAATCAGAGAGTTTGCTGCTCTCAGGCTCCACCTTCTGGGTATCAACTTCAGGGTCACCCTTGATAACAGACTTCCACCACTCCACTTGGTTGTGCTTTGTAAGCAAAATGGACAAAGTTTTTCCATCCTCTACAAAACATTATCATTAGGCAACCATACTTCTGTCAGTAAGGGGATTTAGGATCAAAGAAAAACAAGCTCAGATACAAACAGCCTGCTCAGCAGCTGCCACAGCAGCCATATAAAGTAGTACAGCCAAGAAGGCTGAAATCGTAGACTTACCTATGCTCCAGAAGCAATCATCAACCTTAACTGGTTTATAGAGCTCGCCCTGGAAAGAAAGTACCAGCAGGAAGTTAGAGCCCATGTAATTTTGTAACACATTTGGTTTACCAGAAACATGTCCCATAGACAAGATGAAATTAGTGGAGTAGCTACTTACATCAATGATAAGTGGCTGGCCCTTCAGGCCAACCTTCAGATGGTCCTTCTTTATATCAACAACCACAAATCTTGATTTTGTTCCTTGAGGAACAGGAATGGTGATATTAACCTCTTGCAACTGTTGAGTCCATGAGTACTTCTCCAAATCAAGACCATTGCCAGCATTTGGTTCTGATTATTAGGGAAGAAATAAAATTAGATATTATATGGGGAGATCCTGTAAAACACATAGTTGTGATGCAATAATGAAATAAAACAATTATTATTAGGGCACCATGTTAGCAATTACAACTTATACAGTTTCACTTATATCGGACGTAAACCCAAGCCTCAACAGACCACTACAACAGATAGATTACTTCTGCTGGACTGCAATTATTATTAACATTGGGCCATGGATAATTTACTGTTAGGTCAATGAGAATCAAATAACAGACAAATGAATGCAGTTTCCTTTTCCCCTAACAAGGCTGCTGTTACAGGTTCTAAGCACTTTGCTGCCTATTGATACCAATAATTGAATGCAGTTTGAAAATTGGTGTAATGAAAGGATGCGCTCTAGAGTTATTAGATACCTAATTCAAACCACATATGTTGATCAGAGTATCAACCCAATCAATCAAGTTTATCTAAGTCCACAAGTATCAACCCCAATCTATCAAGCTCATGCTAAGTCCACAAGCCTAATCACCAGAATATGCTAGTTGCTAGATCGGAACCACATTTAACACAAATCCCTAAAACGCAGCAACAATACAACAATTTCAAAACAGGGCAGAGCAAGGGAACAAAGCACACTCACGTCTGACGTTGCCTTCCTCCTTCTTATCCACCTCCATGCCGTCCTTCTCCGCCGAGCTCTCCGCCTTCTCCTCCTCCACCTTCGCCGTCGCCGCCGCCTCTTTGGCAGCAGCCTTCTGCGCCTCGGCCGCCGCCGCCGCCTTCGCCTTCTTCCCCTCGGCCTCCTCCGCCTTCCTCCTGGCCGCCGCCCGCTCCTCGGCCTCCACCTGCGCCCTGACGGCCGCCGCCATCGCGGTGACCTTGCCCACCGCCGACGCGTCGCGGAACAGGCCGGACTGGCGGTGGGCCACGTCGATGGCCGCCTGCAGGAAGGGCAGCGCGCCGCCGCTCCGGTCCAGCGCCGCCACCAGGGCCTCCTCGACGCCGGGGCCCGCCGCCGCCGCAGCAGCCTGCGGCTGCGGGGCGGCCTCGTCCTCCTTGAAGTCGGAGATGATCGCCATGGAGGAGGGGGCGATCGGTCGTCGGTCTACCTAGGGTTTGAGCGGCGATGCGGCGTGAACTCGAGATGGATCTCGGAACTTCGCGAGGGTTTTGGTTTTTTTCGGATGTTGAGGGGAGACTCGGCTTTGGACTTGGATTATATGGAGGCGCCGAGGGGGTTCTCGGCCGGGACGAAACGAAACGAGTTGGAATTGGAACTCGAGACGTCTGCGGTTGGTGCTGTCAGATTGCCATATTGGTGCCGACTCAGGTCCCTAGACCGAAACTCCCGGAAGATTCTAGAAATCTGGATTTTGCAATACAGTCTTTTTGTACAGCCGTTTGGTTGCCCCTTCGATTTTTTTTTTTTTATCTAGGGTCTGCTTGGTTGAAGTCTAGAAACTGCCATACCAAAATTAGGGCAAGCTAAAATTAAGGCGTGTCAAATTTTAGTTGCCAAAATCTTGGCAAAAATTTTAGTATAGCAATTGGTTGGCTACCAAATTCAAATTTTGCCAATTTCACTTTTATATAGCTTATAAGAACTTTTTAGAAACTTTTCAAAACTTTGGTCATAAAAATTGATGGTACAAATTCTTTTGTTGTGAATTAATTGATGACTATAAATTTGGCATGCCATTATTTTGGTTTGGCAAACATTGAAAGCCAACCAAGTAGGCCCCTACTTCTCAATTCGTCCTAAATTACAAGTCATTCCAACTTTTCTTAAAAATCAAAACATTTTAAATTTAATCAAAATTATAGAAAAAATTACAACGATTTATAAAATCAATAAGTATTTATGAAAATATATAATTAGTGGAGAATCTAATGATATATATTTGATATCATAAAGCTATTATTTTATTATGTAAATTTGGTTAAATTTAAGATACTTTCATTTTAACTTTCTTGAAAGTCAAAGCATTTCAAGTTTGACCAAAATTATAGAAAAAAATATAAAAAATTATGACATCAAGAAGTATATTATAAAAACATAATTAGTAGACAAACTAATGATACTTATTTGTTATCATAAAAGGGTCATTAGATTCTCCACTAATTGATGTCAAGTTGCTAGTGTACGGAACATGGTTAATGTGAGCTGGTGTTGTTTTTCTTGTGTGAGAAAAACAACACTTCACAATGACTAATAAGCATCGTCAAGAATCTGATTATCATTTTAATTGATAACTGCGAGTTCTAAGAAATATTATTACTAGACATATTTTGAACTGTTTCTTTATAAGTATGTCGATAACCAAAATTTATCATTTTATATGTTTTTCATAACTCAGGTAGTTAGACCCAGCTGCAAAACTACATGATTTAGGGTAGACGAAAACACCCTCAAAGTCTTCTTCCTTCCTTTCTCTCTCCTTCCACGGCCGCTTTGCTCTCCACATCCTGTTTTGTTTTTTTAACCAAAGTCAGCAAGGGAAACTCCGGTCTATCTTTTTTTATTTTTAAATAATACGTAGACCTATTTAAATTCGCTCCTACAGGAGTCGAATTCAGGTCTGTTGGATGCTACTCAGGACGTCCTGCTTTGTTCCAATGCTCGTCCTCATCCCTCCTTAGCCTCTTTGGGTCGTTGCATGGTAGGTCGTGTGCATCCTCGAACAGGCTCGTTCTTGCTCGTGTGTGACCAAATTTAACAAAATTTAACATGAACACGACGTGTTGTCACATGAGCGAGCTTGGGCAACCAAGACATGACATATCGCCCTATTCGCTGGATGGTTTCTGCGGCAGATAAGCTAGTCATGCTGTTTTGTTGTGAGAGAAAATCATTATATCATGGTTGATAAGTCGGATAGAGCAAACAGGACGATGATGCAACACCAATGAAAATTTTGCGGTTCCAAGGAAAGAAGGGAGAGAGCGGACCGAGTGACATATGGGAAATGAAGGACGTACGGACAGGTGGAGAGCAGGAAGAAAATAATTTCCATTATGACCAATTTGTGCCTGAACACCGGTACTATTGTACACTGGTACTATTGTACACCAGGAAATAGTTGGTAAATCCCATATATGCTAACCAATTCAAGACCACCACAGTTTCACTGCCAATAGCAGGCATGGATTTATAAGGCAATCGTTCATGTTTTTATTATGCTTGTGCTAAGTCGATACAATACCCAACAATTCTTTCAGAAACTATATATGCTGATCCATGGTCCATACATGATAGTTCATCCATATTCATTTTTTTGTGTGGCTTTTATACATGATAGTGCACACCATTAGAAGAAAAGAAAGTAGTAGTGCAGAATCAAGTCAACAATTGGGATAGGAGAGGATCATACAGCAAGAGGTAATAGGCACACATCACATAAAAATTACATAAAGATAGCAGAGTAGTCCAATAACTACACCATGATACCACACTTCACACTGCTGGAAACGTAGATGATCCCACTATTTGGCCTAGCGCCTGGCCAGGGCAATGGCGTTGAGTAATATCAGCAGTATCAGCATAACCATGGCGCCGAACGAACCAATGAGGGATCCAGAGATACGCTCGCAGAATGAGTCAAACTGCTGGCAGATGGCAAGCCAGTTTGCCCTGACATTGCCTTTGTGTGCCAAGTACACAATAGCCGCTGCTGCAGATGCTCCAGCAGTCACCAATGCTAGCATTGCCTTCAAAACAATCACAAGAAAACAGGCAACCAATTAACCGATATATATACTTCTTGGCAGTTTTCAACATACTTACTAACTGAATAACCACACATGCTTTCATGCAGGATTGATTTTTCTTTGAACTGTAAAAAGAGTCAATTAGTCTTACCGCGTCAAGAAAGATCAAGAGCAGCCTGCTGTATTTAGCCCTGCTCCTGATGATGTGGACTATGGATAGTGGGAGCGAAAGGATGAGGTAGGCGCAGACAATAGAATTTGCCACGACAAAGAACCTGCAGTCCACAAATGAACAAAACTGAAACAGTTGGAGCATCAGATGCTCTTAGGTTCGATCGTTAACTGAAAGTGTTTATTTCTACCAATTAATTAAGTTACTGAGATTATAATTAGCTTACGTGAGAGTAGGGAGATCACTGTACTGCGCCTTGAACCGGATGAACTGTGTGAAGAAAGGCAGCGTCTCGTTGGTGGTGCCCATGGCAATGGCACTGGCAAGCGTGCCGATGATGGCAAGGAAGCGAAGTATGAGATCAAGCACGGACACCCCTCTACTGACACCCCTGCCCAGGGGCACCGCCGCCTTCGAGGTCTCGCCATGCTCGCTGGATCCTTTCATTGCTAACGCTCTCTCCACACAGGTCTCACTCTCACCTTGATATGGAGCCTGATTGATCAGAGCACACAGCCCGTCTTCCCACATTTATATGCAGGCTCAGATGCACGAAGTGCCATGGAAATGGATTAGGTCGTCAGCTCGATATATGCCAGGGCAGGTGGCCGTACAGGATGTGTATGTTCTGTGAGAGCTCCCAGTCCCAGGTGCATTTCGGTTGACACCTACTCTACTTGCTCCATGGGAGTGGTCGCTTGGTTCGTGCGGAGTGTTTGGTCTCTTTTACAGCCGTGGACTTCCGCTGAGCACTACTATAGGGGATTGGCATATGTCATTGCTAGTTGTCCTAATGTGATGGAGGCTTCAATTAAACACTTGTTAGCTCATTCCTACTCCAGAAGCAGTGCCACATTCATCTTTATGTCAACTCTTGAGATCTGGGGTTATCTGTTTTGCACAGACAAAGCAAGTTAGTTGGTCAATTGTTTCGGGCTTGTAAAGCTTGAAGAAATATAGGCTATACCGACCTGATGGAATAGCTGGCTGTCATCAGCTTTCACTTTACGGTGAGTGTTGTTGATGCTTTTCTACTTACTGATTGGTAATATACGTGTGTTTCGGAGGATCGGAACATCGATAGTGAATGTGTTTTCGGATATCTCAGTATTCACCGGGACAACATTATTTTGAACATAAGTTTTTACCCCCCCAAAAAAAAAAATCTTCTCCCTGCTTTTCTGTTTTCAAGCATTGTTTCTGGGCTCTCTGAGCACCCAATGGTGCAATCTGGCTTGTCATATTGCTAAAAAAACGGCCCGGAGTACTTCAAAAATGTTGTTATACGGATTGCCATATTGCTACTTAAATTAAGACACGAGATACAGAAGCTGCACCTCACCTGCATAACTGCATTCTTTGATGTGCAGCCGTGTAGGGTATCTGACTATCTGGTTACATAGCGAATTTGGTGTCGCTAGTTCAATTCAACAAATTCTATCACATCATCCTCAAATTATCAACAAACTAAGATGGTAAGAAATGAAACGATATCTAGAAAAATATGAAAATTTGAACCGCTGGCCGGATGTACATTTGACAACAACAAACCATTCACAGGTTGTGAATCACAGCCCCACCAAAGCCTTCCTAATTGTTGTGCATACATATACATTCCAGACAAGCAAACCAGCCAGCAAAGATAAGCGTGCGTGAGGAGGGAGAGGGGTTGAGAGCGTGAGATGGTGGCAGCAAGCCAGCAACAGCAAACAATCAGAGTTGCCAAGCAGACTTCAACCGGAGAAGTGCATTCAGATATACATTCTTATTGCAAAAACACCAGTAATTATCGAATAGTACATCAAATACTGACTACTACCCTCAGATGAAACAAAAAAACCCATAACTTCATATTATGGTATAAAAGGGGCAATCCTGGAAGCTGACTCATGATATCAGGAACAAGCTCCACAAGCACAAAATGCAACAGAAACACAATGTAACTATTTTTTTATCTACACAAACACCCGATGGAGCCTGCTCAGCAAGACAAGATATCAACGGATGGATGGATTTGACTGGCTTATAGTTGCTATCACAGGGAGTTCAGTTACTTCAGTACACAATCGACCACCATGGCCAAGCCGGCTTCAACAAACAAAAACAAGTGTATTCAGATCTCCATTCTTAGTGCAAAGGTAATCATCAAGCAGGCAGACAAAATTCACCATAACACCCTCATGACAAAGAGCCTGTTTAGATCCATAAATACTAATTGTTAGTAGCTAAAATTAAAAGACAAAACTGCTTGTGGCCAAGAAGCCACCACAGCGTGTCCACGTCACCCTAAATGTTTGTGACCGTCAGATCCTCGATCCAACGATTCAGCTGCCTCCTCTGCGTCATATATATAACATCCCCAACCCTAGCCCAAACCCCCGCCCTCCTCTCCCCGGCCACGCCCGCCTCCTCCTCTCCCTCCTCTCTCCTCTGCGTGGCCGGGCGGCGGGCGGCGGCGGCGGCGCGCGCAAGCAAGCGAGCGCACGGCGCGCGTCCGCGCCTCCTCCTCTCCCTCCTCTCTCGCGGTGGCGGCTAGGGCGAGCGCCACGCGCGGCGGCGCGTCCCGGCGCGGCACCCGCCTCCGCCTTCTCCGACGCGCTCGCCTCCACGGCTACTCGACGCGGCGGCGCCCGCCTCCTCCTCCACGCTCCTTTCCTCCGCGCCGCTGGATTGGGCCGGCCCGGGCGGCGGCGCTGGTCGAGGGACTCTGGCGCGGCGGCGCCGCAGTCCGAGAGGCGCCGGCGTGGCGGCCGTGGCGGTCGCGGGCCCTCTGCGCGGGGCGCGCAGATCCGAGGGCGCCCTCGTCGTGGCGGCGGTGGCACGGGCTCGGCGCGCGGCTCCTCCTCCTCTTCCTCTCTCGAAGCGAGCGGAACACCCCCGTGGCGCGCGACGGCGGGCGGGCGTGGGAGGCCACCGAATCGAGGTGAGGGTGCCCTCTCTCCGTTGCTCCTCCCTTCCTCGCCGGGGACGTAGACGACCGTCGATCTGCTCTTGCTCCTTCTCTCTTTTTGTGTTGCATCATCACAAGAACCACAAGTTGGTTATTTGGTCCGCATTCTGTTATTTTGTTTCTCCTTTTGCTTCTTTAATGGAGCCTAGCTTATTTGTGGTTGCCATGGTCCAGATCCGGGGTCGCTGGTGAGGACGACGCCGAGCAGGCTCGAGACGGCGACCCCACCCCGATGCGGCGGAGCCCCACCTGCCGGACTGGCCCCCTGCGCTTTCCCCGCCCGCCGCCACGCTCTACCGCCTCAGCAGCTCACCAGCGCTGAGGTATTCCACATATGGAAGTCCGCAGCGCAGTCCGCACTGCCGTATGCCGCCGTCGTGTCTGAGGTCGCCGGATCCTGGCCAGGCGAAACTAGATCCAGATCATCAAGATCCAGCTACCACGCCTCGACCGGAGCCAGGTATCTTTTCTTGACCGTCGTGTTTGCTCGGCTCTTCGAATCTTAGTTTCTTTCAGTTTGCCTCCTCGGCTTGCTTCGATTGGTTCAGCATGTTTGCCATGGCGCATCTTATACACAGCAGTGATTGATTCGAGAAGGGATGCATTGACAGATTTGCTTTCTTGCTTCACCAGTATTTTGATTGGCAGTTCTTTTCCAGGTTTGGTTGGCTGCTTCTTCATGTCTATGTTCTTGATGATTTCAAATACCTTCGATTCAATAGAATTGGCTGCATGTGTGCTCCTATGGGTCCGTCAAGAATGGTTTCAGTTTTTTTGGAGGGCTTCTGTTTCAGTGGTGCATTTAAAAGGCGATGAGAGGTTAGCGATTTAGCGATTTAATGCTTCCTGTATTTCACTTTGTTCTAACTCAGAGGTTAATTGCACGCCTGGTTATTTTTAGCTTTAGCCAATTTGCTTGGTTAGTATCGATATATGTAGTTTCAAACTACAGAATTCAGAAGTTTTACATTTATTTCCATGCAGAACATGATTTGATTGCGTCATTTTGTTCAGCTAAGCTGACGAATGGAGACTGAAACAGCCATTTTTGGCAAACAGATTTCTTTTGTAACGACACGTTCTTTCCTAATGACAATCTTCCGCATGATGTTTTCTGCCAGGAGCAGGTTAGGATAGGAAAAAAACATGTAAGAAACTAAGGAAACAAAAGAAGATTCATGTGTGTAATGGTTGCAGTGCCTCAATTATGCAATATCTTTGCCTATTACCTATATGGCTCTTATCACTGTCTCTATTTTGTGTTTACTTGACCAGTGTGATAGATAGCTCTACAAATTAACCATCCCTAAAGATTAAGCTAATTATTGTATTTTTTAAAGATATGCTGGTCCCATTCTAACACAACCCGTGGCATGTTTTCCTTACTGTTGTGCTATGGCGCTTTCGGACATTCATAGAAGAGTTCCTTTTTTTTAAAAAAAAATATTTGTACCACCCTTCCTTATTAGTTCATATTTTTGCTATTACCTTCTCAGGCCCTGCCGGAAATCACCTGAACTCTTGTACGTCCTGATTACTGTGCTTACCTGCTTCACGTTCAATGTCTGGTAGGTCTCAAAGCCGAAGTGGATAATGGAGGACTTCATGGTGCTACAGAGATGTTTATCTGGAGGCAACTGGCGCTAGATCATTCTAGACCTGAACTGATTACATTGAACTCTACTATTCTTCCAAAAGATAGTTTTCTTTCTCCATATTGATTGCTATAGTTTTCATTCTAGACCTGAACTGATTACATCGAGCTCTAATATGTGCTATTCTCTAACTTGCACATTATATGTTAGCTATTTTTTCGGTGTCACACACAGATCAGCTACTCTAGGTGATCCAGACCCTGAAACAGGATTGATAAAAATGTCCCATCTAGAAACAATCTTTGCATTCTAATTCTCGACTTCGTATGTTGCTATCGATATCAATAATTCAATGTCTGCTTCTAAGATTTTACATTTCCAAAAGCAGTCAGCTGGTGATTAATCATCCACCCCATGTATTTTCTACCCACAGTGATAAACTCTTGGAAACTAAATAGTCTAATACATGTGTTTAGTTATCATAGTGATACACTGGGATCAGATGCTACAGACTAATCTCACATACTGACAAAGCCTTGGAATTATTGCTTTTGGGCAGCCTGTCAGCCATGTGTTTACTCGCATTGTTTAGTCACAGATAGCTGGCTTGTTAAAGGAACTACATCTTCTCAGTTCTCTGCCTACAGTGCTCATATTCTTTACTTTCTACAGACTCCACCACCCGGTCTTGCTGATCTTGAAACACCACTGACGAAGAAGCATCCGAGAAGGTAGTGTATTTGTTCTGTGCCTCTCAAGTGCATGTACCATGTGTCTTTTCACCTATGTTTAACTGTTTCTTACCCACAGCGACTTATACAAGAAGAGCAAGAAGCATCCTTCTTGGTTGCCGTAAGATTCTACAAGAAGATCCTGACAGTAAGACAGCTGCTGCAGCCATTTCAGGCCCAGGGTATGCAAAACATCAGGCTCCTGTAATATCTCTGTGCAGACAAACCTAAATTGCTCTCTCTGTGGTTGTAATCCATGCCACTTACCTTCCTAATAGTGTTACGGCTGATAAGAAAGAAGTTGCTGAAGATGACGGCTCCTCTGTGGAGCTGTCTGCCGCTCAGGAGAGTGGCTAGATCAGGTATGCCCCGTATACTGCAGGCCTGCTTGTTCTGGCCATTGGTCAATTCGTTGATTTCAAAGAAATCCATTTTTGTTTCCAGGGACAGTAAGCAACACCCAAACTTTTGGTTGGGCTGGCGCACTGACATCTGCCGTCCATAGGAGACTTCTGCCGACTTTTTTGTGGCGTGGCATCCTCTGCAGCGGCTTTCGTATCCAGATGGCATCCTCTGCCGACTTCAAGACTTGGAGTGATCTATACTCATGCTCTATATCCAGATGCTGTGTATTACTGTGGCCTATTCTACAATGTTTAGCTTAGAATACCAGGTTCGGCCAGCACTCGCGCGCATGGGCGCGCGCAAAACACTAGTTAGCACTAGTGATCCAAATATCCTAGCTAATAGTACAACTAGCTTCCCCAAGTTAAGTAGTACTAACTACTACCTCCATGCCAAAATAAATCAACTTCTAAAGTTGTCCTAAGTCAAAACTTTTGTAAATTTAACATTATTTATAGAAAAGAATCTTTGTTACAAAAAATGAGTATCTACATCATAAAATATACTTTCATAGTCTATTTATTTGGTATCATAAATGTTGATATTCTTTCTTGTAAAGTTGGTCGAACTTACAAAAAAATTGGCTAACAACTTTGAAAGTTGATTTATTTGGGGATGGAGAGAGTATTAAATGGAGGATCCAAATAGGGCTAGCTTCCCTCTCTAGCCGGTAACTATTATCACTAATGGATCCAAACAAGGCCAAACACTGAAACTGAAGCTAGCATACATGTAACCTGCAGACTTTAAGTTTGTGTTATGCCAATTTCTAGAAGTTCGTCTATACTAGAGTTGTCACATTCACCCACCCATCTATTAAATGGATGTGTCTATACCAGCACTAGTTACATCCATGGACTAACAGGCACCTGTCCGTCTATTAAATGAATGATCATAAAAATTCATTTAATCTCACCTTGTTTGCAATGCAGGGTACCTGGCTATGTTGCCATTCCAAAGTGCTAGTTCACTTCAGCAAACTCCAACCTTGAATCATCAACCGCTATGGACATGTAAATTAAGATCCAAATCCAGATGGAAGAGAACATTTGACAATACAGAACTCCAACATTTGTTTTGTAAGACTAAGAATAAACAGTAAAACTGTCACTGGCATTGCAGTTAAGAAAGGCCAACAATTCAGCAAACAGGGTTGCCAAAAAAAAAAGAGTAAAAACACCAACCATATAGAGATATTACTTTTCCATGACAAAATTGTTTGAATAGGGGGCATTCGTGCCAAGCCTTCATAAACCTTGCATCCGCATATGCATTCCCCGGAGCCCACTTAAGCCAGCTTGGTTCACAGAATATCACACACACACATCCACACGGAGGAAGGCATCAGGCAAGCAGCCAGACTGCCAGAGAGAGGGGAGGTGGAGGAAGAACTGAACTTATCACCCGGCTTATCAGCCATGATGACGGAGTAGTAGTAGTAGTAGTACCAGCAGCAGCACCAGAGTGACCAAGCGGGCTTCAACAGGATAAATGCATTCAGATCTCGTTCTTAATGCAAACACCATAATCATCAGGCTGGTATATTAAAATGCCTACCCCATAACAAAACCTAAATATTGAACTACTTGCCTCCAAAATGAACAGAAACTCAGAAAATTTTCAAGGTACTATGCATTGGCACTTCTGCAAGTGGAGTGGACTCATGCTTTCACAAATAATCGCCCTTTAGCACAAAATGCAATCTTACTACAGGGACACTTGCCATAGCCCTCTTAGCCAGGATGGTCAAAGCAAATAAGGATGGACTGATATTTGGAATATGACAGAAAAATTGGACAAGCCAGCTTCAAAAGAACAGAAATCAAAACATAATCACAAGAGAAGAGACAAATTGCACGAAAATATTTTGAATCTGATATTGGAATCAGAGATTCTCCAAGGTAGTCGTCATGCAATTGCGTCCCTGATACCGCGAACACTGCAGATGTCCTTGTCCTGTTTCTTGCCATTACCTGTTTTTATGCAGTCAAATGTTGTGATGGCAATTCTCATGCAGATACCAGACATAGTTCCTCCAAACTGCACCTAAAGCCAAAAAAAAAGACTCATAAATAAGGTTTTCAAAAACAATATTTCAAGATCAGCATCGTGGATTCCCCAAGTCATCATACTTTTGCAACTTGAAATTGAATTGACAATACTGCAGATGTTCTTATCTTTCTTCTCGCAATCTGCCATTTTTTCTTATTCGGTGAAGTGGCGAAATATGGCAACTCGCACACCAGACATGTTTCTGATAGGAAAGAATCAATACAGTGACTTAATTCCAGGCAACCTGCACCCAAGCTACAATGGCTTATCTCAGTCACAGATGAGATGCCAGAAAACTTTTACGGCCACAAAAAAGCATCTAAAATGCGTTACTCCAATTCAAAGGATACCTATCACTAGCATGGTTCTACACACATCAACCTATCCACCTTGTAGGCTATATATAAAAAATTTGCATTAGCATCAGAGATTCCCCTAGACACAGCCATCATGCTGTTGTGCCTCCATGAACGAAGAGCACAGCAGATGAAACTTTCTTTGCTTTTCATTATCTGCCAATTCTGCCCATAGGATAAAATACTGCATGGTTGTACCTCAAATATCAGTCAAGCTAAAGTGAAACCATTAACAGGATGCTGACCAAATCACAAGCTCAGGCTGCATTGCAGTGCTTTATAATAGAAGTAGGGACAGCTTTTCAGTTAGTGACAAAGAATTGGTTACACAAGTTAAAAATGATTTTAAGCAGGGCATTCTTCCAATCTGGGATAGCCTTCATAACTTTTGCATCTACATATGCATCTCCCGGAGCCTGCTTGGCCAGCTCAATGGCAGCAGAAGAAGAGTGAGGATATATATAAAGGAAAAAGTCTACTTAACCCCCAACCTATTAAGGGTGGTGATAGCTTACAATTTGGAATGGAATGGAGTAGAAAGGGAGTCAACGAGCTGAGCTCAAGGACGCACATGACCCACCATGGCGGTCAAGCAGGCTTCGACGGAAAGCGCATTCAGATCTCCCATTTTTGTGCAAAGAATGCTAATCATCAGGCTGACAGATTAGAATAGCCCCCATGAAAAAAGAATCGATCATGTCAGCTTGGAAATGAGGCTAAAACCACAACCTATTTACAAGGGATTAGGCATTTCTACAAGCTCATAGATCCATGCCCTCAAAATCGTCAAGAATCCATAAAACAAAGTAACTCAGAACGCGTGCTTTAGAAAGCAGATTCATAAGGCAAGGGAATCCGGGATAAAATTAAATTAAAAAAAAAAAAACTGGAGACACAGAGTAAGGCAAGGGGGACAAACAAACTGAGGTTATTATCGGATTTCTTGTGCCCCCGGCCGAATCAACAATCGAGGCCACCGCGGTTTTTTTTTTTTTAAGAAAAAAAGGCTGCCGCAGATTTACCAGTCATGCGATAGATAAGATGAGGGATTCTCAGCAAAGTAGCACCCATAATCTCACGAAACAGATGCTTTCTGCAGTAATAAATGGCGAAGAAGTGCAGGAGTGAGAAGCCGAGCGAGCAGTGGAGGCCCGGCGCTGAAGTAGGAGAAAGGACGGATCTAGCCGGCATCAGGGACAAAAGTGAGCGAGCGACGGGATTTGGCAAATAATAAAAACCATTCACAGCTCCATTTGATTTATTACTGCAAACTTAAACCACAAAAACCGAGGTCCTAGTTAGGACATAACAACAAAACACATAGTGAAAGACAAGCTTCTAGGCAGAAATCACTCAAAATAAAAGAAAATATTTGATCAGGGGCATTCTTCTATCTGGTATTTGCCAAGCCTTCATAAGCCATTGCGTCTACATAAGGATTCCCCAGAGCTCACTTAGCCAGCTTGGTAATGGCCAAGCAGGAGACAGACAGACAGACAGATGAGCCCCAAAGAAGCAGCAGCAGCAGCAGCAGCGGTGGTGGTGGTGGTAGTACTAGCAGTAGCAGCAGGCCCAACCAGAGTGGCCAAGCATGCTTCAATGGGAGAAATACATTCAGATTTTCATTCTGAATGCAAACATCATAATCATCAGGCTGGTAGACCAGAATGCCTGCCCCCATAACAAAACCAAAAGACTACTAGCCTCAAGAAACCACAAAAACCAGAACATTTTTCAAGGACTCCTGAATTACTGCAAGCATAATAATGAAAGACAGACCTTCTGAAAACACAATGCAACAGAACTACAGGGACGAACTCTCCCAAAGCCTAATTTCTGCAATCATCAACTATTTATGAACTGGCACACTGTGTAGCATAGAAATTACAATCCAATCTTGAAAATCGCATAATTTCCACAGCTGATCAGATTGGATAACAAAATCTGGCAAGATCAACAAAACTCCACAATTAATCAAGAAGAAAAATCAGAAAAAGAAAGATTAACTGCAACGATGTTTGGAAAATCTGCTTGCCAAAAACAAAGAGTAAAACATCAAGCTCATAGAGATAACTCGTAACCAAAAAAAATGCTGCACTGATACACAGATCAACCATTTTATGAACTGGCACACTGTGTGGCATATAAACTAGATCCCAATCTTGAAAAATAGCATAATTTCAACAGCTGGATCATATTGGATGACAAAATTTGACAAGACCAACACAATATCCACAATTTGCTTTAATCAAAACAAAAAAAAAAACAGAAAAAGAAAGGTTAATTGCTATGATGTTTTGGAAAATCTGATGGCCAAAAATAAAAAGTAAAACAGCAAACAAAAAAATGTTGCAATGTCGCAATGATACACAGCTCTCCTGCATATTCAAGAAAAACAAAACACAACTGTTCGATCAGGGGGATTCTTATATCTGGCAAACCTTCATACATATACTTTTTCCAGAGCCCACTTAGCCTGCTGGTTGATGGAGGGAGGAGAGACAGGGGGGAGGACGATGATGATGACGACGACGACGACTGCCATGGAGCAGCTGAGTAGACCATCAACCAGAGTGGCTAGGCACAACAGGAAAAATGCATTCAGATCATCACTCTTTGATGCAGATTACTATTAATCATCAGGCTTGAATATCAAAATGGCACCATAACAAAACCAAAACACTGGGCTACTAGCTTCAAGAATAAAACCAAATAAATCAGAACTTTTACCAGGCACTATATGTGGCAGTTATTATGCACAAATAATCTTCCTCAAGCGCATAAAAGGTACTATGGCCTATAGGAGCATCCTATATGTCTGTCAAAGCCTTAAAATTCAGACAGGGCATTCTTCCAACCTGCTGCCGCCTTCATAACTTTTGCATCTACATGATGCATTCCCCGGAGCCCGCTCAGACTGCTTAGAGGAAGAGGAGGAGAGGAGGATATATATGTATGTATATATGCATGCATGCATCTGCGTGTGCGTATGTGTGGTTCTACACCAAACATAGCAGAACAGAGGTCAGATCAGATCAAACGTCCAGGGTGAGTCGAGCGGGCTTCGACGAGGAAGCGCATTCAGATCTCCGTTCTTTGTGCAAACAATGCTAATCATCAGGCTGGCAGATTGGAATCCCACAAGAAACATAAATTAATCATGTACTTCTAGGAAATCAGACTGAAACCCTAAACTATTCGCAACATATTACCGCATTTCTACTAGTTCATAGATCCAGTCCAGGCCTCACACAAATCAAATATCCATACGAAAACAAACCAGGTGGCCGATAACAAAAGGATCGACAAATGAAGGCACGAGATGCGAAGAAAAAGCAAGCATATGAACTTGGGCTAGCACCGTAGCTCCTTGTGCCGCTGACCCGAATCGGCAACTGGGGCACCGCAGCCCGCAGATCTGTTACCTGTTCTAGCTCCGGTCACCTGGTGAGGATTCAACGGGCGAACAGAAGAGCACCTGGTATTATCCGGATCGCATGGTTAGTGCGGGAATCTGCGAGGGGTAGCTCGCGCAACGCAGTGGTGGCTGGATGGCTGGATCTGATGGAGGGCGCGGCGGCGGTTCCCTCGAGCAGGAGTAGGGTTTTGCAAAGGTGGAGAGCGGCGGCTTCGCCGAGGGTTGAGAGAGAACGGAGGATGCAGGACACGGGGACTTGGGAAGGGAATGGGGAAAAGCGGAGAGCATCTGGAAGCCCCTTTCAAAAAAAAAAAAAAAACTGCTCTCTAAATTATTGTAAGAGTTATTTTTAAATAAAAATTAATTTTTTTATAAAATATACCTGTATTAATTAATGGAAATAAACACGTCCAAATACAAGTACACCGAATAAGGATACGAAGGACAACTGCCCAACCTATATTCTATGAGAAAGGAAGCCGAACGCATCCATCAGGCGTTGAGGTGGACTGCAGCAGACACTCAATCTCACAGAGGCGAAGAAGTCTTGAGTGCCCATCCATCAGGATCACAATCCAGGTTGGAACGACGAGAGCGGCGCCGACGATTGCATGCGCCGTCGCGGTGAAGCCAAGCTCACTCAATCCTGATCTATGCCGTCGCCGGCAGATCAAGTTCGATCCACCGCAATCCATCTTGCTGTTACGCCCTCAGCTGTCATCGTAGCCTTTTACATATATTTTCATTCTTCATACGCTTTTCAATATCTTATGCGTAGTTTAGACAACCATTCTCACTCTAGAAAAATGAATATCTATATTTAAATATTCGATTGAAAATATTGTTGGAGAGCATTTTTAAAATTTCCTGCAAACTAGTAAGGGTATAAAGAGTGTCTTGAAGATGCTCTTAGCAGCTTCACTCTTTTGTGATCTCGGGTTTAGAAAACTATGTCCAACGGCTCAGAGTACCTGGTTTCCCAAAATCGTAAAGCTCTATGTGATTTTGGTCGGGAGGATTGGCTAGGGGAATCACTCCATCTGCCCTTTGTCCGCTCTCCACTTTCGTGGAGCCAACTTCCTGTAAACCCTAACTAGTAAGAGGAGGTAGGGAGCCCTCTAATCGATCATTCTGAGGTCATTTCATATAGATGGGGCTCATCTTCCGGATAGCTCTATCAATGTAACGCCTGAGAGTTATCTTCCGGATAGCTCCACCATTGTAACACCTCAGAGTCCAAACGGCTCAGATGCATTCCATATAGATGGGGCTCATCTTCCGGATAGCTCCATCAATGTAACACCCAAGAGTTATCTTCCGGATAGCTCCATCAATGTAACACCTGAGAGTTATCTTCCGGATAGCTCCACCAATGTAACACCCCAGAGTCCAAACGGCTCATATTCACTCTACACGCTGAGCGAACCATACCTACCACCATCCTACTTATGCTTTCGTCCTCGCTTCACGTAAAAGGATTAACCTGATGATGGTGGGATGGACTCTAGAAGCCTTATATGCTGGTTTATCCCATCCTAAACAACCAAGATAGGACTAAACTTTTTACAATATCTCATCAACGATCACCACGGGCCAAATGACTCGAGTGTGACAATCAATAATCATTGTGATCCCCTACTCGAACTGACCATGAGTGCATAGTGCACAAACAATAAAGATCATCTGCATTGGATGGACGATACCTCATATCTAAAGTAGTATAAGTATATGTCCCGTGTGCTATCCATATAATCTACCACCATGATACACAAATTACTAGTCTTACAATAATTTCTTTGACATTAAGCACAACACTTCAAAAATTATTAGACTTAAATCAGAAGTTGCTCGTAAGCGCATGAGAGCCTTGCTCCATAGTTTCATTTCACAATAAATATTTTGACGTTGAACTTTTAAATTTCTTATCTAAACAAAACAATAGCAGTGGTTTCAAGATTTCAACATGAGTGAGCATTCTATATATGTCAAAACATCAGCGTGCGACCTATCAAATGCGTAAGTGGCCATTCTAAACAAAACCCCCTCATTTTATGTATTTGAAGCTAATAACCAAGTCAAACAGTATATTAACCCCACACTGCGAGGCCAACTCCAAAATATAGTTATTTTATGGACTTCGTGATGCGGAAATCTTACCACTAAAAGAAATCAAAAGTCATCGTCACCGCAATCACCGTAACCCCCCCCGTAATCACCCATCCCACACCGTAACCCGGCCCTCTCCGCGGCCCACCTCGCCTCGCCTTGCTCCGCAGCCTCCCCCACCACGCCTGCCCCGGCCTCCCTCCTGGAACCTGGAACCTGGAACCGCCGCGCCCACCCCGCCCTGCCCCGGCGAACCGCCGCGCACGACGCCCGCTCCACGCGATTCGCCATCGCCTACCGAGGAACCTCTGCTCGCGCACTACGCCCGCAGCTCGGCCAGCGGCCTTCGCGTCCAGGCAGAGGCGGCGCGGCATCCCAGCGGTGGAGGACGAGCGGCGTGCCTGCACCCTTGCGGTCGTCGCCGTCCGCTCGAACTTCCCCGTTCCAGTCCACGCATCCGCCGCTCGGATCCGCCCTCGCCTGCTCCATCCTCGCATCGCAGCTGCGGCCGAGTACGCTTGGCCGCTCGGCTGCTTCGCCTACCCAGTCCACCACACAGCTCCCGCCCTGGCGGTGACGACGAGGGCGCCGTGAGTGACGCCGGTGAAGCTTGGCGCCCGCCCAGGCGGTGGCCGGCGTTATGTCCAGCAGCAGCAGCAGCAAAAGAGTCGTTCACCCGGCAGACCCATCCCCTCGCTCGGTAAGTTCTCCCCCGACCCATCCCCGCTCGACTCCCTTTGCGTCGATCCCCGTCGCAAACTCGCAACTCCCTGCGCGTCGCCCAATCCTGCTGCGGCGCTGCCCTCACCTACCGGCGAGACTCCCTCCGGCTTCGGCCTTCCGCGCCGCCCGGGGCGGCACCCTCCGGCCCTCGATGCCGCCGTTGCCGGCGCCCGCCTCTTCCTCCCCTGTGGCGGCGACGGCGGCTGGTAGACAGGCATGGCATCGCCCTACTCAACGGCAGCAACCCAGGCGCACCTCTCTCAGATTTGCCCTCGCCCCTTGGCACTCGAGGTCACGAATCGGCACTGCAACCGCTCCCCCAACAGCGTCAGCTTCCTCTGCTTCGTCGTCTCCACCCGCCTATGCATCCCTGCTGAGTATTCGCTTCAGCACTGAGGACATCAGTGCTCGCTTGCATATTGATTCATTTGCAGCCAGTGCTCGTCAGATATATCGGCAATTGTAAATGGCATGAGCAGGCACGCATCAACAGCTGCAGGCCGATACCTTGAATTATTCAGGAGAATCAAACTTGTTAAGAGTACATTTTTCCCCTCGTACATCTATGGGCTCCTCTTTCTTTATTTCTTATTTGAAGAACCTGGTGAATTGAGGTCTGAAGAACATATCAATCAGTAATTAGTCATTAATGGAGTCATGGATTACTTTACTGCTTTGCTCATATCTATCTCATGACAACTGCTGAAAAATTTGACTGTAATTGTGCTGGCTGACAAATATAACCTCTTAAGGTTTGCAGTGCAACTGGAATTATAGCTGTGAATCCTAATCTGCTCTTCAGTTGTTTTCTCCTCCAGTGGAGCAGATTCTCAAGCAATTCCGCACGTTTGGAGAATTCAAGGTGTGCAATATCCTTTTGTCCCATCCACGCTGCATTTCCTTTTCCTGAATATATACTTTTTTTGGAGTATTGCAGGACTTGGTCACCATCTGATTCTTGTATATAGGCGGCCACTAATATGATATTTTAAAGAATATGAAGTCACTGTATAGCAAAGACTGGACATTATATAAAAATTGAAAACAGCTCCGTACTTGTTCTCAAGTAAGACTGAAAACAGATACTACTTCTAGCTCTATATTTTGGGTAACAGATGCACCAGGTTACCGTGAGCCTTTGTGCTGTCAGGTTACTCAGTTCATTTCTTTTTTTTTTCCTGCATGTACTGCTGTTTAGTGAAAGTGCACTATATATGTGGTTAGCTTCCAATTTGTCAAGACTTTCCAAATTGCTTCCTAGAAATTATGCAGCTTAGCTGCAATAGAAGAGCTGATTGATACAATGCTGAAGTTGGTACAGTTCATGTTGTTTACATCTTTGTTTGGTTCTGTTATCTCTCAGGGTCTTGCTAACAGTTGATCATGCATTAAACTTTCCATCAGTGGCATGAAGAGCTCAATCCTAAATAAATAACTTCTCTAAAAGATGACCCCTAAACCGATCTACCAAACGAAGGCAGTAGCATACTACTACGAATTGCAATATATTTGAGTTCAGCATCTGAAACTTAACTTCTGACTACGATAGGAAGTTCACATGACAATAAGGCTACCATGCGAAACTGGTAATTTTCAAAATAATAATCTGCTACAGCTCTGTTAGGCTCAGATATATTGCCTCACTTTGATAGGAATGAAGGCATGACTGAATTGGAACTGTAGAGAGCAACCAATGCTACAGCTCTGTTTATTTTTCTCACAATCAGTCATCATTTCTTCTAATCTAACTCATTAAGCTGCTGGATTTGGTGTATAATTGATTGCCGGTCTGGTGTAACATAGAAGGCAACCAATGTTGTACTGCCACAATATAATTTAGTTTAATTCTTTTGAGATGAAAAGTTGAAGCCACTTATCTTGATGAATGTCTCTTTTTGTCCAGGAAATCAGGAAATCGAGATTCACTTCAACCTGCATAATGGCGTAGCAGAGCTCGACACTGTCATCAAAAGGAGGAGCATTGGAGGATCGGCATCATGATGTTATAACCCTTCCTACCATGTGGGGCTCTTTTCCTTAATTTTCTATACTTCTCAGTTTACACAAGAGATCAATCATGCTACCTGACTGAGTTCAGGTACATGTAGGTGCCTTCAGAGATGGCATCTGAAATATGGTGCTTTAGAGGAACTGCTTTGGAAAAATGTAAAGACTACCTCACTAGATTGTATTTACTGATATTGAGATGCTTTCTGATAAATATAGTTGATGGAATTTTGGATGCTGGTTTTCTATCAGTGCCCTATAGTGGCTTGAGATCGTGTAGGTAACCAGGTTACGATTTGCATATGGTTCTACACATCTCTAGCGGTACTTACTAGATTAAGGGTTGCTATCTGTAATTGCTATATGTAAAGTATATGGTTGCAGAAACCCCTTTGTCTTGCAGACTTATTTCAGTAGTTTTTTATGGATTATAATTGTCGTCTCATGTATACATTTTATTAAATGAAAACAGATTGGTCTATTTATGTAAGAAACAGTCTTCGTATCCTCTAATTGAATCATTCATTCACAACCTGAGCACGGCCATAGGCACTTCCACTAAGAGCACACACAGGAGCCACTTTGGTAAGATATGGGCACTTCTGCTGCGAGCACACGAACAGGAGCCGCTTTGGTAAGATGGAAGTGAGTGGTTGCTGAGAGCGGCAAACCCACCGCGGCTCCACAGCCTGTTATGTGGTGTAGAAGGGCGATTTATCGGGATGGTCGAATGTTATCAGTGTATTGTTCGAATGTTATCAGTGTATTGTATTTTTCCGTTGCAACGCACGGGCACTTACCTAGTAGAACTATATTTTCAAAGCTAAAGCTCTTTAAAAAGAGACCCTTATTAAAAAGCAAACAAATACGTGTTCATAAGGTTGAGTTTGCGTGCGTGTTGTGAACATCTACTATGTACTATATAATTTTAAAAAATAATTATTAAATAGTATTCGCATGCCTCCAAGATCATATGTTGTTGTGCTCTTCAAGTTCGTCGTATCTAAGCTGCCATTTGTGGATCATCAACTCTGCTAGAGTGGTAAACTCCACCTCCTAGTGCAAGTGTTTTTGGTTTTATCCTTGAAACTCCAAATTAGCTCAATGTTTGTTTTTTGGTTTTATCCTTTTTATTAGTTATTAAAAAAAGAGAAATATCTAATAAGGGTTTTAAACTAGAAGAAGTCTCTAAACTTCTAAAAAAATCCAAGCAAAACCTAGAGATAAAATGGGATACTACAAACCCAAAGAAAAATATTAAGGGCTCATGAATTTCTAAAAAAATACAAAAATTAGATTTATCTCTAGAAAATTGGTAAAATATCTAGAAAAATTCTGGATATTTCAAAAAACATTAACCAATTCTAAACACATTTTAAATTTTTTCACAAAAAAATATTAGATGCACCGAGCAAAAGCACAACATAAATATAAATGCTAGGTGCATTTATACTTTGCATTGATGTTGGTTTCATCTGATGTTTTGTTGTGGAAATTTTGAGAATATCTTTTTTTTTGGATAATTTCCTCATTTTCCTAGAGCTAAATCTAGTTTTGTTTAAGCTTTTAGAGATACTTTCATGATCTCTTTAAAAATTGTTAAGCTTAGAGATATTATTTGTGTTTTAAACATTATTAGGTATTTATCAAATTCTTTTAAAAACTGAAAAAAATGAAACCACCTTGAGAAACCACTTCTAACCGTTGCAAGGAGGTAGTTTAAACAATTTTGGTAGTTGAAGAGGAAAGCTGGTTTTAGAGCTTCAGGCAGAAAATCAGACTACAACGATAGTCCAAACTCCAAAGAGCTAAATCCTAGAAGTGAAACAGTATCACAAATAAAAATAGTTGACCTCTTAGGTGTAGAAAGAACAGAAAATACATTCAAAACAGAAAGAGAAAAATACACACTCACATAATGATTCATTCAAAATAGTCATCAATATCATTGTAGGCATGAGGTTCAATGTAACGTATACACAAGATCAGTAATAATACAAAGATGCCACCGAAGAACCCAACTGTTGATGAGGGAGGAAAGTAAACATCCTATTGCCCAGCTCTGACAAACTCACCACAAAATGCTCTAGAACTAAAAACAACCTGAGGAAAGGAAAGGCTGAATTTCTACTGGTTTTACTAAGCCCTTCTAAACTAGACTTGAACTAGGGCACCAAAGCTCTGGACTTCAGAAATTAATCAAAGGCAAAGATGAATGGGAACAAAAGGCAAACAATAGCACTATGGGGTGAGCAACTACTTGAGGTGGATCAACACTAGGTGAGTCCAGGCATGCCATAAAAAACTAGCAGATTTGTTACATTTGCCATGGTGTAGATGACCAACATCTTTCGGTAAAGCCACGAAGGTGCTACCAAGGAAGCCACACACTTCATTCTTGGGCATGAGTAGCTAGAGAAATCTAGCTCTGCATAGATTGTCGCCCAATAACCATTCTGGGTTCTTGCAATCATTAACCAATTGGCCATCATGCCACACATCTATTCAGGCGGCGGCAATAAGAATACAAAGCCAGAGTTCTCCCGGATCAATGGAGGTGGCTCAATGTCAGATATGTCAATCTGCTGCATCGATTTGGATATGTCATCCACAGAGAATGGTATGCTGCATTAAAAAGTGCAGTTACATAAGTACAAGTACTTAGGGGGGGGGGATGGCATATGACAAATGATTGATATGAGCGAAGAGAAGTAACCTCGAGTCATCATCCAGGAGGAATGAATTGCTTACAGGATTGTTGGAGTCTTCTGTCATTAATACTCTCATGTTTGATATTACCTAATATGATTATCATAGATGGTCAATTATTACCCAGTTGCAATGAAATGAAAAATGTAGTACAATATGAAGTTTACCTCTGGGGAGACACTATGCGTTCCATACTTGTCATCCCAGTACATAGTACTAATCCTGTATAGTTGCTGTATACTAAGTACCTAAAAAGGAAGTAACGATGTTCTTAACAAGATCCAAGGGAATATCTCTCTCCTATCAGAGTGAGGGACAAATTAGAAAACAAAAATTTGTCCCTTACCGGACAAAGGTCGTGACTTATTTCATCGAATGTTTTCTTTGGCTTTTGATGAATTACCTGTAATAAAGATTAAAGAGAGAACTGAATATTTGATTTTGCTATATTTTCAAGCTGCAATCTACACTTTATGTATCACTCCTTGTATTGTCATGATAGGAGAAATGGAAAAAGAAATTACCAGGAAACCAATAGCTTGTTTAATATGTTTAAGCTCATCCCAGGCTGAACCTGCATACTGCAAGTAGGAAAAGCACTAGATGAGAACTCAATTTTGATGCTGAGTTGCAGGCGTAACATGTATCTTTTGTTGTTAGTCACAAAAGAAGCATGTGCATAAAAAGTTAAAAACTGACATATGGTTTAGAACAAATTGTTGTGCAATCTTCATTCATGAATATCTATACTTTTTATATAAACAAACCCCACTATAGAATTATCTCAACATGCAAACTATCCACATAAGCAATCCACTAAACTTGCAATTATAGCCAACTAGAACATGTAACTATGGTAGCTACCTCTTCATCCACCGAGTATTTATTGAGTTGTTCACATCGACGTGTTGTCAAACCATTCATCGAAATTAGTTTAAGATTATTTTTTTAAAAAGTTTAACTAGAATCCCCGCAGCAACGCGCGGGGTATTCTCCTAGTTTTATATCATCTTGAATTGGTATGTAATAAGAATAGCTAATGATACCTCATCAGTAGCCCTATAGCACCAATGTTCAAGTTCAGCTAATCCTGCTTTTACATACTCGCCATTACTGAATGAACAGCACTCCCTTCTCAGTAGTAAACTGAAGACAGACAGACAATGTTAAAATGAGGCTAAGACACTTCTGGAGTTTGGAAAGTCAACAGTTAAGAGCTCTGTTTTAAACATACTTTACCTGTTAAATAGTTGTACGTTGATAAATGAGAATATCTGAGTGAATACTTTTCTGACCAAGAAAGGAGGAACCTGCAGAAGTGTCATACACAAGCAGGGCACAATGATACACAACTTTAATCATGAAAATAAATTATATGAATAATGCTTTTCTAGTTGTTCAAAAAATGTATCCTAAGAAATGAAGAAAAAAAAGAAACATTATACCGACATTGTTCGCTTTCAGTATGTTCACAAAATTCCCTAGGCTCTTCACAATCCCTTGCCAGTGAGCAATCAAAGCTTGTTGGGCAGCAGTATTAGTGTTTGAACGTGAGGACCCTTTCATTAAGCTTGCCCTTGATGTTCTTGGGGCCTGCAGTGTTGGTATTGGAAAGGAGAATCACATGAAGCCATTAGTTAGACAAGCCAACATGATGGTTATCATTCTCTGGACTAAGAAATCGCAAATACCTGAATGCACAAGCCAAGCAAGGGAGATATCTCTTTCTTCAAATTATCTCGGATCATTCCATATATCTTCTCCACGTATGCTGTAAGCTGCTGTTTAAACAGTAAAGCGGGATACTTGGCTTCGACTTGTCTCAGAGTTTCAACTCCAGTAACCATGCTTCCGTTTATGAGAGAAAGATTTACACCTTGTGGCGCTCCTCTGAAGCTCTAAAATCAGATGGGGAATAAAAAACATATTCATTAAATATGAAGCTTCATTTAAGAAAACCAAAACAAAACGAGCGCCAAAAAAAAACAAGAATCTATATATATACCTGCGTCATTCGTCCAAAAAGTGTAGCAGAAGATGACCGTCGACGCTGTGGAGCCATCCCAGTTGATCCACTCGCCTTTAATGTCCGTTGAAGCAACAGCAATAAAGTCGAAGCATTTGAAAGCCAGTATGCTAGGACTTCATTGTTGTCTTGTGTCTACATACCACAAGCAAAATGATATTACTTTAGCATTGTAGGTGATATTGAGAAAATTGCATCACGATTATAACCTCAATCGCATGTCCAACGGTTTGAATGATGCGATCAAAAACACTTGTCCGTTCTACTTCAAATGATCTCCAATGAAGAAGGCATTTGTATATAATACAAGCAGCAACTGGCCTATTCCCAGCATAGCCTAAATGTTGTGCAATGCACCTAATCAATAGATCTTGGTTCTCCTGCAAAGGTCCAAAACATATCAGTTGACAGAGCAACATGAATCCAAGGATCTATGTAGTCATGAATAGATGGCAGGCCACACCTGCTGCTTTTCGTTAAGTGACTTCTGTGGCTTATCATCAATATCATATTCCTTTTTAGGTGAGGACGTATTGTTGGATTCCTGAAGCACCAATAGAGAAACAAAGGTTTACTTGATATATTTCAAGTAATTTATTGTATGCTGCTATAACCAATGGAAAGCCACTTACTGGAGTTATTTTTGGATCATTGCTTGATACTTGAACATTTTCAGAGCTCCTCTGTAGACCAAACAAGAGGTGTAATTCATTGGCGGAATCTTGCAAATTGAAGATAAGATAAAAGAAAAAGCAACACTCACTTGTAAATTGGATTTGGAGCGTCCAGAAAGAATTTTGCTTGGAGCCATTGAGACAGCTTGCTGACGAAGCACTTTATTTTCAGATTCTACATTAGCGAGTTTCTCTTCTAACCTGAATGAGAACATGCAGATCACACACACATAAGGTTTAACGAACTCTAGCATGTATTTTGCTGGAACGGTGTAGTCTAAAGATTAAAGATGAAAGGAAAATTTGAACATGGCTTGCAAAATAGGACAAACATAGAAACATCAGTACTGGAAGCACAAAAGAAAATGAGGAGCATGTAAAACGCATAAACCTTCTCAGGTAGTCCTGAAATTGACGCGTTTTGTTTTCAATCTCATCCAGTTTTTTTTGCTTTTCTTCATTTGCTTGTTCCTCTTCAGAACGTTTCTTTTCTAAATCATCAGCTCTTTGTTTTTCTGATTGTAATGAAGTCTACAGCAAATGAAGTCAGATGTCACAAATTGAGTGCAAGTGTTCAATCATCCAAATATGAAGCACTTCAGTTTATCTTATAGGGTCACGTTGTTGTAAAAGAGGGAGCAAATGAATAGGAAATTCCTGAGAGTAGTTGTAGACTGCAAACCTTAAGTTCTTCAACTTCTGTTGTCAAGGAATCAATCTTTTCGGTGTCTTGGACGACGACCTGAGTTTCCTTCACTACAGGAGGCGCTTCTTCAATAGTCTTGACAGCTTCTCGCTCCTTGGCAAGATTTGTGCTTGCCTCATCCAGTTTAGCCTGTAATGCTTCCATAGAGCTCTGCATTTTTGACAACTCCTGTGCTTTTGCTTCTTCCAAGTCTGTCTGTGTGCACATGAATTCACTTGTGTCAAACAATTGAAAATAATAGTCATATGAAAATATCTTAGCACATATTAAAACTACAGAAGCTGAGATATTGATACAATTATGCTTTGCTTCTTAGAAGTGCTTACAGAATGGAAGATATGAGAAGAAACAAAGAATGGAAGATATGAGAAGAAACAAAGGGGTTAAAAGAAAAGATACCCTTAGTCGTTTCTCTAACTGCACGCGCCATGTAAGTTCTTCCACTTTCTTTTCAAGTTTATCCTTTGCTTCCTTGAGTGCACCTGTTTCTCTTGCTTCCTGAACAGAAGATGATAGCATATTGCTATGCATTAGAAATGACAGTCTTTTGCATCCTCTGTTGTTGCTACATCGTTGCTAGCTTTATGAACTACTCCACACAGAACATTTCTCATGGCATCATTTACTCTCCTATGGCATGCGGTTATATCTTTACATCCGTGATGTTTTAATAACAACAATATGATATGTACAGGAGTGCATTCACTGGGATACAATGCATACCATTTTAAGTTTCTTTAGTTCTTTCCTTGCAATTCTTCCTCTCCATCTGCATTGTGCAACAATGGCTGCCCATCTCAACTTCTTGTGGTACTTATGAGCCCTATGGCACCTATAACGAGCCTGCCATGCAGAGTCAGAGCATTCAGGTAAGGTACATATCCAATGTCGAAGCATTAGCTCAGTTCAGTTGCATAATTGTTTACTAGTTACTCAAATCCACCTGAATTGTAACTGCTCGCGTAGATTGCTTCTTAAATCTGTACTCCTTTCGTGCTGCCATTGCTCGCAATGCAGTTTGCACTACAAGAACAGAAGCATACTGGAGCTTGTAGGATCTTCTTGCCTGATGCCTCCGTTGGTTTTTCTGAACTTTGATGGCAGCTGCTTCCCTTCGCATGTTATCATACAGTTTACAAGCCAATCTTCCTAAAACGTGAAGCATGATATTGTCAATTGGTCATTAGTAAAATGAAACAGGCATAGTGCTACAGTTAATTAGCAAAACATACCTCTCCATATGGCCTGAACACATACAGATGCCTTCCTCAAAGAAAGGAACTTCTTTCGCATGATATGTGTCCGCATTTTCCCCTGAATTGTTTTTGCCGCAGCACTGAGTACTTCAGTCCTCCTAGCATCTAGTTCAGCCATCTGGCCGGCTCTCAGAAAAACTTTTGTTTTACCTATCTAAGAAATATAAATCCGAGTTAGTGTGATGAAAAAAGTAGTACATTGACGCCTTAATGCAAAGCAGTTATCAAGGTCTTGTATTTGTTAATATTTTGGTGCTATGCTTGCAGTGTTTGGTTGCCCGGAATGTAAAAATAAGCAAGCACTAGTAAAATAGGTACTCTCCATTTTAGGAGGAGCTAATCAATTCATTATTTAAGTAATTAGCTCGCCCTATAAACATCATATATATGGTAGCGGAGGGAGTACAAAGAAATCATGAAAAATTCCTTTGAGAGACGACTAATAGCTCTCCATCATAGGTTAGGCATTAATTTTGATTAACAAAACTATGCGATAAGAAAAATGAATTTGAGTTCATGTTACCTGAAAGCCTAAAAGGCCCTTCTTTTCCAAAATCTTCTTGCATGCAACTTTTTCATCGCTACTGTTAAGATATTAAAAATAAAAGGCACTGTTAAAAGCACTAGCAACACCATTGTGAAAATACAAATCAACACAAGTCCAATAACGAACTTACTTCCCTTCAAGGGCCTCAGGTGCAAGTATTCCAAACCGATGCAAAAACTCATAAAATGTGCGACGTGTCGGATACCCAGCACAACTGATCCTGATAGCCTCAAGCACACCCTGATGATAGATGGCATGAAATTTAGTCAAGCGATTTTGACATATAGATAGATTTCAACTTTAGCTACCATGTGCACCATAGTAGACTGTAACAGTAGGTTATTGTTCAAGATCACTTACACCACATCGCAATTGTTGCATGACATTAACATTCTCAAAAATCGCTGGTTTTAGAACATTATTTGGCTTCACGCATCTGATATAGTGAGGCTCTGTAGAGTTTAATGTATCCATAAGGGCTTGAAGTTGTTGCTGCCACGTAGAAAGCATAGAAATGAAAAATCCACCGTGCATATTAACAAAATGGAGAGAAAAGTAAATGGATGTAGGGCTGACCTTAAAGCGAGCTCCAATGGAAGAGAACTTGGAAGATTTAGATGTCTCCTCTGGTGGAGGTGGAAATAATCCAGAGATAAATGAGCATTTAGACGCACTTAGCAGTTCCTGGTGCTCTGCCACGACATAGTCTTTATTTTTGTCAAGGAATTGATCAGACTGATACAACACCTGAATACCAAAGTCCACAAGCATCAGCATAAACAAGAATATACAATAATACCCTCATGTAACTAAATTCTACGAAAAAAGGGTACCTCTCCAGCATAGTGACAAATTGTAAAATCAGTACGAGATAACTTCGGCTTCACAAATCGTTTGTGCTTTTGAAATGTCTGGTACAGCTTCTGGGAAAATGTCTCGTGTGTTGACTTGGGGAACATACTGGATGCAGTTAAAAATAGATGGAAAGAGAGCATGTTAACATAGCTGTTCATCTAGCCATTGGTCATAGTCTCACACTCAACTATATATGTCACACAGGTGAATATGCATATGATGGAGAAGACAGGAAAAACAAGAAAGGTGATTGTTAGACATACCATGCCTCATCGAGAAGTGCAATAACACCACCAGGTTTCTGCAAATGGGCAATAATCAAATAGAACTCAATATTATCATTAAACCCAGAAATACATGCAAAGAAGCGAGAAATCCATTGGAAAACTGATTCATAAAGATTTCTGAGATCCAAAACAAGTATAATAAAAATGTCTGGTACAAGCACAAGTTCATTTGCCTTGTGCTGGCTTCCCTAATGAATAATTTAGGTTTTCAGCAAAAAGGATGTTCCACATCTAAATAAGACTAAATGTAAGTCACTTTGCCCTTATTTCAGCTTATAGGTCCAAATTGAACCTAAGTTTATTTCAATATCCATGATTGAGAAGTGCTTGATTGCATTTCACATCAGCACATACCACTATCCATGATTGATGCATCCTAAACAAAAATGGAGAAAAGGACTGTACTAACGCGTGGTTGTGCACACGGAAACACCAGCTCCTGCTCACATCTCTCTTCTCCTCCCGCCGCCACAGGCTACCCGCCTGCCTCGGGTGTCGCCGCCCTCCCGTCACCATTGCCGCTAATCTAAGTGTCTTCTTCGTCTCCGCCGCCTTCACTAATCTCAGTCACGGCATCTTCTTCGTCTCCAGCATATGCCCCCGCCGCCTGCACTGTCCAACCGGCCTGTCCCACTGTCTGGCGGGCGGCGGCCGCCACCGCCGCTGTTCCGGCGACCTCCCCGGAAGTGTCCTTCTAAGCCCGCATTCATGGAACCGCCTGACCCCCGAAACAGCACGAACGTCGCCATGGATTTGGTGACGAGAGCTTGCGGGAGGAAAACAGCACATAGATGGGGGAACGGGAGGATGAAGTGGGACCCACTGAAACAAACGGTGGGTGCTAGAGGTGCATCGTCCGATTGTGAGTGGACGGTCGTAGATCGGCCTATGCATGCTGTTGGATGAATACATCACAGAATTTGAAATGTTGAACTTCAAAATGCTTTGTATTAAAATTGCAATTGAGTTTTTGTTGATATCTATGTTTACCTTCTCAATAAGGTCAAGAACATCTTGATTATCAACAAACTCAATATAACTCCAGTCAATTTGTTCTTTAGTGTACTCCTCTTGTTCCATCTTGAAAACGTGCTGAAAAGAACAAAGAAATACCTCTGACATAAATGTGTATTCTTTTGGTTCATATAAATGGCTAACAGGTACGTTCCTTGTCATCAAAATGTTACCTGATTGAAATGCTGTTGCAATTTCTCATTTGTATAGTTAATGCAGAACTGTTCGAAACTGTAGAAATTATATATATGATGTGTCAGTCTTTCAAAAGAACATTGTGGATTGTAGATACAAGATTAAATTGCAGTGAATGGTTACCTGTTGGCCTTGAAGCTCTCGAAACCATAGATGTCCAGCACACCAATAAGACATTTAGAACTAGCATCTTGCCCGATGGAACTGTTAATTTTGTCAACAAGCCTGAAAAATAGTGGTGGTTCACAATGGAGAGTGAGTTTTTTTTTTCTCTTCTTGTATGTTGCATCTGGAATCCTGTAAAGAACAAAATGGTATTATTGTGTTACCAGTCAAACAAGCGAGAGTATATCGTCTTCGCTAGACCATCCCTGCTGATGGTTGCATTGTAAGGATCAAGACTCCTTTTAATAACCTCCTCTGGCGTTACCATTACACGCTTGCAAAGAGCATCTTCCAAGGCTCCAGTATTACACCTGACACAGAGAACCCCCTCAACACTCTATACAGGATGAACATGATAATCTCATCAACAATGAAACAAAACTAAAGACAGGTAGTTACATAAGAAGCTCAGCAGTTGTTTCAAGATGAAACTTAGATTTTTCATCTTTCAAGACAGAGGAATCAGCTTCTTTCCCCTTGGAAAATTCAATATTGCCAATATGAAGGATAGCAGCAACAACCCTGAAAATAGCATCCTGGATGGAAATTAAATTGCAGACAAGTGAGAAAAAACATTCAGTTAGAGTAGCCATCAATCATGTCAATGAACAGATGGAAATAATTGAGTTACCTGTTCCTGAGTACTGATGCCAACAATATCCATTGCTCTTCTGGTAGCTAAATATTCATGGGCATCACTTACCCCAACCAACTCATAGCAATTTGATTGATTGAGATAGTGAAAAGTCTTAGGATCTCGTAATTTGTACTTTTCGACGTCCTGAAATTTTGGTGCCACAGGAATTAGTTGTATTACTATTTACTAACCAAATATCCTCTAAAAAGTTGGGAAACTTTAAAATTTGTGTAAAGAACTCATAACAAATACAGAAGGACAATGTAAATCAATACCTCCTGTGGTGCTGCACAAAGGAGATAAAAGCAGTGGTAGTTGCGCTCTGGGTCGGATATTTGACACACACGTGATCTTTCAAGAAGGTAAGTTCTGATAGCGGCACCAGAGATCCTTCCATGCTTATCAAACTGAATCTCAACAAACTTACCAAACCGACTGCACAAAGGGAAAAAAAAATGAGAACTACACATATGCAGCTCCAAGTTTTGGGAGAAAAAAAAAGGCAGGTGACTATAACTAGGATACTTATTCTAGAGTTTCTTTTACCTAGAATTATTATTTCTCACAGTTTTTGCATTGCCAAAAGCTTCAAGAACTGGATTTGACTGCAGGCACAAGAACAAAAAGAATACATTTTAACCAAGGTACAAATAATATAACAGTACAATGATCTTGCAAGTCCAAATACAGTCTGTCTTACCTCGAGAACTTGTTGCTCTACTGTTCTTCCTTCAGTGGCAGCTCGGCCACCCAAATAGGCAAGATATCTCATAAGCATTTTTGTTGTTTCTGTTTTACCAGCACCACTCTCCCCACTCACAAGAATGGCATTGCTCTTATTTTCATTAATCATAGCTCTGTTCAAGTAAAAAATAACAGTGAGAACAGCTTGTAGGATGTGGAAATATTGAGCCGATTCTAACTATCAACATTCAACACTTAGCAAGGTTGCAACCTCCTCTAGCTATCAGAATTACCTGTACGCAACATCTGCCACAGCAAAAACATGTGGACTTAACTCTCCAAATGGAGCACCCTTATACTGTTGCATCATATGTGGATCATATAAATGGGGCAGCCTTTGGAAAGGATTTACAGCAATGAGAATATTGCCAGTGTATGTCTGAAAAATGATAAAATGTCAGCCATAGTAATAAAGAACATAGGGTGTCTTTCAATGCAAAGCTTCAAACAGAGTATAACAGAAATAAACGACACATCCAAAGTAAAGTGATCATACAGCAATCTATAGAAAAAAACATAATTAACATACATAGATTTCATTAAGCTCGTATCTGATTGCCAAATTCTCCAGCACTCCTGGTTCATGGAGATAGGAGAGCTTTGTCATGTCATCAACTCCACCAGCTGATGCTTCCATATCTTTGGGATATAGTTTCGACAAATTCGCAACAACCTAAAATCGTGGCAGCATGATATGGTAAGCAGGATTACATAAATTTTAAAGCCCAGAAAGCAATTTACAAGACCAAATGATGATGAAAGCTCTTGCTCAAAAAAAAAAAATGATGATGAAAGCTGACAGCATCGGAATGCATGATGTCACCTTTTTCCCATTGGTTGCCTGGATCTCAGCCTCTTCGCCCTTGATCTTAACCACCTCTCCATCGACCCAGCAATTATCGGGATCTTCAGCCCACACATGAGACCCCACGATTATATTAACTTTGGTCCCCTGCAATGGAAATTTGGGCGGTTTCAGGTATCATCTATAGGAGTAGAAGAATTTCTGAAATAATTTGGGAACCTATTTAACAAAGCATTTGCATTCCCCAAATGCCTTGTAAAGGCAAAGCCAACAGCCCAACACACGCATCAGGTTCACACCAGCATCGCTTGTGGCACGCTACAATGCTACCAAGCTGCTGGTGGTCAGCCCCAGCCAGCATTATGCAAAGAGAATCAGGAACAACTCACCATTTCGCCGGCGGTGCGGCACTCGGCGGAGGATGATCAGACGAACAACGACGCTGTGAGACAGGGGGCGGACGGGCTCATATCTCTCTCTGACTTCTCCCCACCGTCGTCGTCGTCGTCGTCGTCGTGTCGTGTCGGGGAATGGAGGGAGCCGTGTCGCGGCGCAAAAGCGGGGGAGTGGAGAGAGAGATGGAGATGTGAAGGCATGCAGTGTGTAGAGAGGAGGGGCTGAGGGTGAGGTGGAGTACGTGGAGCGGCCATGGCCGGCCCCCGCCTCGATCTCTGCGGGGCGCCATGCAATTCGCCTCGGACAAACACAAACCACATACAGCTTGTTCGCGCGCTGGTCGCATGCAAGGCGCCCAGCATGCATATACGAGCGAGAGAAATATGTTTCATACCATGCCTTATTGAAATTCTGGATTCTGTAAAAAATAGGGACTTGCTATATTTCATATGCCTGAAATTTTGCATCCAATCAGCCAATAAGTCTCAATCATTGGATCTAAATCAGATGGTTCTGGAGCTTCTTCCTTAATCATCGGTTGTCAGGTGCACGTAGTTCTAAGTTTTCAGACACCTACACTCTAGGAAACGTGTAAAAATAAGAGGGTATAAATATAGGTTTGGGATTCTATAATCTCATTCTAGAATCCAAGTTTTAGATCTCATAACTCTCGTTTTTCCATCTCTTTTCTTTTCCTTTAACTCATTTTCCTTTGTCATAGTGGGGGTTTTTTTTCTTGTCCTGCTTTGCATTGTTGTGAGCCTTTTTCTTCACTATTCGTGCCGCGCTTCTTTCCCTAGTCTCTCTCTCACCGCAAGACACATGTATTTTATTGGCACATTTCGCTCCAACTGGTCTCTCCTCTTCTATACCAGCGCTACTTTCTCTCTCCTCACCGCTAGCACCACCCATCCTACGTATCGTCCTCCTATGACATCTATCCACCATCGCCAAACGCTACCCCTCTTCCATACGTCGCATCCAACAACACTCCTAGTCCACCGTCGCTATACCACTATGTTGATCCACCACCACTCCACAACCAAAAGAGTGGCATGCTCTCTCTCCTCATATCTCTCTCATGTCCTCTTCCTATCATCCACCTCTCCCATCGCGATTGTCACTGTCGTTGCCGCTAATGTTCATATCCCCCTCCTCTCCTCGCTATTTATGGTGCATATATAGATCCCCCAGCTCTTGTTACCTAAATTCTTCCCCCAATAGTTGTGTTCATTCTTATCTACCATGCGCCTCTTCTCATACAAGATTGGTGCTAGTAGCTCTTCCCCTAATTAAGAAAACATGCTATACTGGCCAATTCAACCTTCTTGTGCTATCGTTGATTTCCTATAGCCATATATACCTCCAAGGAAAAAGTCTACTTAACCCCCCAACCTATCATGGATGGTCTACTTCACTCCTCAAACTATGAAATCGTCTATTTTACCCCTGATTTTCGTTGAACCTTTGAAAAATCATAATGAATCACAGAAAAATTATAAAATAAAATAAATCCAATTTGGTTGGATTCCAAGCGAGTAAATCAACATAATGCACATATAATATGGTATACTTTAGAACAAAGTTTTTGCTATAAAAATTAGATTTCTTCACTGTAAAGCTATAGCAAAAAAATATACTAAATTATACCATATTATGTGTCTATTGTGTAGATCTACTCACATGGAATCCAACAAAATTGATTTTTATTTTATTTTATGATTTTTTTTCAAAGATTCAGGAAAAATAAATAAAAAACAAAACCACCATCATTGTAGCAAACCACCATTCAAGACCGTCCAGAGGGTGTGTTGTAAGTCAAAGTCTTCAGCAGTATATGAATACAAGACTTTGAATATTGTGGCCAAATTATTGAAGAGAGGGAAAGAATGTCAAGGAGTTCAAACGCTTTAGTTCTCTTGGCTATATATAGAGAGCCATTTTCAGTGTAAGCGATGAGCAAGCAAGTGAATAAAAAGAACTCCCTCTTCCTCTCCATTCTTGTTCATGTGTGTGCTTTTGTGTGCTGACAACTCGATTTCTTAACACGTTATCAGCACGAGTTCTACCAAGCTAAAGGTAAGAAAGGTGAGAAATCGATTCAATACACACAGATGTGGTGGGCGAGCACATCACAAGCTCCTCACTCGTGGATGTACATAGCACCACAGGAGTTGAGCATGGCATGAAGCCACTCATTGCCTGAAGCAACGAGATAGTAACTCTCATGAACTAAACAACCAACTCGTCGGCGTTTCGGCAACGCCCGGCAACATGAAGACGGCTCGGACGCCGTTGCCGTCCAAATGTCGGAGGCGAATGGAGCTGCCTCACCAGCCCCGCAGCGCTGAGAAGGCACGCACGGTCGTAGGCTTACCACTGCTGCCCTGAAGATGCACAGATCAAGCCATTGCCGCCCTGCAGGCGCGTAGATCGGAGCCACCTCGATCTCTGATGTTCAGATCAGGCCAGCCACGACCATGAGGTGAAGAACGCGGGCGGCACGAAGCCGCCGCTGCTCCTCTGGCGCGCGCGTGAGGGTCCGGCAGGCCCCGTTGTTGTTGCATGACGAAGGCCCTGCTGGCCAAGCGCCGCCGCCCCAGGCCCTGTAGGCCTCCCAGTCCGACCGTCGCCGGATCGAGCGGCTCGGCCCTGCAGGCCACCGGTGTAGCCCCAACAGTGAGCACACGAGCGCGCCGGGCACCACAGGCCGCCGACACTGCCGCCCAAGCCACGCGCGAGCTCCGGCCCTGAAGGCCGCCACTGCTGTGCGCAGGCCCCGTAGGTCGCTGAACGGACGTTGCTGCCATGAAGGCATCCACGGCCGCGCGCGGGCGCCTCGGGCTCCCCTCCGCCGCCGAGGAACGTCGGCCACAGCCCAGCCCGAACAAGCACGGGCGCGGAGGTGCAGACACGAGTCGGCAAGGTCCCTACCGACTGCCACTGCTGCCCCTGAAGGGCGCAGAGTAGGCCGCGTGAAGGCGAGCCCCAGCTGCGGGCGGTGGGAAGTGCAAGACCGACCGCTCAGCTTGGCACGAATAGGCTGCAGGGGCTGCCGTCGCCGCTGTCCAGCGCGCGTGCGCGCCGCCGCCGCTCGGCCACGGGCGAGTGCACGCTCGGGTGCCTCCGGCCTCTCGCTGCTGACCCAGCCGCGGTAAGCGCGCCGAGGGGCCGACGCATCCACTCTCTGCCCTGCGCTCAAAGAAGGTAAGGCAGTGAGCGGGAAGCGAGACCTTTGTTCTCTAGCTATAGAGAGGATATGATGAAAGAAATTTTATCTTTTAGAGAGATAAGAACGGGCTGGCATGCACTGAAGACATGCATATGCTTCCACGTTGAGGCCGTGTTCGGGCATGCATGTCCTGGAGACCTGCAAACCTGCTACTGGTACTGTGCTTCATGGAATGGCTCAACTTTCCTTGCTTGGCCTGCCACGTTCACATGAATGGCCATGTGAATGGAAAAATTACGGTGACCTGAAGTCACCGGTGGCACAGTTCCTGTTCGATGCATGCTCAAGCAGTGCACATCGTCTGTCGGCTTTGCTTTTCGGTCCCAATGAATGGCCTGAAGCCTGCCCGTTCAAATGCCTTTGACCATGTATTATAATACTATGGTCCATATGCGCGCAAAATCATGAGCCAATAGTGGCTGAAGACCACTACGCCGTGTTATCTAAAGCCCGTACAGAGGTAACAGTGACCTGAAGCTCACTGCATTATAGTGTTATTTGTATAAACAAACAGCGATCAGAAATCGTATGTATAAATAAATATGAGTGACGAGAAGTCCCATATATAAATGCTACGACCAGAAGTCCGTAAAAATAATAGTGACCCGAAGTTCACTATATCACTGTAAGTTATTTTACATTGCATATTATTTTATTGTAATTTACTTTCTTGCATTTATTTAAATCTTTCAGATTTATTTTATTGTAAGGTTATATATGTACACTTTTTAATGTGAGTAACATATAATCCAGAAGATTATATGTATGAGATATTTGGGGAAATATAGTTCTGAAGACTATATGAATATAATATGAAGATTACACATAGTCGTAACCCTAAAGATTACGCATAAAAGACATTCGCCAATCCTGCACATTGATTATGTGGGCATGTCGGGCATTGTATTAAAAGGGTAATTCACTGAGCTAGCCATGGATACCTTTTACTTGGGCCATTGACATCGAGATCAAACTCGATAGCACGGGCCTCGATCATACCATTGCTTAAGCCTGAAGCTGGCAAAAATGAGTGCACAATACCTAATAAAGCAGAGGTGTTGCACCTTTTACAACACCACTTACTCTAGACCTGAAGTCTGAGTATACAAAGGAGAATGATCCAACTGGTTTTTACGATAGTCCCTGAAGGACCACTTTAACCAACATATGTTGATTGTGCTCTCCAAAGCACAACAAGATTGGGTCAGCCGATGCTTCTAAGACTACGTCTATGGTAGCATGCGACTCTACTTTACATAGGATTGTGTCCAGACCGCGTCAATGTGGCCAGAAGATCACTGACGCATATATGATCGAGAAAACTTTCTACCCCTTTCCAACAACATAGTGCTAACTCAAAGTACCTGAAGTACTATGAGCCGATAATAGTACTATTGATTGCAGAGCAATAGATGATGTTCTCACGAACGATCATTCTGCACGGCATGCCAACCTCGCGGTTGTGCCTGAAGCACACACTAGAGTTGCTAAGAATATTAGAAACCACAGAGGCAACCGTGGAAAGGAAAAATGGAAGGGAAAAAGAAGTCCCATGTTCAAAGTCAAAAAAAAAAAGGAAAAGCCCAGAGGTAAAAGTGAATCTAAGAAGGTTACGGGTGAGACATCTGAGCAGCAGGATCATTGCTCTAGATGTGGGGGCACAGAACATTGGTCCCGCATTTGTTGTGCCCCAAGACGCCTAGTTGAGCTCTACCAAAGTTCTTCCGGAAGCAAGGACAAGGAGAGCCAACATCAGCCTCACCACACCACTGAGCCTGAAGCTCAGGAATGCGGCGACATGCTTGTCAACGCAAAAGAAAATGGTGAAGACGTCCAAATGGACGAAAGTGAGGATGACCTTCTCGATCGATGATGACTTTGATATATTCAGGGACCTGTAGTAATCCCTAAGATATCATGATAGTCATAATGCAATGATTGAATGAAGAACTTGACCATACATGCTCCTGAAGAGCATTTGTAACAAGTTATGGTCATATGTGCTCCTGAAGAGCATTCGCAAAATGTTGGTGTTTCCACTATATGCTAAGTCCCCAAAGTCTCAGGCCAACTGCATTCCCCTTATAGCTAGTGCGTGAGAAAGAATAAAGTATTTTCCATCTGCGTGTATTTAGTTGAGCGGTACATGTGTGCCAGTACCGACACATCAACGTACACCAAAGAGACCCCACCAGAAGTTGGGATGGATGAGCCTATGACGGGATCTTCATGCGGCTCAGTACGTTGATTGCATTTCCTAGCTGAAAGGTCCTTTGTTTGGTTTTGATAATTGAGTGACAACTTAGGTGGACTAATTGTGTGATCATGAGAATACACAGGGATTTAGTCCACAGGTGAATGTGAGATGAAGGAGCTTCATTGAATATGTGACATGACATGGAGTCATGTGACCGATGGTGAAGATCGAGATGAGGCTTGGCTCGAGACCGGAGGTTGTGTGAAGGACAAGTCGAGGCAGTGGAGCGATGGACCTAGTGAGGGTGAAGCTCGGGCATGACTTGGCTCCGATGGACCATGAGGCGGTGAAGAGCAAGTGAGATCAAGATCGATGGACCAATACGATCACGTGATGATATTGAGTGGATCATATCATTCTTGATGTGTTGGTGCATGTGTTGCATCGACATCGACGGAGATGGAATGGAATGCGCAAGGCAAAGGTATTTTCATAGGGCATTTCATTTCACCGGTCTAAGTTGATTAGAGAAGTTTATGACCGGATTTAGGATTGATAACCGTACTATAAAGAGGGGAAGTCTTTAATTGCATCGGTTATCTATTGCCACTAATTTGAATTGCATTTTGCATATACATGGGGTTTAGTGGCTTGATGGTGTTGATCGAGAATCCCTTGAAAAAAGCTTTGGAGAAAAGTTATCTCAAGTGCTAATATGGTTTGATATTCTTTGGATGAGATATCACTTGCTTTGGATTGAGATTTGTTCAATGTTTAGAAGAAGATGGAGCATTGTTTGCTGCTGGGGAAATTGAAAAGAGATGGAGTAGAGCTGCTAGCTGTTTGGGCTCCTTTGATCTGCTGGTGGCCTTCCCAACCTGCTGTTGCTGGCCCTGCTGTCCGGCTGGGAGGCCTTTTGGGCCGAGCCATCGCCAGCTTTGCGCGTGGGCTGCTGGCCTTGCTGCGCTGGTGCGCGAGCTGGGCCGCCGCTGAGGCGCGCCGCTCGTGGGCCGCGCTGCCGCTCGCGGGCCGCTGCTGCCTGGGCCGCGCCCCCTGCTGCCGTGAGCTGGGCCGCCGCCGGCCGAGCAGGCCGCCTGCTGCAGCTGCCGCGGGCCGCCTTTGCTTGCTGACTGGGCCGGTTTGCTAGGCCGCTGGCTGGGCTGTCTCGCGAGCGCCAGCCGCTGGGCCTCCGCCTGCTTTGCTGCTTGATCGCTGATCACTTGGGCCAGGAGGAGGATGCCAGATGCTACTGCTGGCCGGTTGGACCAATGTTCAAGTCCAGAGAAGCGCTGCTAGCTTGCTTGCCTGCCTGCCTTCGCAATTGGGTACTAATGCAGCCGCCACCGTCGCTGTTTCATTCAAGATAGATGAAAGCATCTAGGCCCCTTTGATGTGGGTTTCGATGATTGATGACAAAATAGATTACTATGACTAACGTGTGTTTTGCAGAAACAATGGGAGTTAGGCCATGGTAATGGAATCTCAGGCATTTGGTTGGCATGCCCTCTTATCGATGGAAATCGTTTCGGTTTTCAAAGGCAGGACGACAAGGTTAAGGACGGTTAGTTCCGATTGTCAATGGTGTTGAGAGACATCGGATTAGTCGTTAGGACTTTGTTTTCTCCTTTGGCCGTACTATTAAGGGGGGTGCAAATGGGTAGCTTGACCTAGCTAAGTCTCGGGTTTAGGTGTGGTGCACACTGGTGAAATCTTAGCGCTAGGAAGTTACGTATAAGCCCTGAGAGTTGTTGAAGTCGTCGCCGTTTTCAAAGGATCGCGTATCAAGTGGAAACGGAGCTTCAACAGCGCCGGACGCGCCCGGCCGTGGGCGCGGACGCGTCCGGCGCACGGTGAAGTCGCCGTCCTTGGTCTTCGCCGCGGACGGCGGACGCGTGGCCACAGCGTCCGGCGTGCGCGGACGCGGACCCGAGAGTTTCGAATCGGGCTCTCGCAGTCGGGCCGCGCGCCGGACGCGCGTCCCGGACGCAGGCGCCGGACGCGTCCGGAGCCCGCACTGTAGCCCAACGGCTAGGGTGCCGTTTGAATTCCATAAAGCGCCGGACGCGTCCGGCGGTGAGTGGCCGGACGCGTCCGGCGCTCACGTCTGAGCTGAAATCGAGGTAACGGTTGGATTTTGGCTCTTGGCTATAAATACAACCCCACCCACTACATTTCGGCTCTCTTGCTCATTTGTTCAGCTGAGAAACACATTGTGAGAGTAGGAGAGTTGCAAGAGCCTCATGACTTGAAGAGATTTGAGAATCCATGAGTTCATGAGAGATCGAGAGTAGCTAGTGTGCATCCACTCTTCTCCCTAGGCTTTGCGAGGTCAAGTGAGAGTTTGTGCTTGTTACTCTTGGTGATCGCCATCACCTAGACGGCTTGGTGGTGATTGGAGCTTGGTGATCATCCGGCGGTGCTTGTGGATGACCCAACTCATGTTGTGAGCGGTTCTTGGCGATTCACCGCGTCGGAGCGACGAAGAATCAGCCCTAGAGAGCACTTGGTTCTTGCGAGGACCAAGGGGAGCTACACCCTTGCGCGGGTGCTCCAACGAGGACTAGTGGAGAGTGGCGACTCTCCGATACCTCGGGAAAAAGATCGCCGTGTTCCTTGTCCCTTTACTTTCCGCATTTACTTTCTAGCACTTACATTCTCGCAATTACTTTCATAGAATTGCCATGCTAGAATAGGATTGGAACTTAGGGTGCAAAACTTTAGTTGATCGATTGTCTAGGAACACACATAGGCACCGAGGGGTGAATCATGGGCTAGTAGGTTTAATTCCGCAATAATTTTTAGAATTAGCCCAATTCACCCCCCCTCTTGGGCATCTTGATCCTTTCAAGTGGTATCAGAGCCCGGTTTGCTCTAAATTAGGCTTAACCGCCTAGAGTAAAGATGTCCCATGGGGATGGACCTCCTCCCATGTTCGAGGGAGACGATTTTCCTTATTGGAAAATTCGCATGGAAGCACATTTAGAAGCAATAGATGTTGGATGCTTCCGTGCCGCTTCTCAAGGACTCCCAAAACCCAAGGATTCCGCTAGCCTTGTTGGTGAAGAGGCTAACTATGAGAAGTGGAATGCAAAGGCAAGGAACGCTATATTCCGCGGTCTTTGCAAGGATGTGTTCAATCGCGTTAGGAACCACAAGGACGCCCATGCACTATGGTCCGACCTTTGTGCGCTCCATGAGGGAACTAAGAGTGAGCGTGAGGAACGCTATCATCTTGTTATGCGCAAGTTAAATTCTTTTGAGATGAAAGCTAATGAAAGTGCTAATGAGATGTATTCCCGTTTGAACACTATTGTAGAGGAACTCAATGGGCTTGGACTCAATCAAATGTCGCCATCCGATGTTGCAAGAAAGATCCTATGTGTCCTCCCCATTGAAAAATATGGGCATATTGTCACCGTGCTTCACCAAGGAGATCTTTCCAATGCTACACCAACTCAAATATTGGGAAAGATCAATGCTCATGAGATGTACATGCATCTCACCCCCGAGGATGGCTCATCATCCAAGAAGAAAGATTTGGCCCTTAATGCAAGTCACTCAAGAAAAGGCAAGGCCAAGGCAACTCATGATGATTCTAGTGATGCTGAAATTGATGATGTGAGTCTTGCTCTCATGGTGAAGAAGACCACCAAGATGTTGAAGAAGCTCAACAAAAATGGTGTCAAGTTTGATGGCAAGAAGAAGAAGTTCTTCACAAGTAGCAAAAGGAAGCCCATCTCCGAAATGGAGTGCTTCAACCGCCGCAAGACTGGACATCTAGCTCATCAATGTCCGGAGCCTCCAAGAGACAAGAGGTACAAGAAGAAGAAGGGCAAGGACAAGAAGGATGACTCAAGTGATGATGAAGAAAAAGAAAAGAAGAAGAAAGACAAGCATCACAAGAAGAAGGAAGAAAAGAAAGAGCATCACAAGAAGAAGGATGGCAAGGCATATATTGTTGGTGACTGGCTCACCGATATTGAATCTTCTTGTGGGTCATCCGATGAGGAAAGTGATGATGAAGGAGTGGTGCTATTGGCATTGGATCTTCACCACCTCCACAAATCTTGCCATCATCATCTACTCCATCCCACTTTTGCCTTATGGCTAAAAGTGAAAAGAAGGTACATTCCAAACATGGTGATAGTGATGATAGTGGTAGTGAAAGTGATAGTGATGATGAGTATGAGTCACCTACCTATGATGAGCTTGTCAAATTGCTTAGAAAGTACTCAAAAACCATCATTAAGACTAGAGGAAGATGTGATGAGCTTGATAGTGAAAATACTTCTCTTCTAGAAAAGATTGAAGCTATGCAGAAAACTAATGATGAGCTTAGAGATCAAAATGAAATCATGTCTTCTAAACTCAAGGAACTCAAAGCTTCTTCAAAAGAGCTTAAAGTTGAAAATGAGAACTTTGAGAAGAAGCATGATGAGCTCAAATCTAGTTATAGCTCTCTAAAAGAGGAGTACACAACTATTAAAGTTGATCATGGGAATCTAGCGATGGCTTATGAGCTTCTTGCCGAAACACATGAGGCTACTAACAATGTTGCTAAGAATGATGTAGCTACATCATGTGATGAGATCATTGAGCAAGGTGCTAGCAGGAAAGGCAAGTCAGTGGTGGTGACTGAGCATTATGATGACTATGTCAAGATGAAGAATGAAAATGAACTGCTCAAGAAGGATCTTGAACAAGCAAAAATCAGTCACACCGTCACTATTGAAGATGAGGGACTAGCACTTGAGAATGAGAAGCTCAAAGAAGAGAACAAAAGACTTCACTTTGAAATGTCATGCTTGAAGCAATCAACAAATGAGTCACTTCTAGAAGAGAACAAGAAACTCAAGCAAGAGAAAGAACATCTCAAGATTGGATTGAGCAAGTTTGCAAAAGGAAAGTCACTTCAAAGTGAGCTCTTGATGAACACCGTAATGAAGACCGATAGAAGTGGCATTGGGTTCAAGTCACATCAAGAGAAGCAACATCAAGCAAAGCAAGCAAGTCAACAAAAGCAAAAGCCAAAGCCAAAGCCAAAGAGATGTTTTGAGTGTGGACAAGAAGGTCACTTTGCTCATGAGTGTGAAACTCCACCACCACAACCCTTGCCCAAGCATGCTAGACCCTTTGCATACAATGCTCATTATGTGGTTAGAAAGGATTCAAAAGGACAAGTGAATGTCACCTTCTTAGGCCCCCCCCAATAAGAATAGGCCTAAGCAAATTTGGGTTGCAAAGTCTCTAGTAGAGAAAGTCAAGGGCCCTCAACAAGTTTGGGTCCCTAAACCTCAAGCTTGATCTCTTGTGTGTAGGTAAACTACAGGACCGGTGGAAGTCATTGGGTTATTGATAGTGGCTGCACTCAACATATGACCGGTGAACCTCGTATGTTTGCCTCACTAGATGAAGGGGAGCAAAATCAAGATAGAATCACATTTGGTGATAATTCAAAGGGCAAAGTCAAGGGTTTGGGCAAAGTTGCAATATCAAATGATCACTCTTTGTCAAATGTGCTTTATGTTAAACCATTGAGCTTCAACTTGTCGTCGGTGGGTCAATTGTGTGATCTTGGATTCAAATGCTTGTTTGATGAGAAGGAAGTGATAGTGTCAAAGAAAGAAGACTCAACCGTGATATTCAAAGGCTTTAGATACAACAATCTCTATCTAGTGGATTTCACCTCCGAAGATGCAAATCAATGTTTGTTTGCTATCCAAGACTTCACTTGGGTGGTTGTGGCATAGGAGGCTAGCACATGTTGGGATGAGTACACTCAAGAAGCTTTTGAAGAAAGAGTTAGTGAGGGGCTTGAAAGATGTCAAGTTTGAAAAGGACAAACCTTGTAGTGCATGTCAAGCCGGCAAGCAAGTTGCAAACACTCATCCAACCAAAGCTTTTCTCACAACTTCAAGAGTGCTAGAGCTGCTGCACATGGACTTGTTTGGACCAACCACATACAAGAGCCTTGGTGGGAAACTCCATTGTCTAGTGATTGTTGATGACTTCTCAAGATACACATGGACCTTCTTTCTTCATGACAAATCCGAAGCCACCCCTTGCTTCAAGAAGTTTGCAAAGAGAGCTCAAAATGAATTTGATGTCAAGATCAAGAAAATTAGAAGTGACAATGGCAAAGAATTTGACAACACCAACATTGAAACTTATTGTGATGAAGTTGGGATTAAACATGAAGTCTCATCCACCTACACACCTCAAAGAAAATGGCATAGTTGAGAGGAAGAACCGGACCTTGATCACTCTAGCAAGAACAATGCTTGATGAGTACAACACCCCGCAGAACTTGTGGGCTGAAGCTATCAACACAAAGATGCTATGCATCAAATCAGTTATATCTTCACAAGTTCCATGGCAAGACCCCTATGAGCTGCTCAATGGGAAGAAGCCGGACGTCTCTTACTTCCGGGTGTTTGGTTGCAAATGCTACATCTACAAGAAAAGGCAACACCTAGGGAAGTTTCAAAGACGTTGTGATATTGGTTTTCTTGTTGGTTACTCATCGAAATCCAAAGCATATCGAGTATTCAACCATGCCACCGGTTTGGTAGAAGAAACATATGATGTGGAGTTTGATGAATCTAACGGCTCCCAAGGAGCAATTGAGAATCTTGATGATGTAGGTGATGAACCATTGAGGGAAGCAATGAAGAACATGCCGGTGGGAGACGTCAAGCCTAAAGAAGATGATGATGAAGTGCAAGTCATTGACAAGCCTTCTTCTTCCTCAAGTGTGCCTCAAGATGACAAAGAAAAGATGGGATGACCGAACATGAAGACACTCATGTCTCCCATGAACAAAGAGAGGCACAAGCTCAAGATGTTGACGCTCCCCAACCAACTCCTCAAGTGGTTGAAAAGAGAATTCCCAAACTCCATGATCATCCTCAAGATCAAATGATAGGGAGTCCTTCAAGGGGTGTAATGACTCGATCTCAAAGGCTTGCTAGTTTTGCTGAACATCACTCGTTTGTTTCTTGTGTTGAGCCAAAAGATGTAGGTGAAGCTCTTCAAGATCCGGATTGGGTGAATGCCATGCATGAAGAATTGAACAACTTCACCCGTAACAAGGTTTGGACTCTTGAAGAGCGTCCCAAGAATGCAAGAATTATAGGTACCAAGTGGGTGTTCCGCAACAAGCAAGATGACCAAGGCAATGTTGTGAGAAACAAGGCAAGGCTTGTGGCAAAGGGGTTCTCTCAAGTTGAAGGCCTAGATTTTGGAGAGACCTTTGCACCGGTTGCAAGACTTGAAGCCATCCGTATCCTCCTTGCATATGCTTCACACCATGAAATGAAACTATTTCAAATGGATGTGAAGAGTGCATTTCTTAATGGTTTCATTAATGAGCTTGTTTATGTTGATCAACCTCCCGGGTTCGAAGACCCTAGCTGTCCTAATCATGTTTTCAGGTTGTCCAAGGCACTTTATGGGCTTAAACAAGCCCCTAGAGCATGGTATGAGCGCCTTAGGGACTTCCTCATTGAGAAGGGGTTCACTATCGGGAAGGTTGACACCACACTCTTCACCAAGAAGCTTAATGGAGAGATCTTCATTTGTCAAGTATATGTTGATGATATCATCTTCGGCTCAACAAATGAAGAAGAATGCAAGAAATTTGGTGACATGATGTCAAAAGAGTTCGAGATGTCTATGATTGGCGAGCTCACCTTCTTTCTTGGTTTTCAAATCAAGCAAATGAAGGAAGGGACCTTCATATCACAAGAGAAGTATACCAAGGACCTCCTCAAGAGGTTTGATATGAAGGATTGCAAGCCAATCAACACACCTATGGCATCTAATGGGCATCTCGACCTTGATGTGGAAGGTAACTCGTGGATCAAACTCTTTACCGCTCTATGATCGGTAGCTTGTTGTACCTCACCGCATCTAGGCCCGACATCATGTTTAGTGTGTGTATGTGTGCTCGCTTTCAAGCCGATCCTAAGGAAGCTCACCGAGTGCAAGTCAAGAGGATCCTTAGGTACTTGCAACTCACCCCAAGCATTGGCTTATGGTATCCCAAAGGAGCAAGATTCCAACTTGTTGGCTATTCCGATTCGGATTATGCCGGTTGCAAAATTGATAGAAAAAGCACATCCGGTGGGTGCCATTTGCTTGGGAGGTCACTTGTCTCTTGGTCATCAAAGAAGCAGAACAGTGTTGCTCTATCCACAGCCGAAGCAGAGTATATAGCAGCGGGGGCTTGTTGTGCACAAATTTTGTACATGAAACAAACCCTCCTCGACTATGGAGTGAATCTTGGTCAAGTGACTCTCTTGTGTGATAATGAGAGTGCAGTGAAGATTGCCAACAACCCGGTTCAACACTCTCGCACAAAGCATATAGATATCCGCCACCACTTTCTTAGAGATCATGTCTCTAAAAAGGACATCTCTCTAGAAGGTGTGAGAAGTGAGGATCAATTAGCGGATATCTTCACAAAGCCATTGGATGAATCAACTTTCTCGGTTAAGGAATGAGCTCAATGTCCTTGATCTCGAGCAACTTCACAAGGAAGAGATGAAAGGTGTTGTCGGTTGCATTGCATTGTTTATAGAGCACGTTTAAATTTCGTAATGCATATAGGGCTTGTCTAACATGGTTAAGATAACACTCTTTGGAGGTGTGAAGAAGCTTACCCTTGGTTCAAACCTGACAAACCGCCTAGATTCAAATTCCAGTAATTTATTGCTTGTGTGTTGCTCTTCGTTTCTTTTCGTTTATCTCTTGAGCAACCTCTGTGTTCGTCCATGAATTGAGAAAGCTTTTGACGCTTCTATTGGTTTAGAAACTCAAGCTCATGGCCACACGTTGTTCCTCGCTTGCGTTTATTGCCTATTTTCAAAAATTATGTGTAGCCTATGGCAAACTATTTTGAAAATTGAGGGTTTGAGAGTGAGGACCTCATATTGACTCCAAACTGTGTTTAGTTGCATCTTAAAAGGTTTGGAAATCAATTGGGAGCAGGTGCCGTGAAGAAAGGATTCAACTCAGCTCTTGAAAGAGCGCCGGACGCGCACTTGGAAACCGGCGGACGCGTCCGGCGCCTTATGAAGATAAGTCGCAGATGAAGCCAGAAGATCAAGACGGGCCGGACGCGTAACAGTGTTTCGCCCGCGTCCGGCGACCGCGTCTGCACCGCGTCCGGCGGGATTGAGCTGAGCTCAAGAATTTTTGGAGTCTCTGGTCGGCGTCCGGCGGACCCCCGGACTCATCCCGGACGCGTCCGGCGCGATGAGGACAAACGCGAGTAACTTAATCTGACGTGTGGGGCCAGCTTTTTCTTCTCCTCATTTTCAATCGCCCGCGGCCCGTCCTCTCCTTCTCCAGCCGTACACCGCCGCCGCCACCGCGAGCAGCTCTAACCCTAGAAAACCACCGCGCCGCGCCGCCCAGCCCTCGCGCCGCCCTGCTCCTCCACGCTCTCGCGCCAGCCAGCCATCGCCGCGCGCCATTCCGGCCGCCGCGCCCACTCTGCCCGGTTGAGCGCCGCCCCATCAGCTCGCCACCGTGAAGAAATTCCGCCATCGTCAAACCTCATCTTCTCCGGCGAACCAGTCTGGTTTCCGTCCGTGGCGTCCCCTCTTTGCCTTCTCTGCGTAGAAGCTCGCCGCCAGGCGTCTTCTCCTTCAGAGGCAGCCGTGTCCACGGTGAGCTCCTCCTCTGCCCCCCAGGTGCTCGACAAATTGCCTAAGCCGTCAATTCCATCTGTTTTTGACCCTGTTCGACACCGTGTCCTTGCAGTGATCCCATCTTGTGCTCAAGAGGTGCCCTACGCCGTCATTCTTATCCCTTCACAGGAGATTGTCGTGGTCTAGGTATTAACCATAATCTATCTTATTCTTACCTAGCGCTTTGCTTCTGAATAGGTTTTCGCATCTCTAGTCATGCTTATGGTTATATATTCTCTATCTACTCCATTCTTGCAGCGAGCCGTGTCATTTGGTTACTGGCAGTGGCAGTTGAACCCTAAGCCAAGCTTGTGGGTATGGTTTGAGGCCAAGCCTCACAAGGCGACAGTTCATCTTCTAGAAACCTGTTTGATTGATCAAAGACAGTGATTCAGCTTGCTTGATCAGTAACAGTAGCAGTCATGCCCAGGTGCAAGAATTTAGGCAGGGGTTCAGGGGGAGATGATGATCCGCACAGAAGGCCAAATCTTCCTGAGATGATTGAGAAAGCTAAGGGCAAGAAAACGGTGACTATGAGGAAAAGAAAAAGGTTGCCGGTGATTCTCGAGCCGCTTTGGCGAGCGGCAAAGAGCGAGAGCGTGCGAGAGGAGAGCTCGCGGGGGTGCGAGGCATTGTGATACAAGAGCCCGGATCAAGCGCGGACAGGGAGGCGAGGCGAGAGGCTCCCGAGGCGAGGAGACCACTCTTGAGCAGCAGGATCTTTCTCCATTACGAAGGTCCTCCCATGTCGGGACTCTCCGGCGGCGAGACATGGCTCGCGATCCAGGAGTCGTCCCTCTTCTACTCCACGAGGGCAGCCCGGGGGGCCCTACAGACCTAGACGGAGTACGAGAGGAACTTTTGAGAGCGAGTGCCAAGAAGATTCAGGCTATCGGGCGGTGGACATAAACACCTGGTTTCCTCGCTTCCGAGAGAGAGAGCCGGTGCACCTTATTACACAAAATGCTACGCACAAGTCCTTGGTAGAGGCTTACAGTGCGAAGTCAAAGATTACCAAGCGAGAGGACAAGATAGCCGACACTTTCTCACATGTGTTGGGCCAGGCCTTCGGGGAGTATTTGGGTGCACAAATGGCCATGATTGATCTAATTGGCGATCTCGCGGATATATCCCCGAGAATGGGTGTTAGAGTTCTATGCTACACCGTGGATTGCTCCAAATCATTCACTTATTTCATACACCATTCGTGGTCGAGGCGTAACTTGTCCGGTGAGGAAGCCGAAACTTCTTGGGGATTTCGGAGCGGCCCATCAAGCCGCATCGCCGTGCTTTCCAGAATTGAGCCACCCCGCCGTGCACAGGGGAGGAGTAGTGCCACCTCCCGAGATCATGAGAGAGGTCTTTGGACCTAACTTTGGTGCGGTCGAGCGGGACACCACAGGATGAGCTACGCCTTGCTCGAGTTCTTGATCGATTCGAGATACACCATTCTTGCTAGGCCCGGTTTCGAACGGGTTCACTAGGCTCCAAGCGGTGGGTAGTGTCACATCTCATGAGGAAGATTCCTTTTGATATCTGGGATTTGATACTTTGTGATATGGAGGATGTTATCTATGGGAGTTTCAAGAACCACCGCCTGCTGCACTATGCTCATTGGATCACCTGGCTCATCTATAGAAATGGTGATCTTCCGGACTCGATCGAAAAGAATATGAAGATCCGCTGAATTATGAGGTGTTTGGCTCCTATGATGCTTCACGTATTGTCGAATCACCGCAGATGCTCCTCCGTCATTCCTCGCCATGGAGATCCCGTTACGAGAGACAGGAGCCGAGCGATGCCGAGTTGAGCGGCTAGCGGCGAGATGAAGAAGCGAGCTTGCGTAAGCCGAGGCGGCGGGATATGAGATCACTACCTCGGACTCGAGGATGATGAGGAGTACTACGTTCCGGTTCGTCCTCCTCCTCGTCGCATGATGCGTAGGCGGCGGTCGAGCGGCCATTGAGCGCTTGACTCGGGTACTTGACAAAGTTGGTCGCCAACCGGGAGCATGCCGAGGAGCGGCATGAGATTGCTCTAGCCGAGATACGAGCTCGCCGGATGCACAAAGATTAGCTACAAAGCAGCAGCAGCACACTCGGCAGACTATGACTTTGATTGCTTCACTATTTCAGCGACAGGTGCCACAAGACCTCGGGAATTCTCCCCTCGGCTCCGAGTCGGCCAACGGGCCAAACTTTGGGAGTAGGACCTTCTCGAGTGCCGATCCACGAGTGCAGGCTTACCGGCTTCGGCATAGCACCGTCTTCTCCAGCGGCGGTTCGGGTGTCCCCTGGTTTTCCACGGATCTCCACTGGCTTCTCACCTGTTGGCTCTCATCTGTTATTCACTCCAGACTCAGGTGCAGCCCATCATCAGGCTTCCTACAGTGCACTCACAGGAGAGGCGACACCTGAGTACATGAGACAGCCTATTCAGCATGAGCCGCAACCTCAGCAGCAGCAGATTCCTCCAGTGACAGGCACCGGCACATCTGGCACCATACCTTCCTCAGTGGCTTCTGCAGATCCTCTTCCTACTACTGAGGCAGTACCACAGGTGGCTCCTACTCTTCCACTTGCTATACCGTCAGAGCCACAGGGTCAGCCAGGGATAGCTCCATCCACAAGGTGCCGACCACGGAGACGGCGACCGTCACAAGTGTCGGGCTGAGCGGACCCTGCACCGCTTCACCGCCGGCATCACGCCCGGAGGGTCGGCGAGGCTCCTGTCACTCGGTCCCCAAGAGAGCTCGGACGACAGCCCGATGACACTTCGGCGTTCGTCATTGCTCCTCATGCTCGTGAGACCGGCTCATCTGCTCCTTCTACCCCTCAGCCTTAGGTTTTGGTCCTTGATGCCAAAGGGGGAGAGTTGGGAGTATGTAGACTTAGGGGGAGCTCTTAGCTTGGGATTTGGTTCTTTTGATTGATACATTTGCATGCATCATGTTCGCTTCATGCATTGTATGATATGTGTGAGGTACCTTCATTCGCAGTGACATATGCTCTTCGGTTTGGTATCACCTTCTATGTCACCCGGTTCTTTGCTCATATGTGCTTGGCTTCCGCGTTTTACTCTGATTCCATATGAGCTATGCTTTTGTCTTGTGCTAACTCGTTTTTGCGAGATTATATGAGCACGAGATCTTTTGGCTTGATGTCACATGAGTCATTCTAACCTTTGCTTTCATTGTCAAAGGCTCATGTGAATCAAGCATGCTTGAAAACCTCAACTAAACTCTTCATACTCCAGAGGTTGTCATCAATCACCAAAAAGGGGGAGATTGAAAGCATCTAGGCCCCTTTGATGTGGGTTTCGATGATTGATGACAAAATAGATTACTATGACTAACGTGTGTTTTGCAGAAACAATGGGAGTTAGGTCATGGTAATGGAATCTCAGGCATTTGGTTGGCATGCCCTCTTATCGATGGAAATCGTTTTGGTTTTCAAAGGCAGGACGACAAGGTTAAGGACGGTTAGTTCCGATTGTCAATGGTGTTGAGAGACATCGGATTAGTCGTTAGGACTTTGTTTTCTCCTTTGGCCGTACTATTAAGGGGGGTGCAAATGGGTAGCTTGACCTAGCTAAGTCTCGGGTTTAGGTGTGGTGCACACTGGTGAAATCTTAGCGCTAGGAAGTTACGTATAAGCCCTGAGAGTTGTTGAAGTCGTCGCCGTTTTCAAAGGATCGCGTATCAAGTGGAAACGGGAGCTTCAACAGGCGCCGGACGCGCCAGCCGTGGGCGCCGGACGCGTCCGGCGCACGGTGAAGTCGTCCTTGGTCTGCCTTGAGCGGCGGACGCGTGGCCTGGCGTCCGGCGTGCACCGGACGCGGACCAGAGAGTTTCTGGAATCGGGCTCGCAGGTCGGGCCGCGCGGACGCTGCGTCGGACGCGAGCGGACGCGTCCGAGCCCGCATCAGTAGCCCAACGGCTAGGGTGCCGTTTGAATTCCATAAAGCGCCGGACGCGTCCGGCGGTGAGTGGCCGGACGCGTCCGGCGCTCACGTCTGAGCTGAAATCGAGGTAACGGTTGGATTTTGGCTCTTGGCTATAAATACAACCCCACCCTCTACATTTCGGCTCTCTTGCTCATTTGTTCAGCTGAGAAACACATTGTGAGAGTAGGAGAGTTGCAAGAGCCTCATGACTTGAAGAGATTTGAGAATCCATGAGTTCATGAGAGATCGAGAGTAGCTAGTGTGCATCCACTCTTCTCCCTAGGCTTTGCGAGGTCAAGTGAGAGTTTGTGCTTGTTACTCTTGGTGATCGCCATCACCTAGACGGCTTGGTGGTGATTGGAGCTTGGTGATCATCCGGCGGTGCTTGTGGATGACCCAACTCATGTTGTGAGCGGTTCTTGGCGATTCACCGCGTCGGAGCGACGAAGAATCAGCCCTAGAGAGCACTTGGTTCTTGCGAGGACCAAGGGGAGCTACACCCTTGCGCGGGTGCTCCAACGAGGACTAGTGGAGAGTGGCGACTCTCCGATACCTCGGGAAAAAGATCGCCGTGTTCCTTGTCCCTTTACTTTCCGCATTTACTTTCTAGCACTTACATTCTCGCAATTACTTTCATAGAATTGCCATGCTAGAATAGGATTGGAACTTAGGGTGCAAAACTTTAGTTGATCGATTGTCTAGGAACACACATAGGCACCGAGGGGTGAATCATGGGCTAGTAGGTTTAATTCCGCAATAATTTTTAGAATTAGCCCAATTCACCCCCCCTCTTGGGCATCTTGATCCTTTCAATAGAGAAGCACCGTGTGAGGCAGACCGTGAGTTGGGAGCGAGTGCTTCTGGTCCTCTCCGCCGGCCGACCGTTGGAGAAGGGAGCTAGAGAGCTGGCGTGGGGCCTGCCCCAGTAGCCGTTGGTGGCCAAGGGATATGTCTGGTCGGCTGCTGCCCGTGAGGGGGGTTCCTCAGATTCCACTCCATTCAACAAAAGAGAAACCGAGTGAGCTCCTCCCCTTTGCTCTTGGAGCTAGGGTTCATCCTTTCCCCCTCTTCTCTCCATGATTTGAGCTGAGATTTTAGAGAGAGAGTGGAAGCCATGTGTTGGTGTGGATGAGAGCTTCAAGATCCACCTCCCCCCTTTGTGTTTCATCTCAAGCCTAGGGCTAATTTGAGAGGGGATTGGGAACCTAGTGCATATGCATTTGTGATTCATATTTGTGGCACTAGGTGGTGATTGCAATTGGAGATTTCTTGTTACTCTTGGTGATTGCCATCACCTAGACGGTTCGGTGGATTGTGACTCCGTCGAAGCACGCAAGGAGTTTATGCGGTGCTCCGGAGAAAAGATTGTGAGGGGTTCTTGAGCCTTCCCCGCGGGAGTTCGCGAATTGGCTACTCTTGTTGAGCGTGGCTTGGAGGATCGCGGTCTTGTGTTGATTGGAGTTGGGGCTCCCCAGAGGGGTTTTTGGCAGTGAGCCAAATTGAAGCGGCCATCTCATCACCAAGTCGGTGCATCACCACAACTGGATGTAGCTTGGTGGCGACCAAGTGAACCAGGGAAAAATTGTGTGTCGATTTGTGATTGAGGCTTCGACCTCCTTGTTCTTGTGTGTGAGGCTTTGACCTCCCTTGAGCTTGTTTGCAGGTGGTTGGTCTCCACACCCGGTGCTTTGCCACCGCCGCGACTTCGTGTGTCCACTCTTCGCGGTGGTTTGCATCCTCTCTAGCTCAAGCTTGTATTTACATTTGTTACATTCTTGTTTAGCTTGAGTAGTGGCTCTTGTGCTCTTGGGTTCGGCTTGTGTAGTCTTGTCCTTGAGCACCTAGTGAGCTTAGGTTTGACTTAGCGCTTTTGCTCTTTAAAATTGTGTAGGTGCTCCCCGGTTCGCCAAAGTACTAGTTGCTTAGGTTTGTGTGACCTTGCAAGCTAGAATTGTTTAGGTGAGCACTAGCTAGTTTAGCACCTTGCTTCTTGTTTAGGATCTTTTACAAGGTGCTACTAGAGTTGTAGTTAGTGGGGGTTAGTCTTGGCTAGACCGATAGTTTTAATTTCGCATTTGTTTTCGGTTAGCCGGTGCTTAAGTTTTTAGGAAAGACTATTCACCCCCCTCTAGTCCATCTCGACCCTACACGTGGTATCGGAGCCGGGTCTCTCATTTTATTGGTCTTCACCGACCCGAGAGGATGGCAACTAGAGGGATAGATGTTGAGTGCTCTTGTGACACGCACACTTTTGATGGCACGAACTTTGCACGGTGGAAACACCATATGCTTGATCACTTTCGTGCCTCGGGACCTAAGGTGTGGTGGGTGATCACTAGTGGGATCAATGTCGCCATGGATCACAAGAACCTCACCAAAGCTCAAAAGGCTCTCTTTGACCTTGATTCTAGTGCTTTGTTGTACTTATATGATGCTTTGAGCTTTGATGTGTATGAGAAGGTGGATTCTAGTGTCTCCGCTCATGTGATGTGGGAATCCATCAAGAACACCTATGGTGATGCCTCCACATGGGATGATGGAAAGTACAAGGTGGAGGAGTCCGAGGTGATGCTACTTGAGGATGTTGAGCATGACCACAACAAGGTTGTTGTGGAGGATTGCTCCACCTCAAGTTCAAGTGAAGATGATGATCATCCTACCATAAGTTCACTTGATGATGCCTCAAGTGATGCAAGTGAAGATTCTACCTCAAGCTCACTTGATGATGGCAATGAGAGTGATGACACTGCCACAAGCTCTCCTACTTCATCACATTGCTACATGTCACATGGTGACCGCAAGGTAAAAATTGGCAATGTGATCTTTGATTGTGATGATCCAAGTCTTGAGCTTGTGTTTAAGTTGTCAAGAGCTTTAGAAAAGGAGTTTGCTAAAACAAATAAATTGGAAAAGGAAAACTCTTTTCTAAAGAACACATGTGAACAACAAGAGCATCTACTTTATGTTACTACTTGTTCACATGATGTGCTAAAATTGGCTCATGAGGAACTTAGTGTTGCTCATGATAACTTGGTACAAGAACATGCTTTTCTCACTAAGAAGTTTTGCAATGAAGAAGCTAAATCTAGTGAGAGCTCATCACTTGGGCCAAATAATCAATCACTTGTTACTAACCCTTGTGATGTAGGCAAGAAGCATGTATCCACCTCTTATGATGATTTACTATCTATGCCATGTTCTTCACATATAGATGCTTGTTCTACTTCTATGTCTTGTGAAACTAACCTTTTGAAGGAGAACAATGAGCTCAAGAATGAAGTGAAGAATTTGAGCAACAAGCTAGAGAGGTGGACCAACTCTCATATCGCTCTTGATCATTTGTTGAAGAACAAGAGAAGATTTGGTGACATGAGTGGATTTGGCTACAACAAGAAGAACATTGGGTTGGGTGGATTGCCAAAAGTCTCTCACTCTCAACTCTTGGAGAGTTACAAGAAGTATGGAAATTTGAATGGCATCAACTACAACAACACCAACATCAAGGGCAAAAGATGGGGCAAGAAGAAATTTGAGAGAACAATGAAGAAGCTAGAAGAAGAGAAGCTATCTCATTTCATGTGCTTCAAATGCCGTGAAGTGGGACATCTAGCCAAGGATTGCCCCACCAAGAAGCCTCAAGTTGAGCCAAGATCAACACCCCAAGCTCAAGTCAAGATCAACCATGAAGCTATTGTTGATGACTTGAAGATGATGAAGAAGAAGACAAGAAGGGGTGGAAGAGAGAGGCATCCAACTCCTATCCAAGATGCCAAGATGATGATGAGCAAGATTGAAGAGAAGAAAGCTCATGCTCACATCAAGTGCTTCAAGTGTGAAGACATGGGACACTTTGCCTCGAAGTGTTCCAACAAGCTTGAGAAGAAGGGTCAAGCAACTCATGAGAGGCAAGGCAATGAAGAGCATCACATGAGCAATGAAGAAAAGGCTCAAGCAAAGAGAAGATGCTATTCATGCCGGAAAAGGGGACACATGGCTCATTCATGTCCCCTAGGTAAAACTTCTAAGCCTAGTTCAATTGATGATACTAATATGCTTAGAAAGGATGGTGATGGTACCTCTTCGGTTGCTATTGCAAAACATCCCGCTACTCATACTAAGGCTTTGCCTAAGTATGTTGCTCCTAACATGAGAGGACAAACATGTTTGGGTACCATCAAAAAGTGGATGAATGTTTGTAGGTACCATGGCATTGGAGGATTGATTCAATTGAGTTCATATTCTTCATCATGTGATTGAATCAAGTATTGAAGCTTAGTGCTATTCTCATCCCAATGCCAAGATATGACAAGTGAAGTCCAAGTGCTACAACATACAAGTGCATGATTCAAGTTGTGGTGATCAATTGTCATATGTGATGGCTTGCAATTGTATTGAGTTGAAGCTTGCTATTGGAAGATCATGTGCTACCAAGGTATATCTTTTGTTGATCACATTTATTTGGATGCATATGAGTTGATTGAATTGGATATATATGCTTTGGTTGCTTGCTATGAGATGTTTGAATGGATTCAATGCCTAGTATTCAAATTTGGGTTAGTTTGGATGAATATGATCACAAGATGATTTTTGGTGAGTGGTTTGACTGCACATATATCGTGTGATGATATTCAAACAAGTTGACATCAAGTTTGAGTCACTTTTGAAGAAGCATAGCTCAATTGCTTAGATCTGTCCAAAATCTGAAATCTGAGCTAGCTGTGTTCAAGCCTGAGTTTGATGGATCAAATCTTATTGAAATGGCTCAAAATTTGGTATGCATGCTCTATGCTTGTGATTCAATATTCTGTGCAAATTTCATGAGAATTGGATAAGGATTGCTACAGTTTTGTAATAGTTCTTATCAGCTATAGTGCAGCAGTTTTCAGCATGTAGCAGTGTGAGAAGATGTGAAATCTGGCAGCAATCTAGATGGCCAATAAAGCTCAAATTTTTACAGCTGCATGAAGACTTAGTGATGCTCATCTCGACCAAATTTCATGGCATTTGGAGTTGTACATTGGGAGATATGAGTCAATCTTTGAAGGTTGCAGAATCTGTCAGAAAAGTGATAAATATTGGATATATCAAGTGTCACTCACATTGAAAGGTCCTCAAGTTGGAATCATAATTATAAGTGTTTGAGGAACCTTTGTCTGGTTTATTGAAGATCAAGATCAAGCTCAAGATGTTTCATCTTATCAAGTCCAAGGATCAATCAAATGAATGGAAATTCAATTGAGTGTCAAGTATTGTTCTTAGTGAGATCACTTCTCTTCATTGAGGAGGTGTGCCACCCATGAGGAGATGGGATTGACAAGTGAGCTTGGAAGGCCGACATAAAAGTGATGATCTAAGGAGGTTCAAGATGCTAGGTTGAATATATCAAGAAGATTGATCAAGAAAGCAAGCAACATCCAAATAGAGAGCAATACATGACAAATCAAGTGATAATGCAAGTGGTATTCTCTCATGCAAGCAAATATCAAGAGAAGAAGCAAGCCAACCACAACAAGAGATGCATTTGATCATTTGTGGTTCTCATTTCATATGGGTGAAGCATGAAATTCATCATGGGTATCTATTGGCTTTACCAAGCTATTGAATGGACTTCACATTGCTATTGGAGTAATGAAATTGGAATCTCATGACTATCCTCTACTCCAAGATAGCAAAAGTGACATTGATTGACATATGCATACATTTTTGCTAAGGACTTGTTTAGTGCATATAGTCATGCATTCATGAGAAATCAAAAGGTTTTGATGTTTGTATGGTGCCACTATTGTTTCTATGCCTTACTTGTTCTAGTGGTAACATATGACATGTTCATGAGCTAGTAAACCCAAGTACTTGATCTAGTTTGGATTGCACATTAGCTACAAGTACAATATTGGCAAGATAACCCTTCTAAGTGAGGTGTGAAGAAGCTTGTCATTGGTTCAAACCGGACTTGGAAGCTCATGTGCAAATCAAGTTAGCTCAAGTTCAAGAGAAAGAAGCTCATGAAAACAATCTAGTTCAAGAATGTGGTATTCATGTATATTCCAACAAGGTGGTTCCACAAGTGATCCTCAACTTTAAGTGATCAAATCAAGATTTGCTCAAGATTGTCATTCGGTTTGACCCAAGCTTTGTCATAGGGGGAGGAGCCCCACTTCATTGGTATTAGAGGCAAAGATCTTGAAAATGACCTACACATGTGGTATCTTTAGTGCTATGACAAAGGGAGAGTGCCCAATGCATAGTGACAAGTGGGTTCATGTAACTACATGTGAAGTTTACAAGTGGTGTCATTCCAACATATGGTGTGTCCATCAAAAGGAAGATTCAAGAATCAACCCCTAGCTCCAATCCTTTGCATCAAGAAGGTTGTCTTACAAGTAGTATCATACAAGTGGTCTTGGACCCTTTATGGTCTTTGATGACAAAGGGGAAGAGAATGGTACAAAGATATGCAAGATGCATACAAAGGAGAGAAGAAGATGGACATAGCCGAGAAGAGCAACATTGAAGAGGATCAAAGTTCTTGGACAAGAGAAGCACACAAGTAGGGGGAGCAAGCTCATGAACTTGATTGATTGCATTTGATATGTGCATATTCATGTGCTTGCTTGCATTTGCATTGTCTTAAATTCAATATGCAATGCTTGTGTGGTGTATGCTAGTCATAGTTTTGATTGATGATTTGATAACTAGCATGCATAGGATGGTTTAGCTAGACACTTGTGCTCCTTCCACTTGGTACTAGAACCTTGCTTCTAATGTTGATCTCACGGGGTTTCTAGTGTTGTTTCAAGTGATTTCTAGCTAACCATGATGATGCTAAGGATGAACTTCAATGTGCAACTCCGATTGGTATCACGCTTCAAAGGTTTATCCTATATGCCTTAGCATCACTTAGTAGTGATTACTCTCCCAAGAATTTTCATATCTATACATGTGTGCAAGCTTGAAACCAAACCATTTGAGCACACGTGTAGGGGGAGCTATCACTACCAAGTTGACTTCATGGCACTTATCCAATTCATAACATTGAGCTTAAATGTTGGATAAGTGACATAAAGTCCTTTATGAACTTTATTTCCATATCTTTGTAGAGTTGTCATCAATTACCAAAAAGGGGGAGATTGAAAGGTCCTTTGTTTGGTTTTGATAATTGAGTGACAACTTAGGTGGACTAATTGTGTGATCATGAGAATACACAGGGATTTAGTCCACAGGTGAATGTGAGATGAAGGAGATTCATTGAATATGTGACGTGACATCATGTGACCGATGGTGAAGATCGAGATGAGGCTTGGCTCGAGACCGGAGGATGTGTGAAGGACAAGTCAAGGCAGTGGAGCGATGGACCTAGTGAGGGTGAAGCTCGGGCATGACTTGGCTCCGATGGACCATGAGGCGATGAAGAGCAAGTGAGATCAAGATCGATGGACCAATACGATCACGTGATGATATTGAGTGGATCATATCTTTCTTGATGTGTTGGTGCATGTGTTGCATCGACATCGACGGAGATGGAATGGAATGCGCAAGCAAAGGTATTTTCATAGGGCATTTCATTTCACCGGTCTAAGTTGATTAGAGAAGTTTATGACCGGATTTAGAATTGATAACCGTACTATAAAGAGGGGAAGTCTTTAATTGCATCGGTTATCTAGTGCCACTAATTTGAATTGCATTTTGCAGATACATGGGGTTTAGTGGCTTGATGGTGTTGATCGAGAATCCCTTGAAAAAAGCTTTGGAGAAAAGTTATCTCAAGTGCTAATATGGTTTGATATTCTTTGGATGAGATATCACTTGCTTTGGATTGAGATTTGTTCAATGTTTAGAAGAAGATGGAGCATTGTTTGCTGCTGGGGAAATTGAAAAGAGATGGAGTAGAGCTGCTGGCTGTTTGGGCTCCTTTGATCTGCTGGTGGCCTTCCCAACCCGTCGCCGCCGGCCCCCGTCGTCCGGGCCGGGAGGCCTTTTGGGCCGAGTCGTCGCCAGCTTTGCGCGTGGGCTGCTGGCCTTGCTTCGCTGGTGCGCGAGCTGGGCCGCCGCTGAGGCGCGCCGCTCGCGGGCCGCTGCTGCCTGGGCCGCGCCCCCTGCTGCCGTGAGCTGGGCCGCCGCCGGCCGAGCAGGCCGCCTGCTGCAGCTGCCGCGGGCCGCCTTTGCTTGCTGACTGGGCCGGTTTGCTAGGCCGCTGGCTGGGCCGTCTCGCGAGCGCCAGCCGCTGGGCCTCCGCCTGCTTTGCTGCTTGATCGCTAATCACTTGGGCCAGGAGGAGGATGCCAGATGCTACTGCTGGCCGGCCGGACCAATGTTCAAGTCCAGAGAAGCGCTGCTAGCTTGCTTGCCTGCCTGCCTTCGCAATTGGGTACTAATGCAGCCACCACCGTCGCTGTTTCATTCAAGATAGAGAAGCACCGCGTGAAGCAGACCGTGAGTTGGGAGCGAGTGCTTTTGGTCCTCCCCGCCGGCCGACCGTTGGAGAAGGGAGCCGGAGAGCTGGCGTGGGGCCTTCCCCAGTAGCCGTTGGTGGCCAGGGGTTATGTCTGGTCGGCTGCTGCCCGTGAGGGGGGTTCCTCAGATTCCACTCCATTCAACAGAAGAGAAACCGAGTGAGCTCCTCCCCTTTGCTCTTGGAGCTAGGGTTCATCCTTTCCCCCTCTTCTCTCCATGATTTGAGCTGAGATTTTAGAGAGAGAGTGGAAGCCATGTGTTGGTGTGGATGAGAGCTTCAAGATCCACCTTCCCCCTTTGTGTTTCATCTCAAGCCTAGGGCTAATTTGAGTGGAGATTGGGAACCTAGTGCATATGCATTTGTGATTCATATTTGTGGCACTAGGTGGTGATTGCAATTGGAGATTTCTTGTTACTCTTGGTGATTGCTATCACCTAGACGGTTCGGTGGATTGTGACTCCGTCGAAGCACGCAAGGAGTTTGTGCGGTGCTCTGGAGAAGAGATTGTGAGGGGTTCTTGAGCCTTCCCCGTGGGAGTTCGCGATTTGGCTACTCTAGTTGAGCGTGGCTTGGAGGATCCCGGTCTTGTGTTGATTGGAGTTGGGGCTCCCCGGAGGGGTTTTTGGCAGTGAGCCAAATTGAGCGGCCATCTCATCACCAAGTCGGTGCATCGCCACAACTGGACGTAGCTTGGTGGCGACCAAGTGAACCAGGGGAAAAATTGTGTGTCGATTTGTGATTGAGGCTTCGACCTCCTTGTTCTTGTGTGTGAGGTTTCGACCTCCCTTGAGCTTGTTTGCAGGTGGTTGGTCTCCACGCTCGGTGCTTTGCCACCGCCGCGACTTCGTGTGTCCACTCTTCGTGGTGGTTTGCTTCCTCTCTAGCTCAAGCTTGTATTTACATTTGTTACATTCTTGTTTAGCTTGAGTAGTGGCTCTTGTGCTCTTGGGTTCGGCTTGTGTAGTCTTGTCCTTGAGCATCTAGTGAGCTTAGGTTTGACTTAGCGCTTTTGCTCTTTAAAATTGTGTAGGTGCTCCCCGGTTCGCCAAAGTACTAGTTGCTTAGGTTTGTGTGACCTTGCAAGCTAGAATTATTTAGGTGAGCACTAGCTAGTTTAGCACTTTGCTTCTTGTTTAGGATCTTTTACAAGGTGCTACTAGAGTTGTAGTTAGTGGGGGTTAGTCTTGGCTAGACCGATAGTTTTAATTCCGCATTTGTTTTCGGTTAGCCGGTACGTAAGTTTTTAGGAAAGACTATTCACCCCCCTCTAGTCCATCTCGACCCTATACCAGCATTAGGGGGAGATAGGCATCCAGAAGAATGCCGGGAAATTGCATGAAATGGAATGATCGAATGCATTCCTCAGACACACGCACTAGTCAATCTGAACTAGAAGTTCAGAGGATTATGATAATTTGCAAAATGTTGCAAATGAGCTGCCAAATGCCTTTATTGATCAGAAAAGTGACAGGATCGCATTTACCTGTAGTAAGTGCGCCAGAGAGAGTATAAGTAGCCCAGAAGGTTACCAACTCTGTTGTCTCCATCCGATCCTAGGTTGAGGGGGAGACCTCCGGGTGCTCAAACAAGGTCATGCGAAGACGTCTGCAAAGACAAAGTCTTGAGCCACTTACATCACTTAAGGAATCAGTTGAAGAAGCTCGACCTGAAGTCGAGAATGCCCCTGAAGTGGCAACTCAACCTGAAGTTGAGAAAGCCCCTGAAGGACACCATCCTGAAGATGGAAATCCCAATGTGTCGCACGCGCACCATCACATTGGAAGATTGGAACGCCCCAGCTCAATCGTTATGGGAAATCATGATGAGCAGGAGGACGATCATGGGATGATCGCCACTATGTGGAATCAGGAGAGTCATATAATTAAAAGACCACTATTGTCGACAAATTATGCCTCTGAAATTGCTGACTTAATGGATCCAGATCTAGAACCAAAGTCCATGGCAGAGTGCCAGAAGCACTCATAATGGGACAAATGGAAAGCAGCAATTAAGGCAAAGTAGCGCTCGCTTTATGAAAGAGAGGTTGTTTAGGCCTGCAGCCCTAACACCTCCTGAAGTCATCCCTGAAGGATGCAAATGGGTCTTCCTCAAGAAGAAGAACGACTATGGCACAAAGCGAGGCTAGTGGCACAAGGGTTCACGCAGAGACCCATCATCGGTTACGATGAAACTTTCTCTCCGATTATGTGTGGCACAAATGTTCCAATACTTAATATTTATGGCAGCTAACATGAATCTATAAAAGCAGTTGGAAAATTTTGCGACCGCATGCTTGTATGGGCCGCCTGATTCGAGATCCACATGAGAGTCCCTGAAGGACTAGAGATCCCTGGACCGAATCAAAATCGCAACATAGCATCCACCTGCAGCGGTCGTTGCATGGGTTGAAACAATCCGAAAGGATGTGGCTCAACCGTTTGAGTAATTTCCTCCTGAAGAGGGATTACACAAACAAGAATGAAGGACTTGGATAAAACCAAATCCTGCTTGAGCCAGCAGCTCAAGCACCTCCCTGAAGGAGTGTTTATACACCAGTCTATAAAGAGGGTACTTCAGAATAGGGCAAATGCCACCCTCTTTCCCCATGGTAGATTAGTCCCCAAAAATGGATAAGTCCCATATAGACCCAAGGATAATAATGAGACAATGTTGGGACCTGAAGTTCCCTACTAGAATACCAATGTAGTATTTGGTAAACTACACGAAGGCTTGGTATTTGTTCTCCTTTGGTACATACAACCTTGGTCTATGGTTCCTGAAGAACCAACCATGGCGGGATATGTGGATACTGGCTATATGTTTGACCCGCATAATGCTAGATCCCAGACTGATTTCATGACTCTCTATGGTGGTACAACCATTTTTGTAGTAGTCTCGAAGAAGACATTGGTTGTCACATCATCCAACCACCGAGAGTTGACTGCCATATATAAAGCCACACAAGAATGTGTTTGGCTCAAATGGATGATTGACCACATCCTGAAGTCATGTGGCTTAAGCTTTGATAAGCTCCCCTACCGTTATCTACGAAGGTAATGTCACTTATGTTGCACAAACACATATGGACTATATTAAGAGCAATCTCATGAAGCACATTGCTCCAAATGTCTTTACCCCATAAGCTCCAGAAGAGTGAGGGAAGAGATGCTCTGCAAACCTAGTCAAGAACAAATCCAGCAAATTTGTTTATAAGGTCTCTGCCAGCCTCTTGCTTTCAAGAATATATCTATGGAAAAGGCATGAGACAATTTAGAAGGTTGCTGAGTTCAGGGGGAGAATACTCCCTGAATAATAGTCCATAATTGTGATCCAGAAGATCACAATCTGGTCCTGAAGACCAGTAGGTCCTGAAGATCTAAACACGTTAGTCCTGAAGACTTGATCCTGAAGATCAAATTGATGTACTCTTTTTCCCTTGGTGAGTTTTTCCCACTGGGTTTTCTCACGCAAGGTTTTTAACGAGGCAACAAGTGCAACATAGCTCGCACGTGTGATGCACTCTTTTCTCCTACCCTTTTTCCCACTGGATTTTTGGTGGAGTTTTTAACGAGGCATGCACATGGGCACAAATCACGCAAGGGGAGAGTGTTGTGAATCAAAGCAATCGGTCCTTAAGACCAATCGGTCCTGAAGACCTAAGTTGCATCGGTCAGTCCTGAAGACTTAACCGAAACCCCACTGTTGTACTCTTTTTCCCTTGATGAGTTTTTCCCACTAGATTTTCTCATGCAAGGTTTTTAACGAGGCAACAGGCAATGCATAAGTGATGCATGTGATGCACTCTTTCTCCTACCCTTTTTTCCCATTGGGTTTTTGGGAGGAGTTTTAACGAGGCATACACATAGCATAAATTTGGCCAAGGGGGAGTGCTGTAAGTCAAAGTCTTCAGAAGTATATGAATACAAGACTTTGAATATTGTGGCCAAATTATTGAAGAGAGGGAAAGAATGTCAAGGAGTTCAAACACTGTAGTTTTAGCTCTCTTGGCTATATATAGAGAGCCACTTTCAGTGTAAGCGATGAGCAAGCAAGTGAATAAAAAGAACTCCCTCTTCCTCTCCATTCTTGTTCATGTGTGTGCTTTTGTGTGCTGAGAACTTGATTTCTTAACAATTTGGCTGGTTTTGGGAAGTTTTTTTTTTTTGGAGGCGGGTTTAAATGTACAGTTTCAGAGTTCGGAGGTGAAGTAGACTATACTTGATAGGTTAGGGGGTTAAATAGACTTCTATATGTGCTAGTTATTAGCTATTCAACTTCTACATGTGCTAGTTATTTACATCCCCTCAGATTTGGTTCTAGCTGCATGTATCTTTTTATTTTCATATTCTGGGTAAAAAAAAACGCACAGTAATTCAACTTCTTATGCTATTGTTTTTGCGTCCACCTGTAAGCATATTGTTTTTAGGGAGAATACGTGAATAAATTAAGAGTAAAGTACAATGGCGGTCCTTAAACTTGCATAGCTGTGTCAAACCAGTCCCTAAAGTAATAAAATGGGCATTTGGGTGCCTAATCTCTTTCACTGAGGTCCAATCGGCCGCGGGCGAGTGTGCACGTTATGCAATAAACCCCCGTGAATAAGTAAGGGCAATTAGATTGGACCTGGGGCGATTTAGAGCTGTCGTATCCTCCGGCGTCACTGAGCCACCGCGCTACTTCTTCGGCATGGCGCGCATGTCACTGTGCCCTCCTCCGGCGTTGGCACTGCCAGCGGTGCAGGGTGGCCCAGGCGGCGGCACTTCGTCTCCACGCTGGACCACACCTGGTCATCTCCGAGCTGGACCACACCGGCGACCAGGCCAACACTTTCGGCATCCCCAGCCAGGTCGAGAACAGACAGCAGCAGCAGAGCAGATGGTGTATCTCGGCAATGAACAGAGGAGCTCCCGTGAACAGGCACATACAGATTGATTTAGGAGAAATTGTGTTGCCATGCAATCATCATCTTTGTACCAATTTGTGGCAGTGTTCTCAATGCTTATGTTGTACTTAAATGTAATGGTCATGAAAATAAATGGAATGGCAATGCATATTGTACTCAAACTGATTGCATAATCAGGAATGACATGTTCTGATGCTCACAAGATGACATTAAGTACTAATGTTAACTGGACTCTTATCTTACAAGCCATGACATAACTGCATTCACCACAAATTCATACAAGGACTGAAATTTTCATGACCAGCTCATTCTATTTGTTCTGGACATAAACCATATGCATTCAGTGCATATATATTCACCACAGATACATACACATGCATTCCCGAACTGACGTAGTCTTCCTCATCTTCCCAGCGTACATTCAGGATTCAGCTCTTCCTTTTTCTTCTTTCCCTTCATCTGTTCCTCTTTCTTCTTTGCAAGATCCTTCAAATGCTTGTTGTAGTCTTGCTCTGCAGTAGCTCCAGTGCTGAGAAGAGGTGGCCATGGCGGCAGAGGAGGCGGACTCGGCGGCAAGGTGGAATCACGGCAGCAGCGGGGCCTGCAGCTGACGCGGGCCGCGGCGGTGAGGAGGAATCGCGGCGGCGGCGGGGATTCTAGCTGATGCGTGCAGCGGCGTGGAGGAATCGCGGCGGCGGCGGGGGCTGTAAGCCTGTAATGTGAATGACGAACAAACTGGGAAGAACTTCCGTAGACGGGTCGGCAGGGGGGTATTTGCATAAGTTGTACATGGGTCGGCGCCCGATTGGACTGCAATGACACCCGAATAGAGATTAGGTGCGAATTGGGTTGTAGTCTAATGGTAAGACGGTCCAATGGGACGCTACCCACCAGGGTTTAAATTCTGGTGCTCGCACCCTTTCCTGGGATTTTCCCAAGGATTTACCGGCGTTATTCATTAAGTGGTAAGCGACGTTCCCGTCGACGACGAGGTGCCAGTGGTGACTTCGAGAATCTCCAGATCTGCCGGGTACTCAGTCCTTCGAAGGTGCTTATAGGGGTAGGGTAGCATTTGCGTACGTGTGTTTATAGGGGTGAGTGTACGTGCGTATTGTGAGCGTCTGCGTCGTACTGTGTAATCTAAAAAAAGAATAGAGATTAGGCACTTAAACACCCATTTTATAGGTTTAGGGACCGACTTGACACAACTGTGCAAGTTTAGGGACCGTCAGCGCACTTTACTCTTAACAATATATAATGCTAGCTTTCAAGTCTAACCCGTGGTTTGCACGGACCCATGGACTGGTGTAAATAAGCAGGAACCTAGTGGAATTATATCCTGCTCTATTTGATCCACGTCTCATCGATCAAAAAGTTTGTTCCCAGGCTACTGGAGCTCCATCGATTCCTCGTGTGCTCTGGAACCATGCCAGGGGCAGTGCACCCTCACCTGAAATAGTTTGTGCCGTCATTGTCAATGAACTTAAAAGCTGGTGACACATATCTGCTCGGTTTTAGAATTAGACGTACTCCAGAAACTTACGAAGTGTTAATTTCGTACTGTTTGGACATCATTTTAGCATCTCTACTGTTGTCAATGGTTGTAGTCATTTCATGCGTTCGGGTGGTTCATGCAAATCATCATCAGAAGCAAAGGGCTTGGGTCTCTGCAACTCATTGTCACTCTTTAACTCGTCATTAGAAATAGAGACCATGGATCTCTGCAATTAGTCATCCAAAACAGAGGGCACGGCGACCTGGTGATATCAATCCAAAATATCTGCTCTGGCGAAGGTCGGCAATCAGATTTTTGGGGAGAGTTTTCCATGAAACTGCTCGATCTTCTTCCAAACAGCTGAGACTTCTTCCTGATATTCCAATTACTTTTTTTCGCACTGCAACGAGGTGGACGACTACATAACAAACTGTGTTTTGGAGGTCTTGGAGTCGTAGACATTGACCATGCCTTTTTCTAGCTGGATGGGAAGAAATGCTTCCTCTGCTTTTGGAAGCAGAACCAGCTGTGTATGGCTTTTCTTTTTGCAATCTAATTTTCTAAGGCTATATTTTGTGGTTCAGACCAAACTGTAGGGCTAAGTACCATATGTTTAGAAAATATACATGTCGATCCAAATGTATGCCCTAGATGTAGGGCGATGTACCAAACTGTAGGGCGAAGTACCATATGTTTAGATTATCTCCTCTGCAATCATGTAGGCGTTAACAGGCTCTGAAATCAAGTAGATCATCACCCATTTGAAAGCCTTTCCACTGTAACTGTAATCATGTAAGGCCCAACGAACTTGAGAAATACCACTGTAGCTAAAAAGGGCACAAAGTGAATAAGTAGAAACTAAGCTGCCTTCGACAGGCATGCATCGTGGATGCACGGTGCAGGGGGTCTCGTAAACCGAGGACGAACAATTTGGTGCCGGAGGTGTCAAATAATATGCATGGACTCAGGGGTTAAGTTGGAGGAGACACATTTTGGGGTGCTCTGTTTTGATGACAATTACAGGGTAGGAAAGCAGACTCAGGTTTAAACTAGCTTTTTGGAAGGAAACTGGAACTGTCCCCAAGAATTTTCATCTGATATTATTGATTTTTTTTTTACATTTTTTTGCCGGATTCATACTTGATGCCTGTAGGTCCTGCTTCTTACCCAAGACGGTTTGCTTCTTCCTTTCAGTAAAACTTTTGTGCAACGTAACATTTGTTGGGAAACAAATATATATACTAAAAAGTGGAGTAACTAATGATGACAAAAGCCGCATGTGTTGGAATTAGACACATTTGGAGCAGAAGATACAATCAGAGCCTCTACGCGTCATGTGTGATTCTTCTTCAAAATGTAATGCAACAAATCACTAGACTTTTCGAAGAAAACAAATCAACAGTTTCATCGGCTTTCATGGCCCAACGAACTTGAGGAAGAAATCCCAGCGCAAAAAAGAGCACACACACAGTGACTAAGCAGGGGAACCACGCTTCAGATCCGTGGATGTCAGAGAATTTAAGCTCCAGCTTCTTGCTCTGCTTGTGCTGGTCCATCTCGTAGATGGAGTTGGAGCTCCATGCACTCGTCAGGGGTGTCGTTGTCGTACCGTGTCAAGGGGCAGTTTTCCTTGCTGTGATGGAAAAGAAACTAGGCTGTCAAAATGTTTAAGTTGGTAGAAATTATGCACCAAAGTAATAAGTTTAAATACTAGCTAGTCTAATCATGTGTACTTGTCTTTATATATATTGATTTATTATAGGAAAAAATATTTATGGACATAGCATGCGTGCCTGACCTCTATATCTTCCACCTTAACATGGCATGGTAAGTAGTATGTGAAACCAATGAATAAGAAGTAATAGCCTATTAGGGTTCTTGGAATGACTCGGTACCTCTTGTGAGATCATATCAGGATTTATTGATACGAAGTGTAGGATGATTGGGATGAACTTGGGCTGAACGCCTCAGCGCTGCCTCCACTCCCTGCACTTGCATCGGACTGGAACGCTGAGGCATGTCGATATCAGCGCTGATTTCCCGGAGCGAAGAGAGGATTTCCAAGCCGAGGCTGTCACAGGAACGAGGATCCAGGATGGCCTGCTCACGGACCGAGAAATGAAGCACTTGGAGGCTTGGCATGAATCTACGTATTGCTGCGCCTTCGCCATCACCTTCTATAGTAGAAATGGAACCTTTTTTCTTCTCTTCATCAGAAACAGGGGGCACGGTAGTTCCATGTTTGAGTTTGCTGGGTTGGAAGGGTGGCCTGCTGGGGCGCCCACCGCCAGAGACACAGGGCAACTGCAATTCTTCGTCACTTGTTTCTCCGACAGGACCTCTTCCCATTTCCCAATGAAACATGGAAGAAAATTCGTCGTCACCGTGCATCTCGGTATCAGAGACAGAGGGCATGATGATGCTGTCATCTACTTCTCCGTTCCAGATATGAAATGAAATGGTCTTCTTGACATTGTCCCCTTTACTGGCGACGAACAGGAGCAATGAATGCTTCAGTCTGAGGTATCTCAGCTTGGGGAAGTAGCAAACATCGTCACTGATGTTGCGTATTGTGGTAGATGAATACCGCAGATCTAGGCCAAGAAAACAGAGCTCCGGCAACCCGCCCAGGGTTTTCAGCTCCAGCTCGTCCATGTTTTTTTTTGAAACAATCAGCTCGTCCATGTTTGACAGGCACAATTCCAGGTGGGAGAGCCTACGATGACACAAAGGATCGATGCATGATGGTAGCTTCCGAAGTAGGACCTCATAAAAAAATAAATGTCGGACGTCGCCCGGTACGAGAAATTCCATTTCTAGCCGCCTTTCAAAAGATGGAGTACCAGGACTACAAATTTTCAGATGCTGGAGCTTGTGCAGGTGGCGCACAGACTCGATCAAATCTGTTTCCATCTGCTCATCTTCCAAGCATATCCATGTATCGAACACCCTGAGTTCCTTCAGGTTGCCCAGCTCCTTCACAAGCCTCCTCGAAGCCTTATTCTGATTGAACTGTATTGACAGCTCCTCTAGGGATGTCAGCCTCCCAATGGAAAACATCTCAGTGTCACGTGCAAGAAAATCAAATGCGATACGTAGGCACACCAACTGTGTTGGCAAGCAGCTGCACAACGGCAATTCCATAATGCAAGATTCTAACAAGTCTAGCGTCTGCAACATCTTTAGAGCTCCTATTTCTTTGGGAATCTTCTCAATCCGTCTTCCATTTATAGCAAGAAACCTTAGATGTAGTAAATGTCCGAGGTGCTCTACTTTGAGAAGGATAGGGCTGCGACCCAACAGTGCATCAGCATTGTATCCTATACTCAGCACACGTAGAAGTTTGAAGCCAGAAAGTGGGGCCCATGTGTCAATGGCCCACTCAAGGGCAATAAAAGACCTCACTTTTGACATGTCAAACATATTAGACTGATTACTAAGCACCATGGTCTCATTATGGTGCGCCAACCTGCGAACTATATTACTTCGAAGAAGTGCGCCTTGGTCATTATTATCAAATACAGTGAAGAAATTTTCCTGGCATGACATGGATCGCACGAAATCAAGCACCATGTCATGAACACGACAACCATGGATGTAATTTCCAGCACCATAGTCAGGTTCTACCTCTTGGATCAAACTTCTGTTTATGAGATCATTAAAGTAACACTCTCCTACTTCAAATAAGCCTTTCCCTTCTTGCTTCTGGACGAATCCCTCGGCTGCCCACATCCAAACCAATGATACTTTAGGGATAACAGAATCTTCTGGAAATGCACCAAAATACATCAAGCATGTCCTTAGGTGCAAAGGCAGGTCGTAGTAGCTAAAGGACAGTATCTTCTTCATAACATTTTCTGCTTCCTCATTATCTTTACACCCAAAACCAATAGATTTGCATAGCTGAAACCATCTGTCTCTAGGTTCATCCACCAATAAACTAGCCATTGTGATAATAGCTAGTGGTATACCGGCACATTTCCTTAAAATTTCGTCAGGTACATCATATGGCTGATAATCAACATATTTTCTTTCATCACCATATATTCTTGTATTGAACAATTCTCTGGAACAATCTAGTGGAAGTGGTGGTAGCTCATAGACTTCGTCAGCATTTTTGGCAACTTCCCATTTACGAGTAGTTATTATTATTCTACCTTCACAGTTTTTGTCATCATTAATAGCCAATTTGAGAGTTTCCCAGCACTGTTTCTCCCATATGTCATCAATAACAATAAGATACCTATGCACCCCAAGAGTTCAAAAGTTTCGAATTAATAATTATGTTATTAACACAAATAAAGGGATGCATGTCAATAACTGGATAGTGTTTAAAAATTACTACCCCCTCATATAACAAAGAATGACGTTTTATGACATGATCGCATGATAAAATTTTGTCTGGTACGTTTTTGTTATAAAACTTTTACTAAGCATAGCAGGGTTATACTTTTTATTAGGTCTACTATATTTCAAAAATGGTTTACTCATATTATTATAAAAGTTACACACTTATAATACATGGTAAATAGTTTGTAATTACATATTGAAATCATAGCTCAGTGGAAACAGAAGACCTCTAAGCTCAGTGGAGGCACAGGAAACAAAAGACCTCTAAGCTCAGTGGCTAGTGCATGCCTCTTGTTTTCGTGAAGGAACTGTCGGATTCAGTTAATTAATTAAGTTACCTAGGGTACGAAAACTACTTCTCCCTTGTCTCAAACATAAGGGACGTTTTTAGACAAAGGCACGGTCTGCAAAGTACAATTTTGACTAGTAATTTTTTTTTACATAAAAAACGACTTATGGGGGATAGAAGAGAACACTTTTGTCTACAATATTATATTTCAACGCAATATACTTTTCAAATATCTAGACTTACTGCATAATTAATATGATGTAATTAAAGGTTAAATGATTGGCTTATGCAATAAAACAGTAGAATAAACAGAAGACCTCTAAGCTGAGGGGATGATTTTGCGTACCTTTTGTTGTCATGCAGGAAATCTCGGAGTTCATCAATGAATTGAGTAATATCTTGCAACATGGCAAAATTAAACTTCTGGTATCTTTGCTTATCAAGGGCAATGAGAATCATTTGTAAGACTTTCTGCAAATCAGGATTTCTGCCCACAGAAACAAAGGCCCTGTAGTTGAAATCCCCTCTAAGACTGTCATAGATAGCTTTGGCAAGAGTGGTCTTGCCCAACCCACCGATTCCAACAATTGATACAGTCTTCATCTTTTTGTTGGGCATGTCATCCAACTGCAGTTTGGACTTGAGCTCACTACTTGTATCCTCAATGCCTACAAGCTTGTTCACTTGTGTGTACATGGCATGAAGACGAGGATCAATGGTGGATACTATGGCAGGCCTAGCCACGATATCGTTGACCCTGTACCTGCGACACTGCTCCGTAACCTCCTGGAGGTGGCCCAAAATGTTCTTGACATCGCCGCTGATCTTGCGGCGTGCCATGGTCTTCTTGAAAAGGTTCACCATTTCCATGAGAGGCCTGAGCAAGAGCAATCGCACCTGTTTTGCAGAATCAGGACCATGGACATGCACGAGGAAGGTGTCCAGGATGTCCTCCATGTCATAAGCTGACTCCCTGACCTCGCATGCCCAGAGCCGGACCTGCTCGTCGAGCTGGTCCCATGGCACCTTGCCCACCTTGTGGAGTGCGGCTTGCGCAAGCTCGAGCTCCTTTGTGAGCTTGCTGATGCGCTCCTTCACGCTGGTGTGCAGGCAGTACTCCTCCTTGAGCAGCTCACCGAGCTTGGGAATGATGCTGCCCATGGCGCCCATCACCAGATCTGCCATGCTTCACGGCTGGGCGTGCTCTTGGCTGTAGGTGGGTGGATTGGAGGCGTGTGGAGTTAGGGCGATGAGGATCTCCTACTGTCTGCTTGGTAACTAATTAATCGATCATCAACTATCAGTTGTTGGGTCCTTAGGTCAACGTGTCTCGCTTCCTAATCATAGCTTGCCAACCCAACTGATTTGGCAGCAACTACAGCTGGCTCACATGCTCTATTCGTTCATATCTTTGTGATGACAGGCTAGCAGGACAAAACATATATCTGTTTTGGTTCCCAATGCAAGAACTATAGAAGCTATGACTTTACAATACGTACGCCGTACAGTACAGGAAACTGGATCTTTGCCGAGTGCCAAACCCAGCACTCGGCAAAGGATTAGACACTTTGCCGAGTGCCTGACTCGGCTAACTCAGGCACTCGGCAAAGAAGTTCTTTGCCGAGTGCCGGGCTCCCGGCAAACATGGACACTTGGCAAAGAGTGCCAAGGGCAAACGACACCCATGGCCGTCAGATTTGCCGAGTGCCTGCCGTTAGGCACTCGGCAAAGTCTCCATCTTTGTCGAGTCCCCGTGGCAGGATCAGGGGCCGGCCGGCTCTTCTTTGCCGAGTGCCACGTGGCCGGCACTCGGCAAAGACACTCTTTGCCGAGTGCCAGTACTAGCACTCTGCAAAGTTTTTATTTTTATTTTTAAATTTGGCCACCAATTTGTTTATGAAGCATTCCTACAGTACCACGGTCAATATGTTCAAATTTGGCACATTTTTGTTGCTATTTTGTACTGGCTTGTGGACATCGTACGTGGGAACGTGCTCGAAACTTTTTAAAACTTTTACTAGAGGATAGGCATACGATATCGTGACATGTCGACAAGTTTTGCATTTTAGAATTAAAAAACGCCCGCACGGAAGATGGTGGCGTAGCCCCGTGAGCACATTGATCAAAATTTTGAGTCAGTTCATGGATTTGGCCTAACTTTACACTCAAAAACAAGAATATCATTGTTTTGAATCATTCAAATCGAACATTCGATGCACCCCAGTACAAACCTACAATTTCCAGAAAAATTCAACAAATCATAATAAAGTGATGAATAATACCAAAAAGCAATAAAAATGTGCCAAATTTGAACATATTGACCATGGTACTGTAGGAATGCTTCACAAAGCATTGGTGGCCAAATTCAAAAAAACATTGCTGAGTGCTAGTACTGCCATCCGGCAAAGAGGGTCTTTGCCGAGTGCTGGCCACGTGGCACTCGGCAAAGAAGAACCGGCCTGGAGGGCCCTGAGCCTGCCACATGGCAGCTCTTTGCTGAGTGCCAGATCGGTTGGCACTCAACAAAGCCTGCATCTTTGTCGAGTGCCACCCGGTCCGGAACTTCGGCATCCCCAGCCAGGTCGAGAACAGACAGAGCAGCAGAGCAGATGGTGTATCTCGGCAATGAACAGAGGAGCTCCCGTGAACAGGCACATACAGATTGATTTAGGAGAAATTGTGTTGCCATGTCAATCATCATCTTTGTACCAATTTGTGGCAGTGTTCTCAATGCTTATGTTGTACTTAAATGTAATGGTCATGAAAATAAATGGAATGCTTAGTGCTGTACTGATTTACTGAATGAAGCAATGGCAATGCATATTGTACTCAAACTGATTGCATAATCAGGAATGACATGTTCTGATGCTCACAAGATGACATTAAGTACTAATGTTAACTGGACTCTTATCTTACAAGCCATGACATAACTGCATTCACCACAAATTCATACAAGGACTGAAATTTTCATGACCAGCTCATTCTATTTCTTCTGGACATAAACCATATGCATTCAGTGCATATATATTCACCACAGATACATACACATGCATTCCCGAACTGACGTAGTCTTCCTCATCTTCCCAGCGTACATTCAGGATTCAGCTCTTCCTCTTTCTTCTTTCCCTTCATCTGTTCCTCTTTCTTCTTTGCAAGATCCTTCAAATGCTTGTTGTAGTCTTGCTCTGCAGTAGCTCCAGTGCTGAGAAGAGGTGGCCATGGTGGCAGAGGAGGCGGACTCGGCGGCAAGGTGGAATCACGGCAGCAGCGGGGCCTGCAGCTGACGCGGGCCGCGGCGGTGAGGAGGAATCGCGGCGGCGGCGGGGATTCTAGCTGATGCGTGCAGCGGCGGGGGCTGTAAGCCTGTAACGTGAATGACGAACAAACTGGGAAGAACTTCCGTAGACGGGTCGGCAGGGGGGTATTTGCATAAGTTGTACATGGGTCAGCGCCCGATTGGACTGCAATGACACCCAAATAGAGATTAGGCACTTAAACGCCCGTTTTATAGGTTTAGGGACCGACTTGACACAACTGTGCAAGTTTAGGGACCGTCAGCGCACTTTACTCATAAATTAACCATAGGAAAGTTGGTACATAAGACTATCCGCAGCGGGCTACGCCACGGCTTACTGGAGTATCCCTTTACCGGAAAAACTTCCGCAGCGGGGTACGCTAGCGGCTCCTGGATCTTTCCGGACCAGCCTCCACCCGGTGTCTGTCACGTACGTACGGAGCATCCGGAATCGCACAGGCGGGGCCCGCGCTCGCGGGGAGAGAGAGTGACCGCGCGCCCTCGCCGCCGCGTGCTCGCAGGGGCCGCGTGCGCGCCGGAGCCGCGCTCCCGCCGGGGCCGCGCCTCGCCGGAGCAGGGGTGGGGCGAGGAGGTGTCGCGCGCCGGGGTGACGGCCCGCCTGGGTCCGTGGGGCGCCGGCGAGGTGCTGGAGGTCACCGCCCGCCATCGAGCTCGTGAGGAGCTCCACCCGCCGTCGAGCTCGTGAGGAGCTCCGCCCGCCGCCGAGCTCGCGAGGAGCGCCGTCCGCCGTCGAGATCGCGAGGGGCTCCGCCCGCTCGTGCAGCACTTCGACCGCCGTCGAGCTCGCGGCCGGAGAGCAGGGGTCGCGGAAGCAGCCGGAAGCAGGGTCGCCGGTGGCCGGACGAGGAGCAGAGGAGCGCCCGATGCCACCGTGCTCCTCCCGCCGCCGCGCTCCCGAGCCGGTGCAAGGAAGCCGCGAGCTCGCTCACTCGCCGCTCCCTCGCCGGACAAGCTCGCGCAGGGACCGCCGGGACTCGCCCCAGCCCCACGCTGGGACCTCCGTCCGCCACATGGAGCTCCGCCGCCTCCATTCGCCATGGCCCGAGCCGCCGCCGCCGCCGGGACCTCCGCAGCTCCGGTGGCCTTGCGTGGAGGGGCCGCGGTGCAGGGAGGGGGCGGCGCGGTCGGCCGCCGGTGGATGGAGCCGGGAGGGGAGAGGGAGAAGGAGAAGGGGGCACCGGTGGGAAGGAGGAGGGAAGAGGGCGATGCGGCCGAGAGAGAGAATGGGGAAGAGATGGAGATAAGGTGGGCCCGTGGGTCCCACACGTCAGCGGGTGTAAATGGAATGGGTAAGATAAATCTGAGTAAAAAATCTTGCTGACTAGGATATAGAGTATGAGATATTGGGGATGATGGGTGCGGGAGAAAATGGTATGGAGTAAAGAATCTTGATGACTAGGACAGAATATTCCTTTTGGGGATGAAATTTAGAGTACCACGAGTGCGGATAGTCTAAAGGCAGATGGGGAGCCGGATAGGCAAGCCCATGGGCCGTACAAGGAGGCCACACATTTACTAATTCTATCACTCACTCCTACAAGGAGGCCACACATTTACTACTTCTATCACTCTCCTGCAGTCGGAGCATGAGCACGGCAAACGTTCAGGCATCTGAACTCCGTGAAGACTGACATCGGCAAATCTTTGGTAAAGACATCGGCCGGTGTACTGGAAGTCGTAGGAACACGAAGGATGCAAACTTCGCCAAGGGCCGGCGACGTGATCTCAAACGAAGTCAATTTCAACATGTTTGGTTAGCTGGTGCTGGAGAGGTAAACGACGACACTTGATGTTGTTGCAGTAGACGATGGTGGCACTGACGCAGTGGGCAGTAGAGCTCCTCTAGCAATTGCCGCAACCAAGAAGCCTTGGTGACACCTTTAGCAACAGCCTGGTGCACGGCTGCTACCCTGCTACGCTTGGAAAGCCAAGAAACAAGATTATCACCAAGAAACACGCCGTAGCCAGAGGTGAGGTGGACCAATGAGTATCTGGACAACCGACCCCATCAGCATGAGAGTAGACGACAAGATCAACTGGTGAACATTTTTTTTGCTGGAACAGTCCTAGCTGTTATGTACCATATTATGAGTTGGAGCTGGGTGTTCCGCAGAAACCGGTGCCAACAATAAGAAATGTTATTGCCTGTAGATATATGTAAACGAAATAGAAGTCGTTTCCTAAAACCAAGTCGTATGTGGCACAGAAGAAGAGGAAGATGGCGACTAAAATCTCTGATATGACGCATCTGCAAGGAGCATGGAAACAGGTGCACACATTAGAGTCAGCTCCAACTAAAACTTGATGAAATTTCTCAGGAACAATAAATAAAACGCCCAGCAGGCTACCTGTCCCAAAACCTGCAGCGAGGCTTTTCAAGTATTTGTGGCTCAGATTTGGCGCCGTTTGAATTGCCAAGCTTCTCTGTGACAACCCACTCATTTACACTCCCAAGTTCGAGCAAACCGATGAATGTCGCCTTTGTTCGGTGAAAAGACATCACATTCTCAAAAAGGATCCAGAATGGTATGAAATGGATAGAACTGAAATAAAAAACAGTTGTTAGAAACATTTTTAACATCCTATTTGATGTGAGAGTTCTTGAAGATACGAACCTTGCATTTCGGATGGCGTAAAGAAGTGTTATTGTTGTTGGGATATAAACCACCCCCCATACAGAAACATTGACCTCAGGAATTAGGACAGATAAAGGAATTACTACACAGTAGAGTGTGAAAGGTACCACATGGGCAACAACCTTCCTAATGAAAAAGAAGCTGTAGATCAGATAGAGTTTCTTCCAACGCGACACCTCCTGCACGAAGGTTTAGAGGACATCAGATAGATATTGCATATAAGAAACAAATAACAATGCTACAAAGGAATGGTCAAATCTTGAGAGGCTCTACAATTGATACTCATGTTTTCCTCTTTTTATTTTTCTGGAGGAATTGATACTGATTCTTACTAGATAAGAAACCACTTTACCTCTAGTGCATACTGTGGCTGGATTGTAGCAAAAAATTACCTTAGTCAGAATAATTTCCGCTCCCGTCTTCCGGAATAAATTTGCTGCCCCACATGTCCACCGATGTTGTTGACGGCGATATGCCTTCAGATTGCTCGGCAGTTCACTTTTTACCTGATTCAATAAGTTCACATCGCATTATAAATATGATTACAGCTGTAGGACTACGTATCATAAGGGAAAAATGTTGAGATAGCTTTGACATCTCTTCAGTACATAATATGTACAGTACTCATATTCACCATTTTATCATGGTATATATCTTGATTATATTTCCCCCTTCTATTGTACATTTTAAGGTCAACTTTAAAGTAAAATTGCAGAAAAAAAAAACAGTGTAACTTAACTAGAGAACTGAATCTGATGAGTACGTTATAATAGTACTATCTGCTACCTTAACATCCCCAACAAAGATGAATTTCCATCCTTTCATTCCTGCTCTGACTGCTAAATCCATGTCTTCCACAGTGGTTCGATCCTCCCAGCCCCCGGCTTCCTTGATAGAAGAAATTCTCCAGACACCAGCAGTTCCTGAACTTAAATAGGTTAGTCCCACAAAATGACTAATATTGAATTCTGACACAGAGAATTTTCTGTTATACCGTTAAAACCAAAGAAGCCAAAGATGGATGAACCTGCTTCCTGCTCTACTTTGAAGTGATAATCTAATGTCATCTTTTGTATCCTTGTCATCAGGACTTCATTGGGATTAACTGCAAAACCGTCCCGAAATGGCAGTCAGCAAGTTCCTGTCAATTGTAACAAGAGGTGCATCAGACAGATAAGTCTACTCTGCACCTAAAAGGGACAAAACTTCTGTTTTAATGAGCATGTGTTTTTCCATGTGCTATAACTGTAACCATAGGTGTAATGGTGGTCATAAGCTACCTGTCATTTAAATATGTACTTACGTTGACTGCTAAAACTAAGCAAATAAATACAATAGCACGATCGACGAAGGACATACTAAGAGGCAATTCAACGTTGTTTTGGACTTTTGATGCCATATACTGCACAGTAGTAGCAATAAGAATTATTGCTAATTCAATTAAACAAATCTAACAACATCAAAAGATTCTTTTGGCTAACTGTTATATGCAAAAAGTATAAAAGACATGTTAGATAGCCACTACATTTCTAAAGATTATAATTTCATTTAAAGGATCTGTTTTCAAATATTTGGTAGTTGATTGGTTATTTACCTCAAACCAGTTGATAAAGAAGACCACTGTTTAGGCAAGATTTAATAAACCACATTTTAATATGCCGACCTTGTGAGAAATTGTTCGAAAATTACATTCTCATATCAGATCTTAAAATAAGTGTAGCAGCATGACAGCCACAAGCATGACCTAATCAAAGAAACTTGTGACCTGGTAGTTCAGCATTTTCATCATGCTTACCAAATTCCCACCGTGCCTGAACAAGACCAATCCGTGGATTATGAACAAGATATGGGACGGTCCTCATGAGGAAGTCAGGTTCTGGTTGGAAATCAGCATCAAATATAGCGACAAAATCACACCGTTGAACATACTCGTAGAGCATCCCTTGTTTCAGTGCACCTGCCTTATAACCTTTCCGATTGTTCCTCACCTCATATTTTACGTTCTTTCCTTTGTTAGCCCAAAACTTGCATTCAAGCTTCACCAGATCCTATTGAGAGCATTAAAAACGGCAAAATTCAGTGATGTTAGCTCAACCTATTGTACGCACTACTTGTTTTTATTCCAACAGGTAACTTATTCAAGTACCATGAATGTCTCTATGTTGCACTGAAAAGGTGTAGAAATCTGTGAAGTGAAATGTTTGCATGTCCATTTGTAACCAATGTAGCTATATGCTTACCCCGTTACTCCCTCTCTTCTAAATTGTAGGCCATTCAGTCTTTTGTAGATACATAGTTTTTAATATATATATATATATCTAGGCGTAATGTGTATATCTAGGTGTGTAGCAAACACTATGTATCTAGAAAAGCCAGAACGACTTAAAATTTGGAAATATATATCTAGATGTCTAGCAAAAGCTATGCATCTAGAAGAGCCAAAATGACTTAAAATTTGGAATGGAGGGAATCCACTTATGTACAAAGGTGTATTTTATTTTGTTAGAATAAGGCTTAAACCGGCAATTGCACCACCAATATTTTACTTGCGTGATACAAAGTTATAATCGTAAGCAAACATTTCTTTTAGTATGAATCTAACAACGTCAAAATTGAGCCACAACAAATATGTATCAATAGTGTAATTGCTGATAAAAAAATTGTAACCAAATTAAATAATAGAGTTTATAATTTCAAATAATATGTACATGTCACCCTATATCATATACCTATATTATGCAGTTGGATTGTCTGTATCAACTTACCTACACTATTTCTATTCTATCCACTCCGTTGTAATATATTATAGGTTTGTCCTAAGTCAAACATTTTATCAACGTCAAGCATTAAATCTCTACACCTGTACAATTATAAAACTATTTGACTCGTCACTTCAGCTAATAACAAGGGCTGAAGGGCAAGAAGATTCAAAGCTTTACCTTAACCGTCGGATCAGTGGAATCGTCGAGGACCTGTATGATGACCCTATCCGACGGCCACGACAACCCGCATGCTGCTCCAATGGATAGCTTGTACACCTGCGTGCCCCCAAAAAGAAAAGGGATGGTAGGTACATGGTATTTTACACGTATACAGAAGTCATAATATAATCGTATAAAACCACTGATCGCAACACTGCATTACGTTAGGGCCTTAGGGGCGCAAGCTCCGTCCTCCTATCAAAAAAAAAAAGTACAGCGAGCGAGTGAATACTGACCTCCCGCTCGTTGTACATGGGGATTTGGACGAGCACCATGGGGTAGCGGACGCTGCGGCCAGCCTCCTCGTCCTCCCCGCCAGACTCCTCGGCGGTGGGGCCAGCAGCAATGGGGCCCGGCAGCACTCGATACCGCCTCCGGCGTCGACGCGCTAGAAGCAGGCTGGCGGCGGCCAGGAACACGGCGTCCGCGAGGAGCAAGGCCGACAGGACCAGGCAGACCCAGGACGCGGCGGCCAGAGCGGGCGCCACGGCCGCCGCGCGCGCCGCGTCCCACGCGCCCCGCAGCGCCTCGCCGTCCCACGCCGGCCGGCCGAGCAGCGGGAACGGGAACAGCTCGGCGCGGCCACCGCCGCCCGACGACGACGACGACGACAGCCAGCGCGGGAGCAGCGCCGTCGGCCCGTGGAGGTCCAGCCACGCCCCCGCCACCGCGGCTAACGACGCCACCGCCGCCGCACCCGCCATTGCTCACGCTCACGCTTTCCCGCACGCGCGCGTCCGCGTCCGCGCCCGCGTCCGCTCTCTGTCCTGTACCCTGTGGCTGCGGGGGCTGCAGCTTTTTGGCCTTTGGGGACGTTGCTTTTCGCGGGTCGCGTCGGTGCAGGACGCCCGCTTTCGCCCCGGTTTATAAGCACAGCGATGACTGATGAGGTGAGTGGAGTCTGGACTGTGGAGTCCACGAGTCACGGGATGACCACCAGCGACCACTCTCACTCGCTGGCTTCACCTCAGCTTGTCTTTTGACATGTAGGGCCAACGCAGGACCTGACCCCACAGCTCAGAGTCAAGGGCTAGTACCTATGTACCTTTGTGCTGCGTAGGAGCACACAGCAAGCTTGTCTCTTGCGGTACGAGCATCTGGTTCCAATGGCCAACTCGGCATCCGGCTGTTGGCGGCCCAAATGTCAGTTCCAGAGCTCCACAAGAGCACAAGGCGAACGGGTAGGCTTTGTGCTCATTGGCCCATCAGGCATCAACAGCAACCCAAGGCCGAGGGAGGAGGTGGGAAATGCCAAGACAAGAGCGAGCGTCGCGGAGGTGGACGCGCGCAGATTCGTTCGTTGGTGGTGGTTGGCGTTGGCCTGGGTGTGCCGCACTGCACTGCCGCCGGACGAGATGTCGCCGTCGTGGCCGCGCGCCCACACCGCGACCGGCCGGCCACGAATAGTATGGGTGGACGCGCGCTGCGCTGGCTGCGCCAGGGCTTTTGTTCCCTGCCCCCAGTCCTGGATGCTCCCCTCGTCGTGTTTCTCGTTCCTCAACGGTAGGATGGGCGGCGCGGAATCTAGTACGTAATCCAACCACCCCATACCTCATTGGGTCTCATATACCTCATTGGGTCGCATACGTATGCAGGACGTGCGTACGTATGCAGGACGTGCACAGCTCTACCGGACGCGTCCGTGCAGTGCCGTGCGTGCACCTGTACCAGAACTCTACCAAATGAAACATTATTCTCTTATTAATAACTCATGCAGCCATCTTCTATCTACTCCGTGTCTCACCACTATCAAGCAAACCCATTTTTGTCACCACCGCCAAGCAACGGGAGTGGCTTCGTGCTCCTACCGCATTCCGTGATTGTTACCTTCTTCTTTTGTCAGCTACTTCTGCAGGTGATGTGACAACCTGTGAGACCACCATTGTTTGTGATTTGTTTACTCGATGAGGGTGTGGAAGATGGGGTAGTATGTCATCGTGATGCATTGGTGATGAGGGTGTGGAAGATGGGGTAGTATGTCATCGTGGTGCATTGGTGAAGCCTTTGTTGGTGTTTTGGTTCGATAGATCAACTTAGATGAGATTGGATAACAATCCCTTGCTGGGGTTGTCGGACCCTCCTAGCCTCCTAGGGTCATTCAACTTGGACAAGGGCTTGTGCAACTTTGGCCATCATCGTGTTGGTTCTACGTCAATTGAAGATCATCAATGACCTAGAATGGGTGTCACAAGGATCCATGTCACGTAATCGACATCTTGCAAATGCATTGAAGTAACCCATACACATGTCACTGAGTACTGAACCTAGCACCACGCAAAAATATAGAGGGTCTAGGGGACAATGGGAGTCGACCGACTGCCCACCATCTCCCCCCAAGTTTGAAGTGTCACTGCCTCAACTTTGGGACATCAAGAAAAACACATTTGTGATCATAGTGGGTAGGTATGAAACAATATCGGATACAGATAGAAGAAAAACACATTTGTGATCATAGTGGTTAGGATGAAACAATATCGGATACAGATGGAAGAAAAACACATCTGTGATCATAGGATGTATATCATGATCTTTCATTCTATCCCATATTCTTCTCGTATCTTGAAACCAAATACGGATCATGTTGGATATATCTGATATTTGTATTTATATCACATATACATATCAGAAATCCAATTTTGGTATGGACGCTAAATGTCCAAATTCAAAAGTAGACTATCCATGTAGGTTTTTTTTATGAGAACATCACTCCTTTTGGATACACTCACTATTGCCCCCAGCTCATTCTTAAGTGATCCTCTTCAAAGTTTTGAGAATAGATTGCTACCTAATGATGTTACCACGGTAAAATAGACACCTAATATGCTAACATATAGATGGAAAGATCATTTCATAAGCTAACAAAATGGCATGTGCACAAATTATCACCATAACTTCCCAACTCTTGAAGATTTAAAGAAGAGAAAAAAAGAACCAAATAGAGTGGAAGGGTGAAAAACAAAAATAGGACACTAGTATGAATACATATACAGTCATATAAAATAGACATGTTAATATATAAAAAGTAAAAATTACAAAAACGAAAATAAACTAATAAAGGAGAATAAATAGCGAAGGAGAGCGCACCTACTCATGGCGAGTGGCGTGGCGGAGTGTTCGTTCGTTCATTTGGAAACCGAGCAAACGCCCATCAAACTGAATTTATGATTTTTTTTGACTGAACTGGATTTATGATTTTTCACTAATTAACATCTTAAGTACTATGAGAATTCCCCGCTCGTTGCCGCGGATATAAAGGAGGAATAAAAATATGTTACAATAGTGAACTACTGAGATGCACCTTGTATGCCAAGATAAATTGCTAGTAGCAAATAATATTGGATTGCCGAGATGGACACATTGCATGCCAAAAGAAATAGATAGTGGGATTGATTTTTTTTTAGATAAAAGATAGTGAGATTGATAGTGGGCTGCTGATGTGGACGCGTTGCACGTCGAGATAATTAGATAGTGGGGTTTGTTTATATAAGAGTTATAGATTTACTCAAAAAAATTACCATCTTAAGCATATAAGGTGAAGTTCTCAAAAAAAAAAAGTTTAGTGGAATACATATTTTGTACATGCATATAAATAAGTATATATTTTTTTTCTTGCATATTTGACTTTCATAAATCCAAAACATATGTGTATTTTAGTAGGCCGTTTAACTCTGTTTGAACTCTATCTATACGATATACTTCTTTCATCCAAAAATGCATTTCTCACATTTTGAGGAGTCAATGAGTTTTAACTTTGATTAAAATTATATGAAAAAATGCTAACGCCCATGAAGCAACATGAATACCATTGGATTAGTTATAGAATCTATTTTTATAATAAATTTATTTGGAGACATAAATACTAATACTATAATTTAGGTTTATTATAATCTTGATCAAAACTGAGTCAATTTGACTGGCGTCGTTCCCACAATTTATATTTTTTCTTAGATGAGGGAGTAAACGCCCCATACTTTATATTTTTCCTTAGAAGGAGGGAGTAAACGCTAAATAAAGAGTGATCGATTGTTTACCATTTAACATTAGAATAACACAGAATTTATGTCCCGCAGAGGTGCTTACAGGGATTAGGTTTGCATATATGTTTTTATAGGGTTGAGTGTACATACGTGTTGATCATCTACATTGTACCGTGTAATTCTAAGAAAGAAAAACTCAAATATTCTAGGACGAAGGAGTATCACCAGTAACATGGTTCTTTCGACGGACATTTGTTGAGTTGCCATTCCAAGCATAATCAGTAATGAAAAACAAGCAAACAAAAACGAAATACTTCACATTTTTTAAGAAAGGTTTCCCTCTGCTTTTAAGAAAGCAAACACAACATCCATGGGTACATACTGGGGTTACCAGTTCGGCAGTTCTCATTACAGCAAAGGAAAAAAGAGAAAAACAACCTAAGGCAACAGCTAGATTTCACAGACGTCAGAAGCCAACACCGAGCTTGGTTGAAAATCATTCATCCATCGAAGTACTCCATCCTTCACGAGAGATATGCGATGACGATCATCTTCTTTAAGCATAAGTGACCATTTCTGCATGAATGATAATGCAGTGAAAACGATTTTGCAGGGATACCACTCAGAGTGCTTATCAGATTCAGTTCAAGGGCATTTTCAGTAAGCTCAAGCTAACACCATTATGGAAGGCAAAAGCAGAACACAAGTGCAAATTTTTTGCCTGGACCTTAATGCATAAGAAAATCCTAACAGCAAACAATCTCCTAAAACGTGGATGGACAACTGATTCCGATACTGATTGTGTTTTGTGCGGGAGTAGCACGGAAACACCAAATCATCTTTGCAAGGACTGCCCTTTCACTAAGGAAGTCTGGAGTTATATCAGGCAATGGTTCAGCATGGGCGCCTTAGACACGGTCAGTGATGAAGGGTCCATTCATGCTTACTGGTGGAGATGTCGACGAAAATTTGCTACAAGAGCCAGAAGAGATTTTGATGGCAAAATGATCTATTTCTGGTGGAACGTATGGAAGGAACGCAATAGAAGGATTTTTCAACAGCAGCAGTTGCAACCTTTCCAAGTAGCATCTCTTTGCAGAGAAGAAATTGGCCAATTTCTCATGGCAACGACACCGAGGATTCAGGACAGCCAAGAGTTGTAGGCTGTAGTTCATAGTTTTTTTCCTTTACCTTCGTCTGGCTGCGTTTTTCTCAGTTGCCTAACCTGGTTGTACAGTAGTGTTTTTCCTTTCTTTCCTTTTTTTCATAGTCGATAGTTGCCTTGTACAGTCTTTTTTTCTTTACATCGTCTAATATAAAACAACGGCAAAGCTTTTGCCGTTCCGTTCAAAAAAAAAGATTTTGCAGGGACTTTTTTGAAAACACATGTTCAATAGACATCCTGTTTCTGTTGGTCCAAATCGCCCAAGCAAAACAAGCAAAGATGTATAGAATCAGAGTGATAGGAAAGGGCCCCTCGCCCATCAGCCAAGATTCAGAGAAATCTCTGATAGATCGAGGAACAGTATGTAAATTAAAGGATTCTTGTATAACACAGATTCTTTGCCATCCCCCAGGCAATAAGTATCACCACCCTTCCAACCCCTCTTAACTAAACTAACAGAACACTGAAGTTTATTACTGAAGATTTGCCAGAGAAGAAATTTTAACTCGAGGGGAAGCTTGCACTTCCAAACATGGCCAGCAATTCTGTTAGGGAAACCACCATTCAAAATGAACTTATATAATGACTTAGTGGTATAAGCTCCCTTGGCCTCTAAACCCCATGAGATAACATCACTATCATTACTATCAGGAGTAAAATCTCCCAGAAAAGCTTTCAACTCCAGCCATTTGTTGTACTCATGTACAGATAAGGATCTTCTAAATTCTATTGCCCAGCTCCCTTCTTCCAAGCAGTCAGCAACACAAGCTCCTGGGTCTCTGACTAGCTTGAACAAATCCACAAAGGCAATCTTAAGGGGAACATTGATGATCCAAACATCATGCCAGAACCTAAAGTTTAGACCATTTTTGACTTCGAAAATAACACTCCATTGAAACAAATGCTTAATTTTGTGTAGCCCTTTCCAAAACTGAGAGCTGGTACTGTGTTGAGAAGAAAAGAAATTGGAACCCTTCAGATATTTTGCTTGTATCAATCTGAACCACAACTCATCAGGTTCAAACGAAATACTTCACTTATCAAAAGAAAAATTGCATACTTCAATACAACCTCCACTACTGCGCTACAAAGTACGAATCCAGTCGGAACTCAGACAGCACACAGCTCAGTACATTCACATTATCACATAGTACTACTACCTCTCAGTCCCTCCCCGAGACATTGCTGGTGCCACCTCTGGTGTCTGGTCTCTGGCCACGCACCAACCCCAGCGGCGCGGCACTGCATATGAAGTTCTTCACCGAGAGGCCGTCGAATGCGCAATGTACAATGGATCAAACCGAAGATTTTAAAACCACACGACCAGAAGTTGCTCGACGTATCGATGCGGAGGCCGCGGAGGGTTCACGTTCACCACTGGTACTTGGCCTTGACTAGGACGTCCTCGTAGAGCTCAGCCGCGTGGTCCCAGCTGAGGTCCTGCGCCATGCCGCGCGCCTGGATACTCTTCCAGCTCTCCCTGTACTTCCGGTACGTGTCGAAGCAGTGCCCGAGCGCCTCGATCAGCTTGTGGGCCTCGGCGCGGTCGAAGGTCCATCCCAGCCCGGCGTCGCCGAACGGGTCGAAGGGCGCCACGGTGTCCCTGAGCCCGCCGACGGCGTGCACCACGGGGACGGTGCCGTACGCCATGGCGTAGAGCTGGTTCAGCCCGCAGGGCTCGAAGCGGGAGGGCATCACCAGCACGTCGGCGCCCGCGGTGATGCGGTGCGCCATGGGCACCGAGAACCCGACCCACCCGCGCACCTTGCTGGGGTGCGCCCGCTCCAGGTGCTGCAGCATCCGCTCCAGGTCGGCGCGCCCCGTGCCCAGCATCACCAGCTGCACGTCCTGCCCCGCGATCCACGGCATCGCGTCCCCGATGATGTCCACGCCCTTCTGCCCGTCCAGGCGCCCGATGAAGCCCAGCAGCGGCACGTCGTCGCGCACCTCCAGGCCCAGCTCCCGCTGCAGCGCCGCCTTGCACTGCCGCTTGCCGGCGTCCAGCGTCTGCAGGGAGTAGTTGGTGTAGCCGTCCGACCGCAGGTGCACGTCCACCTTGGGGTTCCACTCCTGGTGGTCGATGCCGTTCACGATGCCGTTGATCTTCCAGTCGTTGGAACGGATGATGTCGTGCAGGCCCCAGCCGCCTTCCACTGTCTTCAGCTCCCACAGGTAGCCCTGGCTGACCGTCACCACCCGGTCTGCCATCTTCAGACCGGCGGCGAAGATGTTGGCGTGCTCGCCACCGACGGGATCGTACAGCTCGAAATGTTGGAGGTAGTGCTGAGGCAAGTCCATGTACGGGAATTCAGCTACAGGACCACGACCCTGAAAACAAGAAGGAAGCCATTAGGACGCAGGACAATGACGAATTCTGGATCAGTGTTTGACTGAAAATCAGAAAGAATCAATTGGCCAACGGAACAATGTGCCATGAGAGAAATTCAGAATTAAACCATTTTAATTTCTCTATAGAAAAAGCAATGGCACAACAAATTGTTGATTAGGAGAAGGAAACCACCTGGTGAGCGATGTTATGTATGACAAGAACGGAGCGAGTGTACTGCATTAACCCATGGTCTCTGTAATATGCCTTCAGATAGACAGGCAAGAGTGCAGTGTGCCAATCATTGGCAATGAACACCAAATTTCCATCTCCGTAGCACACACCGCCACATGGAACGTTCCAAGGAACCTGCAGGTTATGGCACATATATAACAAAACAATATTCCTTTGTCAAAAAACAGAACAATATTCAGATTCAGGCGCAGAATATAGAAGAACATGCAATTGAAGAACAACTGTAACATGAGTAGGAGAAATCAAGATGATAAAATATCCGCTAGTGCAAAAGTTGATCCCAGCAGCCCAATAAATTAACATTTGGTTATATTTGGACTTGCTTATGCGACACTTAGCACAAAACTACCAACATGTCTGAAACCCACAAAATTAAGAAATTATCAAATTGGTTGACGGTAGAGTTCAGGGGGATACCTCAACAGCAACCTTGCAGAACAAAATCATGCGCTTCAAAATTTCCTGAAATAAAATGGGAAATCTTATCTCAATCAATAAGCTATGGCTTTGGTTAGATTAGAAGTGTGATAGTGAATTGTGAAAAATCAATTGAAAGATAGAAGCTTTACCTGTCTACTTCCCCCATATATGTCATCTTGACGGTGTCGGAACAGAGGTGCATCAATGAACACAAAATCGACTCCATCGATATATGCATGGAAATAGTTCACTTCTAAGTCCTGCAAATCAAAATAAAAGCTAATAATTACTTGAAAATAAAAGAAAGCCAAAATTGACTCCATCAGAAAGTACATCCTATCCTGCAAAGAACTCAGAGAGAGTGGAAAATCTAATGATGTAATAAACCAGGATGCTTATCAGGATACTTGATGCTTTGTTTCTTTTGATGACGCAGGAATCCCCAGCTAAATAGTTGTACTGAATTCTATTGCTTTCTTTCCAAAAATAAAAAAGGTAATGTGTGCTAAAAAAACCAATTAAACTGAATTTATTGCAATTTCAGGCCTTGGCATTCCCTATGTCAAAGCCCCCTTTATCTAGAGGTTTACGCATACCTGTCCTGCAGCTTTGTAGTATTTCCGGATTCCCATATCGAAGGCTTCCACATAGTCCCCATACCTTGGTACCACAACCTAATAAGTATTGAAACATGCCTCAGTAATTAGATCAAGTCATCTAAGTGTACTCAGATACCCTGATTACAAATTC